>OZ035839.1:30274650-30508853 GCA_964034765.1 Knipowitschia caucasica
GCCTGAATCATTCGTGTGAGAGATGGCATCCTCGTGAGACTAACAAAATATTATTACACAGCAAATGGCTTTCTTTTGATGGTGTTCCAAAATGTTTCCAGCCCTTCGTCCGGTGTAATAACAACTGTGATCAGGTGGTTTTTACTGTTCCCTATCCCAATCGGAGATGATCTTTATGTATGTGGAAAATAAGGAGGTGGGAGAAAGTACTGGGGGAGTTCCTGGTCTCAGGTCTCTACACTGGTTTCCTGAGAATAGACTTTAAAGGAGCAGTATGTACAAATCTGGTCAAAAGTGGTACTGTAATTTCTCCCATTCTACCTGACTCAGGTTGCCAGATATGCAGACGAATCCAGCTGGGACCATAATATCTGAATAGACGAGAATTTTGTCTAAAACAAATAATACACCTTTTTCACCATAACAGCTACAGTATGTGTTACTCTATCAGTGAGATTAGCTTGACGCGGTGAGTTCTGGCAACATGGATCACAGACCTTCTGATTGGTAAAATGGTGGAGGGCGGGACATCGAACTGAAAACAATAACAAGATTTAAGGTCTGTAAAACTAATTTTAAAATTCAAATATCTTGGCTAAACTACTGAAGTATTCAAAAAAAGTATTCGAAAGAAGTATTCAAAAAAAGTATTCGAAAAAAGCATGGTTAATATGCCTTTTGACATATTAGGGCCATTTAATGATGACTTGTCATGAAAATTGTACATATTGCTACTTTAAAACAGCTCTGTGTACTGGTCTCTCCATGGCTTCATACCAAAGTCCCTCTGTGACATGTTAGTGCCATTGAAACCAACCAGGACTCTGTGGAGCACAGGGACTGGTCAGGGACCCAGAGTCAGCACTAAACTGGGCAGCATCTCAGATTCATGCAGCTAAAAAATCTTCCTAAATATGTAAGTAAGTAAGTAAGTAATGTGTATTTATAATTACATTTACAAGGCTCAGACTTCAGATATTTTTCCATTCACTCCATACACGGTTGTTGACGGAAGCGAAATGCTCAAATCATCAAAACCCCCAATCTATTCACTCACTTGTAACATTAATATCTATTGTACATGTTTTTTGTGGTAGCGGAAACCGGAGCATTCCATGCCTCCCTACGCAGCCATGGGGAGAATATGCAAACTCCACACAGAAAGACCTGGAGGTTAAAATCACACCCAGGACCTTCTTTCTGTGAAAAACTCTCCTTAGCTAAGCATAGAACAATACAATTTATGTTTATTAAGACTTAGTTATTGTCTCCTGGCTTGAAACTTATAAACTCCCGCTTTAACATCCCGATGGACGTTCTGTAGCTGCAGATTTCGGTCGTTGCTATCATGACAGAAAACATAACACGTGTTTGGTCGAGTTCAATAGCTTTCTATCAAAACCACAGCGGAGCCAAGAGCACTCTCTCCTCATGCACCCGTCCGCACCCGCCGTATCTGAATCATCCATTTTAAAGCTATTTTTCCTCACACTTAATCTTTTCCTTAAGTAAACACACCCCCCCATTTGTAAACCTACATTTGCCTGAACATTTGGAAGCCGGAGCTGTTTTTCCTGCAGCTGTGCGAGTCCTGGCCGCATTCACCCACCAGCGCTGAAACTCAAGCCCCTGAAAGAGCTGTCGCCACATCTCCAAAGAGCCGCGTTATTGAGTGCTTTTTTAACGTGCTCGCAGTTTCCAGCGCTGCACTTGGCTTGGAGGCCGAGCCCGTGCCAGCAGTTTCAGGGAGTGAACGAAAAAAAAAGTTAGATCTCAAGTTAAATTTAAAGATGTGTTTCTTTTGGACAGCTGAACTGAGCCGCCATAAACCAAAGGGAGACATTTTCATGCTCTGAATTTTTCATGGTTTTTCTCGGAGTTTCCTCCCTCCTCAGTTCCTCCAGAGTCCCCCACTGCTGCAGTACATGCTCGACCCGCAGTTGAAAGGCCTCGGCTGGGGTGGGCTCCAGGCCGGGACCCTCATCTCCACCTTCACGCCCGGGTGACCTCGAAAGGCATTTTCTTTTGACGATTTTGTCGGTGAAATTTACAGTTCTATACTGAGGGTTTGTTTTGACATGAGTCAAACTCTAATCTACTCTACTCTACTCTATACTCTACTCTATTTTACTCTACTCTACACTACTCTGCTCTACTCTACTCTACTCTACACTACTCTGCTCTACTCTACTCTGCTCTACACTACTCTGCTCTACTCTACTCTGCTCTACTCTACTCTACTCTACACTACTCTGCTCTACTCTACTCTACACTACTCTGCTCTACACTACTCTGCTCTACTCTACTCTACTCTACACTACTCTGCTCTACTCTACTCTGCTCTACTCTACTCTACACTACGCTGCTCTACTCTACTCTACACTACTCTGCTCTACTCTACACTACTCTGCTCTACACTACTCTGCTCTACTCTACTCTACTCTACACTACTCTGCTCTACTCTACTCTACACTACTCTGCTCTACTCTACTCTACAATACTCTGCTCTACTCTACTCTACACTACTCTGCTCTACTCTACTCTACACTACTCTACTCTACACTACTCTGCTCTACTCTACTCTGCTCTACTCTACTCTACACTACTGTGCTCTACTCTACTCTACTCTACTCTACCCTACTCTACCCTACTCTACTCTACTCTACTCTACTCGACCCTACTCTCCTTCACTCTACTCTACACTACTCTACTCTCCTTTACTCTTCTCTACTCTCTCCTCAGATTGGGAGTGTTTCCATCTGCCCTGTTTAACAGGTACTACGTCCTTATTTAGTCCCTCTTGGCCCTGGTTCAATCCAGGCCGAGCTGGTACTAAAGTGTTCTAACCGACAGTGTTGGTCAGAGTGCTGCTGGAAGCCATGGTTATCAAGGAATTTCCCAAGAAACTGTTTTTTTGGGGCAAGTTGCTTGGAGAAAGTACCTTATACTACAGTCTAATGGAAACACGACCAGGTAGAGTAGAGTAGAGTAGAGTAGAGTAGAGTAGAGTAGAGTAGTAGAGTAGGACCAACCCTCGTCTTGTCTCATTAAAGGCTTTCCCATCACTAAACCAAGGATTTCTAAACCAGGGCTAAATCAGTGATTGAGATCAAATCAATGTTATGTTCTACTTTGGGAGGACTGTGGGCCAGATCAGATTGTTTAAATAGGACTGTAATTAGACTAAAACATGTTTGTGTTTGTTTCAGTTGCATTGTTTCGAGCAGTAGACTGGAGTGGCTAATAATTTGGCTATTTTTTTCAAAAAACCTGAAAAAGTGGTGGCAAAAATGTTTACCATTATTTAGGTATGACCCAATACTGCCACAGCTTACCCCCAGTATGAGTTATTTCCTTTTGCCAGTGTTTATGTACTTCTTAAATAGTAAAGGGTGATCCTAATGAGCCGCTAATAACTAGACGAGCAGTATTTTACATTTATTACAGGCATTCAAGAGTGATGTCGTAATTTGCCAGTCGTAAAGTTCCTGTGTCGACTCTTCTTTTGATCTCGACACCAGATTACGTCTATTTAATTTGTCTTTCAACGCTTTTCGCCCATAATGTTTCCCCCCACACGGCTCTTCACTGGTTTAAGTGTAATCCTCTCTAAGCAGCAGTCTTCGGACCGACCGCCCTGGTTTTAATGTGGCCATGAACGAGCCCTTTTATTACCCTGGTGCAGACTGGTGTCCCGGGCCAGCGCTCTGTGGCACAGGCTGTAATTTGTGAAGGTTTGGTATTAATTAGCCTTGCTACCTCCGACTTTCTTTCCATTGAGAGAAATCCCACTGAGATGCAAACACAAAAGACAGGATGTTAAAACACACTTTCATTTCACATAACTTGTCATCAGCAGCAAATTTTCACTTGGCTTTTTTAAAACTGGAGCCGGCTGCCTGTGGCTTTCCACGCTCGCAGTTTGTGAGGGCCCAAACGGAGGATTGGGTTGACGTTATGTGCGTGCAAATGAGAGAGTAGCCCGTGTTGTAAAACCTCAGGCTGCCTTTAAGGAGGCTAAAATTATTATTCTGCTGGAGATGATGAGGATATCATGTTATGAGGATAAATGTCAGGGTTTAAGTGCATGTTTCAAAGAGGAAATACTTCAAATGAGGTTATAGTTGAAACACAGTGTAAACAAATGTAGTTATATCCTCCCAGTTTGGAGGAGAAAACAGAAGCAACAGGACAGTTTGGATTCCTCATGATGGTTATGGGATCTGTAACTTCAAAAGCATTCGTTACAAGCATTCGCTGCTCAGTCCAGGACTTTGCTAATCGTCTAAATATGGAGTTTATGGAGAACAGATGACTTGTGTGTGAGTGTCTGATACAGTGTTTCCCAATGGGGGGTACGCAGACTCCTGGGGGTACATTGGGGTACTTGAAATGATGGATTCATTCTTATGTCGATAAGAATGAGGTTTGTAGGGGCTATGTGACCTGTTATACATCATTTTAAAGCTATTTTACCTTGAAAAGACAAATTCAAAACACATAGTGCAAGCAGTAATAATACTTAATCATTTTGTAATCAGAGTCAAATAGTGACTTTCATTTAATCAGTCAATCAATTTTTTTTATAGAGCTGTTTACAACACTCGAGGTGACCAAAGTGCTTTACAATGAAATCACATAAAATCCATAAAAACATTCATGAAAAAAAAAAAACAAAACGTTAAAAGCATTTAAAAAAAACACATCTTTATTTATTACAAGGAAGTGGATATATGTTTACTGATACGATGAGGGTCTGATTTGGCCTCGCACCAAAGTACATCTGTGACATGCCATATGGGACTCTGAGGAGCACAGGGACTGGCCTCCTGCTGGGACTCTGAGGAGCACAAGGACTGGAGTCAGGACTATGGGGAGGCAGCATTTCAGATTTCTGCAGCTAAAACCTGGAGCAGTCTTCTTGAGGTTCTGAGACTTTTGCTCTGCTCGCCTTGCACACAAATTATGCCATTCAAATAAATGTTGATTGATTGATTGGTTCACTACATGTTACTTTTACAAGATTCCTTCTGTTCGAACAAACTACATGTGTTATTTATGAGAAAAGTTTGATACCGCAGCTATTATTAAAATCATGGTTAGCTGCAGCTCTCGTTGGACGTTTAGGATTTTACATGAGTTTGCGATGATTACGTTCCAGTACTTTCACTCAGTACCATCACCAACGTCATGGTATTCATTTAGTTAGTTTAGTTTAGTTTAGTATTATCTGTTCTCCTTTTTCTCTATGAAATGGGATGTGTGGCCCTCTTGCATGCAAAAGCCAGATCCCGTCAGACCTTCAAAACTGTGCAAGGCAGGACCTGGTTAGTACTGTGATGGGAGACCTCTGGGAACACCATGTGCCACAGTGGGGCGGCTGTGGCTGAAAAGTGCCAAACTTTGTTTGTGTCCTTAGGCAAGACACTTAACCCACATTGCCTAGAGTGAGTCTGGTTGCCTCGCTTCTGTCAGTGTGCCCCAGGGCAGCTGTGGCTACAGTAGTAGTTTATCACCACCGTGTATGGAGTGAAAGAATGACATGTGAAGCGTCTTTGAGTGTCCAGGAAAGCAATATATAAAACCAATGCATTATTATTATTATTATTAATAGACTTCCTGTTCTGTTGATGGCCGGCCCCGCCCCCTTGTGTCTCACCTGTGTCTCCAGCAAAAGCCTGTGCTCTCTCCCTCTTGTATTTGTTCCTGCTCGTGTGTTTTACATTCAGCTGGGTTTTGTTTTTGGATTCCTGTTTATTCAATTATGTTGTTTTTGCAGTGTTGGAGCTGTGGCTACAGTAGTAGTTTATCACCGCCGTGTAGGGAGTGGATGAACATGTGAAGCGTGTTTGAGTGTCCAAAAAAGCACTATATAATATCAGTGCATTATTATTATTATAATTATCATTATTATTATCATTATTATTATTATTATTATTATTATTATTATAAGGGCGACAGTAGCTCAGTTGGTAGAGCATTGGCCTTAAGGCCAGAAGGTCGTGGGTTCCCCCCTGACCCAGAAATGGATTAAAGGGTAGAAAATGGATGGATGGATGGATATTATTATTATTATTATTATTATTATTGTTATTATTATGAATCCTTTTATTATATTATGACAACCAATAAGACTATCTCCATTAAGACTATGGCAGTATGATTACTATTTATACATTTTTGATGTGAAGCCAGCCCCAGTGACAGTTGTGTGTGTGATGCAAGAGTCACCTGTGAGGATTCTGCTGTGGTTCCAGTTGCGGTTTGCTCGTTTCCTCTTTCCTCTTATCGAGCGCTGCACTCGGCCTTTATGATCCATGTTTACACTCCATTGTTCACGATGTCGTAACTCATCCGTTTTTTTCAACCAAATCCAGAGGAAACCAGACATTAAGAAGATAATAAATAGCTTCAAACCACAGGCAGCGAGGATTCCAACGTTCTGTTGATCAATGCTGTTTGAACCTCATGTTAAACTACAGGTACCTTATCACTACACCTGATGCGTTACCAAGGCAACAGACTGAGCACAAACAGTTAACGGACATTGTCATTAGAAATATAATATATAAGGTTATATTGCACACCCTCAGTCCTGGATCTACACGCTCCGTCCATCTTGACGTTGTCACAGCACCAGAACAAATCCTGGGTGAACATTTCATGAAACAACGCGTTTCTAAAGTCATTGTAAAAAGAACAATAAAACCAAAATGCACTTCACTTTCCACTTCATTGAGTTCACAAAATACACACAGTCTCTTCTCCTCAGGTGTCTGTGAAAACATCCCCGTGTCAAGACACAGAGCTTGTGTCTCACAACAAGAAGGTCCTGGGTTTGATTCCACCTCCAGGCCTTTCTGTTTGGAGTTTGCATGTTCTTCCCGTGTCTGTATTGGTTTCTTTTGGGTGGTCTGGTTTCTCCTCCCACTGTACATGTGCAATAGGTCTGAATGTAACGAGTGAGTGAATGGATGATGTTGATTGGGCCTTGATGCGCCAGTGTCTTTGGCGTCTCGCTTCCGTCAGCACCGTGTGGAGGGAATAGAAATATATCGGAACTCTGAACCTTGTAAAACGTTTGGGGTAACCTTGGTCTGTAAAATGCACTATATACATAAAGATTACTAGCTTACTTACATACTTCCTGCTTGATGCAGGAGGGTCTGAGGACAGTGGTGATCTGGGACATTTCCGTACTTTTATTGACCAATGTGTTTGTTATTATTGTATTTCCTGTATTCCAACCGTGTGATTCTCTGATCTGCTGTTGGTGAATCTACAATTTGTAAAGTCATCTGAGAAGGACTGCTGTTGTGATTTCGAACATTTAATTGAATTGAATAAATAATAGCGCTCTCTCTTCTCAGCAAGAAGGTCTTGGGTTCCAATCCCGGTCGAAACAGGGCCTTTCTGAGTGGAGTTTGCATGTTCTCCCCGTGTCTACGTAGTTTTCCTCCAGGTGTTCCGGTTTGCCCTACCACTAAAAAACATGTACAATAGGTCTGAATATATGAAGGGTCATTGTATGAATGAGTGAGTGAATGGATGGTGTAGGTCGGAGGCTTTGATGCACCAGTGTGTTCGGCGTCTCGCTTTTCGTCATCAACATGTGGAGAAAATGGATATATATCTGTACTCTGAACATTGTAAAGGGCTTTGGGTGACCTTGGTCTGTAAAAATATGCATATAAATAAACATTACTGACTTACAATACTAATATTCAACTCAATATATATGAGTTAAATGTTGACAAACTTTGCAGCTTCTGTGCAGCTTTTTGGGTTTAAATTTTTTATATTTTTTTTAATAAAATGTACACTTGCTATATGCTAAATGCTATGCTATATCAACAAAGTGGATTGGATAAATGTATAAAAAATCCCATATTCACTCATCTTTCCGGACCCAAACAACTGATCGATTATGGAAATGATAGTTAATTGTAGTTATTGTGGGTGGTATGAGCAGTGGGCTTACGGCAGCCTCCCCTGGGGACCAATCACCTCTGTCCAAATAAACACAGATCAAAGTTCATCTGATTGTAGCCCTCTCTTTCTGTCGGGGAGGGAGGGGGGGAGGCAGGAGGGGGGGAGGCAGGAGAGAGGAGAGGGAGGAGAGACAACAAATACTACGTCACCACAGTTTGATTTGAGCTTGTAACAAAACAAACACTGTAGAATGAGAGACAAAGCTGTGACTTTTTGACCTTCTCTTAACGTTAACTCCCAGAGCCGCCATTTTGACTGCTCCCATTCGGACCACTCAAATTCTGAGGAATTCCCCCAAAAATGTTGTTTTACACCAGTTATTTTCAAAGTAATTTATAAGGTTACTGCCACAATTGCTGCAGGTAATTTTTGGTGAAAGGCAGAACACGTTCCATTTTTAAATTAGAAGGTAAAAAGATTGTATTGTTTTTGATATTGAATTTTGTAATAATGTTTTAATTGAATTTATGTGACCGGACAGCACTTTATTTTTTACTATATTTTTTATCAAGTGTAATAAAAAAAAAGATTATTGTTATTATTATTTCAAAACACATAATGACATAAACCACATTATAGAAACGGAAAAAGCCACAAAGTTCAGAAGACACAAATATACATGAGTGAAGACAATACACTTTATTACACTGAATATCAGTGAGTCGCCCGCACTGATCAGAAATACATACAGGGCATTTCTATTATTGGTCTGATTTTCAAAGTGGTTCCTTGTCAATGCAGGAGGTGTATCTGGGACTTATGCACATTTATTGAGGAAAAGCAATGCAAGTTTAATTCTAAACCACAGTTCATACACAATGTAGCTGAATGTGCTTAACAAAACAAGAAGAGAAAAAAACATAACACAAGCATTAATATATATAGACAGTGTATTAAAAATGGCAAGAGGGCAGTTGTTGCAGCAAAAGAAAACAATTTTTAACCTGGGTTTGGACATTGTCAGAGTAAAAGCCTGTCTCACATTTTCAGGAAGATTGTTCCAGATTTTGCATAAACCTGATACGCTTATTCCCCATTATTTTTAGTCCTGACTCTGGGACCATGCAGCAGGAGGCTCAGATCCAGGACTGAGGCTGTAGATCCAGGTCTGAGGCTGTAGATCCAGGACTGAGTTTGTAGATCCAGGACAGGCTGTAGATCCAGGACTGAGGCTGTAGATCCAGGACTCAGTTTGTAGATCCAGGACTGAGTTTGTAGATCCAGGACAGGCTGTAGATCCAGGACAGGCTGTAGATCAGGACTGAGGCTGTTGACCAGGACTGAGGCTGTAGATCCAGGACTGAGTTTGTAAATCCAGGTCTGAGGTTGTAGATCCAGGACTCAGTTTGTAGATCCAGGACTGAGGCTGTAGATCCAGGACTGAGTTTGTAGATCCAGGTCTGAGGCTGTAGATCCAGGACTCAGTTTGTAGATCCAGGACTGAGGCTGTAGATCCAGGACTGAGATTATAGATCCAGGACTGAGTTTGTAGATCCTGGACTGAGACTGAAGATCCAGGACTGAGGCTGTAGATCCAGGACTGAGGCTGTAGATCCAGGACTGATTCTGTCGATCCAGGTCTGAGTCTGTAGATCCAGGACTGAGTCTGGAGATCCAGGACTGAGACTGTAAATCCAGGTCTAGTCCAGGACAATCACTGCTCATTTATTTTCACCATTCTTACATAAAACAGTCCATTTCCTCCTCAAAATTGTTTACAGATAATGCCTGAGTGATAGTTTGACCCCAAATCTTGCATGTCTAATGGTCTGTGGATATTCCTGATGATGACCTGGAGGAGAGGGCCTGGGGGAGAGGGCCCACAGAGGAAGGGGCTTGTCCCGGCTGATACAGGCAGCTGGATGCGGTGACGCTCAGTAAACTTTTATAGTGAGATATTGGAGGATGACCGGAGCAGCTGTGCTTGTCAGATATTCCTAAACAAACCCAGCGGAGTTGAACCTTCACCCTTCACACATGTGGGTTATTGGACTCACACTTGGAGCGAGGGTCTTAAATATGTGCAAACTTTACACACAGAGAACAAGAGCTCGCTGTGGACGGGGAGAGCGCTCGCCCCGCGACTGCTGCGCCGTAAAGAGCAGACACATGTTCAGACTGCTGTGGTCCTCAATCCACGATCTAAAGGACTCAACTAACTACAGTATTATGATTAAAGCTGGGGTACCTGACTATAGCATCAATACATGTTATAATTCCCAACAGAAAGAGTCTGGTAAAATGTAAATGCTGTGAACAAATCAGACCACAACTTTTTCATCTTATTAGCGATCTTATGCAAACACATTTACAAACTAGGAAAGAACCCATTGAGTCATTATTATGTCCCATTTCCACCAGCTGTACTCTACTCTACTCTACTCTACTCTACTCTACTCTACTCTACTCTACTCTACTCTACTCTACTCTACTCTACTGTACTCTACTCTACCCTGCTCTAATCTACTGTACTCTAATCTAATCTTCCCCACTCTGCTCTTCTTCACTCTAATCGTTGGGATTTAACAGAAGGCCAAATCCCAAAAATCAAACTGACAGAAGTTTTTCATTTTTGGCATTAGTTCAATATAATCATGACTTTTTGTTGTTGTAAAAATGGTTGAACTCAAAACGCTATTATTATTGCCCTCAATCCTCGACTAAACCTTAAAAAAGGAAGTGACTTCGAAGGATGTGAAACCGAGCTGTGCTTTCTATAAATTGCCATCTTTGCTTGACTCTCACTTGTTTCTACCGTAATAACAGCTTATATATAAAATGAAGACGTAGGCCGCTGTGAAACATTATACTTTTAATTGTTTGATATTTCAGCAGTTGATCTGACAAAAGCATAAATATATATATATATATATATAAGCCCCCACTGAAAGATCAAGGCTATGCTCACACTCAGAGAGCAGCCGTCCTCCTGTGGACTCAGCACCTGCAGAGGCTCAGTGAGGGGCTGGTGCTATGAGACTTGGGTGGCATCTCTGATTGCCACCCCCCTGACCCAGAAATGGATTAAAGGGTAGAAAATGGATGGATATATATATATATACATATATATATATATATGCTTTTGTCAGATCAACTGCTGAAATATCAAACAATTAAAAGTATAATGAGATATACCTGTAAGTCCTTAATCCCCTGGTCTCCACCTTCTCCAACTCCTCAGGCTCCTCGAACCCCTCTAACCTCCACCTAGTCATGCTTTCAGGGCCTTTCTTAGGTGAGTTTGCAACTCTCCCTGTGTCTGCTCCGGTTTCCCCTACCACTAAAACATGTACAAAAGGTAAAATCTTCCAGCTCTGGTCCTGATCAAGAGGATCAACATGGAGATGGGTCCTGGGGGCTGTAATATGGCGTTGGTCTCTCTTTGGTTTCTCTTTGGTCTCTCTCTGGTCTCTCTCTCTCTCCCTCGTCTCTATCCCTGGTCTCTCTCCCTGCATGGTCTTATCTCTGATCTAGCTCTTGTCTCCCTCTAGTCTTTCCCCCTCTCTCTCTCTGATTTATCTCTGGTCTCTCTCTCTCTGCTCTTTCTGGTCTAACTATCTAGTCTCTCTCTGGTCTCTCTCTCTGGTATCCCTCTGGCCTGTCTGTACTACAGAAACCACTTCCCCTGACAAAGGCCTTCGGGCCTTGAGCCATCGCAGGTTGGGTCAAATGTCGAGGACACATTATTGAATCACGATGTTTTCATCCAGTCTTTACGCACAGCTTTTCCCAGAGACATGTGGGTGATCCAATTAGTACATTCCCCTCTCACACTTTAACACTTCAGAACCACTTGTTAACACGTGGGACCGTAAACACTGTCTGATGAGGAGGGAGAGAATATATTGATTATGGACTTAAACACAAAAACATCTGGAATCGGTTACATTTGTGCAGCAGGAGCCCAGGCCACACGACACAGTGTATAATTACTGCCAATTCAGTCCTTTTAATGTCATCAGCGGTTACAGGGCTTTATTTGTGGGTTTGTAGAAATACTGGTTTGTCAAAAATAATTATAACCATATGTAATTTCACCACCTGCTCCGAAGTGGCTTATGTCAGCATCCACAACCGTCACACTCCCAGAGGGTTCTGTCACTGCCAAATCCTGTTTTCATTAAATGTACAGTGTGTGTATGTTCTGAAGTTTGGAGACACGCCTTCTGCTCTCAGCGGAGACTTCAGTTTAACACGATGGTAGCAGAGAGAGACCGGAGAGAGACCAGAGAGAGACCAGAGAGAGAACAGAGAGAGAACAGAGAGAGAACAGAGAGAGAAAGATCAGAGAGAGACCAGAGAACAGAGAGAGAGAGACCACAGAGAGGCCAGAGCGAGGCCAGAGAGAGAGAACAGAGAGAAAGAACAGACAGAGATAGGGCAGGGAGAACAGAGAACAGAGAGAGAGAGACCAGAGAGAGACCAGGGAGAGAACAGAGAACAGAGAGACAAAGAACAGAGAGAGACCAGGGAGAGAACAGAGAGCGAGACCAAAGAGAGAGAGAACAGAGAGAGACCAGAGGACCAACATAGAGAAGAGCTATTGCATATATGTTCAGTGACAGCGGAAACGAGAGCAACCAGAGCAACTGTCTCCAACCTTTTTCTCCCAGAGAGCTACTCCTTCAAGCGGCCCTGGGAAAAAATGTTGATAGATAGTAGTGAATAAGCCTGGTTAGTCATTAGAGTCAGTACAGTCATTATTCATCATTGCATATTTGTTACAAGTGCACAATGTAAGTGCATATAAAATTATAAATCATGATAATGTGTACTGGGTGCAGCTCTGACGGCCACCCCCCAGACGAAGAAATGGATTAAGGGGAAGAAATTGCATGGATGGATGGATAATGAATAATAATTTGAAATATTAAGCGTATCATTTTATATGTTCATGGAAGGGGGTGTCGAGCTTCTGGTGGCTCCCATTCTACAGGTTGGAGACCCCTGATACAGAGGAAACCTACACAGACGCGGGGAGAACACGCAAACTCCATTCAGAAAGGCGGGAGGTGGACCATAGGGCTAACCTTGATGTGGAAGATTTGAATATAAACAGGGGCAGACATGTTGCTCATTTCTAAGGCAAGCTGATTGGTCAATCCTGATATGACTCATAACTACACAGACAAGATCAGAACCAGGATCACAGAGAGCACGACACCACAGATTTTTTTCCCCAAATGGTGACTGCAACAGAAACAGTTACTGAGCTAGAGGAGTTTAGCAATTTCCTATTGGGCTTCATTGAACTTGTGTGTTAGCATTGTATATCTATGTACAGTCTATGGCTATAGCCCTAGTTTCAATATGCATCACACATAATCGTTAACGTTAACCTATACATACATTAAAACGTCTCTTTATGATCTCATATGTCATTGTAGCCGATAAAGACATTTCCACATTTATACATATCCTACTCTCCCCTGAGTAAGCGGCAATTGTCCACATTGTTCTGTAATTCCGAATGGTATGTTTCCCAGGGGCCGATCACTCATAGCCGTGGCACGTGTTTTTGCAATAAGGATCAAACCATCGACTTAGATCGCTGGAGAGGCATCCTGCAAATTCACTTATCACTGCGATTATTGACTTTACTGGTCGAAACATCAAGTGTGAGTGATTTGCGAGAAATTTGTCTATTTTGCTTCAACATGCGGCACAGAGAAGGATATTTAGATGCGTCTTAGAGCGGTTATCTGAAGGGTGTTTGGGGCTGTGGAGGCGTTGATGAGGTGGGAGCGGGTCAACTCGGGGTGGTGAGGGAAACCAACGCCCCTAAATCACGCTCCAAGTTAAACCGATCAGACAGAGAACACATACAGGCGTAAATAATGAACGGGCGGGAGGAGATAAGTGTGTCTGTGTCTGGTACTAACATGGCTATTATCAGGGTTAGTGATGGATGGGTGTCTCTCTACTGCTCCCTTTTTCAGAGCCAGTAGGATCCATTTTGTACTGAAACTATATACACATTTGGCTTAAAGATTGAGTACCCATAAAGAATACACGTGTTTGTCCCGAACAGAAATAAAAAAGTAAAATGTTATGAACAATTGAGATCACAAGATGCTTCCAAATACATCTTAATCTCTCAGAAAACGTGTTATCTTTTGTCTACAAAAAGTCCATGGGTCTCTCTTTCTCTTTCTTTTCTCTCTTTTGGCTCTCACTCTGGTCTCCCTCTGGTCTCTCTCTGGTCTGTTCTCTCTTTCGTCTCGCTCTGGTCTATCTCTGGGTTTTCTCTTTGGTCTCTCTCTCTGGTCTCTCGCTCTGGTCACTCACTGGTCTTTCTCTTTGGTCTCTCTCTGTCTCTTTCTCTGGTCTTTCTCACTGGTCTCCCTCTGGTCTCTCATCCGGGTCTCTTTCTGTTCTTTCTTTCGTCTCACTCTATCTGGCCTCCCTCTGTCTCTCTCTCTCTGTTTCTCTCTGGTCTCTCTCTGGTCTCTCTCTCTCTCTCTGGTCTCTCTCTGGTCTCTCTCTCTCTGGTCTTCCTTGCTAAATAAAGGTCAATAAGATGTTCTCCAGGGGCATCCCCTCAGACGTCACCTTCAAGAAGATTTAAGATTTGAGAGGAATCACACCTGAAGTTTAAACAGACAGGACAATTAGCTTTACAGGCCCACACAAGAAAAGTAAAACAAGCCTAACCCAGACGATAAAAGCATGTCCCAAGTTTATTTGTTCTTCCATCAGCTCATAGTTGAAGTTAGGGGCTAATGAGACAGCGGCGTGCCCAGGGAGGATGCATGGCTGTGGGATTGGGGTTATCTGGTCGCTCCCTTTTCCACTACTTTTAATCAGGCTCTGCTCGGGACACTCCCACATCAGCACTAGTCCATCACAAAGCGACAGACAGACAAGGAGAGCAGCTGAAGAGTGCATTAGTAAGTTATGGCCCGCGGGTTCAGCTTCAGCCCTGTCATATTGTAAAGGTTTTAACACACGCACCTACATAGCTCAGACAAATTTATGGGCGAGGAGATAGAGATGAGACAACGCAGTAAAACCAGCAGTCACATACATTTAGGGAGACTCCGCAGGGCTGGACACTTAAAATACTTGTCAGATTTTTAACAGCAGGGATGTCAGGAAGAGGCTGTGGAAGTCTCTCACACACACAACCGGAGAGCGCACTGTTACAGTCGCTTTTATGGGAGAAGCAAATCCCAACTTATACCATGAAGACAAACGTATACTTTAGACATGTATATATATACATTAGTCATACATCTACATTAGTGGAAACTGACTGACGGCTTCTGTGAAACCATGAGGCGTGAGGGAAAAAGTGGAAAAAGCCTCATACTCCCTGTGATTTTAGTGATGACATAGAGCTAGGTATCTTTCTGAGCCTGTTGATACAATAAATATTATGGGCCTTTCTCTAACCCACTGTTGATGCATTAAATGTATATTTAATTTGATGATGATTAATTGCTATTAGATTAGTAAGTAAGTTATCATTATTTATACAGCACCTTTCACAGACCAGAGTCACAAAGGGCTTTACAATTGTTCAAAGCATTTGTCTCTCACTCCACAGACAGTAGGAAGTGAGGTCACCAGTACAGGAGGTGGAGTTTTTAGTGGTAGGGGAAACTGGTGCACCTGGAAGAAACCTACGCAGACACGGAAAAACTCCATTCAGTAAAACACTGTTCTGACCCGGATTCGAATCCAGGACCTTCTGGATTCGGTCAGAACACTGTTCTGACCCGGATTCGAATCCAGGGCGGCAGTAGCTCAGTTGGTAGAGCGTTGGCCTTTGAGCCAGAAGGTCGTGGGTTCAAGCCCCGCTCAGGACTTTCACCATCGACTCCCACTGACTACTGTCGTTGTGTCCTTGGCAAGACACTTAACCTCTGGGAACACCAGCCACAGTGGGGCGGCTGCGGCTGTAAAGTGCCAAACTGCCGTTGTGTCCTTAGGCAAGACACTTCACCCCCATTGCCTAGAATGAGTCTGGTGTGTGTGTGAATGGTTGGTGGTGGTCAGAGGGGACGATGGCACATACAGTACTGGTTGCCTCGCTTCTGTCAGTGTGCCCCAGGGCAGCTGTGGCTACAGTAGTAGTTTATCACCACCGTGTATGGAGTGAATGAATAATGACACATGTGAAGCGTCTTTGAGTGTCCAAAAAAGCGCTATATAAAACCGATGCATTATTATTATTATTATTCTTTCCAAAAAGCGAGAGTGCTATACACTCAGCTACCGTGCTGAGTGGATAGTGAGGTTAGTTGACAGTGACCTATTGGTCATAGGTTCGATCTCCCTTACAACACCTATTCCCACTGCTGTCTTCTGTTGTTGTGTCCCTGGACCAAACACTTAACCCCACTCTGCCTGAAGCCCCAGCAGACAGACCAGAGCCTTGTCGTGTCTATGTGTCAATAGCCCTAAACAGTAGATATCTCAGAGGACATTGCAAAGCAACAATAAAAAAACACCAAGAGCCATTGGTCCATAAGAGGTAATGTCCAGAAATGTTCCTAAATGTCCTGGATCATCACTGGCCTTAAACCCTCCTCATCAACAAGGAACCACTCAAAAACCCAGTGGGAAAAAGTGAGAAACCTCAGGAAGGATTGAGGGAGGGATCCGCTCCCATAGATGGACGAGCTGTAGAGCCAGGACTCAGGCCGTAGAACGAGGGCCGAGGCCACGCCGATGCAGAGCGGAGGCAGCTCCCAGGCAGGGAGGTGGAGGGATGCAGCCCATGAGTCCGGGTCTTGGAAGACAGCGATAATTGATACAGAGGAGTGCTCGGCCCCTGACCGAGGGTACACCGGGTAAACCACTGCGTTATATAATGCTGGGGTTCCGAATATACAAACAGGGCATACTTTCTATTTGGCATTTTTCCTTGCTTTTGTTGCATATGTATTTCTTCTAATCAGCCTCTGGGCAGCTGTGGCTTCCATAAGTAACCCACTACAGCAAGATAAAGACTACTGCAAAATCACCTAGTCATGGGTTGAAAATGTAATGAGAGCAAAGAAGGCCCGGTTGTGATTCCCTCAGAATGACCGCACTGTTTATACTCGAGCAGCTCTATCTCTGAGAATGAACGAGGCCGGCAGCCTCGTTAGACAGATATGTGCCTCTCTTATCTGCGCGTCCAGTGAAATAGTGAGAAAACGCTCGAGTAATCTGGCCTTTATTTGCAGTAACATAAACAGTGGAGTTGTTTTAGTGTGCGATAACATTAAATATTGGGGCTGGGGAGGCAGACACAGAGAGGTAGTTTACATTCTCAGTGGAGTAGTCTTGATAAGGGGCCAAGGGGAATCGGAGCTCAACTAAACGTGTGCATTAGTGTAATTTATTGGGCTTCCCCTCGCTGGCCGGCCCGTTCCTCCCAAAACAAAAGACAGGCCAAGGCTTCGGGATGGATGGGAGAGAGAAAAAATATCCCTCACTTTTGATAATCGCACAAAACGTCAGCCATGTTTTCTGCTTTAGCCAAATAAGCACAAAACGTTCCTCTCGGCTCCTCCTTCAGAGCGGATGTGTTACTTCTGTCAACCAGTATCAAGACTGAGCTGACTAATACTGCACAAAAGTGACTGAAAAAATAACTTCAAAAAGCCACATATTTAAATGTTACACTAGTTATTGTATGTTGGAGTATAGACAGGGCACATGAGAAACACGCTGAAAAAAGCATACAAAATTCCACATAAAAAAATCCACAAAACAGCAATTATACTGAGGGACCACTACTGTATTTAAAGATTTACCACCTCCCCGGATAGGAAAGCAACAGTTCTATGAATTCTTGATTTCTTTCTATTTTTTTAAATTTATCACAGGTCACATTGTGGTATTTGCATTATTTGGTGTAGGGCTGAAATGGATAGAATATATTATTAGTATTATCATTATTATTATTAGGCTTTATTAAAAACACACAGTGGTCCATAGCCATTAAAAAGACACAGATCAAATACATTAGTACTCGAAAAGTCTCACAGTGGATTAATCAGGTCTTGATCCTGCTCATATATGTTTTTTTTTTTTGTCCATGTGTATTTCACCTTTCAAATGGTGTTTGATGAAAATAATTGGGATCATAAACCATACAGCCAGCTCCTCACAAAAAACAAACTCATCTGTATTTCTTCCTCAGTTGATATTGGTAACAAATGCTCACAGTGGACATAATGGAAAAGAAGGCCGTCCTTTGATTTCATCATTCTCTGGACTCTGTCTGGAAGTCGTCCACGTCCCGATTTCCACTGATTTACGTCCGGACGGTTTGACCCTTGGAATTAATGAGTCTTTGGCTAAGAGTTGGAAATCTGTAAGGTCAAGTAAATCATGCTTTAGGCTCCAGTCCTCCCCACGGCCCCGACCATTCTTCCCCAATCAAGGTTTTTTAGTCACAATAATAATGCATTGGTTTATACAGCTCTTGAAACATTCAAAGACACATTTCATTCTCACAAATGCTTTCTTTCTATTGAAGACTTTTGGATACAGTCTCACGCCCAGTCAACAAACAGCTGTGTATAAAAAGCCTCTTTAACCCTTTGGATGTATTGAAAACTCCGCATATGTTATTGAGAAGACTATTTTGAGAAACAAGACGAATGGAATTTCTAAGTTTGCGAATTGGTTGTGATTTAAAGCTTGGGTTCGTAACTTATTGCCCCAAAAGAAAATCTTGCAAATCTAGTATAAACAACAACAAAAACAATAGAAAAAACCTATCCTTTCATTTGCATTCACACCAGACTCATAGTTATACAGTGGTCTCTCTGCTTTTGAAGAATAAAGAATAAAAAACCCCTCCATGTGATTGCAATATGGTGTTACAAACTTTTTACCTAGCCCTACAAAGTCCTGACACAGCAGCAGAACACAGAATATTCAGCTTTCAAATCCTCATTTATAACCAGATACTAAAACGTAATGGAAACACGTCGATTAGAGCCAAGTAGGGCTGATGGAAATGGATACATGAGCTTGGTGTTTATGCTGTGATACTGTCTCATAATGCAGAGAGGACTGGGCGGCAGTCGAAGGCGGAGACCTCGGCGACCCAGTCCGCACACACAACATCTGGCTCTTGGGACGTGGAACGTCACCTCACTGGGGGGGAAGGAGCCCGAGCTCGTGGGGGAGGTTGAGCGATACCGACTAGAGATAGTCGGCCTCACCTCCACACACAGCTTGGGCTCTGGAACCCAACTCCTTGAGAGGGGTTGGACGCTCCACTTTTCTGGAGTTTCCCGCGGGGAGAGGCGGCGAGCTGGGGTGGCCATTCTTATTGCCCCCCATCTCAGCCGCCACGTGTTGGAGTTCTCCCCGGTGAATGAGAGGGTCGCGTCCCTCCGCCTCCGGGTGGGGGACAAGTCTCTCATTGTTGTGACTGCCTACGGGCCTAACAGCAGTGTAGAGTACCCGGCCTTCTTGGAGTCCTTGGGAGGGGTACTGGACGGTGCACCGCCCGGGGACTCCGTTATTCTCCTGGGGGACTTCAACGCCCATGTGGGAAACGCCAGTGACACTTGGAGAGGGGTGATCGGGAAGAACGGCCCCCCTGATCTGAACCCGAGCGGTGCTCAGTTGTTGGACTTCTGTGCCAGTCACGGTTTGTCCATCACGAACACCATGTTCGAGCACAAGGGTGTCCACCAGTGCACGTGGCACCAGGACACCCTAGGCCGGAGGTCGATGATCGACTTTGTTGTCGTATCATCTGACCTTCGACCGCGTGTCTCGGACACTCGGGTAAAGAGAGGGGCGGAGCTGTCAACCGATCATCACCTGGTCGTGAGTTGGATCCGCTGGCAGGGGAAGAAGCCGGTCAGACCTGGCAGACCTAAGCGTATAGTGAGGGTCTGCTGGGAACGTCTCGCTGAGCCCCCTGTCAGACGGACTTTCAACTCACACCTCCGGGAGAGTTTCTCCCAGGTCCCGGCGGAGGAGGGGGACATGGAGTCCGAGTGGACCATGTTCTTGTTCATGAGCTTCCTCCGCAGAGTGGCTGGGCGCTCCCTTAGAGATAGGGTGAGGAGCTCAGTCACACGGGAGGAGCTCGGAGTAGAACCGCTGCTTCTCCACGTCGAGAGGAACCAGTTGAGGTGGCTCGGGCATCTGTTCCGGATGCCTCCTGGACGCCTCCCTGGGGAGGTGTTCCGGGCACGTCCCACCGGGAGGAGGCCCCGCGGAAGACCCAGGACACGCTGGAGGGACTATGTCTCTCAGCTGGCCTGGGAACGCCTTGGGGTCCCCCCGGACGAGCTGGAGGAAGTGTGTGTGGATAGGGAAGTCTGGGCGTCTCTGCTTAGACTGCTGCCCCCGCGACCCGGCAACGGATAAAGCGGAAGAAAATGGATGGATGGATGGACTGTCTCATAATAAACATAGAGAGTGTTTTAGGAGTGTACTGACCGAGTGTGGCATCACTAGAATACAGTAAAACAATACTGTATATAGCATAATGCAGGAGAGGCCGATTCAAACATGAGCTAATTGGAGCCAATTTCTGTATATGGGCAATTTTCCCACGGCGTTAGCTAAGGCAAGGTGGAGATTCCCGCGCAAATGAAGGCATCTGATTGGTCAATCCTAGTGGGGGCGGGTCCCGGCTCAAAAATGGCCAAAATGACGTACGCTGACATGCTTCCAATACCACCCGGGCCGATGGAGGAATAAGAATTAACCAATGCTAACATATAGCATCTTCTGACCTTTCGAAGACGTCTTTACAGGATGGTCCAAAAGTTGGCTCTTGGCCCAAAGCTCCGTTCCACATGTGTGTCAATGCTGAGGGGGGTGAATTTTTTTGGACCACTCTAGTTTACTTGCTGTGAATTTTTGAAGGCACTCGTTAAATGAATGGGGCTCGCGCCAGCTGACGCATGCGCAGATGCCTTTTTTCCATAAACTGTAAAGTTTTTTCACAGTTTTCTTGTGGGCGGGACCACTCGCTGCTATTTTGGATAGCTCCAGTAGAGCAAAATGTTTGGCCCATTTGTTTGAACGGCGGAAATAGGCGTGACTACGTCCGTTAATGTTTTACAGTCTATGGTCAATCCATTTATTGCTAAAATCTGAGCTTGCCTTTGCTAACGCAGCGGAAAAATGCCCATATAAGGAAATTGGTTCCAGCTAGCTTATGTTCAAATCAGCCTATAGTGATGTCACACTCTGTCTTTTCACTCCTAATACACTCTCTATGTTTATTACAGAAGGAGGTAAATGAGGAGCAGTAAGCCGTGATCAGTGGCTGTGAAAGTGAAATGTCTGTTTTATTTTCGAGCTGGCGAAGTCCCTTTAATGGGTGATAAAACATTAGTTCTTTCCTTTTGAAATAATGGGGAAAAAGTTGACATCATTTGACGTCGCTGCACTGCCCCTCCGAGACCCTCACCTCACCGCCGCAAATCAATCAACACTTTTTATGCCGAAAAATAATTTGTCTTTTCATTTATAGCCGTTAAAGTGCCATAATTTCTTCACGCGTGTGTTTAGTGTTTCAGATTTAAGAGGGAAATCGGTGACAACATTTTCAAACAAGCGTGAAACTGGAGCTGAGCGCCGCAGACGTGGAACAGGAGCCGCCAAGAGCTGCTCTGCTCGGTCCTGGTGAAGCCGGGGAGCAACACGCCTCTCATAAAGGAAGTTTTCAAGTCAAACTACGGATAAACAAGGGATTAATTTGGAAAAAACACATTCTAATATTTTAACAGTCATAGCATAATACCATAGACTACGTATAGATGTCAACGTTAACCCCCTAGCTCAATTAAACACCTTAAGGGAAGTGCTCATGGACGAAGTTTTGCTCCAACTCGCTCTGGCTCCAATTGACTCAGTAGTCCTTTCTGTCAAACTCACCATTTTGGGCTTAAAAAAATGTGGCGCTCTCTTGTCCTCAGTCCTACTCTACTCTACCCTACCCGGCCATACTCTACTCTACTCTACCCTACCCGGCCATACTCTACTCTACTCTACTCTACCCCACCCGGCTATGCTCTACTCTACTCTACTCTATACTCTACTCTACTCTACCCTACCCGGCCACACTCTACACTACTCTACTCTACTCTATTCTATTCTACTCTACTCTACTCTACTGTTTTGTACTCTACTCTACTCTACTCTACTCTACCCGGCCATACTCTACTCTACTCTACTCTACTCTACCCTACCCAGCCATACTCTACTCTACTCTACTCTACCCTACCCGGCCATACTCTACCCTACTCTACCCTACCCGGCCTACTCTACTCTACTCTACTCTACTCTACTCTGGTTCTATCCAGGCCGAGCTGGTATAACTGACATTAATTAGCCAGAGTGCTGCTGGGATGGTTACCAAGGAATGTCCACCTTTTGTTTATATTGTGATAGTCTTTGTAAATTCAGACATGACCAAATGACCAATCAGATGCCTTCATTCGCAGGGGAGACTTGCCATAGCAACCGTCTTGGCAAAACGTCAAGAATCAGGACCCTGCCAAGTGCTGCTCTGTTTTGTCCTCGTGAAGCCATTAGAGCAACATGTCTTTCATAAATGATATGTTCAAGCCAAACTTAACATAAACAAGAGATTCATTTGGAAAAAAGCACATTTTAAATTGGAGTCTGGTCTGGAACTGCTTCTCAAGAGTCCCACTCATCAGTTTCACTCATCAGGTTGTGACATAGAGCTCCAATATTTGTGTTATATCAAGTTTAATTCCAAATATGTGTGAGTTATTTGTGCTTTTCCTTCCCCATTCTATTGGAGTTATGTCTCTCGGCCTTGTGCGTAATATTGAGAGATAAATAATTGTAGGTTGCGCTCTGGACAAGGTTTGTAAAACAGAGATGACTGATGAGATGCTCAAAAACAGAGCCACCATTAGTGTGTGCCCTTGAGCAAAACACTTAACCTCATGGGCTGATAGGCAAGATCAAACATGACACCTGAACGCATTATTAAAGAGATGCTGGTTCAATAAAACACAGCGTTGGTTATTTGTATAATGTAATTTCATATCAAGAATTGTAGTTTATTTTCACTACAGTGTCTAACAGTTGTGTTTGGGTTAATCTGACGGCTACTGTTTTTTTCTCTAAATCGTAGGCCCCGTTTCCACCAGCCCCACTCTACTCTCATCCACTCTACTCTACTATCCTCTGCTCTAGTCTACTCTACTCAATTCTACTATACTCTCCTCTACTGTGTTTCCATTACATTTTAGTATCTCGTACAATACACTGGTCCAAACTGGAGCAGAGAGGATTCATGGTCCGAACCAAGCGGATCAGGTGAAAATCCACTTGAGGAAACTTTTTGGAAAATGCTAATGAAGCATTTAGCATTTTACTTTGACCTACAGCAGAGAAAATGGTATGAACCAAGCGGCTGCTCTACCTTCTGATCTGTCCTACTCCACCCAGAGGCTACTCCACCTCTGCTGCTGTGACCAGTCCTGCTCTACCCAGTGGTTACTCCACCTCTGCTGCTATAGCCCATCCTGCTTCACCCAGGGACTGCTCCATCTCTGTTGCTGTGACCTGAAGGGCTGTTGCTGATTGTTATTATTGCTTTTTAGAATGATACATTTTATTTTTATTTTTGCTGCTACTGGACACCTGAGTTTCTCCTATGGGGATCAATAAAGTAGCTATCCATATCCTAGCAACAAACCAGTATCTGTAGAGCTTCCTTGGTAAACATGGACTCCAGCTGCACTCTGCCAATCACTGACAGTTAGAACACATTAATACCAGTTCGTCCTGGATAGAACCAGGGCCAACACGGACTAAAGAAGGACCTGGTACCAGTGAAACGGTCCTGTCTGTCAATCTCTGTCTTGTCTGGGTATAAGCAGTTATGATTGTAGATTAATACACGATAAAACAATAGCCCATAGAGCCTTAGCCCCATCTAGAGTTTACTGCATCTTTTCTCCAAAATGAAAGCCTGATTTTGGAGTTTGTTGAAGTGTGTCTGCAGAGAGGGTTTGTGAATAAACCCAGGTCCACACGCTAAAGTAAATAGCCTGATCTCGGTCACCTCTCTCCGCTCTCTCTCTGTGTTCCCCTCTTAACCTCAACAATGAGCTCAGTTTGAAGTGGCTCCGTTTGGGATCCGCTGATGGCTGTAATCACTGTCACACTGATCCGAACCAGGCCAGAATGTGTGTGTGTGTGTGTGTGTGTGTGTGTGTGTGTGTGTGTGTGTGTGTGTGTGTGTGTGTGTGTGTGTGTGTGTGTGTGCGTGCGTGCGTGTGTGACTGTAGCATTGTGCTTTAGCCTCAAATATTACTAATGTGTACACCGATCTCAAGGCCCTAATATTGTAACGCACACACACACTTGTACTCTCGCTCACGCACATATACACACAGGCACACACACATACAGGCACATGCGTACACACATACACAAACACACACGCGCACAGACACATGTATACACACAGACATACACACATACACACACATCCCTCGTCCTGTTGTCTTCATGAGTTGCCCTTTGATTGGTCATGACCTGCTGACTCTTCTCTTGCAAATAGACACAAAAATACCAAACAAATTTTAATGACAACATACTATTTCTCTTGATGAGGGTGGTCCTCTATTTTCACTTTATATGCCTGAAAAAGCTGAATATAAAAAAAACAGGCATGTGAAATCTAGCTATAGAACCAAACATGAACTACTGTGGCTAGAAAAAAAAAACAGTTTGCAGTTAGTTTGCTCTCTAAACCATTATATGGCCCCAACATGTAATGCCCCAAACATATGCAACGGGTCTACAACCTCAAGTCCTGGATCTACAGCCTCAGTCCTGGATCTACAGCCTCAGTCCTGGATCTACAACCTCAAGTCCTGGATCTACAGCCTCAGTCCTGGATCTACAGCCTCAGTCCTGGATCTACAGCCTCAGTCCTGGATCTACAGCCTCAGTCCTGGATCTACAGCCTCAGTCCTGGATCTACAGCCTCAGTCCTGGATCTACAGTCTCAGTCCTGGATCTATGTGGAACTCCCAGAAGTTTTTTTTGAGTGGTTCTTTGCAGGAGGGTCTAAGGATAGTGATGATTATGGATGTTTATAAACATTTTTGGACAGTGGTCATCCCGCTTTCTATGGACAAATGGTTATGTGTTTATTATTTCTGTTCGAATTATCAGATTCTTTGACCTGATGTTAGCTTCGTAAAGTCCTCCGAGACGACTACTGTTGGGATTTAGGGAAAACACAAATTCATTGGCTTGAATTGTGTCTGAAATAACATAACATTTGCAGACATCATTCAAATCTATAAAACATCCTATACAAAGCTGTTTCGGGTTGAAAACTGGGTCAAATCTCGTTGTTTGTGCGAGCGTGCGTCTGTGTGAGTGCGCTAAAGTCAACACCGACTTAAGTTACGGCCTGTTTATGAAGCCTGGAATTTTTATTGTCGGCTAACTGTTGTTTTACTGGACTTTCGTCTGTTATATTTAGGATTTTTGCTGCATTTTACAAGGCTACCCAAACACTCACTCACCCCTCTCTCGCTGTGGTGTCCTGATTGAATCCAGGGCACACACACACAAAGCAAAGGAGCCCACTTCGAAAACCCAAAAGCCCTTTCCACAAATGCGATTAGAGATGTAAGAATAACAGCCCTTCAATGAATGGGCTTACTGTATTAAAAAAGACACACCTGATATTCCCATTGTGGTCTGGGCTTGACATATTCCTCAAAATGCTCTGGATTTGGCGTGACCTTGAAATGGGGATTAAAAAACAGTGAATTATAGAATCGTTTATCTCCAAAGACAGATTGGTCATTTGTGGTTCGCCCAGTTAAACGACGTCACTTTATGAATGGGTTTTTTGAGAGAGCGTTGCCCACAGGGGATGTTTGTGTTGGATTTTTAAATAAGACTTTTACGACTTCAGTGGATTGAATTATGTCATGTAAAAATATAATTGACCAAAGGAAATCTGAGTTCTGCAGTGTTGGTGAGCCTCTTTCACTGCCATAGGATGAAGACATATGGCTGAGAACCTCCCACAGTGGGTGAATGTCAGTGTTGTAACATAGATCCTCGTGTTAGTATATTAGGAGAGGCCTGAGCGACTGCATGGATGATTTTATGTGGAGGTCTCAAACCAGTCTTATGTAAACATTCAAATCATAAATAAATACTGTACAATTAGTAAGTAAGTAAGTAAGTAATCTTTATTTATATACCGCCTTTCCCAGACCAGAATCACAAAGCGGTTTACAATTGTTATTTTTGGGCATTTGTCCTCTCACTCCACACAGAGATGGGAGCAGGGTTGCCAGTACAGGAGGCGCATACCAGACCTCGTAGTACCCGGAGGAAACCTACGCAGACAATTACCTCTTTTTCTGTGAAGGAATAACAGCTGCAATTTAATAAAATATTAATTTTCGGATCCCTTTCTCAAATGGGTCTCCCTCCCTGTGGGTTTCTCTAGTTCTCCCCAAGGTTTCTCACTTTTTCCCACTGACACTTTAGCATTCTACAACATGTATGGACATTTTCTTCTGTTTGTGCTTTATATTCTTCATGTGTTTTAACTGTTGATTCTCTGACCTGTGTTGGTGATTTCAATGGTTTTGTTAAGTCCTCTGAGATGACTTCTGTTGTGACCTAGGGCTATACAAGAATAAATTGTATTGTATTGTATTGTATTTTGAATAACACATTTGTTTCCTCCGGTTTCAACGCCTGAAAAACCACAACACGTATTTTAGCGTATTCCTAAGATGGAGCCGATGAAACCATCCAAAAAGAGAAATAGTTGTTGTATGTTCTTTAAGCATACAATGTAGATACAATAAGACTAGACATATCATTTTTGTAAGTTCTAATGATTTTAATAGTTCTAATTAAGTGATTGAAACAACTCAGACTCTGAAGAGCATCAGGGACTGACCTCCTGCTGATGAATGGCCTCCTGCTGTAAATGCTGTAGTTTTATATAATCCCCTGCTCCCTCTGGGACGACAGATGAAAATTAGCCTTTGGCTTCAATCTGGCGCGTCCACAACATGTTGAACCAGATGCAGTACGATCTCTGAGGAACACAGGGACTGGACTCCTGTCAGGACTAAACATGGGGAGGCAGCGTTTCAGATCCATGCAGCTAAAATCTGGATTAGTCTTCATGAGAATGTGAGACAGGCTTCTACTACTTGAATGCGCTGGAAACGGCAGCAGCTTCTGAAACCGTTGTGGTTTTGAGTTTTATTTATCAATATTTATTTTACTTTTCTTGCTTTATTCTACCTGAGATGTTGCTGGAGTACAGTATTCCTGGTTTTGCACTGGTCCAGACCAAGCGGATCAGGCAAAAATCCACCGGAGGAATGCTACCTTTTAAAAAATGCTAATGAAGCATTCAGCATTTTACTCTGACCTAGAACAGAGAAAATGGTCCGAACCAAGCGGCTACTCCACCTCTGCTGCTGTGACCCGTCCCGCTCCACCCAGCGGATGGTCCATTTCTGCTGCTGTGAACAAAAGGGCTATTTGTGTGGATGGATGTGTTTTTGCTGCTACGGACACCTGAATATTCTCCTACAGGGATCAATACAGTATCTAACTAATCTAACTAACTACTAGCAATGTTCAAATCCAGGTTAAAAACAGATCTGTTTCTGTATCTTCACACTTTTGAATGCACTGTAATTATTCATGATTTTATTGCCTTGTTTAGTTCAGGACTTTAAGTTGCCTTGTGTATGAACTTTGCTATAAACAAATGAACTTGCCTTTTCGTGAAGTAGTTATTTTCTAAATTTAAGCAATGCTCAAGTTTTATTTTTCCCTCTGGAGTAATGGGACCAATTATGACCAAACTGTGTCAACAAATAGTCAAGTGGTGCTGCAGTGGCATTTGTGCTTCACAGAGTCCTGGGTTCAAATTCACAACCAGACAGGGCCTTTCTGTGTGGACATTGCATGTTCTCCCTGTGTTGCGTATGTTTCCTCCGGGTGCTCCGGTTTCCCCTACCGCGATTTAAAATTGTTCCCCTCTCTATGGGGCCAGGATTCTGGAACAGCATCTCTTTACACAGCCCCCCTGCCCCAAGTACACAGGCTCTATGTGTCCTTTTTACACACACACACACACACTGTTGTCTGTTTCTTGTTTGTCTCATTCTATTTGTACGTCTGCACCAGTATTATAGTTTCACAATAAAAAATAAATAAACGAAAAATCCAAAAAGAGATTCTGAAAAATGACATCTAGAAAAACATTTCTGGTGCACATTTCTGGATCGAGATGTTCAAGGTTGTTCCAGGAATCCGCTGTAACCACTCTTCCAGCTTCAGGGTCACTGCCCCGAGTGCACCAATCACCACGGGCACTACTGTCCCCTCTACCCTCCAGGCCCTCTCCAGCTCCTCTCTGAGACCTTGGTATTTCTCAAGATTTTTGTGTTCTTTTTTCCTGATGTTACCATTGCTTAGAATTGCCACGTCCACCACCACGGCTTTCTTCTGCCCTTTGTCCACCACCACGATGTCAGGTCTACCCTTTCTAAAATGAAAATGTGAAAAGAGATTTATTTTATTCCTTCTCATGTTTAAAAGAACTGCTAAAATAAATATGCTGTAACGAAATTATGCCTCCTTTTCTGTGTTACCTTTTCTGTGATGTTTTAGCCGAGCTAAGAACCAATAGAACATCACATACCCTACTACGGTTACATCTGCACAGATGTTTCTGTACACTATGCCAGCCCCTTGGTTATGGCGTTCCATGTAGGCCTTCCCTGTCAGTATCTTGCACCCTGCAGTTATGTGTTGGATCGTCTCAGGTGCCTCTTTGCACAACTGACACCTTGGGTCTTGTCTGGTGTGGTATATCTGGGCCTCTATCGCTCTGGTGCTGAGGGCCTGCTCCTGTGCAGCCATGATGAGTGCCTCTGTGCTGTAGGCCAGCCCTTTCTAGCCATTGGTAGGACTTCTTGAGATCAGCCACTTCTGCTATGCTCCGGTGGTACATGCCGTGTAGGGGCTTGTCCTCCCATGATGGGCTCTCCTCCAGCACCTCCTCATCTCGCCACTGCCTGAGACATTCACTGAGTACGTCATCCGTTTTGGCCTTCTCCATGATGTAGTTATGGAGTTTGGATGTTTCGTCCTGGACACTGGCTCTCACACTCACTAGTCCTCGGCCTCCTTCTTTACGGCTTACGTACAGTCTCAGGGTGCTGGATTTGGGATGGAACCCGCCATGCATGGTGAGGAGCTTTCGAGTTTTAACATCCGTGGTCTGAATCTCTTCCTTTGGCCACCTGATTATTCCTGCAGGGTATCTGATCACTGGCAGGGCGTAGCTGTTAATTGCCCGGGCCTTGTTCTTGCCATTGAGCTGGCTTCTTAGGACCTGCCTTACTCGCTGGAGGTATTTGGCAGTTGCCGCTTTCTTCATTGCCTGTTCGAGGTTGCCATTTGCCTGTGGTATACCTAGATACTTGTAACTGTGAAAATGAAAAAGAAAAAAAATACTATATATATATAGTATTTTTTTTCTTTTTCTTTTTTTTACACAATGAGCTCTAACCATAGACAAGTCTTTGGTACACAGTAAAATCACACAAGACCTTATAAGTATTAAAATAAGTATTAAAATTCCATCTATCATTTTATGTACTGGGAAACAGCAGAAATGAGTGAGTACAGATTATGGAGAAGCTGAATTGAATCTGTTTTTTCCCCCTAAACATTTGCTGCTGTTGTTGAGTCTCTCCTTCAGACTGTCAGTGGTCCAGCTCGCAGCCTGCTCAGGGAATCCCTTCTTATTAACCACACAGTGATTTACAGACATCACTTAGGCCTATGTAAAATTAATAATCGGAAACACAAGAGTAACCCTGCAATTTATCTCAAACATACTTTCCTTTAAACCTGGGTGGCCCTTAACCCCAAACTTCCTCTGCTTTCAAACATTAATGCCGCTTCTTTCCCTGGAATGACTTGTCTTTGACCACAGTCCAGTTTGATCGCAGGATGTACTAAAAATCATGTCTCTGTTGAGTCCCAGGGTGCAGAATATTACCTCAATGGAAGAGAGGAATGGGAAGAGAGATTAAATGTTCATTAAATGTGAGATTGTTTGTGATTTCTTGACATTTCCAGGGATCAGAAACCACAAGCCTTATTCTGGTTAGAGCATGTTATGAGTTATGACCCAATGGTTCCTCCTTTTGGTGTCAACACTATAGAAGATTCATAATAAGTGCTTTGGTCTATCGCTGGTCTCTCTCTCTCTGGTCTGTCCCTGGTATATCTCTGTGTGTGTATGCGCACTCTCTCTCTATCTCTGGTCTGTCTCTCTGGTCTCCCTCTCTTTTCTCTTTGCTATCACTCTATTAGGTCTCTCTCTCTCTCTCAGGTGTTTCTATGGTCTCTTAGATCTCTTTCTCTGGTCTCTCTCTCTGGCTTCTCTGGTTTCTCTCTCTGGCCTCTCTCTCTTAGGGGTTTCTCTGGTCTCTCTTTGTGCTCTCTCTCTGGACTCTCAGGTCTCTCTGGTTTCTCTCTCTCAGGTATTTTTCCGGCCTCTTCTGGTTTCTCTCTCTCTTAGGGATTACTTTGGTCTCTCTTTCTTTGGTCTCTCTTCTTTGAGCTCTCTCTGGTCTCTCTTTGGTCTTTCTAGTTTCTCTCTCTCAGGTATCTCTCTGGCCTCTCTCAGGTCTCTCTGGTCTCGCTCTCTGATTTATCTTTGTCTCTCTCTTACTCAGGTCTTTTGGTCTCAAATAAGATTAATATGAGGGCTTTGTGGTTTCAGGCAAATTAATGGACTTTAATTCATACAACTGATCTCAACTGACCTAAAACAGGTCACCATAACCTTGTTCAGTCTGGAAAACTCAAGAGGATTTATGAGAATGAGGTTCTAATACCACGCACATGGATTTTATTACGTTTTAGAATCACATTTTTAGTGGATCTACATGTGAACACAATGTTTATGTAAGCTCTACTTGGTCCATGCACCAAATACACAAGCTTGTAAAGCTACCGTTTAGTTGAAGGCCTTGTCTTAGTAGATTTGCAGTTGTGCCAGACTTCCATTTCCAGATTTTGAATTGAACAAATTTTGCAACCTATTTTGAACTTTGGACGGATCAGTAATCTCACGTGCACAACATACTGTCATAATGTCATAAGAAGATTGAGTCAATATACACTCCTCTTTTTCAAGTCATTTTTATGGGTTTTATTAGAAAGAACATGAAAAGGGAGGATTGTCAGTCGGGAATCAAACAATTCAATAGTTGTCAGATAAAGTTATATTTCCTCATCTTTCCCACACATACTGTATATGTATTACTGAAACAGTGCTAGTTCCAGCAGTAAGTTGGATTTGAACATAGTCAGAGTAGAAGTCTATCTCATATTTTCAGGAAGACTGTTTAGATTTTAGCTGCATTAATCTGAAACGCTGCCTCCCCATATTTAGTTCTGACTTTGGGCACCAGCAGGAGGCCAGTCCTGGACAAAACAGCATGGAAACCCTGGCCAAAATTATCACAAGGATTTGGGACCAATCACAGCACGGGAAAGGACGACAAGACAAAGATGACACACTAATAGACAGAAATTTTAATAAATGTCCCAGATTATCACTGTCCTTAACCCTCCCTCCATGTTTTATCCCACTCAAAAACCCAGTAGGAACAAAGTGGAGTTTCAGAATGTCCCATGGCTCTATTGTTCAATAGCTGATTAAATGATTGATTCCTGTTATGGCTGCTCGACGCATCTCACTTCCTCAGTCTTCACGAACAAAAAGACAACAACTGAATCCTGTCTGAAAGTCCATAACATGTTTACTTAACCCCTGGGCTCCTGCTTTGTCTCACATTATTAGTGTTATCAATTCCAATAAATGTTGATTTTTCCATTTTGGCTTGAGTACTGAAAACAAGGATGAGAACAAGACGCTTTCGAGAAAAACACCTGCTGAGGTTGAATGAGGCAAATTAAGATAACAGGTTATTTCTCAAAGACATTCATGAGTTTGGACAAAAGGAGAAGAAGGAGAAGAAATACCAGTGCATATAATAATAAAATAATAAATCATTATTTTCTGCTCAAGTTCATAGACTGTATATTAACCCTTAAAAGTCTATCGTGTCGGCGGCGACAAATGCGCAAATGTTTTACAAGTGATCAATTTACTCGCGAACGGTAAATGGTAGCGACCTACTTTCTTTTTTTCCGTGAAGTAGACATCCCAGGCATTACGGAAATTATGGTTTGTCTGTGGCCCGTATGGAGGATATACTACTTGTGTATGAAAGTCAGTGTCCAATCGGATCTTCAAGCAGTGACCTGTGAGCCAGAAAACGGCCAATTGTGAAGTTTTTCACTCACGCTGGACTCACACGGGGAATCACACAAAGATTGTCAGAGAGTAAGATGGTAAGTGCGCATTATTGATATAGACAATAATAAATACAGTAAAATTATATTACGTGTATAAAATTTATTTATATAAAAAAAATTAGATGTTTTATTTATATTTTTGTCTTAGTTTCTTATGTTTTACGTATTTTACAGCTGTGATACTGAAGAAACCCCAGCCTTATAGAGAAACTGCTTCAGGAAGGGCATCAGGAGTACAGCGTTTTTGGCTTTTATAGTGTAATTTTGTAAAAATTATAATAGTCACAGGTTCATTTTTTTCCCCTTATCCCCAAAACCCCAAATAACATTTCTGTGCAGTGTAAAAAGTTGTTAATAGCATTTCATTGTGTTTTTTCAATACATTTTTGTGAAATTGATTTTCCGTTTCATTTTTTTCTTTGTCTTCATGATTCCATATTTTTTATATAATTGATATGACAGCTCTACAATATAAATATTCTAAAACCCCAGGTTGTACTGAAAAAAAACAAAGTATACGGCTTGACTCTGCATAGAAAAATGACTCTTTTATGAGCAATTATACACAAAGAAAACCAGGCGAGGAAAGTTCCCCAAAATGACCCTAGACCTTGGAGGGTTAAGAGTGGATTGACTGAGCGCTGACGTCACCATGGTGTTAGCCCTAATGCAGAAGTGGCCGATTAGCCAACAGGCTATTGGAGCGGGAATGCAGAGCCAGATTATTGCGCTGCTCTGACTGCTCATAGAAATTCCGTGGTAAGTAGGTCTTCCAGCAGCGCTTTGGCTAATCACTGTCAGTTAGAACACTTTGGTACCAGCTTGGTGTGGATAGAATCAGGAGTAGAGTAGAGTATGGCTGGTGGAAACAGGGCCTTGGATAATCACCATGACGACCACACATAAAACCACTGGGTCCAAAAGTAAAATATACAAAACACAATGTATTATGAATTATTTCTTTTCACATACACATTTTCATATGTTCCTTTTTAATACATTAACCCAAAAACGATTTAAAACTGATCTAAAATGACACTTAACCCCTGGACCCTGGATGACATAGGAATGATTATAGATTTGTCTTTATGCATACTCAACTCCTGCAGGGGACACATTCCACTAATTGAGAAACACTGTTCTCAGAATCATTCAGAACATTATCCTTTTTCTGAGTTATGAGAAAGTCGCTTTAATTTTAGAATTCTGAAAAACCAGAGGAAGGTTTCATATCTTTAAAACACTGTCAGCTTCTTTGAAGGGCACAGATGCTGGTAGTGAATGTATTCTTATTACTAGCTTCCCTACACTCTATACTTGTTCTGGTCTCTCTCTTTCTCTCTCTCTCTGATCTATCACTTTAGTCTCTCTCTCCCTCTGGCCTCTCTCAGGTCTTTCTTTTGTCTCTCTCTCTCTCTGGATTCTATCTTTGGTCTCTCTCTGCTCTCTCTCTTTGGTCTCTCTCTCTTGTCTCTCTCTCCTAGGCCTCTTGAGCCTCTCAGTCTCTCTCTGATCTCTCTTTGGTTTCTCTGTCCTCTCTGGCCTCTCTCTGATCTCTCTTTGATCTCTCTCTCATTTAAAAGCTTCTCTATACATGTATTGTGCAAGCAGTTTTAAGCAATCACTAACTCTGCTTTCTCTCCATACTCAGCAGATTTCCTCATATTAACCATTTATTTTTCATCATCATCATTACTGGCATCAGGTCACATCTCTTTCACGTCTTGTAGTGTTTTGATCCTAAAATAGTCCTAATGCGATTCTCAGGTGCTCTGGATGAAGGGAGACGTCACAGTGAAGTGAGCCGCAGAACAGATGCACAAATCAACTACAATAAAACAGCTGGAGGCGTTTACTACTGCATCCAAACACAGAGAAAAGAGAGGTAGAATGTGCTTTGTAATTTCACCGTAGGTTAAAACTTAAGGACCGGTCTGGACATATAGCAGACCAGCTTCTTACAAATGTTTCCCAACAATTGGACTTACATTTTATTGCATTAAGTAGTCCAAAAGCAGGGGAGTGGAAAGCCCATTTCCACCAGCCCTACTCTACTTTACTCTACTCTACTCTACTCTACCGCCAACGCATCAACACAGACGTTTACCCCAGCCCACATTCACTAAAGAACATCTGATGTACTACTCTGCGATGCCTCAAAACGCAGGGCAGAAGTGGTGGGCGAGCTTTGAGGCTGGCGAGTTTAAGATAGCAGCTTTTGGTGTAAAGTTCTTCTCCACGAGTGCAGCTCCGCGGTGTCTCTGTGCCCTGAGACCTTCCAGAGACGTATTATTACTTGGTACTTCAGTATCGGCGAACACATTAGCAGCACTTGTTTACAGTCACCGGCGAATGAGAACTCAGGCTGGAAGCATATGTTCCCATTGTCAGTCCTGATTTATTTCTAGTTTAGTCCTAGTTTAGCTCCTGTTTTGGCTGTTTTCGAGTGTCTTTGTTTTCTTCGTTTTCTACTAACCAGGCCCTCTCCTGCTGAGCTTCAGGGGCGTCACAGAATCTGGCTTTCACCTGCAGGTGCCACAAGATGAAAGATCCCTTTAATTGTCATCATAGATATACCTCAGCTCGAGCTCGGAGAGACAAAATGAGAAACAAAATTCCACCCAGGAAAACAGCCCCAAAGCGTGATGTTTCCACCCCCATGCTTCACTGTAGGTACGGTGTTCTTTAGATGCAACACATTCTTTCTCCTCCTAACACACACACATATACACATCTGCACACACACATACACAGACAAACACACACACACACAAACGCACACATGCACACACACATAATCAGAGTATAGGCGTAGCTATGATGAAAATTATCTTTGTTAAGAGATGTCTTGCACAGTTGGCGGCAGAATACTAAATACCAAATACTTTTTGCTACACTGTATCTTCGGCTCTGGCATTTGTGATTTTTCAGAAAATACAAACCCGTGTGTCAATGTGTCATCATCAAAAATGATGACACAAAAGTGAAGTTGCTGCTATTTTCACTAGAATTTATGAGTCAATAGTGACCAGGGTTTTAACCTTTTCTAATCTCAAAGAACTGTCAGAGCCCTTCTCACAGCGCTTCTCTGCATAAACACCAATTTCTGATTTCATTTGAACAAACACATTTAGTGGTAGAATGGGGAAGTATTATTTCTGTATTTTCTTGAACCCTTGGAGCCCGGTCCAGCTGCCACTGGGTGCAGTTTCGCTTCTCTCTCTGCGGCCGATGGATTTTGTTGTGTTGCAAAATACATTTGTACAATCACTATCAGCCTCGGTACACACCAGACATAGATTTCATTGTTTTGAAGATGGTGAATAAAAATATGAAAACTTGCTTCCCCCACTTAACATTAGTATAGTGTGAAGCTGTATTGTGTTTTCTTTCTATTATGTATTATGTATTTTATATTCACATAATTGACCCGATCTATGGGGGATCAAATGTATAGCTTTTTGCAAAGGAAAAATCTCAGGAGGCCAGGGAAAGGGTCTTCTGCAATTGACCCATCCTTCATTGCCGCAAGGACCTCTGTCAGGGGCAGTGGTCGCCGTAGTAACAGGGGCCCGTCTCCAGATGTTGATGGTCTTCAGGACCAGAGCTGGAGGATTTTGCCTACTTTACATGTTTTTATTGGTAGAGGAAACAGGAGCACACAGAGAAACCCTCTCTCGAGGGTCTCTGTCTGGTCTCACTCTAGTCTCTCTCTGGTCTCTTTCTCTGGTCTCTCCAGGGTCTCTCTCTCTAGTCTCTCTCTCCCTGGTCTCTCTCTCTCTCTCTGGTCTCTCCCTGGTCTCCTGTCTCTCACGTTCTTGTTTTCATCTGGTCTCTCTTCCTGATCCCATTCTCTCTCTCTCGGGTCAACCTCTCTTGTCTCTCTCTCTCTGGTCTCTCTCTGGTCCTGTCTCTTGCGCTCTTGTCTCTCTTTGATCTCTCTCTCTGGTCTCCTGTCTCTTGCGCTCTTGTCTCTCTTTGGTCTCTCTCCCTGATCCCTCTCTCTCTTTCTCTCTCTCTCTCTCTCTCTCTATCTATCGCTCTCTCGATGCAGCTTAATTTCCACAGCAGCAGAAGTAATAAAATCCTCTTTCAGAATGCGTTCACTTTATCATTTCTTAAACATGTCAGATGAAGCCTTCCTCTCTCGCAGCCGCAGAAACCGGAGCCTGTGTGTTTTACAGCCTCACAGCTCGGCCCCAGTTTGGTTTTCAACATGCTTTTAAATCAGTCAGCGTTTGAATCTGCGTTTTATACAGAACCGGTCACTTGACACTTGGCAGCTCTCTCTCCACAATGAAGATTATATTGCACAACCTCAATTTGCACTTTTGGCACAAGTTTAGCCTCATACACACACACGCATGCGCACTCACACTAAAATATACTGTACACACGTACACATACAGTACATATAAACGTTCTCACATACACGTGCACACACACACTTAGAGTACATACAAACATGTACATATACACACGCGTACTGTACATTCGCACACACACACACACACAAACATGCACATATATACTCACACAGTCACACACTCATTCACACACACACACATGCACACAGACACACACACAAACACAAATGTGATTAACTACCGTCATACATCTCAATGTAAACACTGTAAAAATGTGTTTTAAAATGGCATTTGCAGACTTGAAACCCAAAGCATAGTGTGTCTGTGTATTTGCCAAAAATATGAATAAATACGTTTGTTTAAAAGGCATTAAGCACAACACACATCTGTCGACACGTGTCATCAACACACATCACATTCACACCCTTTAACTGTAGTTGAAGATGACATCTGGTCACAGTTACACTGTTCGTAAGATTACTTTTGCCATTTCCTGGTTTGGAGCCCAGTCTGATTTAGACTCTTTTTCATTTCACTTGTTCAGCTCGGGCCGAGCCCCAGGAAAACATTTGCCGAGAGGAAATGTATCATATCATATAAAGAGAGAAGAATGATCTGATGAAGGCTGTAGTGCGCCTCATAGTGGGCGGCACAGTGGCTCAGTGGTTAGCACTCTCGCTTGTCAGCAAGAAGGTCCTGAGTATATCCGGCTGGAACAGGGCCTTTCTGAGCAGAGTTTGCATGGTCTCCCCATGTCTGTGTAGGTTTCATTCGGGTGCTCCGGTTTCCCCTGACACTAAAAACATACAGCCTACAATATATCAAATCCTCAAATCTGGTCCTGACCAAGAGCATCAACATCTAGATATGGGTTCTGGGTGCTACACTTTTCAGTTCAAATGTATGTATTTGTGTTTAACCCTAAAACACAGCCGCAGTCCTCATGGAGGACCTTACAAAGTTGTGGATTCGGCAACATAAGATCAGAGATTCAAACGTTTTAATCACAAGAAATACAATAATAACAAGAACAGAAACATTAATAAATGTCCTGGATCATCATTGCCCTATATCGAGAAAGGGATCCGGTCCAATTGACTGACAGGTTGTAGAACCAGGACTGAGGCTGTAGATCCAGGACTTGGGCTGTAGATCCAGGACTGAGGCTGTAGATCCAGTACTCGCGCTGTAGATCCAGGACTGAGGCTGTAGATCCAGGACTGAGGCTGTAGATCCAGGACTGAGGCTGTGGATCCAGGACTGAGGCTGTAGATCCAGGACTGAGGCTGTAGATCCAGGACTGGGGCTGTGCAGTACAAAGGCGACCGCTGGTCCTGACAGAGGCCCTAGTAGCAGTGAAGGACGGGTTGAATGCAGAGGACACATTTCCCTACAGCGACAATAAAGAATAACTTTAAAATTCAACTTGTGAGTGGAACATATTTAATTAAATTTTGACGATGTATAATTCAAGGCACTTTCTTATGTGTGTTCTTTCTTCTTTTGTGTGTGTGAAAGTTTTCAGTTGCAGTGTAAAGTATAAATTACATGTGATAAATACAATTACATCTGGTATACACACACATACTGTATATACAGACACACCTACATGGGTTTAATTATGAATAAAATGATAATAATATTTCTATTATTATAAAGATTTTCTTAAATTGACATAACATTATAGTTGATGTAGACAAACTATTCAGATAAAGAAAACAAAATATAAAAGAAAGAGAAAATGGGATATGTGTTCTATAGCTTATGGCAGATGCAGAGAGCTGCTGTGTGGGGCTCTTGAGCACAGTCCATCTGTCAATGTCAGGCTGAATTCTCTAATTTGTCGTACAGCTGTTTCTCTATATGAGGTGTTGAAACCGCCATCACAAACATGGAGTGGATTGGTCTGTGTCTCAGCTCATAATGTGGCTCCGTTCACAGGGTCACGGTCCTTAAGTGAGAGGGCCCCCACAGAACGCATACGGTGGTAGTAGGTGGTGTGAGGGCCTCTAATTTGTAAACTCTGGTGAAGTACAGTTAAGGAGAAAGCACCTGGAAGTGTGTATTTACGTGGAACAGCTCGGTGCTGAAAACATTAGTGAGAAGTAGAACAAAAAGATTTAAAGAAGAAATATGATGCAGTATTTTTTGTCATAAAAAATAATAAGGAGATGATTATTTTGTCATTTCATATTTTAGAATGTGAAATAATATCTTAAAATATATGGCAAAACAATAATGCGTTCTACCTGACCTAACCCTATGCTACCACCAGAGGGAGGAGTACAACTTTATATTTTCTATTATTGTTGGCACGCATGGTTTAGACAAATGCTTACAATGATGCTATAACCGTTTGTGTATTAACAGCTTACCATTATGGACAGAATTAGGTAGATAAATGTTGGCTCTAAACTGGTCCATCTCACATTTATTTGAGATTTAAATGTGAAAATGTGAGACGGGCTTCTACTATGACAATGTTCAAATCCAGGTCTAAACTGTTCTGTTTAGCTGTGCGTACAACTGAAGGATTGTATAGTAGCTTCACTCTTTTTAATGTACTGTAATTATTTAGGATTGGAATGCCCCGTTGTATCTTAAATGTGTGAAATGAGCTGTGAATCACCTCGTGTTACTTTGTGTGTGAAAAGCAGCGTTATCCTTGTAAAAAATATGTTTGAACATGTGTGTATTGCCATAGTCCATTATAATGTGAGTCCCTCTGGTCCTGAGTGCACTGCGCTGACTACAGAAGACTTATTTTGAAAGTCAAAAGTTTGTTTCAACACTGTCTTTCCCCGTGGTGTAAAGTCGACACAGGTTCAAACAACAGGCCTCCATTTGTCACTGTTGTCCTGGGTCAGCAGTGTGTAAAACAATGTCAACTTCTCATGAGCAGAAAAGGTGGCTTTCATTACAAATATTTGAGCTTTTGAGCATGTTCCTCTTCTGTCCATCATCAAAAACTGACCTGGAGATGTTAACTTTCCACGTTAATATCAGGAACTTCTGGTACGAACATGTTACACCCATTATGTCTGTCCTGCAATAGTGTGATGTCATTTCACCGCCATGACATCATACTCAAACAAAGGTAGAGAGTCGAGAGAGAGACACCGGTGAGAGAAACCAGAGAGAGATCAGCGAGAGACCATAGTGTCAAATTCAAGGCCCAGGGGCCAGATCCAGCCTGCAAATGAATTAACTTGGCCCGCAGGGTAATTTTTGATTGGTATGAAAGTATGTATGATATTCTTTTAAACATTTTAAACAGAGACCAGGGAGAGAGACCAGAAAGGCCTAACCCTAGCCCAGTATTACATCACTCAGCGGTTTTCTGCCTTTAAATCAACAGCAGTGCCCATGAATTTGTTTTTCTGTTGAAATTACGCTCCATACATTTAACATGGCTGTGTATGTAGAGGGAAGTTTTCAAATTTGATGAAATTAACAATTCAACTCTTCCCCTAGTGGCAGCAAGGAGAGTTACAGGCGGTAAAAAGTGAAGATTAAGAAATTAAAAAGTACACAGCCTCCTTATAATTTGAAAAGTCCAAAAATGATCCATAATGTTTCCAAAGTTAATGATTAGATTTTGGTCTAACTTTACGTGGGTAACATTAGTTCTGCACAGCTGTAGAATTACTGCACACATCTAAAACTCCAACCTAAAAGTTTATTCACAGTTAGGAGCATTTTTAATACCATCCATAAACCTCTCCTTCTGGGATCGCCTTTTACAAATGTGATCCATTCTCCAGTGTCGGGCCTCAGCGGCAACTTGAAAGCGAAACGCAGGTGAAAAACCCATCGAAGCCGGTCACACATCAGCCTCTTGTGGCTCGGAGGGGATTGACAGTTACAGCTCAATCATTTCCTTATAGGTCCAGCTGGCTTTGACATTATCATTGACAGAGGCTCCGGCCTTGGCCTGTCCCAGTACATACAGACCTCTCTTTTAGCCTGTTGATTTAATGTCCCACGTGGCCTGCCGTTGATCCATTTCCCCTCTCAGTTTGCTCACAGGGCACCCCCAAAACCGTCCCCCTGTAATATATTTGTTTTATGATTTCCTGAGCAGCCCTGAAGAAAAAACAAACTGGGGTTTCACTGCACCTGCTCAAGCAAAAGCTGCAACGCACAATTAAGTCCCTCCTTCTAATGCACTGTGGGCCGTCTGTCTCTGCAGTCACCATTTAAACCATATAGATAATTATATACATATTCTTCATGACTCTGTTGTCATTGTACAGCAGCGGTACCTTTTTGAGACTAAAATGGCAGAGATACTCCTTTAAAACTTCTGGGGGAAAATGACCTCTTTAGTGGTTCTTTGCCGATGCAGGAGGGTCTAAGGCCAGTGATGATCCAGGACATTTATGCACATTTCTGGACAGTGGTCATCACAATTCCTGGACCAATGGCACGAACTTTGTAAAGTCCCCCGAGACCACTGCTGTTGTGACTTAGGGCCACACAATAATACATTGAATGGAATTGAATTATGAGATACAGTTGTTAGTTATTAAAAGCACAAAGGTCGCTTTGATCAGAATCCAAAATACTGAATATTCATCTTATATTATAGTCAATTTCTTTTCTTTCAGTTTCACACACTTGAATAATAAAAAGGCACATTGTATGTTTCTAATTTCATTTTTTGTTAGTTTTGGAGCCAGATCAAAGACAGAAAAAAAAAATAATAGTGCTGTATTTATAGTTTGGAAACAGTTTAATTTTGGTAACCGACATTGTGTTTAAATCTCATACATTTGCATGTTTTCGATTGCAAATTTGCATGTTAAACATAGGCTGCATACAGATGGACAATGCTAACCCGCTTGCTCAAGGAAGCCCAATAGAAAAGTGCTCATGGACAAAGTTTTGCTCCCACTCTAACTGGCTCCTATTGACTTACATGTAAAAGTAAAATCCAGTGACAATTTGTGTCACACTCATCACACTCTGTGGACCAGTTAATATATCTTTTACATTGTCTTTGTAAATCCAGATGGAAGAAGAATCGACCAATCAGAGGCTTTCACTCATGAGGGAAACGCCAGCTGGCCTTATTTGCATTTGCTCCCGGTCAGAAAAATTGCAAATAACGAAATTGCCTCCAGCCTAGGTTCAAATGTGTCTCTTCCACTCCTAATCTACAGTTTATGGTTTAAACCCTAAATATTGCTCTCTTTATTTTTGTCTCTAAATGTGGCACTAATAAAAGTGTCATAATGTTTAATTGATCGAGTGTGTGCAATGAGCAGGTTGCTTCTATCACATTGATCTAATATTATTAATTTCCGTTTCTATGTTCAGAATCAGAATCAGAATCAGAATCATTTTTATTGCCAACGTAAGTAACGGGAGGTCACAGACTTGGAAATTGCTTTGGCTCAGTGCAACAGTCAAAAAGAGATAATAAAAATAAGAATAAAAAACACTTCTAAAGAATAAATTTAAATTTAAAATAGAGTTACAGTTACTATTTACAATATACAAGTGCACATGGTGCACACAATGTAAGGTGACAGCAGTACAGTGAAGTAAAGTGACGTATGATGGGCAGTAAAGTGACTTTATAAAGGGCGGGGGGACAGGTTAAGAAGTGTTCAAGAGTCCAACAGCAGAGGGGAAGAAACTGTTCTTGTGGCGGGAGGTTCTAGTCCTGATGGACCGCAGCCTCCTGCCTGAGGGGAGTGGTTGGAATAGTCCATGTGCAGGGTGAGAGGGGTCGGCTGTGATACGACCAGCCCGGCCTCGAGCTCGGGCGACGTACAGGTCCTGCAGCGATGGAAGGCTGCGGCCGATCACTTCCTCTGCAGAGCGCACAATGCGCTGTAGTCTCTGTTTGTCCCTGACTGTGGCTCCAGCGAACCACACGGTGATGGAGGAGGTGAGGATGGACTCGATGATGGCCGTGTAGAACTGCACCAACATCTGTGCAGGCAGCTTGGCTTTCCTGAGCTGCCGCAGGAAGTACATCCTCTGCTGGGCCTTCTTGATGAGGGAGCTGATGGTCGGCTCCCACTTGAGGTCCTGGGTGATGGTGGTGCCCAGGAAACGGAAGGACTCCACAGAGGTGATGGGGGAGTCCATCACGGAGGGTGGGGGCGGGGGGACAGTGCTCTTCCTGAAGTCCACAATCATCTCCACTGTCTTCTGGGCGTTCAGCTCCAGGTTGTTACCACTGCACCAGGACACCAGCCGGTCCACCTCCCTCCTGTAGGCGGACTCATCGTTGTTGGAGATGAGTCCAATGAGGGTGGTGTCGTCCGCGAACTTGATCAGCTTCACGGAGTCGTGGCTGGAGGTGCAGTGGTTGGTGTACAGGGAGAAGAGCAGGGGAGAAAGAACACAGCCCTGTGGGGCTCCTGTATTTATAATCCGAGAGTCCGAGACATTCTTCCCCAGACGCACTCGCTGCTTCCTGTCCGTCAGGAAGTCAGTGATCCACCTGCAGGTGGAATCGGGCACGTTGAGCTGGGAGAGCTTGTCCTGGAGCAGGGATGGCAGGATTGTGTTGAAGGCAGAGCTGAAGTCCACGAACAGGACCCTGGCGTAGGTCCCCGGGGAGTCCAGGTGCTGTAGGATGTGGTGGAGGGCCAGGTTAATGGCGTCGTCTACAGATCTGTTGGCTCTGTAGGCGAACTGCAGGGGGTCCAGGAGGGGGGAGGTGAGGGACTTGAGATGGGAGAGAACCAGGCGTTCAAATGACTTCATGACGACAGACGTAAGTGCTACAGGTCTGTAGTCATTGAGTCCTGTGATCCTGGGCTTCTTCGGGACGGGGACAATGATGGAGGATTTGAAGCAGGCCGGGACATGGCAGGACTGCAGAGAGGAGTTGAAAATGTCCGTGAACACAGGAGTAAGCTCACTGGCGCAGTGAGCTTACTCCTGTGTTCACGGACATTTCTGTGTGCAAAACTCTTTTCCATGTGGCTCTTCCGTTTCCTCCACTCATCCGTCGGGGGCGCGGTTAAACCTGGGTGAGGGAGGGGGGTGAGGGAGGGTGTGAGGGAGGAGGTGAGTAGTTTTACCAGCAGCAGCGGATCCCAGGGCCCCTGCCGTCCTGCTGTGTGTCCCCCAGTCTCCTGTGTGAGGTGCTCTGACATTAATAAGCAGAATGATGGGCCACTCGGACATGCTTCAGTGTGTCCGAGCGCAGATGTGGGTCCTCTGCTCAAACATCTGTCTGTGTGGAGTGACGTGGACGACTCGGTATTTATGATGAAAGAGACAGGTTTATAGCACATCATTTGGACACAGGGCCTGTATGCGGATACTCCTGTGTTTTGGGAATTGCTGCATTGATGATGATGAGACTGGAGATATGTAACAATTTTTATAACTACCAAATAAGCCATCAGCTCTACTCTACTATCTATATACTGTATAACCGGTGCATTAGGCAAGGCAAGTTTATTTGTATAGCACAATTCATACACAAGGCAACTCAAAGTGCTGAACAAGATAGCATTAAAATCATAAATAATCACAGAACATTAAAACGAAAGATAAAAATATAAAATCCCTCAGTTGTATGCACAGCTAAACAGCACCGTTTTTAACTTGGTTTTAAACATTGTCAGAGAGGAGGCCTGTCTCACATCTTCAGGAAGATTGTTCCAGATTTTAGCAGCATGAATCTGAAAAGCAGCCTCCCCATGTTTAGTTCTGACTCTGGGCACTAACATTATTATTATTGTTGCATTATTACTCTACACTACTCTACTTTACTGGTTGCATTTCCGTTATGCTTTAGGATCTGGAACCTTAACCCACAATTTAATGAACATGATAAAATAAAAGTACAAAACTCAAAATCCATACAGAACAACAACAACAACTTATTCTTGTATAGCCCTAAATCACAACAGAAGTCATCTCAGAGGACTTAACAAAACCATTGAAATCACCAACACAGATCAGAGAATCAACAGTTAAGACACAAAATATACACATATGAATATGGTCCATAGGGAGAGACCAATGTCCATGAATGTTGATAAATGTCCACACATGTTGTAGAATGTTAAAGTGTCCTGGGTCATCACCGCAGTCCTAGTTGGACACTAACTGCCCAACAGACCCTCCTGCATCGGCAAGGAAAAACTCACAAAAACCCAGTGGGAAAAAAGTGAAAAGGATTGAGAAAGGGATCCGCTCCTACACGGACGGACGGGCTAATGATCCAGAACCTAAGCTACAGAATGACGACCGATGCCACGCAGCGGCCGCAGAGCATGGGGCGAGAACCAGGAACGTAGACAGACAAAGCAAATGGACCAGCAACAAATGGGTATGAGCACAAGGTGGCTTTGAAAACATTGTTCTGGTACCTGCTCGGGCGAAAAATCAAATCTACACTCATTTTGCAAATCATGATATCAAGGTCATGAAAATTTTTCCGTTTGGCATTTGCATCTTGGGGATCAACAACAGATCAGAGAGTAAAGCTGTTTGAACAGAGGAAATACATTAAAGAAATCATTTAGGAGACTTGAAATATGAACTTGTCAGCTCAATATTTTTTCAATAGGGAAGTGCTCGTGGTGAAGTGCGGCTCCCATTTCTGTCTCTGCATCAAGGCTAACACTATGGTGATGTCACACTCCCTCTATATACCTGACACAGCACATTTAAGCCAACTGGAGCCTCTGTGGGTCCACACTGTTTAATTTCCCTCCAGTTCATAGCTGACTCCAGTGGATCCATCTGCTCTATGATCCTGAGTAAATTTGTACAACTTATAAAGCTGGTATTTATTACATCAAGTCAAAAACCAGGTCGGAAATGCTGCATTTGTCCCACACGATTCTTCCATCGCTGACTGTTCTGTGTGTTAGCAGTGAGAGGCTGATGGCTTGATTCAATATTCGGTCTCTAAATCCCCTCTCATAACTCAGACAAATCCTTTTTATTGCGGTTGTTGCGATGTTCATGTAATTGCTGTGAGAACTGTCTGAACACGTTCCCACCGACCTGCAACTGGTCTGTCGCTTCCTCAAAGTGACCAGGTGCAAAAGTGAATGTGGGAAGAAGAGGCAGGAAGTGAGTTATACATGCAGCACATGGTCTCAACATCTGAACCTGATGTAATGAAAACCAGAATGGAGAGTGCTTTAAAAGAAATATACTCAATTCACTACAATGTGTTTGTGTACTGCCCTAAATCACAACAGCAATCGTCTTGGAGGACTTTACAGATCAGAGAATCAAACGGCTTGGACACGTAATAGTAACAAACACATAGAATACATTGGTCCATAGGGAACGGGATTACAGCTTTCCAGATAAGTTAATAAATGTCCATAAATGTCTTGGATCATCACTGTCCATAGACCCTGCTGCATTCAGACTGATAGACTGTAGATCCAGAACAGAGGCTGTAGATTCAGGACTCTCTTCAGCGCAGGTCCGTCCATGCAGGAGTGGATTCCTCTCTCAATGTGGGCCTCCTCAAAGATGTTTTAGTTTTTGGCTGCATATGTACAATATATTACATATTATTCACTTCAGTCTAAATATGTTTGACCAATCCAAACGTATGGGTGCACTGTGTGATATCTACTTTATTCTCAATTCACTCCTCTCTCCACAGGGACCTGGTGCTTTGTGTGTATCTGTGGCACTGTGTTAAGAACATGTGTGTTGAGTGCTTCATGTAGAGAGCGCAGTCAGACGCCTGCTTTAACTTAACTCATGCTTGTGTTTGTTCTCACCACAGAAGAACAAACACCATGTGTTTCTCCTGCCGCACAGCGTCCAAACTCAACACGCTACAATCAAAGCGCAAGGATGAGGGCAGCAAAGAGGCTTGTGGCAGTGAGAACCCAGACTGGTTTTAACACCACCAATGGGTTTATATCAATGCAGTTTAATTATCTATCACCTAAATCACAACAGAAGTCGTCTCAGAGGACTTTACATAGTTGTGGATTCCTCAACAACAGATGAGAGAATAAAACAGTTTAAACACAGGAAAGGCAATAATCACAAACACATAGAAGCCATCGGTCCATAGAGAGCGGGATGACCACTGTCCAGTGTCCTGCATCGACACGGAACGACTAAAACGTCTGGAAAAGTAAGAAACAGCTGGGAGATCCAGGACTGAGGCTGTTGGAAACATCTTCAGTGTTCTGCCTAGGGCTGGGCAATATGGCAAAAAAGTAAAATCTCGATTTTATTTCCTGCTTTGGACTATTTCTATTTTAAATCGATTTTTATTCAAGTCACCGAAGACAGACTTTGCCCTTGAAAATATGTTTTGATCTTTCCCCTCAATATTCAAGTTTCAAAACTATTTTTAATTTGTTTCCCCAATACGTATTATAAAATTCTTGTACAGACTGTGCTGATATTGCAAATATGATTCATGTGCTGCTTGAATATCCTTCATTCGATTTCACGATTTTCACATATGAGTGTGTTCACAGTAAAGTGACAATTGAAGTATCTGGACTTTAAAAGGTTATAACTTAAAAACTAAAATTACTTTCATAGATTGGAAAAAAAGATTTCAAACACAGACACATTGAAGAGATAGTGTGGAAAAAATCAAAAGGAAAGATTGACATAAAAATGTTTAGCAACATTTTAAACGATCAAATTAGCCTCTGATTGGACCATTCTACTGTGACGCCATGTACATAGAAAATAAAATGTCCTCAGTCTGAAAAAGCAGAAGATGAAATCCCACAAGATTTACATGGTTACCACAACAGAAGGAAATCACTTGATATAAAAAGGAATCGTTAAAAAATAAAAAATAATTAATTAGTTAAATGACCCCTGAAAAATGTATAACGGACGTGATGAGGACGGTCCTCTTTTCTCTAAAAATTAAACTTGAGAAGAAAAAAAATCTGGTCTGTTTTCACATTTAATTGCTTGACAATATGGAAGTATCACTTTGCATCTACTTTGTGTAAAAAAAGTAGAATCTCTGAATCAAATGTGGACATCTGAAAATACCTATCAAACTTCCACAAAGCTCATTCCGTCAAATCATCACGTCCGTTAGATAAAATATACAGGGCCGCTATAGGAAACTTGTCTAATGTATAAAACAGTTATGTTCTAGCAACTTCTAATGGACAGAGGAGGTGCTTGGAAACATGAAAAACATAAAATATCTTCGGATTATTAAAATCTAATTTTTGGCCTTTTGTCACACTTTTGTGCCCTTTAGTGTGAACAAGCCCATATTCGATTTTTTCAAAAGCCGATTAATTGCCTAAAATCGGTCACACTGTAAAAAAGAAAAAGTTAGTTCAACTCAAAATTTCAAAGCAACCAGCTGCGAAGGATTTTTGAGTTGAAGGCATTAACTTAATTCTTCACGTTTTGAAGAACTACACTTATTAAGATGTGTCAGCTAAGTTTTCCAAGTTCTGCCAACTAAGTTTTTATATTCAAGTTACTGGAAATTTCAAGTTTGTAAAAACTTACTTTTTTAAGTTCAGATTACTGTCCCCTACAATAACTTACTATTTTGAGTTTAAATTAGCCCACACACTAAACCATCATGATGTTTATTTATGTAGCGCATTTTACAGACCAAGGTCACTTGGGCAGGGGAGACTGGAGCACCCGGAGGAAACCTATGCAGACACAGAGAACAAGCAAATTCACTCAGAAAGGCCCTGTTCCGACCAGGGTTCGAACCCAGGACCTTCGTGTCAAGAAGCGAGAATGCTATCCAGTCAGCCACCGTGCCGCACATACTGTGAACTCGATTAGTGGGAAAACTAATGTTTCTAAGACTGACCCAGGGAATATATAGGGCTACTTTGGCTTGGCCCTGTCAATTACGGTTGGTAAAAATAAATACAATGATTTTTTTTGGTCTAATTCGTTTTTTCAAAATGTTGAATGCAGCTGGTTGCCATGACAAATATTTAAATGAGCAAACGCAGATAAGTTGAAATCACTCGAGCTCGGTGAACTGTAAAAACGACAACTCAAAATTGTTCACCTTACTCAGATTTTTGCATTCACTGACAATAAAATTTCCAGTTGGAACTGGAACTGTCTGTTGTGAGCCACTTGAACTCACTTTCAGAAGTTCACTACAACTTCAAAGTAAAATCAACTTAATATATCAAATAAGGTGAACTTTTCATCAGAAACTTCTGAAAGTGAGTTCAAGTGGCTCACAACAGACAGTTGCAGTTCCAACTGGCAATTTTACTGTCAGTGAATGCAAAAATCTGAGTAAGATGAACAATTTTGAGTTGTATTTTTTACAGTGCACTATCCAGTCTACCTCTGGTCTCTCTCTATTCTCTTTCTGGATTCTCTCCCTGCCCAGGGCTGGACTGGCCATCGGGCGTACCGGGCCTATCTGCCTCATACAAAAACAAGTTTAGGCAAAGTGTAAATCCATTGAGAAATGTTCGAGGGGGGCGCGCGTGTCCGCGGGGCACCTGCTGTATGTAGTCGAACAGGATTCCGCCACCTCAGCGGCCGCAGTGTTCCGGGGCATCCAGCGGCTCTGATCTGGACGCGGGAACCGCTCACAACACAACACGGTGAGGGCGCAGCTGCAACGTGGCCGTGTATAAAGACCACAAACGTGCACAGGACCATGCGTGTCTTTGCGTAATCTGTGGACCCAAGAAATACACTGCTGCAGGAAACAGTCCACGTCTCCCCTCTCCTCTCGAAGCGCGACTAAACCCCCTAAATTAAAGCTCAGGTACCTACATTTTCCATTGGATTAAAAGTTCATGTTTGTGCCCAAGAAGAAAAATGTTGTGAACAAATCAATCAGATTTAGTGACAGCCAATGTCTGGCATTCTGCATTTCAAACTTTTTTGTCCAATTCTCATCCCTGAAACAAACAATAGTTTGAGACATGTTTATTACTCTCTTTAATGTAGAGTTGTAGACTATTGCACTTTATTATATTGTTGAAACTACATACATCGATCCTCTACAGTATTTTCTTCCACATACTGTATAAATCAGGGGTAGGCAACCTGCGGCTCCGGAGCCGGATGCGGCTCTTTAGTGCTGCACGAGTGGCTCCAGGAGTCTTTTCAAAAAGGTCTGAAAATGGAATGGGAGGGCTATATTTTTTTCTAGTTTGAATGTGGTTTCTGTAGGAGAAAAAACGTTCTTAAAGTTTTTAAAATCTGTAAAAATGAGCGCAAGTAATATTCAATTTTAACATTTCTGTCAACGTAGAGCGTCATGTGACAGGGCCCTGCACCAGGCGGTCGCTGTGGTAAACAAACCAGCGTGTGTGCATGGATCCCAAAGATAAAAAGAGAAAGAGTCAATATTAGACTGGACTGAGAATAAGAATGAACATTTGCTTTCAGCCAGTGAGGAAGGACTCATGTTTGCGTCGTACTGAGAAGTTTTGTTGCAACATGAGGAACAATGAAGCTCAAAACACCGTTCACGGGGATTACGTGAAGGATTCATTCATAAAAAATTCAGAGCACCTATTTTAAGAATTCAAAAATCTCTGCAAAGACAGTGAAAGAAAGGGCCATTAAGGACATTAATTCAGCTCCAGCCAACTTCAGCCTGTGATCGATATGAGCAGACAGTGATCCAGGTGAACTCTGAGCCAAAAAGCAGATTTATTTACTGTGTTTCTAAAATTGCATAAAGGCAAAAAAAATGAAAGTTAAACTTAAAGCAGAGTCGTCACGTGGTGCGTCATTCTCTCCAGGACACGCTGCAGTGAAAACACACATTTGATAATCATGAATGCTTATTATGTATTTGTAGCCTTTACTTTGTCATTTAGATATTAGGCTAATGTAGCTAACGCAGCTTCAGCCTGTGTTACCTTCACATAAGCTTTATACAAGGCTGTTATTTTTTTCCCCGCTCCAGAGAGATGTTGTTTTAAGTTTTTTTTGTCAAATATGGCTCTTTGAACCTTTTGAGTTGCCGACCCCTGGTATAAAAAAACTGTTTAAAACGTGAAAAAACATGCCTGGGCCGCCGAGAAGGCAAAACTACTGGGGCGTTTTTTTGTCCCAGTCCAGCCCTGTCCCTGCCTTCACTACTTTTGGGATCTATCTGCAAACCACAACACAATATCTACCAAACCATAGAAGAACAGAGTTTTGGCCAGCATATGTCTTGCCATAGTCATTATACACAGTAATAGGTCTTGCTTACAATAACAATAACAGTATTTCCTGTCGTGAGAACTTTAACTACAGTTTAGACAATCTAAACTTCTCCTTATATAATAATATCATGTTATCCTCGGATGAGATTTACTTTTATTGTCCAGTTTTCGAAATATTAGTCCAACTACCAAAAACTACTGTAAATCTATTCCAGTAACGGACTGTATTTCTTCCTGATGTTATATCCATTTTAGCGGCACTGTTGCATGCAGCCGCTGAGTGTGTGAGAGTCCTGCTGCTTTCCTCCTGTTGATTTTTCTGTGGGCTTAAACACGGTGTTAACCACCAGATCCCATTGCTATCAATCTTCTTCCTGCAGGTCACTGTACGACGGCTCACACATGTAGGCACTTTCTGACGGCCCGATCCCACCCACACAATACAGAGCCGAGTATTTGGGCCCCGTTGCCAAAGTAGGGGCAGTGATGGCTACTTCCTCTTGCCTTTCCACATCATTGATACTTATTCGAGTTAAAATAACGTGCTTAATAGAGGCTTGGGGGCCCTCCGGAGACCAATCGTAGCCACGTGACTTCCTCTGCTCTGGCCATGAAAATAACTGCGTCACAATGGGCCGGGGTATTAATATAACACTTGGGAAAGTTAGCTGCAGGATACGGGGAGGGGGCAGAGTGCGCAATCAGGCAAAAATGTGAGGTATTTTAGACAAAGGGGTTTGCGGTGAAACAAAAAGTATCGTAAAGGCTGAATTATTGTGTTTCTCCTGGTTCCCTTCACTGTGAACTAATCCATTAGCACATCGATTCACCTGGTGTGTAGCTCCTCCTTATGTGGCCTGAGGAGTTATTATTACTATATATTTTTAAGCCCTGAGCATCCACCTAACTGGGCCTGTCATCATTAAACAAATGATTCCTTCTCATTTCGACTTAAGTCACATTTCCACCAACCCTACTTGGTCTTAATCTGTTCTGCCAATACTCTGCTCTACTCTACTCTGCTCTACTCTACCCTGGCCATGTATAACCAGTACCAGGTACACTTTTAGTACCTGCTTGGCCCTGGTACTAAAGTGTTCTGACAGTGATTGGTCAGCGTGCTGCTGTAAGCCATGGCTACCAAGGAATTTCCACGGATACTGGTTTGTTGTGAGTAGGCTCCTAAAATACGGAACAAGATAAAGTTTAATGGAAACACATCCAAGTAGAGAAGAGCTGAGTATCCTGTAGAGTAAAGTAAAGTAGAGTAGAATAGGGCCGGTGCAAACTAGGCTTTGGGCTTTAAAAATCTGTGGTTTAGCGTTCTCTGTTTATCCTGATGTTTATAATGGGATATTGTATTTGTAAATCCAGATATGAGGCATATAAGGATGGTTTCTTCACGGTGTAAGCTCCAGCTTGCCTTAGCAACACGTCAGCTCCTGTAGCGTCACAGATAAATGGCTTTATAAGTAATGGTAAACCGAAGAATCTTAACTTACTAGTGCCCTTGCTAAGGTAATCAGGTGTTAGCCCCTTCCCATGAGCTGCCTGTACAGTTTTATACAGAGAGTTTGTGAAGCTCAGGAGCTGTTATTTATGAAAGAATGTCAGGTGGGTTTTATTCAGCAAATAAAGGGGGTGTAGGTGCTAATACCAGGGTGAAAAGTATACTTTCATAGTATACAGTAATACTGTATATTGTACAGTATCTATTCTGTGAATGTTACAAAACCTCCAATATTGTTATTATTGTTTACAGTGGGTGAGGCAAGATATACTTTTCAGACCAAACAATAATTCTTTCAAGATAAAACAATGCATTTCCACAACAAGGCGAGCTGAAAACATGACCAAGTGTGTGTGTGTGTGTGTGTGTGTGTGTGTGTGTGTGTGTGTGTGTGTGTGTGTGTGTGTGTGTGTGTGTGTGTGTGTGTGTGTGTGTGTGTGTGTCTCTCTGCTGTTGTCTCAGTCTCAGGTGGAGTGGGACGTGTAACGACTTAATGTGAGGAAATGGACTCGGAAGAATGTGTTACAGCGAGCGCCTCATGCGGGAATTAGAATCGAGCTGTTCTTGTACTATACTCTACTCACTTTCTATTCAATTCAATGTATTTGTGTATCGCTCTAAATCACAACAGCAGTCGTCTCAGAGGACAGTTCAAACACAGGAAATGCAATCATAACAAACACAGAGAAGCCAAATCTCCTGGATCGTCACAGTCCTTCCACTCAAAAATCCAGGAGGAAAAAATGATAAGAAAACTATTGATCTCACAGTGGAGAAGCATCTTAGCTTAAAAACGTGAGAAACCTCGGGGAGGCCCATATAGAGAGGGAGATCCGCTTCGACAGATCGACAGACTGTAGATCCAGTACTGAGAAGGCTCCAAGGCTTGAGGAGACTCTTGTCGACTCTACCTGTTTGCGTTTCCATTTTGCTTTAGTAACTGGTACCATATTCTAGCAACTGACCCACATCAAACCAGTATCCAGGGAAGAGAAGAACAGAGTAGAGTAGAGTAGAGTAGAGTAGAGTAGAGTAGAGTAGAGTAGAGTAGAGTAGAGTAGAGTAGAGTAGAGTAGGGCTGGCAGAAACAGGGCTTTTGACTTGACTATAAGACAGGTTTAGGGGCCCGCTTATTTTGTACTGTTCTTCCATTCGTCCAAAGTCGGGCATTTGACCTGTAATAACAAGTCGCCCGGAGACAGTGACCCGGGTCAAGTGCTTACAGACGCGGATTATTGTACATTCCTCTCAGTTTGAACCCGAACTGTGTGACCACCCCAGTTTTCTAACACCAACAAATGACTCGTTTAGATGAGTGTTTTAACAAGCTCACAGCTGCTGGCAGTTAGCACCAGGACATGAGGAATCACACGCTCCTCTACTAACCAGTGAACACCTTTAAAATACCTTTATAGTCAGCAGCTGGAGTGATACCAGCAAGAACTCCCAGAGCCGTCATCTTGCCTGCTCCCATTCATGGAATCCTAAGAAATTCACCCACATTTTATTTTTTTTTTATTTTATAATGGTTTATCTTTACTCACCTTGAATAAGTGCTAGAACCGGTGATACTAACTTTAAATACAGCCAAAAATGTTGTTGAATGGCTAATGCTAAAGACAAAATGCTAACTGCGCACAGTAAGCAGTGTGTTGCCATAGTAACTGCTCTTCTCTGAACCAGGACAAGTCCAGAACAACCAAGCAATGGTTAAAGGTAGAACTCCACATAAAAGATTAAAAAAAGGGATACAAGATAATTTCTTAAAAAATAATGACATACAGAGACAGAAAGAGTCACAAAGTTATAACCATATATGTCCAATGCAAAGAGAAATGACATAATGTTGAAAATGTTCGTTGAAAGGCTAATGCTAAAGACAAAATGCTAACTGCGGACAGTAAGCAGTGTGTTGCCATAGTAACTGCTCTTCTCTGAACCAGGACAAGTCCAGAACAAACAAGCGATGGTTAAAGGTAGAACTCCACATAAAAGATTTTAAAAAAGGATAAAAGATTTTTTATTAGAAAATAATGACATATAGAGACAGAAATAGTTACAAAATATAACCATAAATGTCCAATGAGCAGAGAAATGACTGCTGTGGGAGATCTAGTGTTAAAAGTCTTGTTTGTTGTCGTTGATAAGTTCGCCCTGTTGTTGTGACACTCTGACGCTGCTCTACATTAGCACTATTTAAAAAGCCACAGAGGGTATGAGGCTCGGGTGTGGGGGGCAAATGGCCTCCAGATCTCCATCGGCACCCGGGCACCTGTCGCAGAGCAGCCCTGGGCACGGACCGCAAATAACTCCATATCCACTGGGGAGAGGACAGATGGAGCTGGGATGCTGAGAGCCATGAAGACAACACCAGAGACGTCAGTTTGACGTCTCTGGTATTCAAAACCAAGACGTCTCTGGTATTCAAAATTCTCTCGTATTCAAAACCACTTCCTTGTTTGCTTTCTCAAGATACAGAAGTTAAAGCTAGTTTGATACACATTACAATTATATTTTTTGATTAACAACTTCTTTCACTTAATCATTTTTGTGGTGCCACCTGCATGTGAAAGCCACATCTAATCAGAGGCTAAGCAGGACAGGGCCTGGTTTGTACTGTGATGGGAGACCTCTGGGAACACCAGGTACCACAGTGGGGCGGCTGTGGCTGTAAAGTGGTAAACTCTGGTTGTGTGCTTAGGCAAGACACTTCACCCAAATTAGAATAATTTTTGTGAGTGAATGGTTAGTGGTGGTGGGAGGGGCCAATAGCACAGACGGGTTGCCTTTCTTCTGTCAGTGTGCCCCAGGTCAGCTATGGCTATAGTTTATGACCACGGTGTTATTCAAGTGAATGAATAATGCTGTGAAGCTTCTTTGGGTGTCCAGAAAAGTGCTGCATAAAACGCATGCATTATTATCATTATCATAATAACAAAATTACCCTGCAAAAGTAAATTTTTTCATCTTCATCATTCATCAAAGAAGCGACTGTAGTTCACGTCTTACCTCCGCCCCGATCCCTCTCACAGTTCTTTTTTTAACCTGTATTTTTAATGGTAGCGTTTTGCGAGTGCCACCCTTCGGACCATCAGAGCGGGATTTAAATGTCAGGAAGCAGTGGATTTATTCCTCCATAAATTGTGCAGGTTTTTCTGCGGTCGGAGCCAGAGCTAATGTCATCCACACATGTGCTCCTGAGCAGGACGCACAGAGGACCACACTGTCCTGCTCTCTCCGCATTCACAACTGCTGCATTATACTCAGAGTAATGTTAGTGTTTATGGAGATCAGATCATTACTTTGAGATGACTTTTACAATGTTGGCGTAAAAACTTAAACTCAAACAAAAACAATATGCAGTCGTCGTAAACTGTAAAATTGAAATGTTATGGAGAAATTAACACGTGTATTAAATCATAGGGGCCATTTCCTTTACTATAGGACCACACTACACACTGGGGCTGGATGCAGTGAGTCTAAAACCACGGCTTATTTGAGTCTTATGGTCTACTAGAAAAACTACTTTACATTGCTTATGGCCATTACATTTAATTCAATTCCATTTATTTGTGTAGCGCACTACATCCAAGCCCCGGCGATCCAAGATGGCGGCGTATTCAAATGAAGGGTTTGTGCTCAGTGGCGCATTATGCCGGCATGGGTGCCGAAAGATAAGCAGAAGTCGTCTGGAACTCCATGGGAAACTCGCAAAGATCTATGGGAGACTCGCCTGTATTCTGGGTAGCCCACGTGAATAGAGTCTGGTTTAGTCTGCAGTACCGCGAGAATCCCCTAAGCACATGGTTCTTCAGCTCCAAGCTAGTAACACATCTATGACTACAACACAACAGCGGTCATCTTAGAGGACATTACAAAACTGTGGACTCGCCATCAACAGATCATGGAATAAAACATTTTAAACAGAGGAAATGCAATTATTACAAACACATTGGAGCCATTGATCCATAGGAAGCAGGATGACCACTGTCCAGAAATGATAAAGGTCCGGATGATTAATGTCCTGATTGTCCTCCTACATTGGCAAAGAACCACTTAGAAAAAGCCAATCAGAAAGGGACAAATCTCTGAGAAGGACCACTCCCACAGACAGACAGACAGACTGTAGATCCAGGGCTGAGGCTGTAGATCCAGGGCTGAGGCTGTAGATCCAGGGCTGAGGCTGTAGATCCAGGACTGAGGCTGTAGATCCAGGGCTGAGGCTGTGGATCCAGGACTGAGGCTGTAGATCCAGGACTGAGGCTGTAGATCCAGGACTGAGGCTGTAGATCCAGGGCTGAGGCTGTGGATCCAGGACTGAGGCTGTAGATCCAGGGCTGAGGCTGTAGATCCAGGACTGAGGCTGTAGATCCAGGACTGAGGCTGTAGATCCAGGACTGAGGCTGTAGATCCAGGGCTGAGGCTGTGGATCCAGGACTGAGGCTGTAGATCCAGGACTGAGGCTGTAGATCCAGGGCTGAGGCTGTAGATCCAGGACTGAGGCTGTAGATCCAGGACTGAGGCTGTAGATCCAGGGCTGAGGCTGTAGATCCAGGACTGAGGCTGTAGATCCAGGACTGAGGCTGTAGATCCAGGGCTGAGGCTGTGGATCCAGGACTGAGGCTGTAGATCCAGGACTGAGGCTGTAGATCCAGGGCTGAGGCTGTGGATCCAGGACTGAGGCTGTAGATCCAGGACTGAGGCTGTAGATCCAGGACTGAGGCTGTAGATCCAGGGCTGAGGTCATTAACACAATCATTATAGATAGCTTTTTTATTACAGACTCGTAGTCCAGAACATTATACTTTTTATTTTGTCAAAAATGCATGTTTTAGAATGTGAAATAATATCTGTACACAATATATTGTGAAACAAAGTGTGTGTTTTTTCCCCCAAAAATTTCACTTGAGAAATTACCAAAACAAGTGTAGATATTAGTTTGTATTAGTTCCTGATATTAGCGTGGACGGACCTATACTCAACTCCAGGTCTGTGACAGAAAAGTACTGCAATTTTTCCAGGCTTCTGTTTTTTTGGCTGACGGCTGAGATGCAAAGATCCTTGGAATTCTGAAACTGGGCAAATTGACATATTTTTGGTGATGAATCTATATATCATGACAGTTACCTTTAGTTAACGTCTCTCTGCTCTCTCCCTGTTCTCACCATGCTCTCTCCGTGCTCTCCCTCTCTTTCAACAGCTGCAGCAGCGCGCAGACCTACATCCAACAGGTTTGATGTCTCGTAATCGCACTTAAGCAGTCGTAAGGTCAGGTGGTTAGAAAAGTGCATCAGTGTGTGCGAGGGGTTTTACAGCCTTAAAACATACTTCAAGGATTTCACTTATTGCTGGTTATTTTTAGAACACATCACCCCTGCGATAAACCAGGGAGCAGTGCGATACCAAACACACAGGAGCCATTGGTGCATAGCGGGATGACCAATGTCTAAAATAGCTAAAGTGACTTACTATTCTGCTTATTTTCCACGGTAACGACCGAAGATAATGAAGTGCCTCAGTCTAATTCATGACTGGAGATGCTTATTTAACATGAATAAAGTGCTTGGTGTGGACCCTGCCCAAGTCCGCACAGAGCGTCCTTGTTTCGTCTGTCTCCGTGTTTTCTCTGTAATTACATCGGGCCTGATGGATACTGCAGCGCACACTAAATCATGTCCACGCAAGACTTTTCTGGAAAGATCTAACACTTCTTTCGACCATTTTTTCCCCAATCGCTTTTCCTCGTCCCCCTTTTGGTATCCTGAGTACACTTATGGACGACCGGGACCCGTGCTAACGCCGTAAAAAGCGCTTTTAAATCCTGCTTCGGGGATTGAGAAAAGGATGACGAGCAGAAAATTGCAAGTCCCAAAGAAAACAGAATGCATTTCCTTCCCCGTGTCAAGATGAGAAACGCGTTTGAAAAAAAAGGCCAAACGAAAAGTACATACAAATTCATGGCAGGGTTTCATGGTCCCTCGATGTTCTATTCATCATTTCAGCAGAGTTTGGGAATTGTTTTCAATCTTAATCCACCAGAAAGAGTTTTATGAAAAAAACGATTGCAAAGTCTAATAAACGTGTTAGCTTCAGACTCTGGTCCGTGTGATGACGAATAGGCTCATCATATTACATTACAGGTTGGAAGCAGTGAGTTTTAATGAGAAAATCACACACGGCCTTGAAGAGATTAGGCATGGCAAGTTTATTTGTATTGTACAGTTCATACACGAGGCAACTCAAAGTGCTCAACAAACAAGATAGAAACATTCATACAAGGCATTAAAATCATAACAAATGTGTCACAGTGCATTAAAAGGAGTCAAGATACAATCCTTGAGTTTAACCTGGATTTGAGCATTGTCAGAGTAAAAGCCTGTCTCATATTTTCAGGAAGACTGTTCCAGATTTTAACTGCATAAATCTAACATGCTGCCTCCCCATGTTTATCCTGACTCTGGGCACCGGCAGGAAGCCAGGCCCTGTGTTCCTAAGAGTTCCAACAGGAGGCCAGTACCTATGCTTCTCAGTGTCAGAGTTTGTTCATATGGCTCTTACAGATGTACTCTAGAGCGAGGCCAGGGAGAGTCTTTATGTCTATTCTTTGATCCATATTAAATTACCAAAAGAAATGGTCATCAGTGATGTTCTTTGGTCATTTCTAAATAACATTTGATTATATGTACATTTGATTTGAAAATATTATCATGAAGTCATCAGTAGTCATGGGTGGTTGTCGAAATGCGTCTTCCCCTCTGTATCCATGGAACTAATTTCTTCAAGCACTCAACATATCTGTCTTCATAGCAGCTGGTAAGACTAATCTACCTGTTCAGCTCGAGCCAAACACTTGACATCATAGTAGAAGAAGTAGTTTTGGGCAAATTTTCTCTTGCAAACTTGTCAGAAATAGCCCTGTGAGTCACTTTTTGATGCTTTGGGCTGAGTGCTGATTGGCTGACCGAGGGTTGTCTTCTCTTTTTCACTTTCTGGTCTGAAAAATCTGATCCCAAAAATACATGAAAAGTGAAGGAACCAGAGAGCGAGAAACTAGTAACATAGATTTTTTTACAGCATCGTTCAGCTGTTTGTGGTTTGAAAGTTACGTACCCCAGCTTTAAACGCAACCACCAGGAGATTTGTACCATACATAAAACCCTTCAGTTTATACAGCCACCTGAAAATCGCTGGCTCAGTCCATTCCTTACCTGTCTGCTACTGTCATCCTCCTGCAGCCTGCTTCCCTATTGGCGCTTGCACATGGTATTTTATCCATGGGGTCTACTGCACTCACTGACAGACCCTTGGATTGATAGTTACATAAAAGCATCTATAGGCAGTAATCATAGTCTATTTACCGTGATTTAGCTTTAACATTGCGAAACCGTGTTTGAGGCCCGCTCCGTAAATCTGCTTTAAACACAATGGCCGCATTTACAACCGTTTCATGTAAAAAGATAGAGACTCGGCTACTTCTTCTTTTGGCAGCAGCTATCGGAAAGCACAGCCATAAATTTTTATACTATTAAATATTTCTAAAGGGAGTTGACAAATAGTTGAATTGAGTTGAGTCCCCCCCCCCCCCCCCCCCCCCCTCTCCGAACCCCCCCTCCTTCCCTTCTTGGCTCTTGGCACGGTCCCGCTCAGGAAAATTCCCCTTGTCAAACAAAAAGTCAATCCATTCATTTCAATAGGACGTAATATAAGACTTTTTAAAACGCCTGCTGAAAATACAGTGTGCTTAAGGCCAGTCACGAGCATTTTACGAGAATAATAAAATTGTCAGTGCTTTCGGATTAGATGGATATTGATGTACGTTCTTATGAATAGTGTTTATGGCTACGGGGTGCGAGCCCTAAGAGCGCGGGGATCTAAGTCGCGCCCGTAACTTGAGTTTATGCCTTGGTTATGTCCTGATGCGATAGTGTTTACTCCGCAGATCTCTTGACACACTGCACAAGCCCAGAGCGTCAACATCGGCAAAGACGCGCCGTGATTCTGCTGCACGGCTCTCGTTTCAACTGGAAAGAAGTGGCACCCGCGGCGAGAAACAAAGTCAGATTTGTGTAGAAAGGCTCCATGTGTCAGAGATGAAAAACGTATAAACGCACATTTTCAAGTGTTTGGCATAAAAAATTTCATAAATGGTTGGTCGATGATGACAACATGCACCACCGGAGTACAATTCAGTTAAATGTATTTGAGTATCGCCCTAAATCACAACAACAGCCGAGTGAGAAACCTTGCAGAGGCTTATATTGAGAGAGGGGGATCTGGTACCACAGAAAAACAGGCTTTGGATCCAGGACTGAGGCTGTGGATCCAGGACTGAGGCTGTAGATCCAGGACTGAGGCTGTAGATCCAGGACTGAGGCAGTAGATCCAGGACTGAGGCTGTAGATCCAGGACTGAGGCTGTGGATCCAGGACTGAGGCTGTAGATCCAGGACTGAGGCTGTGGATCCAGGACTGAGGCTGTAGATCCAGGACTGAGGCTGTAGATCCAGGACTGAGGCTGTAGATCCAGGACTGAGGCTGTGGATCCAGGACTGAGGCTGTAGATCCAGGACTGAGGCTGTAGATCCAGGACTGAGGCTGTAGATCCAGGACTGAGGCTGTGGATCCAGGACTGAGGCTGTAGATCCAGGACTGAGGCTGTAGATCCATGACTGAGGCTGTAGATCCAGGACTGAGGCTGTAGATCCAGGACTGAGGCTGTAGATCCAGGACTGAGGCTGTAGATCCAGGATTGATGCAGTAGATCCAGGACTGAGGCTGTAGATCCAGGATTGATGCAGTAGATCCAGGACTGAGGCTGTAAATCCAGGATTGATGCAGCAGTGGGCAGCACGGTGGCTGAGTGGATAGCACTCTCGCCTCTCAGCAAGAAGGTCCTGGGTTCGAATCCCGGCCGGACCAGGGCCTTTCTGAGTGGAGTTTGCATGTTCTCCCCGTGCCTGCGTAGGTTTCCTCCGGGTACTCCGGTTTCCCCTACCACTAAAAATATGTACAATAGGTCTGGCATGCGCCTCCTGTTCGGCGACCCCGCTCCCATCTCTGTCTGGAGTGAGAGGACAAATGCCCATAAAATAACAATTGTAAACCGCTTTGTGACTCTGGTCTGTGAAAGGCGGTATATAAATAAAACTTACTTACTTACTTACTTAAAAAACTTACTTACAGTAGATCCAGGACTGAGGCTGTATATCCAGTATTTGGCCAATTCTTATATGAGTCAGTCCTTGATCTACAGCCTGTCCGTCCGAGCGAGTGGATCCCTCTCTCAATATGGGCCTCCCAAACGTTTCTCACATTTTTTCCCACACCTTTTGAGTGCTTTCTTACCGATGCAGGAGGGTTGGAAGACAGTGATAATCCGGGACCTTTGCAAACATTTCTGGACAGTGGTCATCCCGCCCCCTATGGACCAATGGCTCTTGTGTGTTTGTTATTATTGTATTTCCTGTGTTCGAACTGATTTGCTTATCTGTTTTTGGTGAATCCTCCAAAACATTGAACTGAATCTCAATCATTCATCACGCCTCATCGCTAACTGCTCCTTGTGAGGTCGGTGAAAGGACAAACTCTCATTTTACTGGGAATATCCTGTCCATTATGATAATCCCCCGCCTCACTTAGGGCCGCTCTAGTGGGGACTTTCTGCCCTGCTCCTCGGCCCGGGTCAGTGGATTTACACACATGTTTACTAAATGTCTTTCAGATGGACCCCTCTCTGCTCGTTGTCTCCAAATATTAGTTCCCATATGAGCGCGCTGGACAAATTGGGCTAAGTCTCTGTGGACATGGGGATATTTATTGAGGTTGCACATCGCTGCGGACCTCTGCGCTGGCTCCGGTCTTAACGGGGGAAAACAGATGTGATCGGACACTGAGGCACTTGGGTTTCATGGAGCTTTTTATGCTCATGCTACACATTTGGTCGTCATGGCGCTCAGGGATTACAGCAGCTCTGCTCTTGTCTGACAGGTTGTTAAATATCTATGAGCAGGAGCTGTCTCTGGTCTCTTTCTCTCTGGCCTCTCTCTCTGGTCTCTCTCAGGTCTCTCTCTGGTCTCTTTCTAGGCTCTCTCTCTCTCTCTGGTCTCTCTCTGGTTTCTCATTGTCTGGTCTAAGTATCTCTGATCTCAAAGTCTCCCTGGTCTCTATCTGGCCTCTCTCTGGACTCTCTATGGTCGCTCTCCCTGGTCTCTTTCTATTGCCTCTCTCTGGTCTCTCTTTCTGATCATTCTCTGGTCTCTCTCTCTCTGATCTCTCTCGGGTCTCTCTCTGGTGTCTCTCTCTCTAGGCTCTCTCTTTCTCTGGTCTCTTTCTGGTGTCTCTCTGGTCTCTCTCTGGTTTCTCTTTCTCGGGTCTAAGTATCTCTGATCTCAAAGTCTAGCTGGTCTCTATTTGCCCTCTATGGTCGCTCTCCCTGGTCTCTTTCTATTGCCTCTCTCTGGTCTCTCTCTTTGCTCTCTCTCTTTGCTCTCTCTCTGTGGCGTCTCTCTCTCTCTCTCTCTCTGGTCTCTCTTTCGCTGGTTTCCGTCTCTATGGTCTCTCTCTGGTCTCTCTATATCGCTCTCCTTTGTCTCTTTCTCTTGTCTCTCTGGTCTCTCTCTGGCGTCTCTCTGGTCTCTCTCTGGTTTCTCTTTCTCGGGTCTAAGTATCTCTGATATCAAAGTCTCCCTGGTCTCTATCTGGTCCCTCTGTGGCATTTCTCTCTCTCTCTGGTCTCTCTTTTGCTGGTTTCCGTCTCTTTGGTCTCTCTCTGGCCTCTGTGGTCTCTCTACATCGCTCTCCTTTGTCTCTTTCTCTTGTCTCTCTCTCTGCTCTGTCTCTGTCTCTCTCTCTGGTCTCTCTCACTGGTCTCTCTCACTGGTCTCTCTCTCACTGGTCTCTCTCAGCTTTCGCCCTTAACGGGGTAAAACAGACAGTAAGTGCTTGTTTTTGCTCTTCTCAGAATATCTACAGCCGTCCTATAAGTCTATTGCACATGATGCTGACAGTGGTTTTGACATCGCCATCACACGTCTCTTTTATATCTACAAATCTTAATGTCATAGAATATCATAAAACTGTTGATCTATAACTTCCTGCACTGTTTCTCGTGACCTACTTCTCAGTCAGCTGTGTGTGATAGAAATTCCTCATACTAAAACAATCTTGTATTTCAGAGCCTTTATTACCCGATCTATTAGCCAGCTGCACACACTTCACTCTCATTTGTTTGAAGAGACTAAGAATAAATGGAGCATGGTGATTAGAGGGAGATGTAAATATTGATCCTGCTGGAGGTGGGAGTGGTTGACTTAAACCTGATTGGGTTTAAGTCAAAAATAATTCTGTGTTTTTATTCAACAAGCTGTATTTGCTTTGTATGAAAGTGAAAAATGGGTGGCAGGTGAAAAAAGTGCAGCTTCTGACCAGCAGAGGGAGCTGGTCCAAACATACGGTTGATGTTTGGTAAGTGTGGTCTGTAGTTTATCTCAGTAGTTGTTATTAAAGAACACATATTACACAAAAGCCCTAAACCAAAATGCAACACTGATAATTGATCCAAACACAGCTGTGAGTTAAAGTAGCAATATGTAAGATTAATTAATTATTCAACCATGGTCTTTTCGAATACTTCTTCTTCTGAACAGTAGTTCAGCCGAGATATTTTGATATCAAAATTAGTTTTACATCCCTTAATTCCTGTTATTTTTTTGATCTCTCTCCTCTTCCCTCTCTCCTCTCTCCCCTCTCTCGCCTCTCCGCTCTATTATTGTTGCCCTCTCTTTCCTCTCTCTTACTTCTCTTTCCTTTCTCTCCTGTCTCTTCTCTCCCCTCTCTCTCTCATCTCTGTCTTCTCTCCACTCTCTCCTCTCTCTCCTCTCTCTCCTCTCTCCCCTCTCTCTCCTCTCACCCATCTCTCTCCTCTCTCCCCTCTCACCCCTCTGTCCACTCTCTCCCCCTCTCTCTCCTCTCACTCCTCTCACCCCTCTCTCCCCCTCTCCCCCTCTCTCCCCTCTCTCTCCTCTCTCCCCTCTCTCCCCTCTCCCCCTCTCCCCCTCTCTCCCCTCTCTCTCCTCTCCCCCTCTCCCCCTCTCTTCCCTCTATCACCTCTCTCCCCTCTCTCTCCTCTCACCCATCTCTCTCCTCTCTCCCCTCTCACCCCTCTGTCCACTCTCTCCCCTCTCTCTCTCCTCTCACTCCTCTCACCCTCTCCCCCTCTCTCCCCTCTCTCCCCCTCTCTCCCCTCTCTCTCTCCTCTCTCCCCTCTCTCCCCTCTCTCCCCTCTCTCTCCTCTCACCCCTCTCTCCCCTCTCCCCTCTCTCTCCCCTCTCTCTCCTCTCTCTACTCTCCCTTGTGTAAACTTACCTCAGGTTCTCAGTTTCCACGTCACATTTAAACTCTGTAAATTGCTCCAAACCCAGAAACCTGACGAGAAATAGTAAAAAACAGGTGTAAACTTTTAGAAGCGATGTAAAGTTATGGCACAATCCGGCCATAAAACTGGATGTCTTTGCAGTGGCAGGTCATTTAGGAGCCAAACAACATTGTCCAATCACGAATCTTCTTATTCTTTTGGGGCTGGGGCAAAATTCACCATCAGAAACAATAAAAAATCTAATTACAATACTGTATAAGTGTGTTTCAAAGGGAGAAGGAAGCAAAAAAAGTTTAAGGCCGACATCATTATTGTGTTGGTATTATTGCGAAAGATGCCAAATTGAACAAAAGCTAGCTGGAGCCAATTTCCTTTAATTATTAGCTTCTCTTCATAACAGTCGGTAATAAATAAATAATCTTTATCTATATAACGCCTTACACAGACTAGAGACACAATGTGCTTTACAATTGTTTTTCTCTCACTGTGGGGTGACAGTGGCTCAGTTGGTAGGGCATTGGCGTTTAGGCCCAAAGGTCATGGGTTCAAGCCCATGAGACCTTCTCCACCAATTTCCACTGATGTCTGCTGTCGTTGTGTCCTCGGGCAAGACACTTAACCCACTTTGCCTATAAGGGACTCGGAAGTGATGTTCGCTGTTGCCTTCATGTGTATGTGTATTCATCAAACTGAAATTTCCCCATTGTGGGACTAATAAAGGACCTTCTTCTTCTTCTTCTTCTACACATGGTTGCCATACAGGAGGTACATGCCAGAACTATTGTTCATGTTCTTAGTGGTAGGGGAAACCGGAGCACCTGGAGGAAACGTGCAAACATGCAAACTCCACACAAAAAGACTTGGAGGTAGAATCAAACCCAGGACTTTCTTGATGTGAAGAAAGTCCCATCTGTCGTGTTGCTGTTGTGTTGCAGCCGTGGCAACTGATTGGTCAATCCTGATATGGCTCATATCTGGATTTACAAAGACAATAAAACAAAACAAACACCAGGAGCACAGAGAGCGCAAAACCACAGATTTTTTAAAGGCCAAAAAGAAAGTGTGAACCAAATGGTTACTGAGCTGGAGGAGTTTACTTTTAGAATGTAAGTCAATAGAAGCTAGAGCGAGTTGGAGCCAAACTTCGTCCATGAGCACTTCCCTGGGCTTCACTGAGTCAGCGAGATAGCTCATCTCTACACATTATATGGATTGACCTCATTTGTTTTATTTGCTGTAATGTCTATAGAGCTCTTTATTCAATCGGAGGACTATTAAACCGGACTCCCAGGTCTAATCTTTCGACAGAGACCGGTCTTGAGTCCTACAAAACCATTTGTAGCCCACATGAATTATGCCTCTGAAAGTTACCAAGTGTTATTTCGCTGTAATGGCTTCCTCTCGGCCTAAATTTAAACCAAATGCCTCCAGCGTTATATTGTGATGGTCCTCCGGAGAGCGATGGCCCAAACGGGGTATTTATCTTCCCGTTTTTCACCTGTCCTCAGATCCGCTGTCTGTTTTAAGTCCGGCAGCGGGGATTTACTGGGCTGCTTCCTCCTGCGGCCCAGAGGAATACGCCGTATAACTGTGGGGAGGGTTGAGGCCTGTCGCACACTAAAATAAAGTTATGTCAAAACCATTCCCCTCTTCCTGCAGTCATCCCTCGACCTCGCAGCCATTCTCCCCGGACCACGGACATTACATTCACTTTATATGAGTGAGCACAAACACTGCTGGTGGATTCTGACTTTTATCGTTGCTTAATATTATCTGTCGTAGAAATATGTCATAAAAGCAGAGAGATGTAATAACAGATCTTAATGTGACGCATTTTATTTGCTCTATTAAAATAGGCAAGCCAAGTTTAACATAGCACTCTGAAAATAGTTTTCAAATGTGTTTTTTTACCTCTGTCCCATGTTTAGATCAACTTTTAAGACTGGATGGTGAAAAAGAGAAGACCACCCTCACTTAGCAAACCAGCTCAAATTCGGACTCACGAGGCTTTTCTTGACAAGTATGCAAAAGATCAGATGTTCTCGAATGAGTTGAGGACAAACGTGTGGCAGTCTGATTTGTTCAAGAATAACTTGATCTGATGAAATCCAAAACTACCTCTTCGACCGTGATGTCATAAGTGTTTGGCTCAAGCTGCTTCCTCCAGTTCAGAATCGTGTCAGTAATTTCCATAGAACACAATAAAAACTTGATGACTCACTGATGACCATTTCTTTAAGTGATTTCAACTGGATCAGAGAATAGATTTTAAAGTAGCTCTGCGTATGTACAAGTCGCTCCATGGCCTCGCACCAAAGTACATCTGTGACATGTAAGGGCTGTAAGAACCAACTCGGACTCTGAGGAGCACAGGGACTGGCCTCCTGCTGCGACTCTGAGGAGCACAGGGACTGGCCTCCTGCTGGGACTCTGAGGAGCACAGGGACTGGCCTCCTGCTGGGACTCTGAGGAGCACAGGGACTGGCCTCCTGCTGCGACTCTGAGGAGCACAGGGACTGGCCTCCTGTTGTGACTCTGTGGAGCACAGGGACTGGCCTCCTGCTGGGACTCTGAGGAGCACAGGGACTGGCCTCCTGCTGGGACTCTGAGGAGCACAGGGACTGGCCTCCTGCTTGTACCCAGAGTCAGGACTAATCATGGGCAGGCAGCATGTCAGATATGTACAACTAAAAATACTACTCTGATTATTAATGATTTTGTGATTATTTATTTTCTTGTTTTGTTCAGCACTTTGAGGTCCTTGTGTATACACCGTGCTATAAAGTATTTTTACATTAAGTACAGTAAGTTTAGCTGTATGTCAAAGCCATTCGCCTCTTCCTTCCTACCCGGCAACGATCCCTCCAGGACCAGCAACATTACAGACATTCCCTTTATATGAATGGGCACCGACAGCTTGTTTCCCCATTGTGATCGCTCTCAGTTCTGCAGACACTTCCTGTGGTCCATTAGCCACAGCTTTACTTTCAATTGAGCCTCTCCCCGCGGACTCCTGCCGCAGAGAGCACCTTCAAAGCCCCAGAAGTAGTAGTAGGAGCAGTAGTAGAAGTAGGAGGAGTAGTTGTAGTTGGAGGAGGAGAAGAAGTAGCAGTAGATGTAGTAGTAGAAGAAGAAAGAGGAGGAGGAGTGGGTATACACTGCCAAAAGAGATGAAAAATAAGTCATAATTGGCTGGCATTTGACCTAAGTATACAAGAAATCTCTCCCTTGGAATGAGAAAGAAAAAGCCACAGCTCTTGAAATAAGACTTAGTGGCTAATCTTATTAGCAAATCTCGTTTAAAGACAGTCAGAATGTACTCAATCTAAACCACAAACCACTTGATTTAAGCAATTATTTTCATGTATTGCAGTGCAGTAGTAGTAGGAGTAGTAAGAGGAAGAGCAGTAGTAGTAGTAGTAGTAGTAGTGGTAATGTAGTTGATAAAGAGACACACGGGTCACTTGGCTCTACCCTACTCTACTCTACTCTAATCTACTTTACTACTCTACTCTACTCTACCCTACCCTACCCTACCCTACTCTACTCTACTCTACTCTACCCTACCCTACTCTACTCTACTCTACTCTACCCTACCCTACCCTACTCTACTCTACTCTACTCTACCCTACCCTACCCTACTCTACTCTACTCTACTCTACTCTACCCTACCCTACCCTACTCTACTCTACTCTACTCTACCCTACCCTCTACCCTACCCTACCCTACTCTACTCTACTCTACTCTAATCTACTTTACTAAACTCTACTCAGCTCGACTCGACTCGACCCTACTCTACCCTACCCTTCCCTACCCTACTCTACTCTACTCTACTCTACTCTACCCTACCCTACTCTACTCTACTCTACACTACTCTACCCTACCCTACCCTACTCTACTCTACTCTACTCTACTCTACCCTACACTACTCTACTCTACTCTGCTCCCTACTGTCCCCCAATTGGGAGCGTTTCCACTGGCCCTGTTTAACCAGTACTAGGTCCTTCTTTAGTCCAGAGTGCTGCTGAAAACCATGGTTATCGAGAAGTTTCCCCGGATTCTGGTCTGTTGTGGGTAGGTTCGTAAGAGTATAGACTAGAGTAGAGTAAACTACAGCAGAGTAGAGGAGGTTGCGAGTATTAAAACACAGAATCTGTCCCCTTAAAGATATTATTTCACATTCTAAAACATAAAATTGTCCCATTATTGTTGTTAATGGCCAAAATAATACATGATATGTCTTCCTTGAATAAATGGGAATTATGTAATACCTGCTAAAGTCTTTGAGAAGGAGGAGAGCACCTGTATTTTTATTGTGTTTTTATTAGACAGGCCGGCCTTATACTACTCCATAAAGTGATCCCGGCCCCAGGGGAGTCGTTCGGGATGATCTTTAGAACAGAGCGGAGCCTCAGCGACCGGAGGCTCCAGGAGATGAGGTCAGCTGCTGCAGTACATTTGATTAGAGCTTTATTTGATTTAATAGAAATTCTTTGTTGACTTTGTAGATGACATCTGTGTTACTGGGACCACTGGGGAGGCTGAGGAGAGAGAGAGCAGAGAGAGAGAGATCAGAGAAAGACCAGAGAGAGACCGAAGATACCACTAGGAGACTGCAGAGAAAGAGACCAGAGAGATAGAGATCAGAAAGAGAGACCAGAAAGACCACTGTGGAGGCTGCGGAGAGAGAGACCAGAGAGTGACTAGAGAGACATAGAGACCAGCGAGAGAGATCAGAGAGAGAGACCAGAGAAAGACCAGAAAGGGACCAGAGAGAGATCAGACAGAGACCAGAGAGAGAGAAACAAGAGAGACCACTGTGGAGGCTGCAGAGAGAGACACCAGAGAGAGAGACCAGAGAGAGAGATTCCAGAGGGACCAGAGAGACCACTATGAGACTGCAGAGAGAGAGACCAGAGATAGAGATCAGAGAGAGCAGAGAGAGATCAGAGAAAGACCAGCGAGAGAGCAGAGAGACTAGAGCGAGAGAGACCAGAGAGACCACTAGGATACTGCAAAGAGAGAGACCAGAGATAGACCGGAGAGGAAAGGAACATGTGGCTAGTTATTTTAAGAAGCCCTTTATGAAGTTGACTCCATGTATTTCTAATCGGTCAGAACTCGTTATAAAAATACAGCGGGCGCCTTGAGTGTGTTGTCGTAAATAAGAAGTCCTGTGTGTGGGTCTTTGGTCCAGCTCTGAAATCATATCTGCCTCAGCTGCCTTTATCAAACATCTCGAGGACAAATTGATTCCCGGAAACAAACAATCCACTCGGACGCTCGTGCCGACAGACGAATGTGTAAGCAGTCATGTGACACCAGATGCCACACACAGCTCCACAGCAGGGGACAGAGACTTAGGTGGGAAAGTATTGTTTCAGTCCTGACCCGTTGGTTATTATTATTAGGGCTACAACAAATTAATCAATGAATCACAAACAATCAATGTGAGAAAAGCCGTTAACTAATTCTATTAATCGATTAATTGTTATTTGAACGATAAGATTTTAGCATGCTGTGAAGACGTTCTGACTTCGTAGACTGAATGACAATGCTAACATAGACTGTATACATATGGGCAATGCTAACATAGACTGTATATAAATGGGCAATGCTAACATAGACTGTATATATATATAGACAATGCTAACATAGACTGTATATGAATGGGCAATGCTAACATAGACTGTATATGGATGGACAATGCTAATACAGACCTTATATATATGAACAATGCTAACATAGACTGTATATGGACAATGCTAACATAGACTGTATATATATCATGGATCTATGCTAACATAGACTGTATATGGATGGGCAGTGCTAATACAGACTTTATATGGACAATTTTTACATATAGACTGCATATGAATGGACAATAATAACCCGCTAGCTCATGGAAGTACACAGGGAAGTGCTCATATATGAAGTTTTGCTTCAACTCACTCTGGATCCTCTAATCACACGTAAAAGTAAACACCTCTAGCTCAGTAAATATTTGTCTCACACTCACAACATTGTGCTTAAAAAATGATAGTAAATTTCAGTATTTGTGTATCATTTTGAGTATGCTTGTTTTTAGTAATATTACATTTATTTTATTGTCATGTTCTTTTTTGTATCTATTTTATGTATGTTTATCATATTTATTTTTGTCTATTTAATGTTTTTTTTTTCAGATTTTTTTGATTTATCTAATCATATTTATTTGTTTTTATGTTGAGCTTTTCCCTACATACTAATTGTGTAATATTAAATTTTCTAAAAAAAAAAAAAGGTTCAAACGCCTAGTATTAAACAGAAATATTTGGTCATTCACAATCGACTATGACCTGATCTGATCTGGTCCAGGGCACAAGTAGATGAATATATCGTTCTTTCACTCAGTTATTAATACAGACATCTCGCCTGAGCGGCATGTATCGGGGATGACCTCACACGGTTCTATCACATGCCGTCCGATCCTTTTCAGCAATTAGCCTTGAACTGGGAAAGAGGATCGGCTCCTGTTTCCGCGGCCGCGTCCCTCGTCATCCCGCAGCACTTTGGAGCTTTCCTCTGGCGTCCTAATTAAGACATTAATGCTGAGTCCCTTGGGAGCTAGGGGGCGCCCCACTCCCACCGAGCACATTCCCTCTGCAGCCATCAAAAGTGTTTTGATAGTAGCAGCTTTGCACAGGTGCAAATTATTTACATTCAGCTCTTGGGTCCGGATTCATCAAAGCTTAATTGTCCTCGACTTAAGTATCTGGCAACAAGGCTCTGGACTGTCATCCCCGCTCAGTACGAGTTTAGCTTAGGAGGAATCTGTCAAACTGTTAAGGATACAGACAAAAGAATGGCATTTATTATGGCAAGAAAATCCGGTTTCATTTGTTCATGTCTGAAATCTGGAACAGTCATTCTTGAAAACGTGAGACATGTTTTGACAATATTTAAAGCCAGGTCAATATCTCTTAATAAAGATCAGAGAAAGACCAGACAGAGACCAGAGTGAGACCAGAGAGAGATAGAGAGAGACTAGAGAGAGACTAGAGAGAGACCAGAGAGAGACCAGAGAGAGACCAGAGAGAGACCAGAGTGAGACCAGAGAGAGATAGCTAGAGACCAGAGTGAGACCAGAGTGAGACCAGAGAGAGACCAGAGTGAGACCAGAGAGAGATAGCTAGAGACTAGAGAGAGACTAGAGAGAGACCAGAGAGAGACCAGAGAGAGACCAGAGAGAGACTAGAGAGAGACCAGAGAGAGAGTCCAGGGAGACAGAGACCAGAATGAGAGTCCAGAGAAAGAGTCCAGAGAGAGAGAGACAAAAGAGGGACCGCAGAGAGCGAGAGACCAAAGAGAAACCAGAGATATGCCAGAGAGAAAGAGACCAAAAAGAGACAGAAGAGTGAGATCCAAAGAGAAAGAGACCACAAAAATAGTAACCATGAGAGGCTTATGTATCAGATAGATGCTTTGGATTAATATTGAGACTAAAAATTGTCAAATGATAAACACAATATGTCTTCTCTGATTCCAAAAATTGACCAATGGACCAACAGACAGACCAACAGATTTCAGAAATCTCGCTGTTATTTTTACACACTGTAAACATAATGAAAGCACATAGTGTATATACTCACTGGCTGTAATTAAACCTATATTATGTGCCCAGTTATCATCAGCAGGCTCACCGTTACACGTCCATTAGAACTCCCCTTGACCTTCTAATATGGACTTGGACCGGTGCCTCGGTATGTGTATCAGCCACTCAAGGCAATTACGGCATCCACGGAGCTCTGGCAGTGGCCTGGCTGAGCTCCAGGCCCTGGGCAGAGGCAAGAGGAGGCTCTGGGCTCATAGGGCAGGGACCTCATGGGAGTAATTAGGCAGCGTGTTGATATAAATGTGAGCAGCTTAGTAACTGCCCCCACGCCCTGGCTTTGTGGTAATCCCTTTGATCATGTCTTCCAACAGGTGGAGAGTCAAACTGGACCAGCTGTAAGAGGAGACGCGGCTTGTGGATGCAGGAGGGTCTTGTTGGACAGTTAGTGTCCAACAGAAAGGATTGGTGATGATCAGGACACTTTAGCATTCTACAACATGTATGGACATTTTCTTCTGTGTGTGCTTTATATTCTTCATGTGTTTTAACTGTTGATTCTCTGACCTGTGTTGGTGATTTCAATGGTTTTGTTAAGTCTCTGAGATGACTTCTGTTGTGACCTAGGGCTATACAAGAATAAATTCTATTGTATTGTAAGTAAGATGGTTAAGGTTAAGGTTTAAGGTGAGTCTGTGTAAGGTTAGTGTACATACTGTATTTTTTATTACAATTATTTTTGTTTTTTTGTAGTAGACAGTATTTTCTGAGCTTTATTAAAACCCGTAATTTGATTGAAAAAATGAGCTTGTTGGTTCAGCTATGTAACACAGTTACAATTGTTTATTTATATATTTTTTTATTACTTTTTTTGTTGCAGGGAGGGAAGGGGGGGGGATGGACCCTTTTCACATTTGGACACTGCACACACTGGTTCCTTCATGAGCACAGGTCGTCAGCTCTGGAGTCCTCTGAGTTTAAACCTAAGATCTTTCAGTTTATACATTCGGTCATTGAGTCTATGTTTTGTCTAGCAGATCCTCTAGATGGCGCCAGAGGGGTCAGGGTGAAACAGATAAAACGTTTTGCATTAACGCTGTCAAGTATTATTATCATCAAAACAAAACCGCAATTCATTCATACCATTCATGGTGGTACGGTCAGCTACTACTGTAGCCACAGCTGCCCTGGGACAGACTACGGAGGCTGCCAACCTGAGTCGGCCCCTCTAACCACCACCTTTCATTCACACACACATTCAATCCTGTGGTAGTCAGCTACTACTGTAGCCATAGCTGCCCTGGGACAGACTACGGAGGCTGCCAACCTGAGTCGGCCCCTCTAACCACCACATACACACACACCCATTCATACTTGTGGGTGAAGTGTCTTGCTAAAGAACACAACGACAGTGTGGCACTTTACAGCCGCAGTCGTCCCACTGTGGCGCCTGGTCTTACAGCGGTCTCTAATCACTGACATTACTCTTTGCCATCAGAGGCAGCGAGCACTAGCTGTTAGCCGTTAGCCTCATGACCAAACGGACACAATATTCATGAGTATTAAATACTTGGAGCATTTGGAGGTTTAACTTCAGTCACTGTGACTCTGTAAAGGATGTGAGTCAGGATCCAATGTGCCGTTTGTTGTGAAAAGGGTCGAGGAAGGTTTAGGGGGAGGGGGAGGGAGGGGGAGGGAGGGGTGTTCATTCAGAACTTAGTCTTAATTCTTGGGACCGTAACAGACCCGTCTGTAGACAGGATAGTGTGGAGTGAGGCCCTCCTGAGGGTCCTGGGTCTGCTGCTTGGAGGGATTCTTCTTCAGAAAGTTCAGTTCATATTTCAGGCGTAGGTTCTCGTCAACGGCCTCTTTCATTATCCCCTTGAAATTGCTCACCCGCTCTTCCATTTCTGCAAAAACAAAGTTGTTCAGGGCAAAGTTATCTCTAAACTCCTCCATCTGAGCAGTTTTTTTCCTCCAGCTCATAATTACCTTTCCTCAGGTGCATCTCCTGGTCCTGCATTTTGGTCTTCAGCTCATCAATATAAAGGCCAGCATCTAGAAGACAAGAGTTCATTACTTCAAATGTGTTCATGTTTTCATCGGCAACTTTTTAGAGATCTGTGTCCATACCTGTCAGGATGGAGTCCTTCCGTCGCCCGTCATCTTCAGCACACTTCTCCACAGTCCTCAGAGTCGTTTTTACAGACTGCAGTTCTGTGGACAAGGCTTGTTTCTCCTCCTTCAGAGTCTGCTTTACGGACTCCATTGCTTTGGACAAGCCCTTGTTCTCCTCCTTCAAGATCTTGGAGAAGTTGGTGACCTTCTTGTTCCTTTCCTCACACCTGGCACAAGCCTCTTTCAGTTCCCGCACCTCACCCTTTGTCGTCTGCAACTCTGTGGTGGTTTTTTGCAAAGAAAGTTGAAGGCTGGTTTTCTCCTGGATGGTGGATTTGAGTTGGTGCTGGATGGTGGAATCCAAACAGTCCTTTGCCAGAGTAGATTTTTCTGTTTGCAGCTGTGTCACCTGCTCCTTCAGCTTTTCTGTTTCAGCCTTCTGAGCCGTAAATTTGCTCATCTCCTCTTCCATTTCTGCAATAACAGAGTTTTCAGGACAAAGTTCTCTCTAAACTCATCCATCTCTTTCAAAAGCCTGAGCAATTTTTCCTCCAGCTCGTAATTACCTTTCTTCAGGTGCATCTCCTGGTCCTGCATTTTGGTCTCCAGCTTCTTAATATAATGTTCAGCATCTAGAAGACAAAAGTTCATTACTTCTAATGTGTTCATGTTTTCATCGCCACCTTTGGCGAGATGTGTGTCCATACCTTTAATGATGGAGTCCTTTCTTCGCCTGTCCTCTTCAGCACGTTTCTCCAAAGTCCTCAGTGTCTGCTGTACGGTCTGCAGCTCTGCGGTGGTTTGTTGCAGCGAGAGTTCAAGGCTGGTTTTCTCCTGGAGGGTGGTGTCAAGTTGGTGCCGGTTGAAAGCGGTGGACCCCAAAAAGTCCTTTTCCGTTTGCAGCTGTGTCACCTGCTCCTTCAGTCTGCATGTTTCCTGTTCTTGAGCCTTGACCAGGTCACTCCTCTCCTCCTTCAGTTTCTTGACCTCAACCAACAAAGCCTGGTTTGATTCTTCCGCAAGAACCAAATTGTCCACCATGGCTTTGTAAAGCTCCTTTTTACTTCTTCTAAAACACCACATCTTGTCAGTATGGTATCGATGTCTTCGCTTTGTCACCCTAACCCTGATCCTCGGATTTTCCTCGGGTTTGGTTAAGTCCCTCGTCTTGTCTTTCTTCACACACAAACTTTTCAGAGCCATGGTTACAATGACATAATGTTGGTTGCTGTGGTGATAGAATGTTCCGCTGCGACAAACACAATGACGTTGCCATGTTCTGTTGCCATGGGAGATTCCATTTCATGTTCAAGAAAAGTCTAATAGAAAATAATGGAATGCATCTTTTGAAACCAATGGATGTATTTCACTGAATAAGCCATGTTCAGGGGGAGAAGTCTTTTTATTTTTGGTGATACAAATTGTATGCCATGGCATGGGCCAACTTCAAATCTCCAACGCAAAGTAAAAATATTTATTGCACATCGTTTTGCTTTGCGTTAAAGGTGATATTATATCAAAGTGTATCATCCAAAGACTATACTGAGAATAAAATGCATTCATTTTTGTATGAAGTGCAGCTATTTCCATTGATGTAAGTGTGTTTTGTTTGTTTTTGGGTGCACATAACTAGTACGAAGTCAAACCACAGAGCTGGATTATGGAGCCTCAGGAAGTGTCTGAGTCCATAGATGGAAGGATGATGGATAAATAGATATATAGAAGCAGAAACATATCCATCCCAAACACAAATCTTTTTGATTATTCTTTTGATCCTCAGAATTTTGGAATAAAATCGTGGGCCAAATCAAACAACTCGGCGGACTGGTATCGGCCCGCCAGTTGATCATTTCTATTGGAGCTTAAAAAATCAAGGGTCTAACCACTTTGGTCGTACAGTGTGTGGTGTGCAGCCACACGGCAAAATCACATCACACACGAACCGATTTCTCCACCGAGCATTCCCAGGTCGGACAAAAATCTCATAAAATCTCTGGAGATCAAGCATGACTTCAGAGTAAACAATCATGGCGGACGAACAGGAGGCAGTGGCGATAGTTTGTTTTTAACAGAGAAAAAGTGTTATCAAAGGAAAAGACGATGGTCAAAGAAATGGAGAAAACACGAGCATGGACTACTGTATATATATATTTATGCGCCATGCCGCTGACTGATTTTTTTCCGGGATTTCCTTGCCGCCTTGTCACCTCGTCTTCTGATTGTGCTCGTGCCAGAGGACACCACACACAAAGAGAAATCGGGCCAAAACAATCCAACATGTTGAATATCCCTGAGATTGGAGCAGTCCCAAAGTCCTTCTGAGCGACGCAGTCTTAACACACCACACATGGAAAATCCATCAGATTATTTCAACAAAAATCAGAGCGTTCTTAAGATTGTCGTTGGGGTAAATCGGGTCTTAAATCCGCCTAATAATCCTGCCACGTGAACCAGTAGCAATCCATCCATCCATCCATTCATTTTCTTCAGCTTTATCCGTTGCCGGGTCGCGGGGGCAGCAGTCTAAGCAGAGACGCCCAGACTTCCCTATCCACACACACTTCCTCCAGCTCGTCCGGGGGGACCCCAAGGCGTTCCCAGGCTAGCTGGGAGACATAGTCCCTCCAGCGTGTCCTAGGTCTTCCCCGGGGCCTCCTCCCGGTGGGACGTGCCCGGAACACCTCCCCAGGGAGGCGTCCAGGAGGCATCCGGAACAGATGCCTGAGCCACCTCAACTGGTTCCTCTCGACGACGAGAAGCAGCGGCTCTACTCCGAGCTCCTCCCGTGTGACTGAGCTCCTCCCCCTATCTCTAAGGGAGTGCCCAGCCACTCTGCGGAGGAAGCTCATTTCGACCGCTTGTATCCGCGATCTCGTTCTTTCGGTCATTACCCAAAGCTCATGACCATAGGTGAGGGAGGGAACGACTCCCTCTTTACCACAACACTCCGATACAGCGACCGCATCACTGCGCACGCTGCACCGATCCGCCTGTCAATCTCACGCTCCATTCTTCCCTCACTCGTGAACAAGACCCCGAGATACTTGGACCCCGAGATACTTGAACTCCTCCACTTGAGGAAGGACCTCTCCACCCACCTGTAGAGGGCAAGGCACCTTTTTCCGGTCGAGCACCATGGCCTCGGATTTGGAGGTGCTGATTCTCATCCCAGCCGCTTCACACTCGGCTGCAAACCGCCCCAGTGCATGCTGCAGGTCCTGGTTCGTTGGAGCCAACATGACAACATCGTCTGCAAACAGCAGAGATGAAATCCTGTGGTCTCCGAACCGGACCTCCTCCGACCCCTGGCTGCGCCTAGAAATTCTGTCCATAAACACAGTGAACAGAACCGGTAACAAAGGGCAGCCCTGTCGGAGGCCAACATTCACCGGGAACAGGTCTGACTTACTGCCGGTCATACAGGGATCGGATGGCCCTCAGCAGAGGACCTCCGACCCCGTACTCCCGGAGAACCCCCAAAGGACACCCCGGGGAACACAGTCGAACGCCTTCTCCAAATCCACAAAGCACATGTGGACAGGTTGGGTGAACTCCCATGAACCCTCGAGTATCCGATGGAGAGTATAGAGCTGGTCCAGTGTTCCGCGACCGGGACGAAAACCACACAGGTCCTCCTGAATCCGAGATTCGACCATCGGCTGTAGCCTCCTCTCCAGTACCTTGGAGTAGACCTTACCGGGGAGGCTGAGGAGTGTGATCCCACGATAATTGGAACACACCCTCCGGTCCCCCTTCTTGTAGAGAGGGACCACCACCTCGGCGGCCACTCCATTGGCACCGCCCCCGATCGCCACGCGATGTTGCAGAGACGTGTCAGCCAAGACAGTCCAGACTTTAGATAATCAGGACGGATCTCATCCACACCCGGAGCCTTGCCACCATGGAGGCTGCCAACCACCTTGGTGACCTCAGACAGGGAGATGGATGTATCCGCCCCAACATTCTCAGCCTCTGCCTCTGTAATAGGCAGGGGGGATTGAGGGGGGGATTGACGGGGGGATTGAGGAGAACCTCAAAGTATTCCTTCCACCGCCCGACAATATCCCCAGTCGAGGTCAGCAGCTCTCCACCCGCACCATACATGGTGTTGGCAAAGAACTGCTTCCCCCTCCTGAGGCGCCGGATGGTTTGCCAGAATCTCTTCGAGGCCGATCGATAGTCATGCTCCATAGACTCTCCGAACTCCTCCCAGTCCCTGGTTTTTGCCTCTGCAACAGCCCGGGCCGCGGCACGCTTGGCCTGCCGGTACTGGACAGCTGCCTCAGGAGTCCCCCGAACCATCATGGCTCGATAGGACTCCTTCTTCAGCCTGACAGCATCCCTTACTGCCGGTGCCCACCACCGGGTTCGGGGGTTGCCGCCGGGACCAGCACCAGAGACCTTGCGACCACAGCTACGGGCCGCCGCATCGGCAATTGAGGCAGAGAACATGGTCCACTCGGACTCCATGTCCCCCTCCTCCGCCGGGACCTGGGAGAAGCTCTCCCGGAGGTGTGAGTTGAAAGTCCGTCTGACAGGGGGCTCAGCGAGACGTTCCCAGCAGACCCTCACTATACGCTTGGGTCTGTCAGGTCTGACCGGCTTCTTCCCCTGCCAGCGGATCCAACTCACGACCAGGTGATGATCGGTTGACAGCTCCGCCCCTCTCTTTACCCGAGTGTCCGAGACACGCGGTCGAAGGTCAGATAATACGACAACAAAGTCAATCATCAACCTCCGGCCTAGGGTGTCCTGGTGCCACGTGCACTGGTTGACACCCTTGTGCTCGAACATGGTGTTCGTGATGGACAAACTGTGACTGGCACAGAAGTCCAACAACTGAACACCGCTCGGGTTCAGATCAGGGGGGCCGTGCTTCCCGATCACCCCTCTCCAAGTGTCACTGGCGTTTCCCACATGGGCGTTGAAGTCCCCCAGGAGAATAACGGAGTCCCCGGGTGGTGCACCGTCCAGTACACCTCCCAAGGACTCCAAGAAGGCCGTCACAACAATGAGAGACTTGTCCCCCACCCGGAGGCGGAGGGACGCAACCGTCTCATTCGCCGGGGAGAACTCCAACACGTGGCGGCTGAGATGGGGGGCAATGAGAATGGCCACCCCAGCTCGCCGCCTCTCCCCGCGGGAAACACCAGAAAAGTGGAACATCCAACCCCTCTCAAGGAGTTGGGTTCCAGAGCCCAAGCTGTGTGTGGAGGTGAGGCCGACTATCTCTAGTCGGTATCGCTCAACCTCCCCCACGAGCTCGGGCTCCTTCCCCCCCAGTGAGGTGACGTTCCACGTCCCAAGAGCCAGATGTTGTGTGTGCGGACTGGGTCGCCGAGGTCTCCGCCTTCGACTGCTGCCCAGTCCTCTCAGCACCGCACCGGACCCCTCTGCAGGTGGTGGGCCAGTTCATCCACACAATGCTCCATTTTTGAGTCACATTCAAGAATATCTGCTAGCTTTTTGAGGCTATGGCCGAGTTTGAGGGCCAAGGATGAAGTCTTGTATTGATTTGTTTCCTCATCATATCCAGCCACAGACCGGACTGCCTCAATCACATGGTTAAGGAATAAAGAAATCCTACATTGATTTTAATTTCTCTGCAGGACTTGATATTAAGCTTTGTCAGCCACTTGCCCTTCGGGCAAGTACCATTTATATTTCACTTGCCCAATGTCAAAAGTTACTTGACTAAAAATGTCCCAATGCAATGAGTTAACAAGAGTTTGGCAATCAAGTGGCGCTAAATGTGTGGAAATTATATATATATATATTTTTTTTTTCCATAATGCAATATATTGAGTGTATTGGATACTTTCTTTTTACTATGGACCGTGTTGTATTGTGTCCTTAAAGATTTATATATAATAATAATAATAATAATAAAAACACCACTCTCTGCCCAAAAAGTCAAATAATGACTCCCATGGCTCTTAAGTATGCAAAATAAAAAACAAGACGCCTATTGTGGTGTGTTCAATTGGATTTGTTCACAACATTTTACTTTGGTGTACATTACAACCAAAATGCATGGGTAAACTTTAGGTACCCAAGCTTTAATTTTATGAGTTTGGTTGCTCTTCGGGGGGAGACAAGGTGAGACCGCACTTGCAACACACTGGGATGGTTTTAAACGCGAGTCTATGCTCCTGTCTATGGTCCTGTCCGCGGCATCTATGGTTCTGTCCGCAGCGTCTATGGTCCTGCCCTCGCGTCTATGGTTCTGACCGCGGCGTCTATGGTTCTGTCCGCGGCGTCTATGGTTCTGTCCGCGGCGTCTATGGTTCTGTCCGCGGCGTCTATGGTCCTGCCCTCGCGTCTATGGTTCTGTACGCGGCGTCTGCGGTCCTACCTACTATGGTGGTCAACGGAGACGCGCCCGGTGGAGTCCAGGCCTTAGTCTTATCATGCCCATGTTTTAAGTATACGTGCTCTCCGAGTCTCAGAATCCCTTTTTCTGCTTTGACGGCACCCGTGACCTCATCCTGATGCATTGCCGAAATTAAAGACCACAGCTTTTTGCTGATGCCCTTCGGTACAGGCTGGGCTAGGGAGCAGAGGGACTGGACCCTACTTCTACCTGGTTTAGCCTGGGCATCTTTCTGTGAAATCCGGCACCTGGCCACATACCTCCACAGCGACTTTCGCTTGAGCAATGCACCACAGTCTATACAGTGCAACAACTCACTGGATTTAAAGACCTTATGCCGGGTTATTTTATATTAGAAGAGAACTACTAAAGGTTTCAAAATTAGTTGTTGTTTTTTTTGTCTGATCCCCCCAAATCAAAATAACCCAATAGCAACGCCCTTAGAGACGAAAAAACTTCACAGCCCTTGGTGACGTCAGAGTGGGTACGTTTCAACGCTGTAAGTTGTTTACAATTTGGTATTCGTTCTTTTTTTGCGGATATTCAAGATGACAAGGCCGTGTGCAGCGCGTGTGAAATTACTACTAGATTGTAACTCTTCGTTGGCACTGAGATAGTCCAGTGGTTGTGTCGATGGACTGCCAATCCAGATACTGGGGTTCAAATTCTACCTGAGATACATTTTCACTCTCAAAACGGCAATTTATGTGTGGTGAGCAATTGTCACCTGTAGAGTGCAGTATTGTGTTGGGCATCAGTGGAGAGAAGAGAGAAAAGGCAGGCCTGTGGCATAGATCCATGGTTTTCAATGCATGGGCGTTACCCGCTATGACGTCACACACAGGTTAGAGCATAGACAACTTAAATTCATGAAAAACAAGTTTTTTTTAATAAAATATAGGATTTTTTTTGCCGGAATCTATTTCAGATCGACATTGTCATGCAATTTTGATATCCACATTTTTTTTTTTTAAACCCCGCATAAGGTCTTCAACTGGAGATTTTGGCTGTTTAGCTGGGACTAAAGTCTCAATGCCGGCCTTCAAAACCTCAAAATTGTGCTCACGGTTTCCACTATTCCTGATCAAATCAAAAGTTTACGTGCTTTAGATTTCACAGGTAGAGCCAATGCTCTGGCTACGTCACTTTCATTTCCATGTTTTCTAGACAAATGACGGGACATTTTGTGGCAGGACATTGAACAGTGGAGGCAGAAGTGCCTCTTGCTATAAACTCTGGCTCCATTTTTCTTCTTTTGCAGCTGCATGATAACAATCTTATTTGCCGGGCATTTCGTCATTTTCTGAGTCTTGAAGACAAATATTTTTGACTTTTCTTTTTCCATACTTTTTTTACAGGTTTTTTGACAGTTAAATTGTCAGAATCTGAGTTGACTTCATCACTTCTGTTAAGGGACTCTTGACTAAGCTGCACAAGCAACAAATAATTTTAATAATTCTATGTAACAGTTTGTAATCATAACTTGTAGTCAGTACTTACCGGGGGTTTGTAAGCGTGCTCTTCAGTGTGCTGCTCTGTGATTGGCTGCAACCGGATGGACCACACCTGCACCTTTTCTAGCCTAACGACCTGACTTCCTCAGGTGGGCTGCTCCATGGTTGGCTCCAGCCTCAGCTGTGCTGCTTCATGATTGGCTCGAGCCTGATGGGCCACGCCTACACCTAGTTTGGACTGATAATGCCCCGGTTTGCCCCTCCCTGATATACCGCATGCCACCACCAGGGTTCCGAAACATAACACGCTTTCTCCTCCAGGGGTCCTTTCCATATGCAGAGACTGCATAAGGACCGTTGAAAAAGCATTACCCATTGATTTTTAAGCTTGGACCAGTGGGGTCCGGTGTTTGGGCCCCACAACGTAAAACCAGTCCCCATGACGTGAGTGAAATCTCAGGTTATGGACATCCCTAACAATCCCAATGTTGACCATCCAGTTAGGCGATCCTTAAAGGCACACCGTGTAACTCTTGGCCACTAGGGGCGCTAGACCTGCAACTTTCACGTTTAGCGCCCCTAGTGGCCACAAGCAACTCAGCACTGTCGCAAAAGTCAACAAACAGTCAGCCGGTGTCTTTTGAGTGTGTATTCAGACAGCATGCACTGGTGTGTGTGTTCAAACTGTAGAGACATGCCTACAGATATTGAGAGACTCTGCTGTGGTCAGCCTCCAGACCGCTGCATTAGTAATCTACCACACATGGACTTCTATATCCTGGATGAGGGAGTTCTGCGTCTAGCTCGTGCTGCGTGGAATGACATCTTTGCAGTCGATGACATCCAGGAACCAGGTGAAGAGCAGCGCTCATACAGACATGCAGCTTACAGCACGATCCCTTTCGCGTTTCCTCTTTTTAGCCTCCTCCGAAGGTTTAAAATTTTTCCTTGCCTCAGCCATGACCAGGAGTCGAGCAGGTGAAAAATGAGTAGCAAAAGCCTTAGCTCCATGAGTATATCAGCGCCTGTAGCCGTAAAGCAAGTCTTTCTTCCAAGTCACGTGACCTGGTGGCAGACGGTCCGTCTGCTCCAAACTTACATGGGCGGTATTTCAAGAGGGCAGCCCCGCTCGGAGCATTGCAAGTGTCAAGCGCTGTATATTGGCCCAAGTATTCATATAAAATAACTCATATGTGTCAACTCTTTAGGTCACAAAGTCCGCGGTGTGCCTTTAACTCCCGTACCTTCTCCCCCCAGTCAATTTTATCGATTAAATAAAATGTCTATTTTTGCCCGAATTCACCCTACAAAATCTTTATCATTATCGTTAACAATGCATCCCCTCACACTGGAGCAGATTTATATGTACATTTTGCTGGTAGCATTAGCAATAGTCCACTTTTCTGTGGCTTTTCTGTCTACAGCCAAACATGATACGTACTGACGGAGAGGAAAATAGTGAAACACGCAATTGACTTAAAAGATAAAAATGTCAATGTTGCAGCGCACATACAGGACAGCAGTAAGAGACACGTTTGACATGTGTCATTGTGCTCCAAATTAATGGAAATAAAATAAATACAAACTTGTGATTGCTTTATCTTGTAAAAAGTGTTCACTGCATATTAGGGAGTACTTGGATGGGTCCCAGTCCTTTTGGTTGATTGCCGCTGGCCATCGTCGTCTTCTGTCTTCATGACGAGCAGGTATCAGATAAAAAAGCTTATGTCCTTGCCTGTTAGTATAATCAACCGCACTGCAAAATGTCAGTTTTGGCTGTAATGCGCTGAAACAGGTTGTTTTGGTCAGGTGTCCGTAGGCTCGCAGTTAGACTTCTGCCGTCTGTCATGGAGAGTGGGCGTGGCTGGGTGCAGGTGTAACTAGCTGATGAAGCACCATTCAAGGACAAGCAATAATAACAAACACATGGAGCCATTGGTCCATAGGGAGCGTGACGACCACTGTCCAGAAATGTCCTGGATCATCACATTTCTTTGGCCTTTCATCTTTAAATCTGCTTTTTCTCTCTCTCTCTCTCTGTCTCTCTCTCGGTCTCCGGCTCTCTCTCTCTGTCTCTCTGTGTCTCTCACTCTGTCTCTGGCTCTCTCTCTCTCTCTCTCTCGCTGTGTGTGTGTGTGTCTCTCTCTCTCTCTCTCTCTGTGTCTCTCTGTCTCTCTGTCCTTCTCTCTCTGTCTGACTCGCTGTCTCTCTCTGTGTCTGTCTCTCTGTCTGTTTGTCGGTCTCTCTCTGTCTCTCTCTTTGTCTCTCTCTTTCTCTGCCTGTCTCTGTCTGTTTGTCGGTCTCTCTCTGTCTCTCTCTTTGTCTCTCTCTCTCTCTATCTCTCTCTCTTTCTGTCTGTCTCTCTCTATCTCTCTGTGTCTCTCTGTCTGTCTCGCTCTCTCTCTGCCTTTTCATTGGTTGTAATTACAGGTAATGTACTTAAATAGCCATAGTTATCATGTCTGTTTCCAACACATCTTCCATCTCCGATATGAAATAATGGCTTTGTGTGGATTTCCAGGTTAAGCTCACCTCCGGAGCGCTCCGTCTTTTGGGATTACCTCACGCCGTGTTCAGAGAAGAAGCCTCTGAAGACGCTTGTCCTACGCCTGTAATTACCTCCGTGATCAGCTGCTCCATAATGACTGTGCTGTGAACAGAGAGACTTTTACTGCAGAATTCCCCCCGTGTGAGGTGAGCGGATGTGCCAGACTCTTTATCATCACATTCCAAAATCTCTTTCGTTTCAGGCTCTGTAAGTATTGAAAATGTTGTAACAAATGTATCAACCCCAAAATAATGGTGTAAAATGAATGAAGAAAGGTAGATTCGATATAAAACAGCAATGGGACCAGAGAGAGACTTGATCAGTGGTTCTTAACCTGGGTTGGGTGAGCCAGTCCCAGGGGTTCGGCAGAGCTGGTGCCAAACAAGAAGCTGACTGAAACTTGAAAAACCTGTGATCTGCGTGAAGTGGAGTTCCTTTGTTTCTGTAATTTGTTTTTAGATGTAAACAAACTTTTATTCAATATACCCATGTTTGCTGCAGTAGGATGCTCTCTGTTATCATTATGTGAGAAGATGAAACGGTATGAATTTGAAACTACATTTGTAACATGAATCAAGTTCTGCTCTGACCCTAACCCTCTTGAGAAGCTGCAGTGATTATATTTGTCCACTAGATGTCAGAGTTACAAGCTAGTCTGAGCTAGTTCAGAGGCTTTGACACATTTGAAACAGACTGGGAATGAAAGCCTCAGTGTGTTAGGGGCTTCATATGCCCCTCACTTGAAATTGATTTGAAAAAACAAACAAAAAAACAACACATTTTCTTTGTAATAATAATAATAATAATAATGTATTGCGCTTTTTTGGACACTTACAGATACTTCACATGTCCCTATTCATTCACTCCATACACGGTGGTGATTAACTATAAATGTAGCCACAGCTGCCCTGTGGCACACTGACAGAAGAGAGGCAACCAGTATGAGCCATCAGCCCCTCTGACGACCACCAACCCTTCACACACCATAGACTCATTCTAGGCAATGTGGGTGAAGTGTCTTGCCCAAGAACACAACGGCAGTTTGGGCAAGACAGCTGCCTAACTGTGGCATCTGGTGTTCCCAGAGGTTAAGTGTTTTGCCAAAGACACAACGACAGCAGACATCAGTGGGAGTCGGTAGAGCAAATCTTGTGGTGGGCTCGAACCCAAGACTTTTTCACTAAAGAAGGGGTTTGGTGAATGCGCATATGAAACTGGTGGGGTTCGGTACCTCCAACAAGGTTAAGAACTGGACAAGAAAGAGGGAGCGACAAGATAGAGACCCAAAGAGAGAGAGAGAGAGAGAGAGAGAGAACCTCATCCACAACTACCACAAAAGACTCCAAGCTGTCATAGATGTTGCAGTGCAACACAGGCTATTGAGGGTCAGGGTCAGTAGAGGAGTTTCTGTTTCTAGAAAACATGTTAATTTGACAATATATGGCTTCACACAACCACTGACAATGGATGAAATACCGAGATTGTGTTTTCCTAATCTCTGAGATCTCTGCTGCATGTGGAATTTTCAATCAGAGCTGTCTTTGGTACGTCTGGTTTCCGCCACTCGGCCCGTTGCTTAGCACTGCATGCTTAAGTCACTGCATTTTTTCCATGGAAACTAGAGTCCGACCTTGAATAGACACAAGAGTGCAGTGTGAAACCAGCGCTACTGAGAGAGCTCTGGTTTGGGTTTACCTTTGATCTGATTCCATTGTAGTTTGGGGCAAAGAGAATCTCAGCTTTAGACACTGTATAACCATTAGAGAGAATGTAGAGCAGGGGTGTCCAAACCTTTTACTAAGCCTCAGTCCTGGATCGACAGCCTGAGTCCTGACTCTACAGCCTCAGTCCTGGATCTACAGCCTGAGTCCTGGATCTACAGCCTCAGTCCTGGATCTACAGCCTCAGTCCTGGATCTACAGCCTGAGTCCTGAATCTACAGCCTCAGTCCTGGATCTACAGCCTCAGTCCTGGATCTATAGCCTCAGTCCTGGATCTACAGCCTGAGTCCTGGATCTATAGCCTCAGTCATGAAGCTTAAGCGGAGGTTCAAATTGGTACTACCTGCGTCATCGCACTGGGCCCATGCCTTTCCTCAGCCAATCACATCAGCTTCATCAGCTCTCTGCAGCCGTGCCAATCAAGACAGCTGGAAAAAGCTGGACACCTTGCCCTGTTGCCACCACCAGTGTCTAGGCCCCGGGGGATCATGATCTGCACTGAAGCACTGATCCTCACAAAGCAAGGCCACAGCCGGGGCCTATGCTTTGGACTATAGCGGTGAGAATGGTCCGAGCCAAGCGGCTACCTCTGCTGCTGTGGCCTGTCCTGCTGCACCCAGTGGACGTTCAACCTCTGCTGCAGTGACCTAGAGTGCTGGTTTTTAGTTTTAGGATGATCTAGTTATTTGTTACAGTGGGGCAAAAAAGTATTTAGTCAGCCACCAATTGTGCAAGTTCTCCCACTTAAAATAATGACAGAGGTCTGTAATTTCCATCATAGGTACACTTCAACTGTGAGAGACAGAATGTAAAAAAAATCCAGGAATTCACATTGTAGGATTTTTAAAGAAGGAGGTTTTGGCTCAAAATCTCACGATACATGGCCCCATTCATTCTTTCCTTAACACGGATCAGTCGTCCTGTCCCCTTAGCAGGACCTTCACATTCCGTCTATCACAGTTGAAGTGTACCTATGATGAAAATTACAGACCTCTGTCATTATTTTAAGTGGGAGAACTTGCACAATCGGTGGCTGACTAAATACTTTTTTGCCCACTGTATGGATGGATGTTTTTGCTGCTACTGGACACCTGCATTTCTCCTAAGGGTGATCAATAGTATCTATCTATCTATCTATCTATGCGCCAAACTAATAAACTACAAACAAAACTCGCAATCAATACATCTTTTAAACGCATCCTGTCTCTAGCCTGAGTGCTGGATCTACAGCCAGCCTCTCTGTAGGAGCAACAATTTCAGTGATGCACATTTAATTCATTAGACAGCAAAGGTTGTAAAGCAGTTTTGACCAGATCGGGCTGTTTGGACCGTTAACTTTATTTGTATGTAAGTGCATTTGTTTTTGATTGTGTCACAAAATGGGGTGACAGTGGCTCAGTTGGTAGAGCATTGGCCTTTGAGTCTGTAGGTGGTGGGTTCGAGCCCACCACAAAACCTACTTCACGACTCCCACTGATGTCTGCTGTCATTGTGTCCTTGGGCAACACACTTAACCCCACTTTGCCTGAAGCCCCTGCTGATAGACCAAGGCTCCTGTGGACTCACCACCTGTAGGAGGATCAGTGAGGGGCTGGTGCTCTGTGTACTGGGTGCAGCTCTGACTGCCACCCCCCTGACCCAGAAATGGATTAAGGAGAAGAAAATGGATGGATGTGTCACAAAATTCCATACATGTAGCTGTAGTGTGAAACAATATGGACATACTTCATTTGAAAGAACAGCCTGGATCCAGTTACAGTAGTTTTATGATCTTTGTTGTTTTTGGCCCCTGACAGGCCTGGTTTTGTCCCTCTTACTAACAAGTTTGGACATCCCTGTTATAGACTCAATTAAATCTGGAGAGACCAAGACAAACACATTAATGCAGTTAGAAAGATTTATTTGTTTGGCGCATTGACCCCGGCGGGGTCACTTGCAGAGGGAAGATAATTTTCTGCTGAAGATGATCCCAGATCCCCGGGGTCGAGCACTGGTGGTGGCTATAAGCAGAGTGTCAATGGGGAGTAGGCAGAGCAGGATCCAAGGCAGTAGCCAGGACAGGAGCCAGAGCAGGAGGCAGAGCAGGAGCTCGAGGAAGCGGTGGGTGTTAAGAGCTTCAGGAAGCGCAGGTTAGTACGAAGTGGCTGCTTTTTGAACTGCCCGCTTAACTGTCAGTACGTTGGCAGTGGGGCTGGCCGGGCTGTGTGATTGGCTGAGGCTCGAGAGGCTGGCAGAGCTGCGAGATTGGCTGGCCCTGGATGGGGTGAGACCTACTTCAAGACTCCCACTGATGACTGCTGTCATTGTGTCCTTGGGCAAGACACTTAACCCCACTTTGTCTAGAGATCAAGGCTCCTCACCTGCGGGAGGATCAGTAAGGGGCTGGTGCTCTGTGTACTGGGTGCAGCTCTGCACCCCCCGAGCCAGAAATGGATTAAGGGGAAGAAAATGGATGAGACACAAGTCAAAAATAGTTGTCAGTATATACAAATAAAGCTTTACCATGAGGTACATCAGGACTATACTGGTGGAGCTGGAGTTGGCTGGCTGACACAGTGAACTTGGTCCCAATCCCATAAATGTTTCCCTACAGTTGGTGCTCTTATTTTTCTGTCTTTTTAAAGTTTCAGGCCTCAACTTTAGTGGTGAAGAAAGGTCTTTATTTGTGTACGTTCTCTTTGATATAATTATTATTGATGACAATGATATTAATAATAATAATTTTAATAATGCATGGGTTTAATGCAGCACTTTCCTGGACACTCAAAAGACGCTTCACATTATCATTCATTTACTCACACGGTGGTGATACACTATTTCTGTAGCCACAGCTGCCCTGGGGCACACTGATAGAGACGAGGAAACCAGTATGTGCCAATGTCTAATGTGGGTGAATGTCTTATAAGGACACAAACACAGTTTAGCCGCCCCACTGTGGCACCTGGTGTTTCCAGAGGTCTCCAATCACTGTAGCCCTGCTTAGCTCCTGAGGTCTGCAGGATGTGGTTTTCACCTGATGTTAAAGAGTTAATTTCTTTGATAAGGACAGTTTTTTACACCAGTGATTATGACAAAAACGCTTTTGCTGGAACTGCTTTAAGGTGTTACATATTGAACAGTGAGCTCCTTGTGGGTGCAGCAGATGGTGTTTGGCTCCAGACCTTTGCTCGTCCTTTGTTTGTCAAGGCCTCACCTCACACTGACCCCCCCCCCTCCCCCAGGGGGCAGCACTGACAGGGCAGGGGAACATCCACAAGGGGAATCCAAATCAATCTCAGAACTTTATTAACAGTTTTGGAGAAAGTTAGGATGGGACACAAGTACACACACACACACACACACACACACACACACACACACACACACACACACACACACACACACACACACACACACACACACACACACACACACACACACACACACACACACACACAGATGCTGAAATGAACTTTATTCTAACACGGGCGACTGCTGCCCTCTTGTGGATCAAAGACCTTTGCAGCAAACATTTGTACTGTTTAAAAGAACAGAACCGCATCATCTACATTCGTTCGTGTAAGTTCAATTTTTCGTATATTGTTGACAGAAGTTATACCTAATGGCATAATTACAGTAATATACAGTTGGCCCACTAGATATGCCATGTCCCTTTACTTGATCTTTGCAGGTGACAAAAATATTGTCATAATTTTCCAGATGAATACAGGACAAACACACAAATGTTAGTTTTGATAGTTTTTCTTATCTACTATTGGCAAATCAAAGTTTCTCAAGACGTCTCCAGAGACCAGAGAGAGACCAAAGAGAGAAACCAGAGAGAGGTCAGAGAGAAATTGACCAGAGAGAGACCAGAGAGAGAGAAAAGAGAGAGAGACCAGTGAGAGAAACCAGAGGGAGGTCAGAGAGAGACCAGAGAGAGAGCCCAGAGAGAGAGAAACCAGAGAGAGACCAGTGAGAGAGACCAGTGAGAGAGACCAGTGAAAGAAACCAGAGGGAGGTCAGAGAGAGACCAGAGGGAGAGACCAGAGAGTGACCAGAGAGAGACCCGGGAGAGATGGAGTGGTTCTCTGCACAGTTCCCAGAGAGCTGCAGTTAGACTTGTGTTTGGGGTAAGTTGTCTGGAGCTGATTTAGTGCTGTCTGAATGGGCCATAAAAACCCAAGAGTCTGTGTCTGCAAAAATACTGCTTTTTAACCTTCTCTTATCAGTTCTCTGCCGTGATAAAAACATGATTTGTGTCGTGGATATTTTGTTCTGTGTTATATCTGATCCACACTTTAGATCCATTATCTATGTTCATGGAAATCAGATAATATCAACATTTAAAATGCTTTCACAATTGGCCAAGTGTGTGAAAATGCATTTGTAATATTTATTCACTTAGACCACAAAAGATTAAGCTTTGTAATAAAACCCATGTCATTCGTTCCTGGCTCTGAAAGAGTTTGCTTCTATCACTAGTTTTCACATTATCACACATATTTCTAGCCTCTGTCACACCTTTAGAACATCTATTTCCAACAGAAAGGACCACCCTCACTCAGCCAATCAGCTCTCAGTCAAAAGAGTCAAATAGTGACTCAGAGGGCTCATTCTTACAAGTAATCCAAATGTTTTAGATGAAGACAGTATGTTGTGGTTTACTTTACAAGACTCTTTCTGTGAATGTATTATCTCTGGAAGGAAAAAAGGTTGCATACCCCAGCTTTAAAGTTACATTCATTTTCCAAACCCTCTCCAGTGCTGATGGTCCTCGATGCAAAAGATGTTTGCCTTTCCTGCTTGCCAGAGTCACGTTTCAATTCAATGTATTTGTGTACAGCAGCAGTCGTCTCCGAGGACTTTACACAGTTGTCGATTCACCAACAACAGATCAGAGAATCAGAACAGTTTGAACTCAAGAATGTAGTAATAACAAATACATAGGAGCCATTGGTCCATAGGGAGTGGGTTGACTACAGTCCAGAAATGGTAATAAAGGTCCTGGATCATCACTGTCCTTAGACCCTTCTGCCTCTGCAAGGAGCCACTGGCCTGAGTCCTGGCTGTAGATCCAGGACTGAGGCTGTAGACCCAGGACTCAGGCAGTAGACCCAGGACTCAGTCTGTAGATCCAGGACTCAGGCAGTAGACCCAGGACTCAGGCTGTAGACCCAGGACTAAGGCCTTAGACCCAGGACTCATTTGTAAATCCAGTGCTATGGCTGGAAATCCAGGACTGAGGCTGTTTGTCAATGTCAAGTTTATTATAGCACATTTACAACAACAAACGCTGCCCAAAGTGCTGCAAAGTGTAATACGTCAAATACAAAAAAGGTTATAGTAAAAACAGATCAACAAGTATTACAACAGCGCAACTCTGGTCTTTAGTTGCCAAAGACCAGAGTAGAGAGATAAGATAAGGACTGAGGCTCTAGAACAAGGACCACCCTAACAGTGCATTAGATGGCGCTGTTCTCCCTCCTAACTCCTCCAGAGATATCTCATGTGCAGTATTCTTGCCCTTTAGAAGATAGCCCAGTGCGCCCTGCTCTGGCTCGCCTTAGACTCACTCACTGATGGATTTAACAGGCCCTTGTCCCAAATTAATATTACTGCTACACTGCACTGCGCCTATAGGGCCGTCAGATAGTTTTAACAGCTTCTACACCAGTTTTCCATTTCGTTTGAGTCATTTTTGGACTCGTTTTCCCCCAGTTCCACAGCGGTTGCATGTGTCTTTAGTCATTTGCAATCTCAGCTGACACTTGCCTAAAACATTTATTGGTGAAGTTGTAATAGAAAAGGCCACAGGGGAAAGAGGAAAAAAAGCAGAGAACAGCTGATTACACGCACACACTGCTTTCAGAAAGCTTTGAGAGCACGTCACTTATTCACAGAGATATCCATCTGACCACATTGTACAGTTATGAAGTCTAATACATTACACACGCAGCAAAAGACATGACACATATTCAAATGGTAACTCCAGCATAATAATGTCATTGTTTAATTTTTTTTTTTTAATATTGAATTATGTAATAACACTTTCCTTTACATACTTGAATATTAGACACACGCATTTAAATAGCAACTATCTGCTTTTGCCTCTGCTCAGATGGTAAGAAACAGAGACAGAGACAGATATGCAGATAGAATTCCTCTTCCCTCACACCCTCTTGCACCGACGGAATCAAATGGAGCACTAATACACTTCAAAATAAAACATGCAATTGTGTAAGATAATATAGTATTAAACTAGTATTTATGACAATTAAGAAATGCACAAAAAATAATATCAATCATTCATTTATTTATTTATTTATTTATAGAGCGCTTTTCCTACACAGGGTAAAACAAAATTAAAAATTAAATTAAAATCACACACGCAAGAAAAATAATTAAAACATCAAAATCAAACAACAATTACAACAAGAAATAACAACAGTGCATTAAAGAGTAGAGATAAAATGAGATAAGAGAAACTTTTTAATTTTCTTGTATTGTTTTCATTGGTTTACATTTGTTAACACTCTTTTTCCTTTTTAGAAATGTTTTTTCCCACTATCTTCCCCTTGTGTTATTGAATAAATAAATACAAATAATAGCATAAAGACTTCTAGTAAAAAAAAATGATAAAAAAAAATAAAAAGACCAAAACAAGACACACAAAAAGAAAAAGCAAACACCAAGAACAATAGATTACTTTTATGTATCTCTAAATGAAATCACAAATATGTGATACATTCATTAAAACATAAGATGTGTGATTTTTACTTATTTATTCACCCTCTATACATCTTCTACAATCTGAGTCCTGGATCTACAGCCTCAGTCCTGGATCTACAGCCTCAGTCCTGGATCTACAGCCTCAGTCCTGGATCTACAGCCTCAGTCCTGGATCCTCAGCCTTAGTCCTGGATCTACAGCCTCAGTCCTGGATCCTCAGCCTCAGTCCTGGATCTACAGCCTCAGTCCTGGATCTACAGCCTCAGTCCTGGATCTACAGCCTCAGTCCTGGCTCCTCAGCCTCAGTCCTGGATCTACAGCCTCAGTCCTGGATCCTCAGCCTCAGTCCTGGATCCACAGCCTCAGTCCTGGATCCACAGCCTCTGGTGGATCTATGGCCTCAGTCACGTCTTCCGGCTGCATCTTATACCAATTTTAGTCCCTTTTTGCCTTGTTTTCTTAAGATTCTCCCGTCTATCAGTGTTATTTTTTATTTTTAGTATTAGTAGTTGTAAGTAGTAAGTAATCTTTATTTATATAGCGCCTTTCACAGACCAGAGTCACAAAGCGGTTTACAAATATGGGCATATGTCTCTCACTCCACACAGAGTGCTGTCCCCAGTACAGGAGGGGCATGCCAGAACTATTATACATGTTTTTAGTGGTAGGGGAAACCGGAGCACCATGGAGAAAACCTACGCATACACGGAGAGAACATGCAAACTCCACTCAGAAAGGCCCTGTTCCGACCAGGATTCGAACTCAGGACCTTCTTGCTGAGAAGCGAGAGTGCGATCCACTCATCCATCAGGCCACCTGTGCTGCTAATAATACATGCATTATTATTATTCATTATAATTAATTGGCTTTTAAGTATCATCAAATATGTGTCATATCTTCCTAATTTAATCTAATCTTTTAATATCTCCATTTGCTGGAAATGGGGGGAATTAGATGCACAAACATAATATTTTGATACAAATTAATAGCTTTTTTCAGTTGTAAATCTAATTGGAATAAATCTGTCCACTGTCTGCACCACACCATCAAAACTCGATGCAAATACAAGAGTGCGAGTTTGAGGCCTGCTGCAATATTACATTTTTATGGATGATAAATTACTTCAGGAAGTATCCTTAGATTACATTGCAGCATAATCATACATTATTCTTTCGATTGAATTTCATAATAAAACCAGCGCTGAGATATTAAAGTTTGATATCATACATTTTTGTAAATATCCATGATCAATGTTTTAGTTCTTACTGATGGGAGAATTGTACAGACCTGTCCCAGACCAGAGAGAGGCCAGAGACAGAGGACCAGAGACCAAAGACTACAGACCACAGACCCGAGACCAAATCCCAGAGGACCAGAGACCTGACACCAGAGGACCCGAGATCATAGAGAGACCAGAGAAAGACCAGAGAGAGACCAGAGGGAAACAACAACTGGATTCCAGAGATCCTGAACGCCATAACGTCCCTGTGTAGCAGAAGTTGGCTGGATGACACAGCAAACCTTTTTTGATAATTACTTTGTGTTAACGGTAGAGGGCCATCCAAAATGACACAAAGGCCCACAATGTCTGATCTCTGATAGAAGCAGTGCTCCTCCACAGCCCCCCCCCCCCCCCCCACCCTCCCCCCAGCTGCAGCCCACTTTCCTACTCTTTAATACCTTTTGTGTCAGGGAATTTGGGGTTTTGTTTCCTGGAAATCTTCCCTGCTGTGTAGCGTCCAAACTCGAGCTTCATCTGCCTGTGTGGCAGCGCTGGCACCGCGTTCAGAACCATTACTCTCCAACCGTTAATGGACTTACTTAACTCCTGGGTCTGCGCTGGTGTTTTCCAATCAATGAAAGTGTCAGGGGCTGCAAATCTTTGGTGCGGGATAGGCCCAGGGAGTGGGGCCTGTGGAGAGGGGGAGGAGGGATAATGGAGCTGGAGCGTGAAACCAGGACCCGAGTCTGAAACCGCTGTGATGGAGGCCTCATTGGGCGTCACTACAGCAGAACACACATGCATGTAGTTCAGCTCCGTGGGCGAATTATCAAATCTCCACTTCATTTTGACCAAGAAATCTAGATCTGTGTTTCCCAACCGGGGGGACGCAGAGACCAGAGAGAGAGAGACCAGAGAGTGACCAGAGAGCGAGGGATGAGAAATAGAGACCAGAGAGAGAGAGACCAGAGAGTGACCAGAGAGCGAGGGATGAGAAATAGAGACCAGAGAGAGGCTAGAAACCAGAGAGAGAGACCAGAAGAGAGAGAGACCAGAGAAACCAGAGATAGAGGGAGCCCAAAGATACACCAGAGAGACACCACCGAGAGGGAGACCAAAGAGAGACCAGAGCCCCAGTCTCCAAGATGTCTTCCCATTAAAATCATGAGCACATGCTCGCACCATGGATGTCCCAAACATAATCAGAACTGAGTAGAGTAGAGTAGAGCCAAGTTGCGCAGATGGAAACAGGGCTCATGAATTAATAATAATTCGGTTCTTCAGCCTAAAATCATTATAGTTCTGAGGTTCGTGTACTGTAAGTTCTATCATGCCCTGCAATAGGTCCATTCCAGTGGATTCCAGTTTACCAAACAAATACATTTTGTTTCACGCAAATGATTCAAAGTACGGTTTGCTGAAAATGCTGCTGAATTTGTTTTTGTAAATGTCACAATGTTACATTCTCTCAGTGCTCATTCTACCACTGTCCTTTCAGAGACCAGGAACCACACAGCAGGCAGAGACGTCCCTAAACACTTTCCGCAGAACAACAACACAGCTCTTGTTTCCCATAAGGCCTTGTGTCGTGGCCTTTTGTCGGCCTCATTAACCGGTGTGTGTCAGGGCATGAGGTCAGGGGTCAGGGGTCAAACAGAGCTGCTTTGACACTGCGGGAGTCAGCCATGGACTTCCTCAAACATACACTCAACTCAATATTCATATACGGTACTAGAGCCTTTAAATATTCAGACAATTAAGAAAAGTAAGATGGATTTTTGTGGTTCTTTAGACGTTGGAGAGCAAATCCCTGGTCTCAGAGATGTCTGCCCATTCAGCTCCATGTCCTGTGCGCATCGGCTCCTGCTCGCACACCATGGACGTCCCAAACACTACCAGAAGTGACACATTCTGGCCATCTCTGTTTCCCCTGATTTTGTGCAATTGGCGTGTAGGGGTTCTACTTTTGACCAATCAGAGCGCAGCTGACCAGAGCCATGGATTGATAGAAAACCAATAGATTTCTGATCTCTTTCCGCACTCTCTCTCTCTGGTCTATCTCTGGTCTATCTCTGGTCTCTCTTTTGTATCTCTCTGGACTCTCTCTGGTCTCTCTCTCCGAACTCTCTCTCTGGTCTTTCTCTCTCTGGCCTCTCTGGTCTCTTTTTGGTCTCGCTCTGGTCTCTCTCTCTGTTTTCTCTTTGGTCTCTCTCCGGCCTCACTCTTTGGTCTCTTTTTGGTGTCTCTCTGTTTTCTCTTTAGTCTCTCTCTGGACTCTCTTTGGTGTCTTTTTGGTCTCTCTCTAAAGGTGTCCAGCAGAGATGACAACCAGTGGCGGCTGGTGGAATTTTCTACTGGGGGGGCTATGAATATGATGACTAGATATATACCAGCAGGGTAGGGATGCTTTCTGATCCCTACCCTGTAGCTTTCATCCAGCTGGGATGAAATATTTATCTTCCCAAACATAGCTAATTTGAGGGCATTTTGCATGTGGATACCAGTCTGCTCATGCTTCTTTGCCTTTTCTAAAAAGTGCTTCAGATCAGTCATACCTGTCTTGATCCATGCTGGGTCAGATCCTGATGTTTGAAACAAGAGGCATGGAAAGCAAAATAAAGCATTAGCCTCGCTACATGCTGCTAGCCAAGATTTGGCGCTGAACCAGGTCCTGGAAAAAGTACGAGTGTACGTCTCCCCCTGTCGCTGGACTGCTGACTAATGGTAATATTTGGCTGATCAGGTCCAAACTCTTTAACCTCAACCTTCTCCTGGTATGATCTTCTCTCAAACGGTATTGTTTTGAGTGATCTAACTGAATTATTCTTTTTCTCGTTCTCCATTTTGCGTCTCTTTACGTTCGTCTCAAACTCCCACAGCTTGACCTGTCAATCACTGTAAACGGACGTCACAGACAGTGACAGTACAGGTCGCGGGCGATCCCGCCCCCTCAGGGCGCACTTCTCCTGCGCCCCCAAATCGTCTTATCTCTTGCATTGAAGAGGAGCTACTGCGCATGTACAACTTTTAACGAGAGTCCATAGACGGCTCAGGGCGCAATCTTTGGCGCCCTGAGGCGGAAATACGTCCTCAGTCCGACACAGACAACGCTGATGAGCTTAATCAATCCAACTCAGCATAAACTATAAAGTATTTCTTCCACATCTGAAATAAAACACACATAAATTTCGAAATATTTTAATGTTATTTTTTTTTTTTAACGTTTTATTCAAGGTAACATGGCAAGTTGTGAGTGGTGGGGCGGCGCCCTAGTGCCCTCTATTGGCTGGCCGCCACTGATGACAACATTCAAAAACAATGCATGATGTTGACCAGTAGAACCAGCATATCTGTCAAAATTGATTTCTTTCCCACAGAGTTGGCACCTACTTAAAAACTTAAGTAGGATCATATATAGAATTGTCATTATATACAGACAATTTTTGTTTTTCCTGAGAGTGCTATAAAATCATTATGAAGCGGTAGCCCGTAGCCACCTCCAATAATCGCTAATTGGTATATTTTTTAACATGTTTCTGTCCAGCAGCTCCTTGAATAGAATAGAGAGATTAGAATGTGTGCTGCAGACATAACATGATTTATTTGAATATGATTTATGTCGACTATTGACAAAAGAATCCTTGAGGAGTCGCATCTATCTCTGGAGTAAATATCAAGTGTTTTCCCCGGAGAGTTTCCTGTACGTCAGCGGACTCGGACTCAGTGTCTAAGATCTACGGATCAGGAGCGACTGGGCGACCTGTCATTGTGGGGACTTCCTGTGTCGGACAGTGGAGCTCCGAATCAGCGTGCTCATAATCAGCATAAACAACAGACTCTTCCTGTTTGTAGTCATCATCACAGGGGCAATTTCCTTCATGCTAATAATGGCACAGGCACAATTTATAGGCCTCTTCAGGGTCATTAAGGCTTTTTATGGGCAGATATGTTTTGTGCAACCAGCGACATCCCTCCACCTCAAATGACTACACAGTCCGAGCTAATGACGCTAACAAGCTAACACTGTTCTTTGAATACATGTTAGAACAGATTATTTTGCTATGTATCCAATTAAGACGCATCTTCTCTACTCTGCTATATGCTACTCTACTCTACTCTACTAGACTCTACCAGGTCCTCTTTAGTACCTGCTTGGTCGAGCTGGTACTGGTTAGTTGCAAGAAGGTTGCTCGGATGGATTCCTGATACTAAAGCATAATGGAAAGAAAACCAGGTAGAGTAGAGTAGAGTGGAGTTCTAAAGTGTTTAAAATACAGCTCTGTTTCCATCAGCCCGGGTGGAACAGAATGGAATCAATCAAAAAACTACTCTGGGCATGTGTTTGGAGGCCCTCTCCACTCTACTCTACTCTACTTTAGTCTGCTTTACTCCACTCTACCTGGTTTCATTTCCATTATGCTTTAGTATCTGGAAATGTATCCTAGCAATCTACATGCAACTTACCAGTACCAGCTCGGCCTGGATAGAATCAGGGCCAAGAGGAACTAAAGAAAGACCTGGTACTGGTTAAACACTCCCAATTGGGGGAGAGAAGATTAGAGTGGAGTAGTGCAGAGCAGAGTAGAGCTGAGTAGAGTAGAGTAGAGTAAGGCATAGTAGAGTAGTGTAGAGTAGAGTAAGGCATAGTAGAGTAGAGTAGAGTAGAGTAAGGCATAGTAGAGTAGAGTAGAGTAGAGTCGAGTCGAGTCGAATAGAGTAGAGTAAGGCAGAGTAGAGTAGAGTAGAGTAGAGTAAGGCATAGTAGAGTAGTGTAGAGTAGAGTAAGGCAGAGTAGAGTAGAGTAGAGTAGAGTAAGGCATAGTAGAGTAGTGTAGAGTAGAGTAAGGCAGAGTAGAGTAGAGTAGAGTAGAGTAAGGCATAGTAGAGTAGTGTAGAGTAGAGTAAGGCAGAGTAGAGTGGAGTAGAGTAAGGCATAGTAGAGTAGTGTAGAGTAGAGTAAGGCAGAGTAGAGTAGAGTAGAGTAAGGCATAGTAGAGTAGTGTAGAGTAGAGTAAGGCAGAGTAGAGTAGAGTAGAGTAAGGCATAGTAGAGTAGTGTAGAGTAGAGTAAGGCAGAGTAGAGTAGAGTAAAGGATCACAGAAACCCTTCAGACCAGTGGCCTCAGACAAACAGGTTGTTTTCTTCGGTTGACCTCAAAGGAAACAAATAAGAGCGCATTAGCGCGCCGCGCACGCCCACCGCACCGCTCTGGACAAAGACAACACGTTTGTTTTGGCAGCGGCTCCTTCATTATTTCGTTTTATGGGCTCGCCGAGGGGTGGGGGCGCTTGTTTTGTGATACGAAGTGGACTTGTTTGGAGTCGGTGAGAAAGGAAGCCGCTCCAAGATCAATACATCCTCTGCATAGAACTCCAGCCGAGCGTGACGTGCGAATGTGGAAGTTGGAGTGCTAGCACTTTGTTATTGGCCTGATGCAGATCTGACCTTGAGAACTGTTTGATCCTCTGTCTTTGTGACATCCTCACACAGATTAAGGATCTCTCATTATTTTAACACAAATGTAAGTGTCTCCATTGCACCAAAGTACATCTGTGTATGTCACAGCCATATGAACCAACTTGGACTCAGAGGAGCACAGGGACTGGCCTCCTGCTGGGACTCAGAGGAGCACAGGGACTGGCCTCCTGCTGGGACTCAGAGGAGCACAGGGACTGGCCTCCTGCTGGGACTCAGAGGAGCACAGAGACTGGCCTCCTGCTGGGACTCAGAGGAGCACAGGGTCTGGCCTCCGGCAGAGGACTGAACAATTGGAGGCAGTGTTGCAGATAAATGCACCTAAAATCTGGAAGTCTTTCTGAAAACTTAAACTTTGACAATGTTCAAATCCAGGTTCTGTTTTGCTGCAACAACTGAAGGACTGTGTTCTGTGATTATTCATGATTTTGATGTTTTGTTCAGAACTTTGAGTTGCCTTGTGTATGAACTGTGCTATACAGATAAACTTGCCTCGCCATAAATATGATATGTTCTAACCTAATCCATAAAAATGTGAAGGTAGAGGTACAAACATGGCACTCATGCTCTGGCACAAACATAGCTCTGCCCCTTCTGTGGTAAATCTTTAGTCCTGGATCTACAGCCTCAGTCCTGGATCTACAGCCTCAGTCCTGGATCTACAGCCTCAGTCCTGGATCTACAGCCTCAGTCCTGGATCTACAGCCTGTTTATCTGAGCCCAATGGGACTCAAGGTTTTTGGGCCTTGCTGATGCAGAAGGGTCTAAAGACAATACTGAAATTTTATTTCTGGACAGTGGTTGTGTGTGTTAATGGTTGGTGGTGGTGGGAGGGGCCAATGGCACATAATGGTTGCCTCGCTTCGGTCAGTGTGCCCCAGGGCAGCTGTAGCTACAGTAGTAGTTCATCACCACCGTGTATAGAGTGAAGAATAATGACATGTGAAGCGTCTTTGAGTGTCCAAATTAGCGCTATATAAAACCATTGCATTAACAAAAAAAACAAACTTGTCCCTGTAGGGAAATGTGTCCCCTGCGTTTGACCCATCCTTCAAAGCCTTTAGGGAAAACTATCAGGAGCCTCTGTGTGAAAAGACAGCCCTGAGGAATTCTTGACTCACCCAGAGGCCAGAGTAAGTGGCGTGTTTGGATATTCCTTCCAAGTGGATTGTACACATGTGTCATGCATAAAGCTATAGAATCATAAACAGTGTTCTGCTGAGAACACACACTTCCTCTCAGGATAATGACGCTCAGAGACTTTCAAAGGCTCCACACAATAGACCGTCACAATAACTCCAGCTCGCAGCCTAAAAATACATGCAGCACTTTAACAGACACACAATGGATTGTAGTCAGACACAATTTATTGTATTTGTTGCTGAGGCCAATGGGTTTAGAACAGGGGTGTCCAAACTTTGTCCAGGGGCAGACTGTAAAACTGTTTGTCTGAAGTCAAGATATTCTGAGCTTTAAATTGAGGTTTGACTTCAGAGCTGTCAAGTGGCACCACCTGCAGATGAAAGTCAGAACCTGTTAGACCTCTGAAGCTTCACACTTCACAAACATTTGAATGGGTGTGTGTGTAAATGGTTGGTGGTGATGGGAAGCCAATGGCACATACTGGTTTCCTTTCTTCTGTCAGTGTGCCCCAGGGCAGCTACAGTATGACTGCAGTAGTAGTTTATCACCACCAAGTTTGCATGTTCTCCCTGTGTCTTTGTAGGTTTCTTCAGGGTGCTCCGGTTTCCCCTACCCACTTATAACGTGTGTTTGTTACGTTGGCATTGGCCTTTGAGCCTGTAGGTCGTGGGTTCGAGCCCACCGCGAGACGTTCTCCACCGACTCCACTGACGTCTGCTGTCGTTGTGTCCTTGGGCAAGACACTTATATGAAGATTATTTCGTGTTTTTATTATCAACACTTATTTTGCTTTTGAATTATATTAACAGTAACAAAAAAGTATTCAGTGTAAATAAATACAATGTTTTAAAATTCAGTGTCAAAAAATGCAATGTTTTAAAATTCAGTGTCCAGATATTAAATGTTTTAAAATTCAGTGTCAAAATATTCAATGTTGAAAAAAATTCAGTGTCCTAAAATGTGTTGCATTTTTTTTTTCGCTGCTTGAAATGTCATGCTTTACTTCTGGGTAAATCAAGACAGATGCAATCGATCAGCCAATCTCATAGATGTAGCTGGGGCCAGAACACGACTTTGGCTTTATTCGAATGTCCACACTATACCCTATTCACTCAGTCACTACATAGTGCGGGACTATAGTGAGTGAGTGAGTGGACTCATTCTGATGGCGATTCGGACGCTGCACTATTATCAGGCCGTGCTGTTGTACAGTACGTGAACGTCCCGCAGTAGCATGGATCACGGGGCGGAGAGAGGAGCGGCCATGACAAGGTAAAGGTAAAAGTTGAATTTATGTTTTAATTAGGACATAACGTAGGGGTGGGCGATATGGCCTAAAATTCATATTGCGGTATAATTTGGGTCACAGACGGTAGACGGTTTGTATTGCGGTATAATTTGATGATACATTATTTATGTATGTTACAGTAAATACCATTTACTGCAAAGGCAATAAAAAAAAAATAGAAAAACATATGTATTCATTTAAAATATTAAAAAAACTCACAAATGTTGAAATCAAAGTCTGCAGGAGTTAGACATGGTCATTATTTATAGTGTCTGAGAGTTATGTGCGTGTACATGGCTTCAGTAAAAGCTATTGTTCGTTTACAAAGCTGGTCTTGCCATTTGTTGACGCTCCCTAAGTGCTTTTCTCTGCGCCCGCAGTGAACTGGATGATTCAATGGATTTATGTTCATTGAAACAGCACATTGGATTTGAACAATTGATGTAAATGGTCATTTTGGCACAATTAATTTTGTTTAACAAAGTAGCTTTCGTGAGCTTTTGACCGCGGAGGTCCGTCTCTGACGCTAACTTTACCAAACTGTGATGATGCTGCGGACACGGCACACGCATGGATCTATTTTGGCTCACGCTGGCGCTTTGAGCCTACGCCCCTTTGACACTGGCCAAAAGGTAGACACTTAAACTGTGATTACTGTGTGTGTATTTACCTCTGCTGGGGCCGCTGTGACAACAATGCATAGACAGAAACACGGTGTTAATGCCGTGCTGTTGTTCGTTGTTTCCAGTGGTGTCTGCTAGGCTAATAGTGCTAGGCTAATGCTGCTAGGCTAATGCTGCTAGGCTAATGCTGCTGAATGCCGGTTTGTTTTGGTCCTTTCTGCTGGCGTCAGAGCCTGCGCAATTTGATGACATAATGACCTATCGCAATATGCCAGAATAACAAAAATCTCTACCGTGGGCCAAATTTATATCGCATACCGCTTATATCGTTTATATCGCCCAGCCCTAACATAACGTTTAATTTTAATATCATTGAAGGTGGGAAATAGCCCCCTCTATTATCATATCAGAGGTTTTTTAGGTGATTAAACAGCTGCTACATCTATGGAGGATTGGCTGATCGATTGCTTCTGTCTTGATTTACCCGGAAATCAAGCATGACATTTCTGTCACTCCTGTATTCGTCCCGGAAACCGGATTTGTCCGGAAGTTCAGTTTTATCCAATGAGCATATGCAGCAGTAGATTACGTCACGGAATCTGGACGGAAGCGGAAGTAAATATAGAAAACTACCTGTTCATGCCTAAACTTAACCAGCCATTCCCATAAAATAACCCCAACCCAGCCTTAACCCTAAACTTAACCATCTTAATCAGACGCCTAAACTTAACCAGTCACCACTTAAGGACTTATTACACTTTTTGACATGCGCAAACTGAACTTCCGGACGAATCCGGTTTCCGGGACGAATACGGGAGTGACAATTTCAAACAGCGATTTTTTTGGACGCTGAATTTTAAAACATTGAATTTTTTTTATACTGAATTTTAAAACATTGAACTGTTTTATACTGAATTTTAAAACATTGAATTTTTTTAAACTGAATTTTAAAACATTGAATATTTTGACACTGAATTTTAAAACATTGTATTTTTGGACACTGAATTTTAAAACACTGATTTTATTTACACGGAATACTTTTTTGTTACTGTTAATACAATTCAAAAGCAAAATAAGTGTTGATAATAAAAACACAAAATAACCTTCATACACTTAACCTACTTTGCCTATAAGGAGCGCGGAAGTAATGTGTGCTGCATGCCTTGATGTGTATTTGTGTACAGTATGTACATTAATCAAAAATGGAAATTTCCCTACTAACAAATAAAGGACCTTTTTACAGTTACAGCTGTTCACAAAGACACACTGTTCAATTCTAATAAATAAATTATAAATAAATAAATACATTTGTTTTTTCCACTTCTAAGCTGCATTTCTATCATTACTCAGCCATGATTCCCGGACATAGTTGGACAGGACTTCTCCTACATGTCTGTGAAATCCCAGAAGGCCCATACAGCTCTGGAGTCGACCCAAAGTTCTGAGGACATTCTATGAGGCAACACACGGCTCCGAACGCTCCACAAAATGTCCCAAACCGGCTTTCAATTTGCTAAGCCAAACCACAAACTTTACAAAAACAAATTTACAACCACAGACCTTGTGCTGGGGCTGTTTTTAGAAGCCTGGGTTAGTTCTTAAGCCTCTGATGAAAGTAAGATTAGGGTTAAGGTTAGGCTAAGCCCTCAAAACATCTTCATAGGTGAAAATTAGAACAAAACCCTGTATCCCAGTTTGGTCGGAAGGTTCGAGCTTATAAATCTCAATTCTGGAATACATAATTAAACAGACAGGAGTAACCACCGTGGAAGCCATGTTGAGAGCCGCTGAAACGTTCTGGCTCCACAAATATGAAAAAATCTGGGATGGTTGAAGTACCCCTTTAAAGATACGCATATTCAGGCTAAAACGGTGCCTCCTCATTTGACATTTTGTGAGAGGGAACGACCAGATCTGTCCAGGTTTGGAGATTGAACCCAAGTCCAGCAGTAGACGTTTAACACCACTGTCCATAAATGTTAATCAATGTGCATAAAAGTCCCGGATCATCACTAGACTGACCTGTATAAGATAAGATACGGAAGATAGCAGCAAGTATCAGAAAGGAACCACTCAGGAACCCAGTGAGATCCAGGACTGAGGCTGTAGATCCAGGACTGAGGTTCCCGAGCGGGGAGATCAAAGATGTGGTTAAATGTGTGTTGCACGACTCTGTTCTGACTGTCAGGATGTTGTAAGAAACAATAAGTACTGTATTCAAGCATTTAAATGTAGTAAAAATGTTTAAATGTATAAATAAAATGAATAATAAAGATGACTTACTTACTAATAACATCATGTAGCACCAGTTTGGCTCATTTCTATCTGTTTCTTTACACGTCCTGGGTTCAAGAGACATGTTATCTCGGAATTTGGAAACTCGAAATGGACCTTTTTATGACAGTGAATCACACACACACACACACACACACACACACACACACACACACACACACACACACACACACACACACACACACACACACACACACACACACACGGATGACTCAATCCAGGAGCTTGTAACACTGGATCCATCTGGGAGGAAAACATGTTCACTCTATTAGTCACAGAAGGAATGAGGAACTGACGAGGACCACAGCTCAAGCTCAACAATACAAAATATAAAAGGCCCATTTCCACCAGCCCTACTCTACACTACTCTACTCAGCTTTACTCAGCTCTACTCTATCCGGCTCAGCCCTGCCCTACCGTACTCTACTCTACTCTACTGTACTCTACTCTACTCTACTCTACCTGGTCATATTTCCATTACGCGTCACCGTATTCTTGGAGCAGACTCACAGCAAACCAGTATCTGTGGAACAAGAGAGAGTCCACTTTCTCTCCCCAGTGTTTAGTTTGACCTCTGCTCCCGCGGGACGTCCCGATCAGAGATGGAACGCTGACAAATGTGTTAGACGAGGAGCCAATGCTGCTTTTACTGTAGATATAGTAAATAACATGAAGATGAAAGACGTCAAATTGTGAGAAATTAACTTTCAAAATTTTATTAAAGTGCGTTCATCAAAAATCAGATAGAGACCGGAGAAATCAGAGAAAGAAAGGCCAGAGGGAGACCAGATAAATACCAGAGAGAGAGGCCGGAGAGAGACTGGAAAGTTGAGACCAGTAAGAGAGAGAGAGAGTGAGTGAGTGAGTGAGTGAGTGAGTGAGAGAGAGAGAGAGAGAGAGAGAGAGAGAGAGAGAGAGAGAGACGAGACAAGAGAGACCAGAGAGAGAGAGACCAGTAAGAAAGAGACCAGTGAGAAAGAGACCAGAGAGAGATCAGAGTGAAACCATACACCAATGTTTTACTCGAGTTGACTTGTCACACAATTCCTTCCAAATTTCACAAAACACCCAATCGTGGACGAAAGGCAAAACACGGCCCAGGAAGCCGCGTCTCCTCTTACAGCTGGTCCAGTTTGACTCTCCACCTGTTGGACATGATCATTACCACAAAGCCAGGGCGTGGGGGCTAAGCTGCTCACATTTATATCAACACGCTGGGATAAAACTGCCTAATTACTCCCTGAGGTCCCTGCCCTATGAGCCCAGAGCCTCCTCTTGCCTCTGCCCAGGGCCTGGAGCTCAGCCAGGCCACTGCCAGAGCTCCGTGGATGCCGTAATTGCCTTGAGTGGCTGATACACATACCGAGGCACCGGTCCAAGTCCATATTAGAAGGTCAAGGGGAGTTCTAATGGACGTGTAACGGTGAGCCTGCTGATGATAACTGGGCACATAATATAGGGTTTAATTACAGCCAGTGAGTATATACACTATGTGCTTTCATTATGTTTACAGTGTGTAAAAATAACAGCGAGATTTCTGAAATCTGTTGGTCTGTCTGTTGGTCCATTGGTCAATTTTTGGAATCAGAGAAGACATATTGTGTTTATCATTTGACAATTTTTAGTCTCAATATTAATCCAAAGCATTGATTCTGTTGTAAAAGTGAATTTCATGCAGCAAACCACTTGAAACTTAAAACAGGCCAGAAAATCATGAATTGCATACTGGCATCCAACAACTGTGATTCTATGTATTTGAATGATTCTGTTGTAAAAGTGAATTTCATGCAGCAAACCACTTGAAACGCTTAAAACAGGCCAGAAACATCATGAATTGCATACTGGCAGCCAACAACTGTGATTCTATGTATTTGAAACTGATTCTGTTGTAAAAGTGAATTTCATGCAGCAAACCACTTGAAACGCTTAAAACAGGCCAGAAACATCATGAATTGCATACTGGCATCCAACAACTGTGATTCTATGTATTTGAACTGATTCTGTTGTAAAAGTGAATTCATGCAGCAAACCACTTGAAACGCTTAAAACCAGGCCAGAAACCATGAATTGCACTGGCAGCCAACAACTGTGATTCTATGTATTTGAACTGATTCTGTTGTAAAAGTGAATTTCATGCAGCAAACCACTTGAAACGCTTAAAACAGGCCAGAAACATCATGAATTGCATACTGGCATCCAACAACTGTGATTCTATGTATTTGAACTGATTCTGTTGTAAAAGTGAATTTCATGCAGCAACCACTTGAAACGCTTAAAACAGGCCAGAAACATCATGAATTGCATACTGGCAGCCAACAACTGTGATTCTATGTATTTGAACTGATTCTGTTGTAAAAGTGAATTTCATGGCAAACCACTTGAAACGCTTAAAAAGGCCAGAAACATCATGAATTGCATACTGGCATCCAACAACTGTGATTCTATGTATTTGAACTGATTCTGTTGTAAAAGTGAATTTCATGCAGCAAACCACTTGAAACGCTTAAAACAGGCCAGAAAACATCATGAATTGCATACTGGCATCCAACAACTGTGATTCTATGTATTTGAAATGATTCTGTTGTAAAAGTGAAATTCATGCAGCAAACCACTTGAAACGCTTAAAACAGGCCAGAAACATCATGAATTGCATACTGGCAGCCAACAACTGTGATTCTATGTATTTGAACTGATTCTGTTGTAAAGTGAATTTTCATGCAGCAAACCACTTGAAACGCTTAAAACAGGCCAGAAACATCATGAATTGCATACTGGCATCCAACAACTGTGATTCTATGTATTTGAACTGATTCTGTTGTAAAAGTGAATTTCATGCAGCAAACCACTTGAAACGCTTAAAACAGGCCAGAAACATCATGAATTGCATACTGGCATCCAACAACTGTGATTCTATGTATTTGAACTGATTCTGTTGTAAAAGTGAAATTCATGCAGCAAACCACTTGAAACGCTTAAAACAGGCCAGAAACATCATGAATTGCATACTGGCATCCAACAACTGTGATTCTATGTATTTGAACTGATTCTGTTGTAAAAGTGAAATTCATGCAGCAAACCACTTGAAACGCTTAAAACAGGCCAGAAACATCATGAATTGCATACTGGCATCCAACAACTGTGATTCTATGTATTTGAACTGATTCTGTTGTAAAAGTGAAATTTCATGCAGCAAACCACTTGAAACGCTTAAAACAGGCCAGAAACATCATGAATTGCATACTGGCATCCAACAACTGTGATTCTATGTATTTGAACTGATTCTGTTGTAAAAGTGAAATTCATGCAGCAAACCACTTGAAACGCTTAAAAACAGGCCAGAAACATCATGAATTGCATACTGGCAGCCAACGACTGTGATTCTATGTATTTGAACTGATTCTGTTGTAAAAGTGAATTTCATGCAGCAAACCACTTGAAACGCTTAAAACAGGCCAGAAACATCATGAATTGCATACTGGCATCCAACAACTGTGATTCTATGTATTTGAACTGATTCTGTTGTAAAAGTGAATTCATGCAGCAAACCACTTGAAACGCTTAAAACAGGCCAGAAACATCATGAATTGCATACTGGCATCCAACAACTGTGATTCTATGTATTTGAACTGATTCTGTTGTAAAAGTGAATTCATGCAGCAAACCACTTGAAACGCTTAAAACAGGCAGAAACATCATGAATTGCATACTGGCATCCAACAACTGTGATTCTATGTATTTGAACTGATTCTGTTGTAAAAGTGAAATTCATGCAGCAAACCACTTGAAACGCTTAAAACAGGCCAGAAACATCATGAATTGCATACTGGCATCCAACAACTGTGATTCTATGTATTTGAACTGATTCTGTTGTAAAAGTGAATTTCATGCAGCAAACACTTGAAAACGCTTAAAAACAGGCCAGAAACATCATGAATTGCATACTGGCAGCAACAACTGTGATTATATGTATTTGAACTGATTCTGTTGTAAAAGTGAATTTCATGCAGCAAACCACTTGAAACGCTTAAAACAGGCCAGAAAACATCATGAATTGCATACTGGCAGCCAACAACTGTGATTCTATGTATTTGAACTGATTCTGTTGTAAAAGTGAATTTCATGCAGCAAACCACTTGAAACGCTTTAAAACAGGCCAGAAAACATCATGAATTGCATACTGGCAGCCAACAACTGTGATTCTATGTATTTGAACTGATTCTGTTGTAAAAGTGAATTTCATGCAGCAAACCACTTGAAACGCTTAAAACAGGCCAGAAACATCATGAATTGCATACTGGCATCCCAACAACTGTGATTCTATGTATTTGAACTGATTCTGTTGTAAAAGTGAATTCCATGCAGCAAACCCAAACTTGAAACGCTTAAAACAGGCCAGAAACATCATGAATTGCATACTGGCCGCCAACAACTGTGTGATTCTATGTATTTGAACTGATTCGTTGTTGTTGTAAAAGTGTTTTTTTAAATTGCTCATGCAGCAAACCACTTGAAATGTGGTTTGCTTGCCATGCTTTCAAACAGGCCAGCAATTCATGATGTTTTGGCCCCATCGCCGCCGCCCTTAAGCGTTTCAAGCTGCGCCCGTCTCCCAGACTCTATATCCCTGCCCCTCCCCCCTCTGGAACTCCTCATTATATACGATTTAACAAACAGAATCCGTTCCAAATATCATAGAATCCCCAGGTGTAGGCTGCCAGTATTGCAATTTCATGATGTTTCTGGCCAGTTTTAAGCGTTTCATGTGGTATGCTGCATGAAAATTCATTTTTACAAACAGAATCAGTTTCCAATCCACCCGTCAAGTCAATACACAGTACGTTGGTGCCATTATGCAATTCATCGCTTTTTCTGTCCATGTTTTAAGCCGTTTCAAGTGGTTTGCTGCATATTGAAATTCACTTCCTCCATCTCATATCTCACCGGATCGTTCCATTATCATAGTCTTCACAGTTGATTGGCTGCAGAAAGCATTCATGATGTTTCTGGCCTGAGTTAAGCGCCCAGTACCCTTCAAGCCTCCCGCTATGTGTATGTCTACGCCCCAACGAGCCCCCCCACCACCCATGAATTCACCAATTACCAACACGCCCACTCTCACTTATGGGACCTAGATCAAACTACCATTAAAACACAGTCCAGTTGCCTGCCCAGTAGATGCAATTAATGATGTTTTCTGGCCTGTTTTACACTCGCCTCTAGTAGTACACTCCATCAGTGGTTTGCTGCATGAAACCCCTACACTTTTACCCCATCTGCTGTACGAATCCCAGTTCACAATACCATAGACTCACTCCCCCGATACAGATGATCCTTCTCAAGAGAGAGGATCCCCCCGGCCAGAACTGCAATCATTGATTTTTCTGGCCTGTTTTTAAGCGTTTGCACGAGTATATGCATCGACTCTCTTAGTGTGTGTGTATCGTCACGTTCCCCATTATTTACCAACATAAACAGTTCACAGTCCTACCCACAATATGGGATACTAAACCAGACCCCTTCTCCCCCCCCCCCCCCCCCCCCCCCCCCCCTGACAATCCCTCTCCCTCCCCCCCCCTGTAACTCCCCCCACACAAACCCCACCCCTCCCCCCCCCCCCCCCACCCCCATTATTACCCCCCCCCACCCCCCTATCCCCCCCCCCCCCCCCCCCACCCCCCCCCCCCCCACCCCCCCCCCCCCCCCCACCCCCCCCCCCCCCATTCCCCCCCCCCCCCTCTCCCCCCCTGCCGGTTAAACACGCACGCACTCGAAGCACACCCCAATCCCCGTGGTTTGCCATAGCATGCACATTCACCTTTTACAACGACCGATGAGCATGTCCCTTGATTGCTCCGCAGCCCACCTACCAATCTCATACACGATCGTCAGTAGCTCATGTATGTACTTATAATTCAACAACATCCCCCCCAGAACAATAAGAAATATCACCACACAAACCACAAGCAACAACAGCAGCTATAGACTCACGACTACACACCACAACCCCCCCCCCCCCCCCCACGAACCGACTGCACTTCTTCTATACACCCCCCCCCCCCTCCCCGACATCAACCCACACACCCCCCCCCCCACCCACCACCGTCCTCTCACCCACTCCTTTCTCGGGCCCCTCCAGCAAAAATAAGACGACAAGAAATCTGCAGAAGAACCCCCCCCCCCCCAAGAAAGCGTTTACAAGTGGTTTGCCTGCATGATTTTCACTTTTACATCAGAATCAGTTCAAATACATAGATTCACAGTCGATGGCTGCCTAGTTGCATTCATGATGTTTTGGCCTGTTTAAGGTTCAAGTGTTTGCTGCATGCAATTCACTGATTCAACAGATAATCAGTTCCAAAAATACATAGTAATCACAGGTGTTGGATGCCAGTATGCAATTCATGATGTTTCTGGCCCTGTTTTTACGCGGTTCAAGTGGTTTGATGCATGAAATTTCACTTTTACCAACTGAATCAGTTCAAATACATAGAATCACAGTTGTTGGCTGCCAGTATGCAATTCATGATGTTTCTGCCAGTTTTAAGGCGTTTCAAGTGGTTTGCTGCATGAAATTCACTTTTTCAACAGAATCAGTTCAAATACATAGAATCACAGTTGTTGGCTGCCAGTATGCAATTCATGATGTTTCTGGCCTGTTTTAAGCGTTTCAAGTGGTTTGCTGCATGAATTTCACTTTTACAAACAGAATCAGTTCAAATACATAGAATCACAGTTGGTTGGCTGCCAGTATGCAATTCATGATGTTTCTGGCCTGTTTTAAGCGTTTCAAGTGGTTTTGCTGCATGAAATTCACTTTTTACAACAGAATCAGTTCAAATACATCGAATCACAGTTGTTGGATGCCCAGTATGCAATTCATGATGTTTCTGGCCTGTTTTAAGCGTTTCAAGTGGTTTGCTGCATGATTCACTTTTGAAATTCACTTAAATTCACACAGATTCATCAGTTCAAATACATAGAATCATCTTCAGTTGTTGGCTTTGCCAGTATTGCAATTCATGATGTTTCTGGCCTGTTTTAAGCGTTTCAAGTGGTCAGTCCACTCACCTCCTTCGGCACCCCTCACACCCCCTGATTTAGCGATACCTTTTACGCAAAATCCCCCCCCCTCCCCCCCGCCCCCCCCCCCCCCCACACAACCCCCCCCCCCCCCTCCCCCCGCACCCCCCCCCATGCCCAGAACCCCCCCACGCCGTCACCCCTCACTAGAAAGCTCAAACCCACCCATTGGGTTATTCAATATGCAGATTTTGTCAACCATCCCTTCCGCCAACAATACATTAGATCACAGTTGTTGGCTGCCTAGTATGCACAGTCATGATGTTTTGGCCTGTTTTAAGCGTTTCACTCTGCGGGACTTTGCTGCATGGACTAATTCACTTTTACATCTTCACCCGCCACTCCGAACGTGTAAACCAGCCTGAGTGACAATACATAAAATCACCAGTTGTTGGCTGCCAGTAGGCATTCATGATTCTGCTGTTTCAGGCTGTTTTGAAGCGTTTCACGTGTTGCTGCATGAAATTCACCTTTTTACAACAGAATCAGTTCCAATACATAGAATCACAGTTGTGGCTGCAGTATGCCCCAATTCCATGATGTTTTGGCCTGTTTTTAAGCAGTTTTCATGTGGTTTTTGCGCATGGGAATTCCTTTACAACAGAATCGTTCCAAATTACATAGGACTCCACATTATGTAGTTGCGTACTTTGCAATTCATAATTTTCTGTCCTGTTTATAAGCGATTCCAATATTATTATCTTCAATCAAAACCACTTTACCCAACCATACATCATATATACCACCCCCCACCCAAATCCACCCATTTATAATTCATCATACATACAACCATAATTATCATTCCATATAAAAACCTTAAACCTATTAAATCCTTCCATCCCAAATCCCCCCCCCCCCCCCCCCCCCCCCCCCCCCCCCCCCCCCCCCAACCACCACCCCCCCCCACCCCCCCCCATACCCCCCCACCCCCCCCCCCCATAGATACCCCACACCTACCACCCCAACACATACCCAAAACCCTACACCGCCATCCACTCTTCCTATAATCTCCCCCCCACCCCCCCATCCCCTCCCCCACCCCCCCCACTACATCCCCCCCCCAATACCAACCTACTATAAACCCACTCCCATCCCCCCCCCCCCCCCCCTCCGCCCTCTCCCCCCAGCCTCTCCCCACACTACCACACCCCCCCCCCCCCACCCCCCCCACGCCCCCCCTCCAGCCCTCCCCCACCCCCCCCCTCCCTCTCTACACCACCCCCCCCCCCCCCCCATATGCCCCCCCCCCCCCCCCCCCCCCCCACCCCCCCCTCCCTTCCCCTATCCCCATCCTACCCCCCCCCACCCCTGCCCGTCCCCACCCCCCCACCCCACCCCCCCCCCCACCAATCACCCCAACGTCCTCCCTCTATCCACACACCCCCCCCCCCCCCCCCCCCCACCCCTCAACCCAAAACCCCCCCACCACCCCCATGCACCCCCCCCCCCCCCCCACCCCCCCCCACTCCCCCCACCCCTCCAACCCATCAGCACACGTTCAAATACATAGAATCACCAGTTGTTGGTGCCAGTATGCCATACCCTCTGACAAGCATAACGTCGTGTTGTTTCTGGCTGTTTTAAGCGTTTCATTTGGGTTGGCGCATGGAAATTCACTTTTACAAAACAGAATCAGTCTGACATCCCACTCCCAACACTCCTCCGCCCCCCACACTCTACCTACTAGGCAGCTCCCCCCACTCAATTCCATTCACAGTGTCGTCCTTGGGCTGCCGTATGCAATTCTTGATGTTTTTGGCCGGTTTTTAAGCGGGTTTCAAAGTGGTTTGTGCCATGACCCTCTGTGTGATATTCAACCATCCAGAACACCAGATTCACAAAATCACCCACTGATCCCTCGAACCAGACCGACACCCGCCCCTGTCAATATGTATAGTAGTATCCCCACAATCACGTCTCCGTCTCACTCCGTTGTGGCACACCCGCACGCCGACCCCCCACCCTCCGAGGTCACAGACACACACTCTTGAGATCAACGAACTGTCATGATGTCTTCTGGCATGTTTTAAGCGTTTCAGTGGTTTGCGGCATGAAATTCTCTTTTACAACAGATTCTGTTTCAATACTTAGAATCACATGGTGTTCGGCTTGCCAGTATTCGCAAGCTTCATGATGTTTCTGGCCTGTTTGTTAAGCGTTTTCATGTGGTTTGCTGCATGAAATTCACTTTTACAACAGAATACAGTTCAAATACATTAGATATCACAGTTGTTGGCTGCAAGTATGCAATTCATTTGTGTTTCATGGGCCTGTTTTAAAAAGGCGGTTTCAAGTGGGTTTGTTGCTGCATGAAATTCACTTTTACAACAGGGAATCCTCAGTTCAAATACATTGAATAAAGTTGTTTGGCACTTGCCAGTATGCAATTCATGATGTTTCTGGCCTGGATTTTAAGCGTTTCCAAGTGGTTTGCTGCATGAATTCACTTTTTTACAACAAGAATTTAAGTTCATATTCATAGAATCACGTTGTTGGCGCCAGTATGCAACTTCATGATTTTTCTGGGCCTGGTTACAGCGTTTAAGTGGGGTTTGCTGCATGATTTATTACAATTTTACAACTGAAATTCATGTTCAATATAATTGAATAAAGGTAGTTGGCTGACCAGTATGCATTTCTTGATGTTTCTGGCCTGTTTTTTTTAAGCTTTCAAGTGGTGCTGCATGAACTTCACTTTTACAACAGATTCAGTTCAAATGCCATAAATTCTCAGTTGTTGGCATGCCTGTATGCGATTCATGATGTTTCTGGCCTGTTTTAAGCGTTTTCATAGTGGTGGATGATGAAAAATTCACTTTTAAACAGAATCAGTTCCAAATACTATAGAATCACCAGTTGTTGGTGGGCCGTATTGCAGATCTCATGATGTTTCTGGCCTGTTTTTATGCGTTTCAAGTGGGTTGCTGCATGGAATTCCACTTTTACAACAGTATCAGTTCAAATACATAGAATCCACTGTTGTTGGCTGCCAGTCATGCCAATTCATGATGTTTCCTGGCCTGTTTTAAGCGTTTCAAGGTTGGTTTGACTGCAATGAATTTCACATTTTAACAACAGAATCAGTTCAAATACATAGATTCCACAGCGGTGGCTGCCAGTTTGCAAATCATGTATGGTTTGGACTGTTTTAAGGTTTCAATTGGTTTGCTGCATGAAATTCAATGTTACAACTGAATCAGTTCAAATCATAGAATCACGTCGATTGGCGGCCAGTATGCAGTCTTGATGTTTTTTGGCCTGTTTTTGTAAGCGTGTCAAGTGGTTTGCTGCGGATAATTCCACTTTTACACGAATCAGTTCAAATACATAGAATCACAGATTGTTGGCTGACCAGTATGCAATTTCATGATGTTTCGGGCCGGTTTTTGCGTTTCAAGTGGTTTGCTGCTTGGAAATTCAACTTTTACTAACAGAATCAGTTCAAATACATAAAAATCACAGGTGTTTGGTGACAGTAGGCATTTCAGATGTTTTGGCCTGTTTTAAGGTTTCATAGTGGTTTGCTGCATGTAAATTCTACTTTTACAACCAGAATCAGTTCAAATACATAGAAACACACGTTGTTGGCTGGCGTATGCCAATTCATGATGTGTCTGGCCTGTTTTGAAGTGTTTCACGTGGTTTGCTGCACATGGAATTCACTTTTACAAAAGAATCATGTTCAAAATAATAGAATCACTGTTGTTGGGCTGACCAGTATGCAATTTTGATGTTTCTGGCCTGTTTTAAGAGTTTTCAAGTGGTGTGCTTGCATGGAAATTCACTTTTACAAACAGAATCAGTTCAAATACATGATCACAGGTGTTGGCTTGCCCTGTAGGCAATTCTTGATGTTTATGGCTTGTTTTAAGCGTTTCAAGTGGTTTTGCTGCATGATATTCACTTTTTCTACAGAATCAGTTCGCAAATTACATGAAATCACAGTTGTGGGCTGACCATGTATGCAATTCATAGTGTTTCTGGGCATTTTTAAGCGGTTCAAGTGGTTTGCTGCATGAAATTCACTTTTACCAACAGAATCAGTTCAAATACACATTAGAATCACAGTTGTTGGCTTGAACTGTATGCAATTATGTGTTTTTGGGCTGCTGTTTAAGCGTTTCAAGGTCTGAGTGACAAATAAGGACCTACAACACACACATCAGGTCTGAGTGACATATAAGGTCCTACAACACACACATCAGGTCTGAGTGACAAATAAGGACCTACAACACACACATCAGGTCTGAGTGAGATATAAGGACCTACAACGACACACATCAGGTCTGAGTGAGATATAAGGACCTACAACACACACATCGGGTCTGAGTGAGATATAAGGACCTACAACACACACATCAGGTCTGAGTGACATATTAGGACCTACAACACACACATCAGGTCTGAGTGAGATATAAGGACCTACAACACACACATCAGCTCTGAGTGAGATATAAGGACCTACAACACACACATCAGGTCTGAGTGACAACCTATACGCCCCGCCTCCTCCTCCACACACTCTGACCACAACCTAAACGCTCCTCCTCCTCCTCCTCCACACACTGACAACATACCCTCCATTCTCCATCTCCTCCTCCACACACACTGACCACAACAAGGGATTTTATGCCCAAAATCCACTGCACTCACAGTGGACGCTAAAGCTGAGCATGCAGTGTTTGCTAATGCTTTTATAATATGTTTCTGATGTGGATATTCGGACTCAACATTGACAATAACAGCGCTCACACACCTGTCTCGCTGCTCCTCCTCTTCCTCCTCTGCTCACACACCTGTCTCGCTGCTCCTCCTCTTCCTCCTCTGCTCACACACCTCTGTCTCCTCCTCCTCACACAGAAGATGCAAGTATCCATCTCTCCGTTCACTGGGCTCATTCCCGTTACTTTCTTCGTTCGTCACTCAGACCCAGACACTGCTAAAGTTATCTGACAGCTCCGTAAAGTTTGTTTTGGAGGACCCGCAGCGTACATAGCTGCCCTCATGCCTGCCTGTTTACAAATCGCTTTTGGTGAAAATTTGACTTTACTTGTATAATAATGTACTTTTGATCAAAAGAAATCACAGAGAAAAGGGGTTTAGGGGTCCGAACTTGGAGCGCAGTCCGCCCTTTGGGGACCCTTGAGCTAGTGTATTTATTAAAAAATAAAAAGGAAGGAAGATTGCGAGGCCCTGTGCGACGGCACAGGTCGCACAGCCCCTCCGACGGGCCTGCACCCGGCATCTTCACGGGAAGAAGTATCTTGTTTAATGCTACTGAATGAAAAAGTGTTTTGGTTGTATTCTTTTCCTCAACTCCTTAATATAAAAGGCCCCTTTGAGGTGATTTTCACGTCTGGCCGGAGAGATGTTGATGTGATGTGTGCAGAGAACTTGAGTTTGCATATACAAAGCTAGTTTTGTCTTTACCCAGTATGATTGCTACTTTACTCAAGCTCCAATAGAAACTTTAGAACACTAATGATCAACTTGTTTGATATTGCCCACAATTTTATTCCAAAAGTCTGAGGATCAAAAGAATAAATCAAAAAGATTTGTGTTTGGGATAGATATGTTTCTGCTTCTATATATCTATTTATCCATCCATCCATCCTTCCATCTATGGACACTTCCTGAGGCTGCATAATCCCAGCTCTGTGGTTTGACTTCGTACCAGTTATGTACAAAGTTACAAGACAAAACACACATCAATGGAAACAGCTGCACTTCATACAAAAAATGAATGCATTTTATTTTCAGTATAGTCTTTGGATGACACCCTTTAATATAATATCACCTTTAACGCAAAGCAAAACAATGTCTAATAAATATTTTGACTTTGCGTTGGAGATTTGAAGTTGGCCCATGACATACAAATTCTATCACCAAAAATAAAAAGACTTCTCCCCCTGAACATTGCTTATTCAGTGAAATACATCCATTTGTTTCAAAAGATGCATTTCATTATTTTCTTTTAGACTTTTCTCGAACATGACATTGAATCACCATGGCAACAGAACATGGCGATGTCATTCTGTTTGTCGCAGCGGAACATTCTATCACCACAGCAACCAACACCATGTCATCGACTGAAAAGTTCATGTGTGTGAAGAAAGACAAGACAAGTGACTTAAACAAACCCGAGGGAAATACGAGGATCAGAGCCCAGATTGACAAAGCAAAGCAAACGATACAACACTGACAAGATGTGGTGCTTTAAAAGAAACAGGAGTAAAAAGGAGCTTTACAAAGCCATGGTGGACAATTTGGTTCTTGCGGAGGAATCAAACCAGGCTTTGTTGGCTGAGGTCAAGAAACAGTGACCTGGTCAACGCTCAAGCAGAAGAAACATGCAGACTGAAGGAGCAGGTGACACAGCTGCAAATGAAGAAGTCTGCTCTGGAGAGGGACTTTTTGGAGTCCACCGCTTTCAACCGGCACCAACTTGACACCACCCTCCAGGAGAAAACCAGCCTTGAACTCTCTTTGCAACAAATCACCGCAGAGCTGCAGACAAACAGCACTCTGGATAAGGAGAAACGAGCCTTGCAGAGCTGCAGACCGTACAGCAGACACTGAGGACTTTGGAGAAACGTGCTGAAGAGGACAGGCGAAGAATGGACTCCATCATTAAAGGTATGGACACACATCTCGCCAAAGTTGGCGATGAAAACATGAACACATTAGAAGTAATAAACTTTTGTCTTCTAGATGCTGAACATTATATTAAGAAGCTGGAGACCAAAATGCAGGACCAGGAGATGCACCTGAAGAAAGGTAATTACGAGCTGGAGGAAAAATGCTCAGGCTTCTGAAAGAGATAGATGTGTTTAGAGAGAACTTTGTCCTGAAAAACTCTGTTTTGCAGAAATGGAGAGGAGATGAGCAAATTACGGCTCAGAAGGCTGAAACAGAAAAGCTGAAGGAGCAGGTGACACAGCTGCAAACAGAAAAATCTACTCTGGCAAAGGACTGTTTGGATTCCACCATCCAGCACCAACTCAAATCCACCATCCAGGAGAAAACCAGCCTTCAACTTTCTTTGCAAAAAACCACCACAGAGTTGCAGACGACAAAGGGTGAGGTGCGGGAACTGAAAGAGGCTTGTGCCAGGTGTGAGGAAAGGAACAAGAAGGTCACCAACTTCTCCAAGATCTTGAAGGAGGAGAACAAGGGCTTGTCCAAAGCAATGGAGTCCGTAAAGCAGACTCTGAAGGAGGAGAAACAAGCCTTGTCCACAGAACTGCAGTCTGTAAAAACGACTCTGAGGACTGTGGAGAAGTGTGCTGAAGATGACGGGCGACGGAAGGACTCCCTCCTGAACGGTATGGACACAGATCTCTAAAAAGTTGAAGAAGAAAACATGAACACATTTGAAGTAATGAACTCTTGTCTTCTAGATGCTGGCTTTTATATTGATGAGCTGAACACCAAAATGCAGGACCAGGAGATGCACCTGAGGAAAGGTAATTATGAGCTGGAGGAAACAAACTGCTCAGATGGAGGAGTTTAGAGAGAACTTTGTCCTGAACAACTTTGTTTTTGCAGAAATGGAAGAGCGGGTGAGCAAATTCCAGGAGATAATGAAAGAGGCCGTCGACGAGAACCTAAGCCTGAAATATGAACTGAACTTTCTGAAGAAGAATCCGTCGAAGCAGCAAACCCAGGACCCTCAGGAGGGCCTCACTCCACACTATCCTCAGCAGATGCAGAGACGCAGTCGTCAAAAGACAGACGTCTACAGACGGGTCTGTTTCGGTCCCAAGAACTAAGACAAAGTTCTGAATGAACTTGTATTTTTTACAGTGCAGAAAGACAGAATGTGAATAATTGTAATAAAGAAATACAGTATGTACACTATGTTGTCATTTATCTTTCCATTCAAACAACCATTTACAGAAAAGTATGGCATCATTTTGCAGATAGTTTATTTTTTAAGCTGTAATTAACTTGATGAAACATTTTAATCGTTTGACAGCCCTCTTAATAAGTATATGAGACGTCTGATTGGCTGAATGAGGGTGGTCCTGTCTAATTTGTTCTGATCTAAAGTAAGTAATCTTTATTTATACAGCACCTTTCACAGAGCAAAGAGACAAAGCGCTTTGCATTTACATATTTGTTTTTTTATGGGACTTTTGCTTTGTGTGTGGGTGTGTGTGTGCGTATGTGTGTGTCTGCGTGTTTGTGTGGGTATGTGTGTGTGTCTGCGTATTTGTGTGTGTGTGTCTGCGTGTGTGTGTGTGTCTGCGTGTTTGTGTGAATGTCTGCGTATTTGTGTGTATGTCTGCGTATTTGCGTGTTTGTGTGTATGTCTGCGTGTTTGTGTGTATGTCTGCGTATTTATGTGTGCGTGTTTGTGTGTGTGTGTGTGTGCGTGTGTGTATGCTGGGTATGTGTGTTCTTGGCGAATTGACAACTTTGTAACGACTGCTGTTGGGATTCAGGCCGATAGAATACATTGATTTGAATTTACCTGAATTCAGAGAAATCTACCAGAAAATATTCTTCAAAATTCATTTAAATGAAACAAATAATTTTGTCTAAATACAGACAAAAGTATTAAAACAGCAGATACACAAATCCTCAGATGCAAAGGCCTCAGAGCTGCAGGAGTGTGGCGGTTTGTGGGAAAGCCCCGTCACGGCCTCCACTCAAACCAGTGTCAGGGGAGAACACCCAAACACTGAGCTCTGAGCCGGGTTCAGTTTGTGACGGCAGGGGCGGGTAATGGACGCCATGTGACTTCTCAGAATCCAGTGAGAACCGAGCAAAATGCGTTTCTATGGCTGCGGTCACACTCCCATTTCAGTTTCGCTCTTCTTCCCCTGTGTCGTCATGGTCACATTTTTATTATCTCTTTTATAGATTTCTATCATTCCATATAAAATAAAACTGGTGTGCCCTTTGAAACCACAATATTAAGAATATATTGTATCTGAGTAATCTATTATGTATTTATGCCCACTTTTCTCAAAATTACAAGCAGATTTTTAAAAATAGTTTTGCATTTATTTAAACGAAACACATGCTGATCTGCCGTATAAAACCCTGACAGGACTGTATATCTGCCACAAAAACCAGCACTGGGAGAGAAAAACCCCTCAAAGTAATGGATTGTGACGCCACCAGGAGTTGAAAGCAAGATCCTGTCAGATATCTGAAGCTAAGCTGGGAGGGCCTGGTTAGCACTGTGATGGGAGACTTCTGAGAACACCAGGTGCCGCAGTGGAGCGGCTGTGGCAGTAAACTGTCAATCTGGTTGTGTTTTTAAGCAAGACACTTCACTAGAATGAGTCTGATGTGTGTGTGAATGGTTGGTGGTGGTTAGAGGAGCTGATGGCACATACTGGTTTTCTCGCTCCTGTCAGTGTGCCCCAGGGCAGCTGTAGCTACAGTGGTAGTGAATGGCATGTGAGGCATCTGAGAGTCCAAAAATCTGCTATATAAAACTGATTAATTATTATTCATATCAATATTTTAAATCAGCTGGACAAGAAAAGTTAAACCAAGAAGGAGAGAGATTGTCGATTAAATCAAGTCATTCCTACAAACAGGAAGCAGTGGGGTGGGGCTAACCATTGTATAACTAGCATTGAAGATATATCTCTCTCTCTCTGCAATTTTAAACCTGGGGGTCTGGGGGCTTTAAATTTGTACATATTTACACCTTTATTTGTCTAAAAACTAATCTGATTAATTAAACACTAATTGGGTATTTTAAAAGCCGTCCATCGCAGCCATGAGAGACATTCCTGACATTGTAATGGTGCTGGATATTTTCTAAAACAGCGTTATGTAAGGCCTCTCCCTCCGGTCAGTGATGTGACCACAGTGTCCAGTGAAGTGTTCAGCTTCTGCAGTCGCTGTCGGAGCAGAAATAACTCCTTGGCTTCGGATCCTGCAGCTTCAGCTCAGTTCAGTTCCTCGTTTGATGTATTTCTGTAAAAGAGAAGAATTGGAGCAGAGCTGTGGTTACTATAGCAGCACACGTCGGTTTATCAGGACTTCAGTCAGCAGCAAACTCCCAGAAAACACGACTCTTTTCTCATAAGCTCTGGGTGGTTTAAAGGTTTATTCAAAGTGCAGGCGCTTCAGAGGGGAGTTAGGAGCGAGGTGGTGTGAAGACTGGAGACATGACCAGGCAAAAAGTGAAAATGTGTTTATTTAAAGGAGCTGTATGTAAAAATCTGGCCAAAAGTGGTAATGCAACTTCTCCCACTCTCCCTGACTCAGGTTCCCAGATAAGGCAGACAAATCTAGCTGGGACCATAATATCTGAATAGACAAGAGTTTTGTCAACAACACATCTATAACCAACACCTTTTTCGCAAAGGTCAAGATAGAAACCCTGGTTTTATTCCATGTTTTGTCATCAATGATTCGAAAATTATAACGAGACACTTTTTAGTTCTCCGGCCACATGTTACTTTACCAGTGAGATTAGCTCGACGCGGTGAGATCTGGCAACCCGGATCTAGGACTTTCTGATTGGTGAAACGGTGGAGGGCGGGACATAAAAATTTAAACAATAACACGATTTTGGGGCTGTGAAACTAATTTTAAAATTAATATCTATATTAATATCTACCTAATATCTTGGCTTGAGTACATTTATCAGATAAAGAAGTATTGGAAAGACCATGGTTTAGTAATGCCTTTTGACATATTAGGGCCATTTAATGTAGACTTGACATGAAAATCTATCATATTGCTACTTTAGAGTCATAAAGTGCCTATGTGATACCAAAAGGTTAAAACTAGGAAAGATTAGGATTAGAATTTTCCCAAGAGAGAGAAGGATGGGGCGTGTGCAGTGATGCGGACGCTCTATCGGACTGTCGTAGTGAAGAGGGAGCAGCATCTGCAGTCAGAGCTCCTCAGTTAACCGCTCAGTCTATGTCCCCACCGTTACTTCAGAATGTTAGCATTGGGGACAAAAAAGGACAAGATTGCAGAGGCGTGGTTCACAGCTGAAGGGACAGATCAAGATTAAGAGATCTTTTTTTTCGTCCCACAGTGGGGAAATTTCAGTGTTGCATCACAAGCTACAGAGCAGTAGGAATGAGGAGCACACAGCACAAGATACAGTAAGTGAACAATAGCTATACTAATTAACATACAACAAAATCTCTAACTCTAGCATCAAAGAAAAAGTATAACATTTCTATCTTGAACATATTCATGATAAAGAAGTATACACATTTTACAGTGTTTCTCTCAGCTGGCCTGGGTTCGTCCTGTGGGTCAGAAAATGGACTTTAAAGCAGCTCTGTTTCTCACAAGTCTCTCCATGGCCTCACACCAAAGTACATCTGTGACATGTTAGGGCCATATGAATCAACTTGGACTGAGGAGCACAGGGACTTGCCTCCTGCTGGTCCCAGAGTCAGGACTAAACATGGGGAGAAAGCGTTTTAGATGTTTTTTTACAGCTAAAATCTGAAACATTCTTCCTGATTGTTAGACAGGAATCTACTCTGACATTGTTCAAATCCAGGTAAAAAAATAAATAAAAATACAGCAATAACTTCTTTTCCTTTTTTGCTAAGCACTTTAAGTCACCTTGTGTATGAACTGTGCTATACAAATAATCTTGCCTGTAAAAAGCAGGATATTTTGCAGGATCAACATGTAGTGATTTCAGATTTTGGGTCCTAATGCAGACCGTGTTTTCTTAAAGCCGGACATACGGTGGAGAGAGCTCCTGCTGAGTCCTGGCCCGAGCCGCCGCCTCCTGACAAGACGGTGCTCTTTAGAAATTACCCACGATGCTCAGCGGCAGCAGATCGGAGAAGATAGCAGCGTTTGTAATCTTTGCGGAGGCAGCTGGCGGCTATGGCATCTCTGTCCTGTAGTCTGCGGCTTTCAGGGCTCTGTCTGAGTTCAAATCCCTAATTCACACCCTATATCACAACAGTAGTTTTTCTTTTTCTGAGGGCTACAAGTTGTCGATATTCTAACACAGAGAACACAGAATCAAACAGTTCAAACACAGGAACTGCAATGATAGAAAACACATAGAGCTATCGGTCCATAAGGGGTGGATGACCAATGTCCATCAATGTCGCATAGTTGTTTTGTGAAGATATATTTTGTCCAAATAAATGTGTTTCCCCAATTATAACATAATTGAACTGAACTCAAATGTGCAGCTCATGCTAGACAGCCCAGGAATTTACAGGAGCGGGATGCTGTGTCTATGTCTGGTTCCCTCCAGGTGCTCCAGTTTTCCCCTGCCAAAAGATTATTCAAAAATGTTCTGTATAAACAAGAGGAATGTGCTGCTTTAGCCTGTCAGCGCAAAATACATTCCATGTGTAATCCTTATATAATAATTTAAACACCAAGATAACAAAGCGCAATAAACCACAGATTTTCTTAAGTCCAAAATGGGTGAGTGTGACGCAAACGGTTATTGAGCATAGAGGAGTTTACTTTTATATGTAAGGCAATAGGAGCCGGAGTGAGTTGGAGCAAAACCTTGTCTATGAGCACTTCCCTTATTGGGCTTCATTGAGCTAGTGCAGGTTAGCTTAGCCATCTCTATATTGTGTATGAACTGAAAGTAAGAAATATGGCTTGACAGATACCTCCTTATACAAAACAACACAGCACTCCATACTAACCCAACACAGAGTTGAACCAATAGTAAATAGATAAGTATGTGACATTACTACACAACTTCTGATTCTCATGACATAAATCTCCTAAATCCAGTCTCATGACCCCATTGCCCATCTCACATCCCCTCCCCTCTGATCTAACGACGTCCAGTCACACCACTGCTTATCCCCTTTCCCTAATACGTCCTTGTATGAAGCTCAGGCCACAGACGAGCTATTCTTGTCCCACGCTGCTGATAGACAACAGTATTAATATGGCCCACCACTCATCGCTCCTATTAAACAACACTAAACACTGTTGCTCTAGGCCTGAGACCAGAGCCTCTCCCAAAGACACTGCACAGACTCAGACAGCAGTACATGGTAAATACACACATTGTGCTGCTGCGAGTTCACGGGTTTGTGGTAAAAGCAGCATTATCTGAGGACAGGACTGGTACACGGATCTCACTTTTTGTCCTGCTTTGCCTGAAAACCAATAATACAAGACAATACACAATACAGCATTATTCTTCACTTCGGCACAGGCTACAAAGATCGGGAACCTTTTTTTAAACACATTTGGAGTGTAATATAGTCTCAGAATGTCCTTAGTTTATTGACATTTTCACACATTTTCACACATTCCAATACATAAAACATTCTTACTAAAATACTATCTCACTGAAATTTCAAATAAAGGATCTCTTAATCATAGTGGCTGCTAATATTTGTCATCACCAAAAACCTGTGATTTGTATTCATATAATGTAATGTAGTTGGAAAAGATCAAAATGACAGCAGTATTTTGTAATGGGCTTCTAGGAAATGCATATTCACCACTCAACAACGTGACAACAGGAGAGATGTATTTTAATTGTAGTATCCACTCTTATTCTGAGTGTGTGAAAACAGCTTGACTTGAAGGTGATCAGATGAACAGCTTGAGAGACAGTGTACGGTTGAAAGTCTGATTCGGGTTAGAATGCGGTCCAAAAGGCCATTTACTTCTGTGATTCAACTCACAGTGTGAAACTAATACGTAGGACTCAGTACAACAAAGTGAGGTAGATCAAGCCAGGATCTACAGCCTCAGTCCTGGGTCTACAGCCTCAGTCCTGGGTATACAGCCTCAGTCCTAGATCTACAGCCTCAGTCCTGGATCTACAGCCTCAGTCCTGGGTCTACTGTACAGCCTCAGTCCTAGATCTACAGCCTCAGTCCTGGATCTACAGCCTCCTTGCATACGAAGGAGGGTCTAAGGAGAGTAATTATCTGGGACATTTCTTAACATTTAAGGACAGTGATCATCCCACTCCCAATGGACCAAATGCCTCCTGTGTTTGTAATTATGTGTTCGTTATTATGTGTTTGACTAATATCGATTATTGAAAGGAATGAGTTTTGATTAATTGTTATAGAAAACACAACAGACCAACAATAACTTGAAGCTGTTTATTTCAAAGCTCACAAGTCGGAGTTACAAAAGTACAGTGCTTTGTTTTGGCAACATCTGGAGGAGTAGAAGTCGTTCTGAAGGAGAAGAGAAGTCAGTCTTTTCAAGGGTTCTCTTTTGAGCGTTCATGCAAAAAGGTGTGGGAGAAGGCCTCCAATATACAGTAATAGCACCTTTTGTGGAAAAAATAAAACATTTTGTCCATATAATCAGTGCAAAAATAGTCAACAATATCATATGCATACAGAGAAAGTACAATTGTGTATACCATGTGACTTCCCCCTCTGCACTTTGGGCTGTTACTGCAGGAAGCCATAATGGGCATTGTGTACGCCTTTTTGCCAAACAATACAACAACATAAATCCCCAATACTTCGCCAGCAGTAACAGCACAAACAGCAGAGGGACCGACCAGTGACCGTCGCAGGCCAAAAGTACGGAGACTACCTCAAGCCAAATGCAAGACGACATTAGGCCTTCACATCAGCCCCGTTTCCACCAATCCTTCTCTATTCTACTCTACTCTACACAACTCTGCACTACCTGGTTGTGTTTCCACGATTTAGTACCTGGTACCGTATATACATCCTCGCAACCTCCCCACAACAAAAGAGTATCTATGGAAATTGCTTGGTAACTATAGCTTCCAGCAGCACTCTGGCCAATCGCCTGGATAGGACCAGGGCCGAGAGGAACTAAAAAAGAACCTGGTACTTGTTAAACAGGGCAGAGTGGAAACAATCCCAAACTGGAGAGAAGAGAGTAGAGTTGGGTAGAGTAGAGAATAGAGTATAGTAGGGTAGATTAGGGCAGAGTAGAGAATAGAGTATAGTAGGGTAGATTAGGGTAGAGTAGAAAAGGGCTGGTGGAAATGGGGCTAGAGAAACACGTCGATCACACAGTTTCGTCTTTTTAAACATAGATTCTTATCCTGTCTTTGTCACCAAACGAATATTACTCACAAGCTACAAATGTGCATGATTTTGTGGAGCACCCGGTGAGACAGCGAGATAATCGGCAAGAACAGAACACAACATTAGAACTTGTAAGAACTTCAAAAGAGCATTCTTCCAACAACAAAAAAACAATACCAAAGGAGCCGGTTATATTTCAATTGCATAGCGAGGATTTGGACTGAATATGTTTGAACAAAGGGACAAGCTTCAGGGTTGAGCTACGGTCATAAATGTATCTGTTCAACCTAAAGTTCATTTTTGAATCACTTTTAGATTAAGGCGACATCCACACAAAGTCAAAATGCTTCTAGTTTCAGAAATGCAGGAACGAGTCAGTTCAGTGAATTTCTGTCCACATGAAGTTAGTCAATACAGCTGAAAAGGCTGTGAAACTCAGCCAGGCCTGCTGGTGGCGCTGTGACGCACTGGGATCATGTCCAGACGTCTGTAAAGGAATTTTTTTGGGAATGCTCACTGCAGAAATGTGTAAACTGACAAAAGGATATTATGCTGTAATAGCTCATCTCCTCTACTCGCTCCTCTCCAATCATCTCTCCTTTCTCTACTCGATCTCTCCTCTCATTTCTTCTCTCTCTTCCTCTCTCCTTTCTCTACTCGATCTCCTCTCATTTCTTCTTTACCATCCACTCTCCTCTCTCTACTCAATCTCCTCTGCTCTCTCCACTTCCCTCTCCTATCCTCTCCCCTTTACGCAATCTCTCCTCTCATTTCTTCTCTCCCATCCTCTATCCTCTCCTCTCTACTCCCTCTCCTCTCATTTCCTCTCCTCTCTTCTCTCTCCTCTTCTCTTCTCTCTCATCTACTCTCCTCTTCTCTCTCCTCTTCTCTGCATCTTTTCACTTCAGAGCCCCAAAACTTGGGCTATCATTGGATGAGACACTGCATTGCTAAAGTTTTTTTCTTGCGTTTAGGCTTGAATTCGACTTTGTGTGGACAGAACCGAAAAATGGACTGATAATGTTGCCCTCTGCTGGCAACATCTGAGAATGAAGCTTTCAAAAGTTCAAATTAGCAGCGTGGCTAGGACTGGGAAATATAGAAAATACTATCTGTACTTTTATAGATTTACACTTATTTTTGAAGAGCTCATTTGCAAAAACGGGGGAAAAAAAGTCTTTATCTCTTTCCAATCTAGCTATGGGCAGAACATGTGAAACCATAGACTTTACTGTATACAGGAAAGTGCTCATGATGAAGTCTGGCTCCAACTGCAAAAGTAAACTCCTCGAGCTTAGTGACTGTTAATGGCCCACTCACTATTTGGGGCTAAAAATTATTGTGATATTGTCTAAATCCAGATACAGTATGAGCCATATAAGGATTGACCAATCAGATGCCCTCATTTGCCAGGGAAACTCCAGCTGGCCCTGTTATGGCACAAATCTAACACCAATCTAATACCCATAAATTAAAATTGACTCCAGCTAGCTTTGGTTTCAATTGTCTTCATCTGCAGTTCAGCTAACACTTTGGTGATGTCACACTCGGTCCACTCCTAATCGGTCCGCTCAATGGTTGAAAACGTCTTGGTAAAGAGACAATTGTCACTCTTTCACTATTTTTGCAAATAAACTCTTCATTTGTTGCTGAAAAAGGTAATAAGGCAAAAAGATACAAACACCATCAATGTATGCTGACGTTTAAAGCTGGGGTACTTCACTTTCAAAGCAATTAAAATCCATGTCACTAGTCCCTGGCTCTAAAACAGTTTTCACTTGCATGTATTCTCTGCTAAATCTTGAGATCAGATTTTTCAGACAGAAAAGTGAGAGACAGAGAGAGACCAGAAAGAGAGACCAGAAAGAGACCAGAGAGAGAGAGAGACCAGAGAAAGACCATTGAGACCAGAGAGAGACCAGAGGGAGACTGGAGAATGACCTGAGAGAGAGAGACCAGAGAAAGATTAATCAGAGAGAGACCAGAGAAAGACCAAGGAGACCAGCGAGGGAGACTAGAGAAAGACCAGAGAGGGACCAGGGAGACCAGAGAGAGAGACCATAGAAAGACCAGAGATACAAGAGATCACCTTTTTCAAATAGAGAAGTAAAAAAGTGAGGACCACCCACACTTAGCATGCATGTCTTCATCTCACTCTGGACTGATTTCTCTATTCCTGTTGGGACACACAACATATATATTTATGAAACAAAAAAGTCAGGTACCCCAGCTTTACACATATGAAAAATATCATACACAAAAAATACAGAGAGATGTAGAGAAATAAATGATAATAAAACAATCTCTCTATACTCAGCTTTGAACTTTGTAAGACCATTTAAAATACACATATCCCTCTACCCAAATAGCTACTGGATAATATGATCATAAGGTCGCAGTGAAAAGTATACAGTGACATCACAACACGTTCCCTTGATAGTACCCTTACGTTGATTTAGCAAAAAACGAGCCCTTTGACATTTATCTGTTTTGATGATATGCCAAAACATTAGTGCATATGAACCACGGCCTTCTGAAAGTCCATTTGAATTCACGATAGGGCCTCAAACGCACCACGGGACCAGCCTTACGTAATGGGACAGTTGCCCTCACGGCGTTTTGGCAGCTTCCCATGCTGACTCAGCAAATCCCTTACTAACCGCACAGCTACATGAAATGCTCTTTCATTTCTGCCTCCTCCTCTGGGTCTGTCGTGGTCCGTGTCTGTGGATAGAGGCACTAACAGCGTGTCGGCAGCACCAGATACAAGGGGAAAACGTACACAGAGTGGTGAGAAATATCACATTGATGTATTAAAGCTGGGGTACCTACGTTTCAAACCACAATAACATAAGCTAGATAATAGACCTCTCTCAAAAGAGTTTGGTTTAGGGCTGTCTGCCTCAAGCCTGGATCTACAACCTCAGTCCTGGATCAAACATTTTTTCACATTTATCAACATTTCTGGACAGTGGTCATCCCGCTCCCTATAGACCAATGGCTCCTTGTTATTAGGCCTGTCACGATTACAATTTTTTCTGGACGATTAATTGTCTCAGAAATTATTGCGATAGGCAATAGTATTGTCGTTCTGAGATAATTTTCATCTAATACGATGATAATGTTGCAGGTACACCTTTTCAAAGAGAAATACACTTTTATGTATGCGGAAGTAAAAAAGCGGCTAGCTTGATGCTATGCTAGCGGCTTTTTGTGTAAAGTTCTTGCCAATAATGCAGCTCTGCAGCGTCTCTTTGTCCTGAGACCTTCCAGAGACTTTATATAACACCAGTATGTGTTCACAGAGGTGCGTCATTAGTTTATTTTATTATTAAACGGTACTTCCGCATCGGCGAACACGCTAACGCTAACTGCGTTAGTTAGACTAAACTCTAGTTTAGTCACTACTAGAGCCTGAATGAGAACAACTACTGTGTCCCCCGTTGTCAATCCTGATTAAGTCCTGGTTTAGGTCCTGTTTTGGCTGTATTTTGTATTTTTGAGCTATTTCAGTCTGCTCGCGTCACGCGTGACCACTTTGTGGCTTTCTGACCCGAGAGGGAGAGAGAGAGGGGAAAAAACAAGCATGCAAATGGGATTCATCGCAGCCAGGAAAACTATCGAGCTAATTTTAATTATCATGCGATTAATTGATTTATTGAATATCGCGACAGGCCTACTTGTTATTATTAAATTTCTCTGATCTGTTGTTGAGGAATCCATAACTTTTTAAAGGCCTCTGAGACAACTGCTCTAAATACATAGAATAATTATTATAATATTAATCATCTAGTAATAATTTTATCTAAATACAAACATTTCTTTTGGACAACATCAAGTGTAAGGGGCAAATTCAAGTCACACGTTGATAGTTACTTTGACATTCAAGCCAGATCTTTTGTCTCTTGCTTTGAAAAATACAGTTAGGTACCCAAGCTTTAACGATGTGAATATTTTTGACAGGTTAGCAGCAATCACAGTATCATTTCCGGAAAGGCCCAGAGCAGATAGATTTCATATTGATTTGGCATTTACCAGTAATTTAGAGAAGAGAATCAAATGAGTCGTCCAAAATTAAGTGTTTAAAATTCAATAAGGAGCACACACGTAAAACGTCAAAATGACCCCATTGTACGTTAATATAGCCCTGTTGAAGAAGCAGAATGTGCAGCCATGTTTGTACACAGTATATGGCTCTCTGGTGATATACTCACTATATAAGGGCTATTGCTAACATAATAAAGATAGAAATTTGGGGGGGGGACATATTTAATATACTACTTCAATTGCCTGAAGTTTGTTAATGAAAATAGATTAAAGGGACAGTATGCAATAAAGTACATAAGAGTTGAATGATACAAATCATTACAGAGTTGTCCTCCTCAATCTGTTTACAGATGCAATCCACCTGCTGGGGTTTAAATAGAAACATTACAAACTCTGTGTTACGTATTATACTTATTTATGCATCTGCTTTAATTTAAATGAATGTCTGGTGCTATATTCTTTCATTCAAAATACCAACCCAGATGAGACACATTCTGCTCTACTCTACATCTTCACACGTGTCCTCAGATAACAGGTCACATGGTCCATGGGGACACACATGTGACATGTGATCTGGGAACACATACATGAGGAAATATTACATTCAGTCCCTTTTAAACACAGGCTGTTTGATAGTGTTAAAGCAGTGTGGCTTGCTGTAAACTTGTAGTTTATCTCATGTTTTTTGTTATTCAGATTACTGCAGAAAATAAAGGGAATGTATTGTATATTTTGTCTGGGAAATAAATGTAGCTGTTTATTTGGCTAAAGCGGTGGGTGGACAGTACAGATTAAAACATTTGTTAAAATCTGAATTAGACTCAAATGCAGCCTTCCCCACTCCGCTCCAACATCTCACCATGACACCAGCAAAACGCTGTCCGTGTCCTGGAGCCATGTTACCAATATATACAGAGAAAAGTTGCATTCTACTCTTTTAAAATTATTGCACAGTAAAAGCCACAATTCGGGCTGGTCAACCCCAAACACCCCTGTAGAAAAATAGAGTAACATACACACATCAAATATTAAGTATACGTATATATATTTATATATATATATATATATATATATATGTTTTGTTTTTAGACAGGCACTGCCCCGAGTCTGACTCTTCAGACAGCTGTGTCAATAATTGCCCTTTTATAATAAGAAATCTTTTGGAAAATGTCTTTCCTCTTGTTTTCTGTCTGTTGGATCATCTGCAAGTCTGAAAAAGACTTTTATTTTTTTAATCTGGGGGACTTTTGGCAGAATAGGTTGCGTTCATATGATCCATAACAGACAATAAAAGATGGGTGAAGATTCATAATATTACCTGGCCTAAGAGGTATGTTTAAGAGAGCGACAAGAGAGCGACCAGAGAGAGACCAGAGAGAGACCAGAGAGAGACCAGAGAGAGACCAGAGAGAGACCAGAGAGAGACCAGAGAGAGACCAGAGAGAGACCAGAGAGAGAACAGAGAGAGAACAGAGAGAGACCAGAGAGAGACCAGAGAGAGACCAGAGAGAACAGAGGGAGACCAGAGAGAGACCACAGAGAGACCAGAGAGAGAGACCAGAGAGAGAGACCAGAGAGAGAGACCAGAGAGAGAGACCAGAGAGAGAGACCAGAGAGAGAACAGAGAGAGACCAGAGAGAGAACAGAGAGAGACCAGAGAGAGAACAGAGAGAGAACAGAGAGAGACCAGAGAGAGAACAGAGAGAGACCAGAGAGAGACCAGAGAGAGACCAGAGAGAGAGCAGATATTTCAGATTTCCTCTACCGCAATCTTAAACTATAGGCTCCTTGGAATGTTGTTATCTCACAAGAACGCAACCTATTCGCCCATCCCTCACACGACCGTCTCCACCCCCGTGAGCTTGGGCGCCAGGATCCGTGGAGTGAGGCCGTTGTTGAGGTCCTCTTCAAACTCCAGCAGCTGGCCCATGAAGTTGAGGTTGGGCGAGATGATGGGCCTCCGCGTCTTCACGTACTTGTAAGCGTCCGCCATGGTCATCCAGGTGTGCTTCATCAGGTACGCAATGACAATGGTGGCGGACCGCGACACGCCCGCCTGACAGTGGATGAGGAGGCCCGTGCCCGACTGCTGCGCCTCCTCTGCAAGTACAAAGGGTTTAGTACTAGGACTCCCAGCATTCTGAAACTTCTAGAGTGCCCAATCATTTTGACGGCTCCCATTCAAATGGAATTCTGGAAAAACCCCAAAGTTTTTTAAAGCCTTCACTTGCTTTTAATAAGTTATAAAACTGGGTATTATGACTGAATAAACAGCAAAAACAGTTTGTTGAAAGACTAATGCTAAAGATCAAGCAAACAGTGTGTTGCTATGGTAACTAGCCCATGCTCTTCCCTGGTGGAAAACCAAGCTCTGCTCAGAACCAGTCCAGAACTAGGCCAGGACCAGGACATTGAAATTTCGCCACTGTTGGACGAATAAAGGATCTCTTATCTAATCTTATCTTATCTAGGACCGGCCCAGAAACAAGTCCGGGACCAGTCCAGGACCAGCAAAATGAAAATGGGGCTTTAACTGCCATTTCTCAGTCAAAATATCTCTGGGAGTTCAAAGTAGAACTCCTTACATTTCAAATATAAAAGATAGTTTCATGAAATTAATTAAATAGAAATAAATGACATATGAACACAGAATACCTAAACTAAAACCCGTCAAACTGACTGCTTTGGGAGTTCTAGTATCTCATACAGAGACATAAGAAGCAGTGAGATCTGGGCTATAATCAAATAAACAGAAAGACCCAGTTTTTGTAGAGAGCTGGAGTTTATGGTTTCCCTGGAGATGAATGAATGAAAAGTGTATTTGATCGTGGCCTATTACTTTGGCTTGAGAATGAGTCACTGCTGTTTTCAAGGACCTTACGTCGATGATACTCTGAGGCCGGTGCAACCAACAGGAAGCATTCATTTCACCAAATAATCTAAATGATAAAACAATCACTGGTCTTCACTGTTGACGCTCTGGTCATGATATTGTACCAAACATCCAGCTAAAATACGAATTCAATAGTATCAAAAGCTGGTTTCTGTCTTATAAAACAAAAGAAGTTTCCTTAAAATCATAGCATGTATACAGATGGATAAAGCTGACCCACTCGCTCAATGAAGCCCAAAAGGGAAGTGCTCACAAACGAAGATTTTCTCCAACTCTCTCCTGCTCATATTGACTCACCTGGAAGAGTAATCTCCTCAATCAGAGCAACGGATTATGTCACACTCAGCATTTTGAGTTAAAAAAAATCTATGATCTTGGTGTTTATACAATATTTTGCCTTAACTTTTTTCTCTGTGAATAAATTGTAAAAGTAAAATGAATAAAATCGCAAATCAAATGCTATTATTGTCTTTTTCTTTTGCATGCTTGTAATAAAGATCCTTATCCTTATGAGTCACTATTTGACTCTTTGGGATGAAAGCTGATTGGGTGGTCCTCTCTGTCCCACTTTTCTGCCTGAAAAAACGGATCTAGCTATGTGACAGAGGCCAAAAATACATGCATGTGAAAACTAGACCAAGGAAAAGGACCAGGACCAGGACCAAGACCAAGACCTCAAATATGTGCATGTGAAACCAGTGATAGAAGGAAACTGTTTTGAGAGATAGAAAGTATCTGGATCTTCAGCCTCAGTCCTGGGTCTACAGCCTGAGTCCTGGATCTACTACCTCAGTCCTGGATACTACCTCAGTCCTGGATCTACAGCCTGAGTCCTGGGTCTACTACCTCAGTCCTGGGTCTACAGCCTGAGTCCTGGATCTACTACCTCAGTCCTGGGTCTACAGCCTCAGTCCTGGATCTACTACCTCAGTCCTGGGTCTACAGCCTGAGTCCTGGATCTACTACCTCAGTCCTGGGTCTACAGCCTCAGTCCTGGATCTACAGCCTCAGTCCTGGATCTACTACCTCAGTCCTGGATCTACTACCTCAGTCCTGGGTCTACAGCTTGTCCATTCGTATTTCCCCACCAGGTTTTTCATTGGTTCCTTAACGATGCGGTGATGATCCAGGACATTTGTGCACATTAACTAACATTTCTGGACTTCTTCCCGCTCCTTCTGGACCAATGGCTACAACGTGTTTGTTATTATTGCATTTACTGCGTTCAAACTGTTTGATTCTGTTGTTGACGAGTCCTCCGAGACTACTTCTGCTGTGATTTCAGGCTACACAGCAGATAATTTTGCGTATGTATTGTGAGAAGTGTGCGCACCTATGAACTCGAAGGCCTCCTCGAAGTACTGCCGTAGGTTCTGCTTGTTGCTGTCGGTGGCGGGGAGGCGCTTGTAGACAAAGATCCCGCTGTCGTAGTGGAAGAGCGGCAGGTGCGTGGTGACGTTCAGGATGAAGCCCACGCGGAGCCGCTGCAGCAGCCTCAGGTCCTGGGCGTCCTGCTCATTGCCCAAGTACAGCGAGGGCAGGATAGGGGTGGGCTCCGTGTGCTCCATGTGGTCCGGCCCGGAGGGGAGGGGGTGAGGTAGCGCCGCCGTGAGGCCGGACGAAGAGCTGCAGGGCTCCAAGTGCAGGGAGTGTTCGCACAGGTTCTCGTGGCTCGTGCGGAAACAGCTCAGGCCTCCTGCGAACGCCAGAAACACACATCAGCCATGTTTACGCCATGTCTCGTCTCGTCTCGACTCGACTCGACTCGTTAGTACTACTACTTTAGTATCTGGTACTGTATCATAGCAACCTACCCACAATAAACCAGAAATTCCTTGGTTACCATTACTGCTGCACACTGGCCAATCTCTGTCAGTTGAAACACTCCAGTACCAGCTCAGCCAGGATAGAACCAGGACCAACCAGGTACTGAAAAAGGACCTGGTAGTGATTAAACAGGGCTGGGGTAAAAACTCCCAACCAGGTAGAGTAGAGTAGCCTTAGCAACTATCATAGAAACAGATCTGCACTGTTACAGTGCAAAACTAACGCCCATATAAGGAAATTGGCTCCAGCTAGCTTATGTTCAAATCAGCCTCTTCTGTATAAAGGCTAAGACTATGGTGATGTCACACTCAGTCAGTCCACTCCTAATAAACGTTCTATGCTCTGGAGGTGGAATCGAACCCACAATATTGACTGATAAGTGTGATATCACAGAGCTGTGAGTAAAACTCTCGTATGGATCCACACATTCACCTTGGGAGCTGTGGTGACTCACCCTGAACCAAAGGAACAATTCTCTGTAATAAAACCACAATGTTCAGCTACAATTTTCAAATCTCTTGGTCGCTGTGGCAACCATGCCTCAAACACACTACGGCAAAGCAAATAAGTACGAGAAATCAAATGCTACAATAATATAATAAAATGTTGGTCTTATATAATCTGTATACATTTGGGAGACATTTTTTTGTCCAAGATCTACTGCCTTATTCCTGGATCTACAGCTTCAGTCTTGTATTTGATTCTCTGATCTGTTGTTGGCGAATCGACATCTCGGTAAAGTCCTCTGAGACGACTGCTGTTGTGATTCAGGGTGATGCACAAAACAATGAATGAATAGATTACGTTTGCTCCGACAAATATAGTGACATTTTGTGAACAAATTAGACCAACATGTTGTCTGTAACTAACATTTAACATGTAACAAACACCCCTATTTGCTGAGTGCTGATTGGCTGAGTGAGGTGGTCCTTTCGCTTTCACTTTGTTCTAAAGATGAGGCTAAAACAAGACATGTAGGTGGGAACCAGTGATAGAAGCAAACTATTTTCAGTGTAGTGTAAGGAAGGATAGAGTAGAATAGAGTCAAATAGAGCGGAAATTTGTTGTTATATTTACGACTAAAGAAGTAATTTTCCATACATTATCTGATCTTAAACATGTATTTTCCGTTCACTCGTCCCTCTGTGTGTTTACTCTGTGCCGAGCTGCTGGGGTGAAGGGTTCAATTCTCACTAAATGCTAAAAATACACTGTGCTGCGTGCTTCGTGCTGCTAATAAACAGCCACAAACTTTTCAGAATTCCACAGGGCAAAAGGCTAAAGGCCACTGTGCTAAAGGCTAAAGGCTACAGGCTAAAAACACACTTGCCGATTTTGAAACGAAATGTGACAATATGGCTGCTGTTTTAGAAGCGACAGTGACCCTTATACAGATGTGTACATCCCTCTCAGTGGAAAATAATCCATGAAATCATATTTAGACTGTGGCTGTAACAATCGAATCACTGAATCACAAATAATCGATTATTGAGACAGTTGAAAGCTCATCTAATAAGCAATTAATTGTTTTTTTAATCTTACATAAGCATAAAGGTGACGTCTGCAACTTAAATTGTTTTTCATTTTAAAGAATAATGTGTCTCTGACCATGAGGTACGGTTGTGTACAGAAAGTATGTTACAACACTAAGTGCTTTACAGTGTTTTGGTCAACCTGACCCAAAACAGACCCACCACAAAACATTTTTATACAGTACACACACCGAACCATACACACCTACACACACACATACACATACATGGACACTGGCACACACAGGGTCACATACACGCACACAGGTACACTCACACACACAAAAACGGATTCTCAGTGCAGTAGATTAAATTGTAGGATTAGCTGTAACTACAGTAATAAATGCTGAAGTTTAGGATCATGACGTTTGATCTTTGATTTGTGGCAAACATCTCACTGCTCATGAATGAAACAAAACTGTTTTATGAAACCCACAGTAACTGCTGAATGTGTCAGTGATAGATCTCACAAGTCTGTGAGTAAATAATATTCAAATGACTTCATGTCTGCAGTGGTGCTGCTCTCAGGTACCTGAATGATTTATGTTCCAGATGTCAACTTAATGCATGTGGTGGAGTTTGTTCTATTTTCAAATCAGGAAGTCCATTAAGGTCTGAAGCTCCCCCAGTCACCTACAACATCTGCACCAGTCTGATCCTGCGTCAGACTGTGTCAAAGAGGACTATATTAAAGGCACACCGCGGACTTTGTGACCTAAAGAGTTGACACATATGAGTTATTTTATATGAATACTTGGGCCAATATACAGCGCTTGACACTTGCAATGCTCCGAGCGGGGCTGCCCTCTTGAAATACCGCCCATGTAAGTTTCGAGCAGACGGACCGTCTGCCACCAGGTCACGTGACTTGGAAGAAAGACTTGCTTTACGGCTACAGGCGCTGATATACTCATGGAGCTAAGGCTTTTGCTACTCATTTTTCACCTGCTCGACTCCTGGTCATGGCTGAGGCAAGGAAAAATTTTAAACCTTCGGAGGAGGCTAAAAAGAGGAAACGCGAAAGGGATCGTGCTGTAAGCTGCATGTCTGTATGAGCGCTGCTCTTCACCTGGTTCCTGGATGTCATCGACTGCAAAGATGTCATTCCACGCAGCACGAGCTAGACGCAGAACTCCCTCATCCAGGATATAGAAGTCCATGTGTGGTAGATTACTAATGCAGCGGTCTGGAGGCTGACCACAGCAGAGTCTCTCAATATCTGTAGGCATGTCTCTACAGTTTGAACACACACACCAGTGCATGCTGTCTGAATACACACTCAAAAGACACCGGCTGACTGTTTGTTGACTTTTGCGACAGTGCTGAGTTGCTTGTGGCCACTAGGGGCGCTAAACGTGAAAGTTGCAGGTCTCGCGCCCCTAGTGGCCAAGAGTTACACGGTGTGCCTTTAAAGACTCATGATTCTCTAATGAACAGTACCCACAACACTAATCACTAACACACATTAGCAGTACCTCTGAGGACCATGGGGTCCTTGCCCTCTCTGCGCAGGGACTCCAGAACCACGTGTAGTGGCTGTGCCGGGTTGAGGCGGTGTGGGTCCATGGTGCTGTCGTCATAAACCACGATGTCTTTGGAGAACAGCCCCTTGAAGGCGTCCTGGTCCTCTCTGCAGGAGAGCAGGTCCAGCACGGTGATCTTCCCCTGCTGCAGCCGGCGCCGGCTCATCTTGTCTGAACAGTTGATGTGCACGGCTCCGTGGATGTGGCACTTGTTGTACTCCGTGAACGGCCTGCAGTCGATGATGACTGGGACTGGGCCCATGGTGTGTCCCAGGGGGCAGCAGCTCAGTCTCTTGGCCAGTTCGTTGGGGTGCATGAGGCGCACAGAGGGCAGCAGCTTGGGCAGGGCTGTGGGCAGGGCCCTGGGGAGAACTTTGGGGGTGTGCGGGACCAGCCCTGAGGCCAGACTGGGCACACTGCGGGCCTCATGGCTACGAAGCGGGGGCAGCTGAGGGCTGGGCGTCCCGGCGTACGAGAGGTTTGGGCTGCTGTGGCTCAGACTGGGACTGTCCCGCTCATAGGTGGTGACAGAGCAGCAGCTGGCACTGCTACATCCACACGACAGAGAGCGCGTGGAGCCCTTGGAAGAGGGCATATACGTGGCCCGGATGGTCACCACTGTGGTGCTGATGACCGTGTGCTCGCCGCTGCTGAAGGTGTCCAGGTAACTGGAATCCAGGGACAGAGTTAGCTCCTGAGGTCGGCTCGGCCTGGGCAGCGCCACCACAATCCTGTCGTCCAGGGGAGAGGGAGGCATGGGGAGGCTGCACGAGGACCGAGGCTGCACCGGGAGAAGTCAACACACCACTCTGCAGGAGAGAGAGCACAGGGTCACAGACAGCACAGAGTCACAGCTCATCATTCATACTGTTTCAGACCTCTGACTCTGACTCAGTTTCAGACCTCTGACTCTGACTCACTTGTGAGCTTTGCTTCTTCCCCTGAAGAACATCTGTAATTAATTACAGATTAATAACAAATTTGACTAGACAATTTCTGCTAAACTGTCAAAAAATGACATACAGTAGGACATATCCCCATGCAAATAGAAAAGAAATTACCCTATATCTTTTTTGATAGATTCCAACATCTGGTACTCTCCTTTATCCACTTTGTCCAGCCAAAGAGGCATGTGTATTTGAACATGTAAACTATAGTCAACTGCCACAGTAGAGTCAACACTAACAGGACAACACCCAACATTGGTCCGAGTATTCTGTGGCCCCTGTTCACACCCGGCTCCGTCATCACAGCAACACACGTGAATCACACACGCAATGACATGCAACAACGTACTGTAGTGACCGAGCAGCTCCAGCACAACTACATCAAACCCACTGCATCAGAGAGGCACGCCGCAGCACACAAACCCCCTTTGGCAGTTTGCTTTTTATTTATGAATGGCTGGGAGCGTGTTCCGGCTTAAAAGGCATGTCATCTGGCGTGTTATGTAAAAAAGCGCAGCGGTTTGGGGATCCAGGGAGGTACAAATCATTGATGGCAAATTCATTCAAGAAACCCGGCATGAGGACGTGAGCCGAATGTAATGTCTGAGATTTGAGCTTTCCTGGAGACGGGAGACGCCGGCTCACGCTGCCAACATGTATGTACTAAAACACAGAGCCTGCACATAGACAGTCATGCAAATTACAACTTTAAATTGGATGCAATGTAAACTATACGACTTCAAGCAGAAACGCAAAATGGCACAAAATGGTACAGACAACTATAAATTATACATGATAGAATAGACTAATCCACACGTCTCGCCTTGGCACAACTCGAGCATGCTGCACGTTTCCAAAGTTGTGTGCGTGTGTATGTGTGCGCATTTGTGTGTATGCGCGTGCGTGTGTGCGTGCGTGCTGTCTTACCGGAGTGTAGCCTGCAGCCGCCGTCGTATCAGATCGGTAAAAACGGTCTTACGGTGTCCGCGCGTTGCCGACCAGGTCCCCCCCATTCAATCCGTGCGTAAAGGTGTCATCGTGGAGCGGGGTTTGAGGCGCGCGGGAGCCAGGTGAGCCAATGCAGGCTACATGGATGTGAGGGGAGTACAGTAGGATGGGGGAGAGGGGGGTGGCTCCACACGGGGAGGGGGAGAGAGAGAGAGAGAAAGCGAGAGAGGGAGGGAGGCTGCAGGGGGCGGGGTCGCAGCGAACACGCCACGCCCCAAGAATGCACGGATGATGTCACTAAGAGCCAATGAGCGGGCAAGAAACTGCATTTGAGAAAGTGTTGCTTATAATGTTGCGTTGATGCCTTCACTGGGAATAGTTTTTAATTCAATAATAATTAATAGACGGGTGTCAGCCATGGGTCAATAAATTAAACCAGTATTTTAAGGCAGTGGCTTAACCTCAGGAGCTAAGCAGGATGAGGCCTGATTGGTACTGTGATGGGAGACCTCTGGAAACATCCAAAGCCTCTAAATAGATGTACAATTCAAACCAGCTAGCTCAACGAAAGCCTGATAGGGAAGTGCTCATGGATAAAGTTTTGCTCTGGCTCCTACTGACTTACAAGAAAAAGTAAACTCCGCTACCTCAATAACCATTCACTCCATACTCGCAAAGCCCAAAGCATCTACTGTAGCCACAGTTGCACTGAGGCAGACTGGCGAAAGCAAGGAAACCAATCAATGATCTCTCCCACCATCACAAACCTAAAACACGCACACACCAGACTCACTCTAGGTAAGGTGGGAGAAGTGTCTTGCCTAAGGACACAACAACAGTTTGAAACTTTACAGCCACAGCCCCCCCACTGTGCAGGGACGACCAAAGAGATGGTGATGGACTTCTGCACACGTCATCTGCACCAGCCCCAGTGAACATCGAGGGAAAGACATCGAGAGAGTGGACTCTTACAAGTACCTGGGTGTTCATTTGAACCACAAACTGGACTGGACTCATAACACAGACGCCCTCTTCAAGAAGGGCCAGAGCCCGCTCTACCTGCTGAGGAGGCTCAGGTCTTTTGGTGTGCAGGGGCCACACCTGAAGACCTTCTATGACTCTGTGAGCCAACCGTTTAGACGGTTGCAAAGGCAAGCTGGAGTTTTCCTCATGAATGAAGGCATCAGATTCAAGACAATATGGTATCACAATATATAAACACCAGGATCACAATGAACACTAAACAACAGATTTTTAAGTCTAAAGATAAAAGCCTTAGATAAAAGTTAATCGGAGCCAGAGCGAGTATAGGAGCAAAACTTTACAGTGAGCCCTTCCCTATTGGGCTTCATCGAGCTAGCTGGTTAGCACTGTCCATCTATATATACAGTCTATGTTCCCATTATCCACCTGTACAGTCTATGTATGCAAATAGAGTTTTGAAGTTATCCAAAAGCAGCGGTCAAAGGGTCCATTTGGCAGGCGGTGGCAAACACAACATAATCCTGTATCCTGAGACAATGTGGGCCGTGTATCCTGCTCTATTCTTAGTGCGATGTGCAGCTATTTATTGTGGACAGCTGATCAAAGCGTCAGCAGATCGGGTTCCAGTCGCTCCAGTTTCATTGTGAACAAGCAGCTCTCTGTTGGATAAAGAAAAGAAAGTTTCAGAAAGTAACATGTCTTCTAATACGATGTAAGTTGTGGTCTAATTTGCTCTTTGTGGGGACAATTGTATTTATGAAACAAAGTTAGGTGCCAGAGCTTTAATTAATTGTAGCCACAGAAAGGGGTCATTTCAATATTTTGTAAATGTACCAAACAGAGTGCTCAGGATTTCTTGGACTTGAGTATTGTGACAGCTACACCACCATTATACAAGTGTTTCCACTGGTCCTGTTCAACCAGTACCAGGTCCTTCTTTGACTTAGACAGACTTTAGTGATTCACAAGTGAAATTGCGTTGTCACAGTAGCTAATTGCGTAGTATTCCATACAAAAACAACAATGAAAATAACAATAAAGTAACAATCTATTTTGAGAATAGAATAATCTGGATATACAGTGCCTTGCGAAAGTATTCGGCCCCCTTGAACCTTTCAACATTTCGCCACATTTCAGGCTTCAAACATAAAGATATAAAAATTAATTTTTTTGTCAAGAATCAACAACAAGTGGGACACAATCGTCAAGTGGAACAAAATTTATTAGATAATTTAAACTTTTTTAACAAATAAAAAACCTTTTGCTGCAATTACAGCTGCAAGTCGCTTGGGGTATGTCTCTATCAGTTTTGCACATCGAGAGACTGGAATTCTTTCCCATTCTTCCTTGCAAAACAGCTCGGGCTCAGTGAGGTTGGATGGAGAGCGTTTGTGAACAGCAGTCTTCAGCTCTTTCCACAGATTCTCGATTGGATTCAGGTCTGGACTTTGACTTGGCCATTCTAACACCTGGATACATCTATTTGTGAACCATTCCATTGTAGATTTGGCTTTATGTTTTGGATCATTGTCCTGTTGGAAGATAAATCTCCGTCCCAGTCTCAGGTCTTTTGCAGACTCCAACAGGTTTTCTTCAAGAATGGTCGTGTATTTGGCTCCATCCATCTTCCCATCAATTTTAGCCATCTTCCCTGTCCCTGCTGAAGAAAAGCAGGCCCAAACCATGATGCTGCCACCACCATGTTTGACAGTGGGGATGGTGTGTTCAGGGTGATGAGCTGTGTTGCTTTTACGCCAAACATATCGTTTTGCATTGTGGCCAAAAAGTTTGATTTTGGTTTCATCTGACCAGAGCACCTTCTTCCACATGTTTGGTGTGTCTCCCAGGTGGCTTGTGGCAAACTTTAAACGAGAGTTTTATGGATATCTTTGAGAAATGGCTTTCTTCTTGCCACTCTTCCATAAAGGCCAGATTTGTGCAGTGCACGACAGTGCACGACCTCAGCTGTAGTTATCTGCAGTTCATCCAGAGTGATCATGGGCCTCTTGGCTACATCTCTGATCAGTCTTCTCCTTGTTTGAGATGAAAGTTTGGAGGGACGGCCGGGTCTTGGTAGATTTGCAGTGGTCTGATACTCCTTCCATTTCAATATAATTGCTTGCACAGTGCTCCTTGAGATGTTTAAAGCTTGGGAAATCTTTTTTTATCCAAATCCGGCTTTAAACTTCTCCACAACAGCATCTCGGACCTGCCTGGTGTGTTCCTTTGTCTTCATGGTTCTCTCTGCGCTTTAAACAGAACCCTGAGACTATCAAAGACCAGGTGCATTTATACGAAGACTTGATTACACACATGTGCATTCTATTTATCATCATCAGTCATTTAGGACAACATTGGATCATTCAAAGATCCTCACTGAACTTCTGGAGTGAGTTTGCTGCACTGAAAGTAAAGGGGCCGAATAATATTGCACGCCCCACTTTTCAGTTTTTTATTTGTAATTTTTTTTTTAAATTATCCAATAAATTTCGTTCCACTTCACGATTGTGTTCCACTTGTAGTTGATTCATGGCAAAAAATAAAATTTTTATATATTTATGTTTGAAGCCTGAAATGTGGCGAAATGTTGAAAGGTTCAAGGGGGCCAAATACTTTCGCAAGGCACTGTATGTACTCAGGAATATACACATTTACAGTATAAAATACACAGCTAATAGGATACTACACATCTGTAAATATACAATACTGTATATACAAAGACAAAGCAGATAAACTTGACGTCTGTTTAGATTGTTATCTGTCACAGAGCGTTTCGTTCTTTAGTCCCTCTTGGCCCTGGTTTGATCCAGGCCGAGTTGGTACTAAAGTATTACCCAGGACTTTCCCCATTAATAGGTTTGTGGGTAGGTTGCAATACGGTACTATATACGGTAAATGAAACACAGCCAGGTAGATTAGAGCAGAGTAGAGGAGAGGAGAGTAAAGTAGGGCTGGTGGAAACAGGGCTGATACTGAGTTATACAGCATATATGCGTTTTTTTTTATTTAAATGTGAAAAGACTGGGTTTGTGAATAATAAAAAATAATGAAACTGTAATCTGCTGTGATCAGGAGACGTTCAGGGAGATAGTGACAATAAAAGTTGACTTATGGAAATTGTAAAGTTGTTTAAATCCACAGAGACGTAGGAGACATGTGTAGGAGACATGACGGTTAGGGTTAGGGTGAAAGTCTGAGGCTGGAAACTGTGACAGAAAACACTTCCTCTGCTCCACGCTCCACAGACCACACTACAGCTGTGATGCCTCTGAAACTGTCACCATTTTCCAGTAGATGTGTTGTACAATAGAAAGGATTAAGTACAGCTCTTTATTTCTTTCCTTTTCTCTTACTTTGGGGCGAGTTGAGCTTAACCAGCAGATGTACGTAAGGCGGGACTTACATCTGTCAATCACTGCACTACTGAGCCTTATGTATGAGACATGTCTGTGATTCAGAGCGAATGAAAACCAGCTCAAATTCAGTTTGTTTTAGAGGGTATTCTTCAGCTTTTCAGGACCAGAGCAGAAGGATTTCACATATTGTTCACGCAGGCATGGAGAGAACATGCAAACTCCACTCTTAAAGGCCCTGTTCCGACCGGATTTGAACCCAGGACCTTCTGGCTGGGAAGCGAAAGTGCGAACTACTCACCGTGCTGCCTTTATTGATCTTTATTCATATTAAAACTTAAATGTTATGTACATTATTAGATCTTTACTAATTTTTACAGCGAATACTACTTATACCACTACTCAGCAGAAGCGGATTGATAAAACACACTGTCTTCCCATCTGCAGTTCTTCTGTCTCTCTCTAAATAAAGAGACTGAGTGTCCTGACAGAGATGGCACAGATGGACCACTGCAGAGCGAGCAGCTTGAAGTACATGACCAAAAACAAGTGAAAGAGCCACAATGCCAGATCCACAGAAAACAGGCCACTGCTGCCCCAGGGCGTGTGCTGCGCACATTCTGTCCAGTCAGTCTCTCCCTCTCTCTGGTCTCTCTCTTTCTCACTGGTCTCTCTCCCTCTCTCTGGTCTCTCTCTTTCTCACTGGTCTCTCTCCCTCTCTCTGGTGTGTGACTTGAGAGAACTATGATCAAGTCTTCTACAGGTGTAAGATCATCTGCGGCTGATATATCACGGCTGACATCTGGTTTAGTCCGGACTCTAACAGACTGGAGGAGAAGGATGAAGGGACTGCACTCCGGGACTGACTCATCCACACTGTCACCGTAGCAACAACCAAATATTGCTGAGCTAATGGTTCAAAAATGTAAACATTTGCTTGGGGGCCGGTTCACTTCTCCCATTTGGAGACAAGGAGGAAACACAGGGACCTCTGAACGTCCAGACTGGACAGATCTTGGCGATGGGGAGCAGAAAGTGAAATTAGTGCAATTATTTTCAATGTATTTGTGTGTCGCCCTAAATCACAACAGTAGTTATCACGGATGGATTCGCTAACAACAGATCCAAAAATCAAACAGTTCGAACACAGGGAATGCAATAATAATAACAAACACATAAGAGCCATTGGTCCACATGGAGCGGGATGACCACTGTCCACAAATGTTAATAAGTGTGCATAAAGTAAAATAGTAAAATCCAGGAGAAACCTCCCGCTGTTATTGCCAATGCAAGGAACAACTCAATTCAAGGACAGAAATGATTCGGGACATTTCTGCATGTTTCTTAACATTCCTGGACAGTGGTCATTCCGCTCTATATAGGATTTAGGGCGATACACAATTATTCTAAAATATATTAGTGAACAGACTATGGGCTTGTTTTGCAGATGTGATTTGTGGAGCTGGCCCATGATGTCATCTTGTAAGCTCTTTAAATCAGAGTAAACATACATTATTCCCTTTGGAACACACAATTATATTCCTCCATGGCTCCAAACATCAATTACAGGATTGTAGCTCAGGCGTTCATTCATAAAAGTTGTGGTAGTTCATTGCAGTAACTCTCTGTTGCCTCCTGCAGGACATTGTGAATAGGTTTAAAGCTGGGGTATCTATGTTCAATAATACTATACCTGTTTGTCAACAACATGCTGTCGTCATCTTATCAGAAAACTTGTTTTGTATAAGATTGAGCCCTGTGACTCACAATTTGACACTTTTGACAAGCTGTCAAAAGTCTAATAAAGGCCAAAAAATCTAGCATGCAGACAACTAGTGATAGAAGCACTGTTTTGAGAGTGGGGAACTATGAATTTCTCCAAGATGTCTGCCCCGGGTCTCCGAGATGTTTACCCATTCAAATCAAGTCCTGTGGCCAAAATATTAGCGTAAGTGACTTCGGCTGTAGATCCAGGACTGAGGTTGTAGATCCAGGACTGAGGCTGTAGATCCAGGACTGAGGCTGTGGATCCAGGACTGAGGCTGTAGATCCAGGACTGAGGCTGTAGATCCAGGACTGAGGCTGTGGATCCAGGACTGAGGCTGTAGATCCAGGACTGAGGTTGTAGATCCAGGGAAGAGGCTGTAGATCCAGGACTGAGGCTGTAGATCCAGGACTGAGGCTGTAGATCCAGGACTGAGGCTGTAGATCCAGGACTGAGGTTGTAGATCCAGGGAAGAGGCTGTAGATCCAGGACTGAGGCTGTAGATCCAGGACTGAGGCTGTAGATCCAGGACTGAGGCTGTAAATCCAGGGATGAGGCTCCCATGTGGTGCGGAGGTTGTAGTCACGAGTCTCGACCGAATAAGACTAGTGATGCTTATTCCAAGGGGAGAGGCAAATTATAATATATCAATTATGAAAAATACATCTCAATTATACTACAGAGTCATCTGCTTCAGACATCACCATTAACTTGAAACATTCCAAATCTCAAGAGTTCTCATTGATTGTAGTACTAGTATCTGCAGTGGTACATACTGTAGCGCTGTACACATTTGTGGTTCACCTCTGGTTGGAAAGCTTGCAGCAAAGTCAGTCATTTTGATTTTCCACTTATCAAACCACACGCGGTTGTCGGCCTCAGGTAAGCTCTGCAGCCTGAAGCACTGCCACACTCCGTCTGCTTATCTCTGCGCTCGACATCCTCCCCCCAAACTCCTCACAAAATAAATAATGTAACTGTTTCTGTTCAAGCCAAAGCGTCTCAACATTGTCTCGCATCTTGTAGCCGCATAGGTTGGGTTCGTGTGACATCACAAGATTCCAAAGAGTCTATAGTTAATTGTTATGGTTAAGGGCAGCTGAAAAAAATATGAGCGTTTGAAGTCTGGTTCTAGTCGCAGTTTAGAGCTAATGTCTCTGTAATCCCTGGGCCAATCCAAATAAGGTGATCTGGTCTCTCTCCCTCATCCCTCTCTCTCTCTTTTGTGTCTCTCTCTCTGGTCTCTCACATCAGCAGCAGCAGAAGCAGCAGGAGCAGCAGAGAACAAAGATACTCGGGTGTCACTTTGAACTGAGCAGTGTTAGCGAAAGCGAGGATATTTTTGGCGTCTGTTTTTCTTTCTTTACAAGAATCCCAATTCCCCTCGAGTCACTTCGCCTGCAGCCAGGCTCCTGTCAGACTGTTCAAAGCGCAGTGATAAACTAAATATATCTGTAATTAAAGCTCAGGTACCTAACTTCCATATCATTATCTGTTATTAAACCCATATACGGAAGATCTAAGCACTTTGGTTTTGTCACCAGTTTTCACATACTTTTATTTCACCAATCAGCACTCAGCCCAAAGCGTCAAATAGTGACTCATAAGGCTCTATCTTGCTCTATATATATTATGCAAAATATATTTCTTGTTTCATGAAACACGAAAGTAAGGTACCCCAGCTTTTCAATAATCATGCAAAAGGTCCATGTTATAATGTTAAGTGCTTTTGTAAGTTTATTGGCTGCCATATTTACATTTGTCGACCCAGAGGCAGATGTGGCTTCAGGGGGAGCTGTGCATAAAACTGATTGTATCCTCACATTTTTTTGCACTGTAAGTATGTTGGATTTTAATGTTTACTTGAGACAGGTTTGAAACCTGTAGGGGTTTGAGTTTCAGTATGCATCAAAAAGAGGGTTAGAGGCCTACATTTCTTCACGTTCTGCACTGTGGTTTTGTTATATTAGAATGTCTTTGATTTTAATGTTTCCTCTCTTGATTTGTATAAAGTAAACTTGCCTTGCCTTAATAGTTCACTCTCCCCGTGTAATTTTAGCTCTATTTTAACCTGCATATATTTGGCTTTTTTCTTTTTTACATTTATTACATAAGCCAATTCCCTGTGTAGCTTCACCACAGCTGCTGTAGCAATCTGGGAACTGACTGCATGTTTAAAAATGTTAATTCTTGATGCACACGGCCAACTACACTCCGGAGGGAGGGGGCCGTTGTGGTGGAACCTGTCCTGGAGGTGACCTTTTGGAAAACACACCAGACTTTACAGACTTTGTATAAATGTAACAACCTGTGAACGTGTTTGGAGTTTGTAAAGCTGGACCCAGCTCCAAAACCTCTGAAATATAGCTCGGTTTTGACTCTATTCTACTTGGTTGTGTTTCCATTACGCCTCAGTGTGTAGTACTGTATCCTAGCAACCTACCCACAACAAACCAATATCCGGGGAAATTCCTTGGTACCCAGGGCTTCAAGCAGCTCCCTGGCCAATCACTGTCAGAACACTTTAGTACAGGCTGGGATAGAACCAGGGCCAAGAGGAACTAAGGAAGGACACAATACTGGTTAAACAGGGCCGGAGAAAACATTCTCATTTGGCGATTAGGGTAGAGTAGAGTAGGGCCGGATGGAAACAGGGCTTATGATTTTAACTTGTAACGACTTAGATGGTAATGTTATTAAATCGAATTTCTGCATTTTTTTAAACATATTACCTGTAGTATCGGTATTACAAAAAATATATATATATTTGATACTGTCTCGTCTCTAGTGGACTGACCGAGTGTGACATCACCATATTGTTAGCATTAAAGTGGAAGGAGCCAATTTGAACATAAATTAGCTGGTGCCAATTTCCTTAAATGGGCATCGTAATGGATTTACAAAGACAATCACAAGTGACTTGTCCACATCATGACTGACCATTTTTGTAATTTGGGTCACTCCCTCTATATTTTTATACAGAACAAAATTCACAAACAAACATAACACAACATATTTATTTAAATTAACAAAATAAGTGTAAAACCTACTTTTAATTGTATCAAAAGCAGGTTACAGTCAAACTCAGGCCTAAACACAGTGTATCCAGTGTATCATCCACACTAAGCCTGCGTTTGAAAACACACATTTTTGAAACCAGGTTATAGAAAAATTGGAGACCAGAGAGGGAGGGAGAGAGAGGGACCAGAGAGAGAAAAGGGCGTGAGACACCAGACAGAGTGAGAGAGAGACAGAGACACCAGACAGAGAGTCCAGAAAGAGACCAGAGAGAGAGAGATAAAATGTATCATCCATACAAATTCTGCATCTTATTGACTCTGAAAACGCACAATTTTGAAACCAGGTTTCAAAAATCTGTTTCTGACACAAAGGTTGCGTATGTAACCACGGTTCTATGAATCCCAGATGACTGCCAGAGCTGCATAACATTGAATGTTCCCTTTGTGCATGCGCAGTTTGAGTAGTAATACCAAATGAGTCACACCTGTGACCCCCTGGATGACGCTCAGGAGGTATTATAGTCCAGCGTCATCCACCACTCCTGCAGAATCTTCACGCGAAAACGTAAGGACCCTGAGTGACAGTGGCGGTCATCCGGGATTCATAGAACCGTGGTTTAATATATAACCTTAGTTCTATTTCATCCTTCCTGACTGCCAGAGAGCGGTGCATGGCACTGAATGACCTAATACCAGCTATGTCACGAAAGATCCCGACTACATACCTCATGGAGGAGAGCCAGAGGATTCCCAAAGGACCACGCCAAGAGGAGCCCGGGTGGCCATGTTTACATCATAGAATCTAGTGAACATGCTGGGCGTGGCCCAAGACGTAGCAGCACAAATAATACCCAGGGGAACCCCGCGCATAGCGGCCCAGGAGGAAGAGACACTCCTGGTAGAATGGGCCCGCCAACACATATGCACATTGGATAACTTCAACCACCCAGTGGGAAAGGCGCTGTTTAGAATATGGACTGCAGTGCCCAGTGTAGCACCACCATAACTCCTCATACCTGCCGTCGCAGTTATGGAGGTCGAGTGTAGACACAAACGCACCAATCTCAAAAGGTCAGTTACAATGGCCATGGGAGAGCACTTTTGGAGGGAAAGTGGGATTAGGCCACAAGACAACGCCAGCCTACTCAGGACACCATGTGAGGCATTAGGAACTGACAGAAAGTCCATGTAACTCACTGACCCTTTACGCAGAGACCACAGCCAACTGGAAAGCAGTCTTACAAGAGAATCACTAGAGGTCCGTCTGGGCCAAAGGTTCATACGGAGGACAGTAGACTCCAACACCGAGGCCAGGTCCAAAACTGGAAACTGAGAGGGTCTGCGCTATGCACCGTCCTCTGGTGGTTAGGACGGATGAAAAACAACTACCTACCGACATGTGGATAATACACTGGATTGACAAAGTATTTTTGTGTTGAGGCCTTTATTTGACTTTGTGTGGACAGGGCCTTAGATTAAGATAATATTCCAGACCTGAAGAAAAAGTCCTTGTTTGTGTGGTGTTGTTGAGCTCTCATGTGGCTGCCTCCGTCTGGCAGTACCTCAGCGTCATATCTATGAAACATCAGAATTTAGACTTATAATAATAATGTATTTGTTATAATAATCAGACTACAGTTACCAGGACACAGGAGCCTGGCCAGGGGGACCTTCAGTCTGCGGAGCTCTGGCTGCTCTCTTTGGTCCTGGGCAGCGTGGAAAGTTGTGAAGTGAAGAGCAGGCCACCAGTCAATCCTATTGCACATCACTTTGCACACGGTCTCCTTTAGGTCACCTCTGCTCAAACACACAATACAGAGGCATCAGTTGGAGTGAACATGTCTCAAGAACATTTTGGTTCCTGAATCTAAAGCCTCAGTCCTGGATCTACAGCCCCAGTCCCGGATCTACAGCCTCAGTCCTGGATCTACAGCCCCAGTCCCAGATCTACAGCCTCAGTCCAGGATCTACAGCCCCAGTCCCAGATCTACAGCCTCAGTCCAGGATCTACAGCCTCAGTCCAGGATCTACAGCCCCAGTCCAGGATCTACAGCCCCAGTCCTGGATCTTCAGCCTCAGTCCAGGATCTACAGCCTCAGTCCAGGATCTACAGCCCCAGTCCTGGATCTACAGCCTCAGTCTAAGGACAGTGATGATACGGGACATTTGTATTAACATTTCTGGACAGTGCTCATCCCGCTCCCTATGTGTTAATACTGCATTTCCAGTGTTTGAACTGATTCTCTGTCATCTGTTGTTATCGGTTTGTGGGTGAATCAAAAAACTTGCTGTTGAGATTAACAGCGATACACAAATACATTGAATTGAGATAAGTACAGAAGTCGACTAATGCAATTGAGAAAGAAACTAACGGCAGATGAAGTGACTAAAACTCCAATGCTCACTCCGTCTGTAGTTTCTCAGCTATTGATGCCAGAGTCTTCCAGACATCCAGGTTTTTGCTCCAGCAGGCGTAGTCCAGCATGTCCACAGCGACTCCCAAAGCCTTCTTAGTTTTACCTTCAGGATAAAACAATGAAAATACAAGACATGTATTCAATCAATTGTAGCGGGTAAATTACAAAATTATAAAACTTTTACCAGATTTAAGCAAAAGAGCGCAATAGTCAATCATCAAGGGATGGCTTGGAAGAAGGGAATGAAGAATCTGAAAAACAGAAATATCACAAGAAAATTCATAATTGCTTAACACTAACTACAGCGCCGTCCCAATTCTCACTCTAGCCCTAGACTTTGCGCGTGCCCGCGGGGGGTGTGGGAGAGCTCGCTGCATACTCCCATGATGCATGTCTATCTTATCTGTGGTGAAATCAGACACGTTGATATTGCGTGGAACACGTGTTTTGCGTCGATTTGTAAACATAGGGGTGTCCCTTAGATCCTTGGGTGTCCCATTTCTCACGGAGAATATCAACGAGTGCACTCTCCTATTGGAGGACACTTTTCTGTTCAGGGCACATAACTCGAGTGCCCTCCGAATTGAGACAAGCCCTAAGCATCCAGGGAGACCAGAGAGAGACCAGATAGAGACCAGAGAGCAAGCACTATGAGATCACGCTCAGAGCAGTTTTCTCCCTTTTAACCCTTGTGCCATCTTCGAGTCAAATTGATCCGCCACAGTGATTCCAAGTTTTTTGAGCTGAAATCTACTTAACTTGACAATCCCTGGAGGATAGCACAAGGGTTAGACAAAAGTATAGCCCCAAAATGGTCATTTCTCAAGTGAAATTAGGTTCATGCTCATCACTTGGGAAAAAACAAAACAACTCCTCCCTCTGGTGGTAGCACAGGGAGTTACAGGCAGAAAGCATTATTTAACCCTTCATAGTTGTTTCACTAAATATTTCATGATAAGTATTTCATATTTTTGAACACAATAAAAAAAGCTTACCTTGAGCACTTTGAGTAGCGTTCTGGGTGATGCGTCGTGTCGTTGCAGATACTGATAAAGATAAAGGTGAGCGTTTGGATTGTGAGGGAAAGCATTGTCATAGGCATAGTGATTCAGGACCTTCAGAGCCTCCTCTTGGTCGTCATAAAACTCTAACATCTGGAAAATAATGGAGAATATAACGAGAATTAAAGCTGGGGTAACCAAGTGAAATGAAACCACAAAGAGTTTGCATGCATGTATTATTTGGCTCCATCACATCTTTTGATCAGCTTTATCAGGTAGGAAAGTGAAAAGGAAAGGACCGCCTTCACTCAGCTCGCAGCCAAAAGCCTCAGATAGGGACTGTTGGGGACCAGAGAGAGACCAGAAATAGACCAGAGAGAGAGCGAGCGAGAGACTCTGGCCTGTTCCAGGCCAGTCCAGACAGAGAGACCAGAGACATACTGGAGAGAAAGAGAGACAGACTAGAGAGAGACAGAGAGAGAGAGAGAGACAGAGAGAAAGAGAGAAAGAGAGACAGGAGACAGGAGACAGAGAGACCCATGGATCTATAATATCTGGATAGGGCATTACTAGCTTATAGCCGTCCCACCAACAGGCACAAGGGCTACCCAGAAAATGTGTCATATAGAACTCAATATAAACTAAAACAGCTCGACCTCAGCTGACAGAGAACCTACAGTTTTAATAACGGTCTAATTTTGTGGGGATTTTAGTGCCCCTTGTCGTCCTGAACTTTTTTTCTCGTTAAATCCTTCGATTTTCTATAAATCTACACTTTAAAGCAACAAACTCTGCTCAATTGTCTCCCACTCTAGCTCCACTCTGATAGGCAGCTCTGATTGGTCAGAGCGCGGCTGAGCTCCTCTGTGCACATGAGAGCCACACCTGCATACTTGGAGCAAAGCATAATGGGAGCTCATCCACTCCGCAGAACCGAGGGGCCCGACAATGCCCATATATGGGCCAGTTCCAACAATCTTTCAGTCCCCATGTAGGTCCCATGCGCTACTGAGCACAAGCCGTTGAATTGAATAGGGCGCCATCTTGGATTGCCAGGGCTTGGAGAGAGCAGAGAAAGAAACCCGAGAGAGAGCAGAAAAAGAAAGACCAGGGAGAGAGAGACTAGAAAGAGAGACCAGTCTCTCAAATACACAGGATTAAAAAAAATATAATAAACTGAATTAAGCATGTTATGATCAGAATTGAATTTTTTTAACATTTCACTTTTGAAATATAAAGGTAACCTGTCTTTAAGCAGCTTACATAAATCTTTACATATTTAACAGTGTATATACACCATTAGTGAAAGTATGTTGCATCACTTACATCAATGTAGCTCAAGATAAACGGATCCCAGACACCAGGATTTTGAAAGACCTCCTTCAAACCCACTGAAGCCTGTCTGAAATGGTTGTGCATGGCTTTTGGCTCTGAACCTTTGAAATCTGAAAGGATATAAAAAGGAAGATAGACCAAAAATCAGCAAAGACCACAAATCAGCAAATACCACTACTTTGTTTTGGGCAAAGAAATATGTAGTGTCCTTCAGTAGACAGCAAGGGGCACTGTAACATCACATACAAAAGTCATAGTTTTTACCTCCTTTTATTATTTGCAATGAAACTAATGAAAGAAATGTTTTATACAAAATTGGATTTGTATAAAATGAAATATGTTTTTGTCTGTTATTGCAACACATTTTTGATGTCCAGACCCTAGTCTACTGAGCTGATCAAGTTAGTGGAGTTGCCAATTTGGTGACCCCTGGTTTAGAGAGACCAGACAAAGACCAAGGAGAAACTAGACATCAGATCTCAGCGAGAGACCAGAAAGCAGAAAGAGAGAGAGCAGAGGGTCTCATTAATCACATTAGTTTTTAAAATCATTATTGAATCAAAATTATTCTTAAATCATGACACGAGTCATGTAACCATGAAGTAAGAAATCTTACCTGCATCAGACGTCTCCTTCTTCTCGCACCACATGATGTAGTCCAGGAGGCTCCTGTAGGCCACGATGAGGGTCACCACTTTCTTCTGAGCTACTCTCGCTGTTTCATGTCTCCAGCTTTCAGCAAGAGCCAGAGTTTGTTTGGCATCGTGGAAGCGACCGGTTAGAAGCAGGTGAAAAGACTGCTCCAGACACAGCTGGAATGAAAATGTTTTAATTGGTTTTATAAATAAATAAATAAGATTCTGAGTATTTACCTTCAAGTACTGCTTTACTCCCGAGTGCTTTATGCGCTCGTAGATGTTATTGTAGTCGTCGAGTGTGGAGTTTGGATGATGGTGAAGGATCTCAATTCCCATTCTCCAGATGAGCTGCGAGACAGTCAATTTATTTTTCAGTGCATGAGCATCACCCTAAATCACATCAGCAGTCGTCTCAAGAGACTTTACAAAGTTGTCAATTACTCAAAAACATATCAGAGAATCAAATAATTCGAACACAGAAAATGCAATATGATAAAAATTCAACTTTGAAACCACAAACCACCTCTCATCTCCCTCTCACTCGTCCCGTCCCCCTCCTCTCTCTCCCTCTCATGTCTCCCTCCCCCCTCTCCCCCTCTCTCGCGTGTCTCTCCACTCCTCCCTCGGCCTCTCCTCTCTCCCTCTCTCTCTCGTTCTCTCTCTCTCTCTCTCCCTCTCTCATCTCTCTCGACTCTCCCTCTCGTCTCTCTCCTCTCCTCTCGTCTCTCTCTCTCTCTCCTCTCGTCTCTCTCTCTCTCTCTCTCTCTCTCTCCTCTCCTCTCTCTCTTCTCCTCTAGCACTCTCCTCGGTCACCTCTCAACTCGTGTCGCTCTCGGTCAGATCAATCACTCCTCAGCTCTCTGGCGAGGTGGTCTCTCATCCTCTCCATCGGGCAATCGCTCGTTCCCTCTCATTCCACTCTCCTCAAACACCAACTCCCTCTCTCAGTCCTCAGAATCAATCTCTCTCTGCTGCTCTTCTCTCCACACTCCGAGTCGAATCCCTCTCGGGCTCACCGGTACGTTCTTCCTATCTCTAGTTCTCTCATCACGTCTGAATCTCTCCCCTCACCTCGCTCCTCCTCGACATCCCGTAACCACTCTCTCCAATCAATCACTCTTCCAGATCTCGCCTCCATGACCTAACTCACGGCTCAAATCATCTCACCTGCATCGGTCCCATCTCGATCACGTCGCTTCTGCTCACAATCGTCTCATAGCGTCTTCTCTCTTCGGATCCTTTCATCTCCTCTGCACGTTCACTCTCGCAGCGCTATCTCCAGAATTTCTCCTGCTCTCCACTTCCCTCTCGTCCCGCTCGCGCTCCGCCACGTACCCTTATCTCACAGGCTCCCCTTAGCTCCTCTCTATCCGTCTCCGACCGCTGCTCACCCGTCATCTCAGATCGATCGATCTACTTCCGTCCCCATCTCTATCTCATCTCCCGTCTAATCTCTATATCCACTTCTCCCGAGGTTCATCAATCCGCTCGACCTAATAGACGACTCCTTAATCGACTCTCTCCCCTCGCCAATTCCGCCATCCCTCGCTCCTCCTCTCAATGTGACTCTCCGTATCGCCCGGTCCACGCGCCGACCGTCGCACTCGATCCACCCATCAGGACTCCCTCATCTCTCGGCTGTTCCTCAACCCATCCTCTCTCAGGCCGTCCGGACGACTTCTCGAACCCTTCTTTCTCTCGTCCCCGGGTTCTCCAGTCTCTCCAAACCACCACCCCCCTCACTCACAGGAAACCTCGGACCCTCTTCTATTACTCACTTCGATCTGTCTCAACTCAATTCGCACACTCTCTCACCGACCAGGGTTCCGTCACTCTCCGTGTCTCCCCTCTCAAAATCATTACTCTCTCACCGGTAACAGGCTCCCAGCGACCGTCATCATCTATCTACCCGAGACTCCACCCAGTCTCCCCATGCCTTAGACACTAGAACTCTCATCCATCAACTATCTTCGCTCGTCAGTATTCTCACCTCCAGAAATCTCATCTATCTAAATTCTCAGCGCCCTCCTCTCCATCTCATATCCTACCAACGGGCTCAAATCGCATCGAGAGCTCTCCCCGTCTCTCGGTCGTCGCCTCTCCATCATGGCGCATCACTGCTCGTCCTCCCTCCATGACGCCTCTCGGCACAACGTTCTCTCTTTCTCAATCGAACCCAGGAACCTCAAAGCTCCGTCTCTCAAGTCCCTCCGGTCTCTCAACTCTCTATGCGTCCTCCTCTCGTACGTCTCCTGTCCTCCAGTCGCCATCTGAGTCACAATATCTCAAACTCAACTGCGTGCACCTCTCATCTCACCCACACAGGAAGTCTGTTCCCACAGATTTCGCCCCGGAAACAATCTCGTCTCATCGAAGACTCGTCCGCTCACACAAAATCAGCTCTCTCAAGGAACATCAATATCAGCCAAGTCGGGGACCTCCTTCTCGGAAGGAATCGCCTCCACCTCTCCTCCATCTCGATCTGGCTCTCTCTCTCCACCACCAGCTCGCTCTCCGCGTCACTCAACGAGAAAGCAATCACCTCTCAATCTCGTCAAACTCTTCACCACATCAATCATCAACTATCACTCATCCGTCAAATCGCTCCCCATCCCTGTCTCCACACATCTCTCCACTTCAACTCGTCGGCTCATCTCTCTAGTACGGTCGCATCTCCACTAACAACCGTCAGGCTCTCACTCTCTCCCCCTACGTCGCGTCTGCCACATCTCACTCCCGCCCACTTCGTCTCCTTCCTTACCTCTCGTCGAAACCTCTCTCTCGTCCTTCTCACCCAATCCGCTCTCTCTCCGCTACTCTCTCCTCTCCTCTCAATCACCATCTCACCCTCTCACGATCTCCCAACCTCGTCTCATCACATCTATATCAGTCTAAAATCTCATCAATCTCGCTCAGGTCAAGCGCCATCTCGGTCCTCCTTCTCGGTTCCATCCGTCTGAACACTCAGGCTTTCTGTCAGCGTGGGATCCCGCCTCTCCCTCGCTCTGCACAGTCACCCGTCTCAGATCGTACTTCCACTCCTCCACCTCGACTCATCTCTCTCGTCGTCGGCTCTCTTTCCATCTCACCTCACAGCCTGCCCTCTCTCGTCAGACGCCTACCTCTCCGGGTCCAGTCACGTTCGTGGAATCATCCCATCGCGCGCCGACCCTTCAGGCCTCTCCCCCAGACTCGGCTCTGTCTCGTGTCGAATGAGCGGCTCTCATCTCTTCTCAAAGCGTCGACATCATCCGCTCAAACATCGCTCTCAGTGCAGACTCCGGATCTAAATTCTAACCCTCTAAATCCGGCGTCTCCCAGCTGCAGTCATCATCAACACCGGTCCTTCTCGATAATTTTCTCTCCTCCTCAGTACTCTCTCACCTCACTCCTCATCTCCTCATCTCTGGAAGCTCAGTTCGGCTCCCACCCACTCTCCATCGGCTCTCCAGTCTCCTATCCCCTCAAATCTTCATCCTCCGTCCCTCCTCATCTCGAGTCTGTCTTTCGACTCTTCTCTCTTGCGCTCTCGCTCTCAGTCACACATGGCCTCTTGGAGAGCCGCGTGCTCATGGATCTATAATAATAACGGTCGCATGGCATGCGACTGAAAATTGATACATTTGAAAAAACAGCCAACAAAATGACTGTTCTTATTATTTAGTGGGGTTAATTTTCTCCATGGGTCAGCTGCTTTACCCATCATGGCTATCTTGTGCTTATGTAGTGTCATTTCTTCCATTGGAGACATTTACTACTCATCTAGACCCAGAGGTCTCCCATCACACTACTTTATGTACAGAGATAACATGTACATAACCCGAGGGTATGGGAGTACAAGAAAGATGAAAGCCAGATCGTTGGAGGTATATTCTTCATCTCCCACAGCTCGTCCTCAACAAAACTGCCACTCGCACGGAAACAACAGGTCGACTCCTTTCGCGTCTTTTCCTTTCAAAATACAAGCATAGAATTATGCTGTGGAATACAGAACGATAATTTACATACTTCCCCCCAACAGAGAAAAACGTCCCGTTTAACACCTCGAAACAAAATAACTAAAAAAAACAGTGAAAATAGCACCAATGCCACATACTGCATGTCAAGAGCCAGTAACAAGAACAAACAAAAGTAAACAAAAATCCTCAACGTATGTAACAAATCCTTAAAGCGGGCAGGGCACTTTCAGCCCTACCCACCCGGTTTTGACGCCGTCAGTGCCGAGTGAACTCCGGCACCTCAGGTTGCATATCAAACAACACACCCACACCCAGACCCATCCGGGAGACCCACATGTCAGACCAGGGCGGGCACTGACGGGCGATCTGGGCAGAGAACCAGGGTATAGGGCTTAACCTATCAAAATGGACGACACGTCAGGCCCATCAACTAAAGGATCACAAATACGATACGAGAGCCCTGTTACCTCCCAGAGTTCACAGTATCAGGGCCAACCCTAAAGGGGCCTTTCCAGTGCGCAGCTAGCTTCTCCTATCTCCCTGGGGTTTTGAAGCCACACCAAATCACCCACATTTGTACGGTTTTGTGTCAAGCCCCTACATCATGATACAAATTCTGACTCTCATGGGCAACTGTAGCATTTTGCCTAGTGTTAGCAAAGGCCACTCCCAACTTCTCTGCGAGAAGAGGAGGCAAAATCCTCATGAGAAAATAGGCAAGCGAAGAGCAGTGGGTGTCGACAAACATCATATTCCACCGGGACCGGGCTTCACGTCCATGTAATAGGTTAAAAGGGGGTGTAACCGTACCATGCATGAACAGAGGTATTATAAGCAAAAGCCACATGTTTGAAGGTAGGGTCATCCCATTCACCACCACATGACAGCAATGATGTTTGGCGAGCTGGACAATGGGAGTGTACGATTAAAAACCGCTCGGGACCATACCATCCGACTTTGGATTGTATGGAGCTGTGGTGTTTTCTTAAATGCCCAAGAGCGAACAAAACTCTGCACACAATCTCCGCCTCAAACTCCAGTCTGCCCTGATCGCTACTGTACAGTCTCTGGAACACCATGCAGAAGCACATAATCATCAAACAGACATTGCGCCACAGTCAGAGCAGTCTGGCTAATAGGTAATGCATACAGATTGACAAAACTTTGAAAAAATCATCGTTCACCTCCAACACATAGCGATTGCCCTGGAAGTTACCGGAAGTTCCAAAAATGTCCAATAGCCACACGCTGAACAACGGACGCACAGTCTGCAACCCTCCCCCCCCCCCCCCATTGAAGCCCTGTGTTTTAGGTACAAGGGGCTTTGCGAGTCTGACATGGTACACACTGTTCACACCACTGCCTAATGTCTTTGAGCATGGAGGGCCAATAACAGGACCGTCCATGGCCTGCGTCCACACTCTCTCCCGCTGAAAAATGCAAATATGCCGAAACAGGGCCGCCGTGCAACTGGCTTAACAACTCTGGAAACAGCGATGCCGCACAACAAACTTGATGCTGGGGTTCCCCACAGGAGAGGGATAAACTGTCGGCAAAAGAAGCTCCCCCCACCAGTGGGAAAGCCTGGGGAACTCCGCCCACAATTTCCGTAGCCACGCGAGCCACGCAAACTCCCCTTGGTGGACGAGAAACCCCCTGCCTGATCCAGTCCAATACAGTACCAAAGTCCGGATCTTCCCTCTGAATGCCTGGCAATATAATCACTGTCACCATTCAGTGAATGCCAGCGTTCTCCACCCACAGGAGGCGCCCCGGGTGGAGAGGGTGCAGGCGCAGAGGGCACAGGCGGAGAGGGCACAGGCGGAAAGGGCACAGGCGGAGAGGGCACAGGCGAGAGGGGCCACAGGCGGAGGAGGGCAAGGCGGAGAGGGGCACAGGGGAGAGGGCACCGGCAGAGAGGGCACCGGAGGAAAGTGCACCCTGACCTGGCATCAATAGGAGCGGAGTGTGGCGCTGTAGAGGAGCTTATCCATTGACCAGGGGGGCAGGGCCCAGGACCCCTTCGGGGCGCCCGTGAGAGGGCATCCGCATTAGTATGACGGCGCCCCTCCTTGTGCTGCATACTCAGTTATACGGGTCCAGTTCAAGGATCCACCCGGGCCCTCTTTCCGGATGGGTCCTTATCAATTGACATGCCCAGGAGTCCTAAAAGAGGCTTATTGGTCAGTTATGATAGTAAAAGGGGATGATCCGATGTAATGTCTAAAACTGACGCACAGCCCACACCACAGCCCATAGCTCCTTATTCAAAATGTAGCCCACGCTTTTGAGTATTAGTAAGCGATTGACTAGCATATACGACGACTCTCTCCAGCCCATCTTTATCCTGAGCTAACCACCGCCCAACAGCTTCCATAGACGCATCAGTGTACACCTTAAATGGAACATTAAAGTCAGGGCATGGTCACTATGGGGGCAGATGAGAGCACCGATTTAAAATGCCCAAATGCAGCATCACAGCCCTCAGGTCCAAGCAAAGGGACATCCTTACATGTGAGATGATGCAATGGGGCCGCAAGGCGAGCAAAATCTTTCACAAAGCGCCTGTAATATGAACAGAGTCCCAGGAAGGCTCTCGCCTCTGTGGGCGCCAACGCGGTGTGGGCCATGACTTGACCTTGTTAGTGTTCCTGGGTCCGGCTGCAGGCCCCGACGTGGAAAACGACGTGGCCAAGGAACACCACATGATCCCGAGCAAGGTGACACTTCTGGGGATTGAGCTTGAGACCCGCTGCCTGGATACGAGAAAACACCTCCGCATGGTTGGACATGTGCTCCTCAAAACGTTAGGACTGATATTAACACATCGTCCAAGTACACCATACAGACTGCCACGGGAGTCCGCGCAAGAACCAGCTCCCATTACACGTTGGAATGTAGCAGGGGAGTTGGTCAGGCCCATGGGCATAGACCTCCCCTGGTACAGGCCTCTCCCTGTGGTAAAAGCTGTCTTTTGTCTGTCTTCCTCAGCCACCTCGATCTGCCAATAGCCGTTTGAAAAATCAAGTGTACTGAACCCAGCACACGAGCCAGAGAGGGCATCCAGAGTATCATCTATCCGGGGCAGAGGATGACAGTCCTTCACTGTAACACTGTTCAGTCGTCTGTAATCAATACAAAATCGCCATTCACCATTCTTTTTTTTTACAAGGACAACAGGCGAGGCCCAGGGGCTGCAGCTCTCCTCTATTACCCCATCAACCAACAGGGCTTTCACCTGGCGGTCAATCACCTCCCTCTTCTCAGGGGAAGTGCGATAAGCACGTTGTTCTGAGGTGGGTGGTCACCAGTGTTAATGTGGTGCTTGACCAGAGTACATTTACCAGATTACCGCCCTTTACTAGTACTAAATATGTCTATGTACTCTGCCAGTAGCGCTTTCAACTGCGTGACCTGGTCTGAACTGGCAGGCGACCCATCCAAAGACACGGGGGCACTGCATCAGACCCTACATGCAGCTACAGTGCCACTACCTCGTGTAGGAGGCAGCACCAGGTCACCATCCCCGACAGAGAAAAATTCCCCCAAATAGTGTACCCCTTCGTATCACTAGGTTCTCCTTGGTGGGGTTTAAAAGTCGGGCTACAGTCAAACCCTTGTTAACTGAGGAGACGGTGTGCGCAACAACACACTCACTACTACTCTGGGGGTTAGGCTCAAGGTAACCAACAAAGTCAGGGAGACGGTCTGTGGGCCTAGAGGAGGACACGCGGACGGGCACCTGCATCTCACAAAGTGGGGGCAATGTCAGACTAGTAAGGAGAGACACATTACAACACCCTGGGATCAAATCCGCACTACTCAGCAAGGAAATCTCTGTGCCCCACAGCTGCAACTTAGCACGAGGGAAGTCTAACAGCGCATGCTGTGAGATAAGGAAGTCCAGGCCGAGAAGTGCTGTTTGAGTAGATTTCCGGAGCACATGGAAAACATGCTGCATCGACTGACTGCCTAAGCGTAAGGTAACGGTCACTGTACCTAATGTGTCCAATAGCTCCCCATTCACAGCACAAGCGGCAATAAGCTTCTGTGCCTAAAGGCCGCTTGCGAAGAGCCGGAATTGATTGACGAAAATCTGCACTTATGAAGGATACAGTAGAACCAGAGTCAATTAAGATATCCAGCTCTGTACCTTCAATAACCCCCTTACATATGAGGAGAGTTGCACCGTATTAGGGAACTGTGCTGTGACATGACTGGCAAAGGGCTGAAATGAATCATTCACATGGGGCCGCACAGGTGATGTAGCTGGGGTCTGGCCCGCGACGACAGCTACATCCCGTTTCCCTGTTGGTGGTTGTCTGGGGAAGGAACCGCACTCCACGACGTTGCTCCGGGGCGTTGAAGACGACGTCCCCGGTGGCTTCAGGTTCTGCCTCCCTGGAGAGTCAGAGCGGGAATTGTACGGCGATGATGAACGGCGATTGTAGGGTGACGGCGAGCGCCGCTCTGGACGGAATACTTCTCCCACGCCGCTGCTGCCCAACCGGCTTCAGGTGACCGCCCTCTTGGCTCACTCCAGGAACGCAGGGACTGGCAGCCTCTAGCCCCACACCGACATTGACAACGTTGAGGCGTGGTAGAGGAGCCATCTCGAGCACCCTGTCTGAGTCTTCATTTTCCTCCGAGAGCTTTCGAACATCCGTTCTCATTTCTTTCATATCTTCGGCCAATCTGTCGATCGTGCGTTGCCAACTAGCCCCCTCTGAGATGGACCTGTACCAGAGCAGTGGTTGGTTTAATGTTTCCACTGTCTATGGGGTACATATAGTCATTCCTGAGTGTTTCCCGGGCCATATCACAGCGCCCTGCAATCACAAGGGCCTCATCCAAATCTGTGGCTCCCTGTTCCTGACATTTTGCTCGCAGACATGAGTCAAGTCCAGCTAAAAATCTACGAAACTTTTCTTCCCTTTGAGCTGCTGGACCATAATTTGGGAAAGCCTCTTGTACGAGCTTTCCAATGTCAGCGGCATAAACATCTAGGCTTTCACCAGGGGGAGCGCTTTCGGGCCGAGAGATTTGCTTTAAAACAGTCCAGGAAATGTCTTTGTCTGAAAGCATCCTGCAGCCTTTCTTTCACTGCACGGTAATCTGCCTGGACGGCTGCTGGAAGACTGTCCCACAGAAGAAAGCAGCCTTGGAGAGCCTTGTAGGAAGTATCCTGGCCAGTTCATAGTCAAAGTCACCACCAGTGCCTGAAACTAGCGCCCTCACAGCCACCTCATACTGGCGGGACCAACACGAGAAGCTCTCATTGTCTGAGCCCGAAAATAGCGGTGGAAGATCAATTTTAATATTACTGTTGCCAAACTACCCCTCTCTGCACTTTAAAGTCCAAAGGGTCTTCGTCCCTTGTCCACATTATAGCAGCCTCTTGTTATAACGCCGCAAAAAGAGAAGAAGAAAAAAAAAACGCTAGTTAGCAGTGGCTAACACTAGCTGCCTCGTGCAAGTCAGCCTCACGGAGGTATACTTTTCACCTTAGGACAATGGACTCCTGCACTGGAGGAACCCACCGCTGCCACCAATGTAACCGAGGGGTATGGGAGTACAAGAAAGATGAAGCCAGATCGTTGGAGGTAATTTATTCATCTCCACAGCTCCGTCTCAAAAAAACTGCAACTCAGCACGGAAACAACAGGTCGACTCATTTTCGGTCTTTTCCCTTTCAAAATAAAAGCATAGAATAATGCTGTGAATACAGAAAGTAATTTACACATACATTTAGTGATTACGCTTCCAGACTAAAAGCCGTCATTTTGACTGCTCTATACAAAAATGCATTACATTCTGGAGTAAAAAGTTCTCCGGTAACCGTTACGCAAAAAGCTTTGTGAATAGGACGCGTGCTGACGTGTCTCCTTCCCAGCTATCCACTACTACCGCAGCCCAATCAACACATACACACAAGTGCCAACATGGCAGCAAAATACATCTACCAAAACGGATTTTTATTGCTTTTATTCAATTTTATATCCACTGCGGCCTTGGAAAAGCGGTTTTCTGACTTGAAGCGGTGCGCAGACGAGGAATGCAGCAGTAAGTTTGCATGTTCCCAGACTTCCACAGATGCTTCACCCCATCTTTCTCTCGCTAGCCATAAACTGCCTTATCTTTGGAGGTTTTACACCGGTCGATAATAGCGCTCTGTATCACCTTTGTTGTAGCAGTGATGTTGTTTACTTCTGTGATGGTTAGAGGGATAGATTCGTGATGTTATTGGCAGGGATTAGTAGTTTGAGGGCATTTTAGACCTCGTTTGTATTGGCCGGTTGCCTGGAACTATCGGCCCTGAGCTAATGCTAACACAGAGCCATACACCCCCCAGTTTAACCCTCTTCACCTTTGGCTGAGGTCATGGTAATTATCTCCATCGTTTTCCACTGCTGTTCCTTTGGAAATCACTACAATGAAATACTGCACTTTTGGTACTTTCTAACCCTAAACAGTTATGATGGGGAAATGGCTTAACAAAAATCTAAGACATAATGAATACATAGATTTGGAAGCTGTGTCACCCAACTTTAAAAACAAATATTTGTATGAATAGATCCAAAACTCAACAATTGTACTTTGTAGTACATCCATTAAATTGGTTCCTTACTCTCAAAACAGTTTGATTCTGTCACTAGTTTTCACATGTATGCTCTGTGAGGTATATGGATCATATTTTTTAGACCACCTTCACTCAGCCATCAGCTCTGAGCCCAGGCCAAACCGAGGCCCGGGAGCCAATTGCGGCCCGCTGTGTCATTTTCTATGGGCCTCTACTTTGCGCACCCAAGATTATCCATTACAATCATAAACATAAATGTCGTGTCATCCAGCCACTCTCTGCCAATACAGGCATGGTGTACCTCAGTGGAAAGCTCAAAATCTCTTTAATTCTGTTTTTTTTTTGCGATCATTGCACAAACCTTCACATATCACTCATGTAGCTCATTATCATTTTTTTCCCGTTCAGCCAACTTCATCTCTGTCAAATCATTATAGACGTACCAAATGCTCAGAACAGCCTGAATCCAGTCAACACGGTTTTACAACACGAGTCATCTGCATCTGGAAAGTCTAGTGAACTGAAGTGGCTCTCTTACTGAAAAGTTTGGACACCCCTGTCTTAACCTATGAACCAAATAGTGACTCATTTTGTCACATAGCTCTCTCTTGTATGCAAAAGATAACATGTTTTTTGATAAGATGATATCATGTTGTGATTTGTTCACATTGTTTTACTTTTAGAAGACTTTTCTTTTGGGACAAACTTCATGTAAAATGTATTAAGGTTTAAGTCAGGTTCACTCTCCATACATTTTATATATTCTAAAAAAACATCTCTTGAAACATTGGTCCTTTGAGATGACTTCGTTTTTTGTGTTCTTCCAGTGCTCTTGGTCCGTGGAAAAGCCTTGGATGATTTCCGTGGACCAGATTGTAGATTTCTAAATTTTAAGAAATCTGAAACTATTTATGTTTACTACAAACTGGCTGGGAGAAGGGCAGACATGTGGGCTGGAAGTGTAAGTATACGTCCACTGTGCAAAAAGCTATTTACTTTATGTTTGTCATTATTCATAATGGTTTTCTTTTCTTTAGGTTGGAAGTAGCTTTGGGTATTTCCCTAAAGATCTTCTCTCAATAAACCACATATATACAGAAAAAGAGATTGAAATTCCAGCAGAGGTAAATCTTTTAGAGTTGCAATTTAAAACCAAAATCCAACATGTTGCTGTGGACTTTTTGGCTTAAAAACATTATTATTCAGAACTTGCAAGTATTAATGATGGTAACCTGTTCCTTTGTTTCAGGAGACTGATTTTGTCTGTTTTGAAACTGGATTTGATAAATTTCAAAGCTATGATGTGGACTATCTATTAGGCTTTCTAAATGAGGACAGTAAAGATCAAAGTAACGCTACATCCTCCCATGTTTCAAAGTCTATTCAAATGGACACGAAGCCACCTGAGGAAGACGATAATTATGTCCCAGATGAGCAAAATGTTTCTCCGAATGAGACTGAATTATCGCCATCTGAAACTCTTACAACACCCGACACTGAAGCAGAGGGAAATTACGAGCCACAAGTTATGCCAGAGCCTACTGTAGATGAAGTAGTAGTGGAACCAAATGAAACCAAAGAGTCTTTCCAACATGTTCCAGAAGAGGAGAACTTACACCGGCAAGAAGACATTCTCGAACCGTCTGTTACACTGTCTGAAAACGCACAAATTCCTGAACTAAAAACTAGCCACGGAACTACTTTTGATGCTGTTGTTACTGGGGAAGCAACCACTGTAAAAACTACTCCTGAGGAAGAAGAAACGCAAGAAGAAATACAAGTGGAAACTCAAGAAGAACCAGCGCCTGAACTGCCTTTGTTGACTGCAGACATTGTCGAAGAGCAAGCTGAGATAAAAGCCGACGAAAGCATGTGGTCCTCATTTGGAGATGCTGTTTTCTCCGTTGTAACGGGAGGAGAGAAAGCTATGCACGAAGCTGACATAAACTCAGATGAGGAGGAGGATGACGACGACGATGAAGAGATTGTAGCACCACCGAAAACATTTGAAGAAATAAAAGCTGACAAACAACCGCTAGATATTAAATACCCATCGATTGAGGCCCCACGTGTAGTATCAAAGCCAGAAGATGGACAAGAAATGGTGCAAGAAGTTAATGATGAACCCAAGAGTGAGGCGGAAGAACATTTATTTGAAATTGGGGATGTGGTGGTTGGGCCAGATGAAGCAATGTTGAAAAGAAGAAATGTTTTGCCAACAATTGAGACCGCGAATAAAGAGGAATCCACACAAGACGAAGCTTTGCCTACTCAAGAAAATCTTCAATTTCAAACTAATGGCTCCGACGTAGAGCAAGATGAAGAGGAACCCACTCAAGAAGAAGCTTTGCCTACTCAAGAAAATATTGAATTTCAAAATAACGGCGGTGATGTAGAGATAGTTGAAGAGGAACCCACTGAAGAAGAAGCTTTGCCTACTCAGGAAGATTTTCAATTTAATAAAAACAGCTCCGATGTTGAGCTAGATGGAGTGGTAAATGTCTCCAATGGTAGAAATGACACTACAAAAGCACAAGATAGCCATGATGTGGTAAAGCCAGCAGACCCATTAGACGAAAATACCACTAAATCAAAAGAGAAACTTCCCGCTGAGAAGGCAGGCTTAAATGTTTTCAATATTGTACATAATCTTGCAAGAAAAAGTAAAAAAGTACATTCCAAATTGGACAATAATGATGAGTCTGTAAAAGATGAACCAATGGACGAGGATGTTGACGTTACAATGGAGATTATCGAGGAGATTGAGCCAGATTTGAAGGAGGTCGAAGTTGAATTACTTGAAGATGAAAATGCACTTTCCTCACAAATGGGCTCTGTTGAGAATACAGAGCCTGTTGATTCACCGAATGTGCCTGAGATTGTCACGCCAGAAGACGGAGACGAGGGTCCTTTAACGTCAACAGACGACCCTTCGGAGACTTCTTCACCTGAAATGCTGCCTGTGGAACCCACGCCAGAGCCTGAACCAGTCTACAGTGACGATGTAATGAGGCTGTCTATTTTAAGAGAACACTTTTCAGAAGAGAAAATGGCTCGTTGTCAGAAGTATTTAGGCCTCACAAATCTGTTCAAACTGGAAGCAATGTTCGAGGACTTGGAGACAGAGCTACAGGCAACGCGCCAGTCGCACAGAGGCAGTGTACAGGATATAGAAAACGCATTAGAAAGGATATTGGAAGCCAGTGAGAATGCCATCCTGGATGAAGTGGAGAAGATTTTGGACAGTCGCGAGTCGAAATACAGCTACAATCAGCAGGTGGGATCAAACATAGACGAGGAGACGGAGATTCTAGATGATTTTCAGGAGCTCGCCTTCAGCCTGAGACGCAAGTACTCAACCGCCAGTGACAGTGCGCCTCTCGCCAAAGGAGTGCGAGACAATGAACCAGGTGAGTTGGCATTTATTGTGGTTTGGCAAAGATCTTTCCTTTTTAATAGGCAATTTTCAGCATCATTGAGTGTCCAAAAAACACTATCGGAATGATGCTTTCCTAGACGGTAGGAGTGGACGAACTGGACATAGATTGTAGAACGATGGACAATGCTAACCCGCTAGCTCAATGAAGTACAATAGTGAAGTGCTCATGCTCCAACTCTCTCTGGTCCCTATTGATTTAGTTGTAAAAGTAAACTCCTTTTCTCTGCAACCCTTTGTGTAACATTCACCATTTTGGGCTTTGAAAGATTTGGTTCAGCGCCATCTGGGATCCTGGTGATTATATTTTGACATTTTATTTCTAAATCAAGAAATCATACTAGGGGTACACACAGAACATTATATGTACCTAGCATGTGAAAGCTAGATCCCGTCAGACATCTGAAGCTAAGCTGGGCATGGCCTGGTTAGTACTGTGATGGGAGACCTGTAGGAACACCAGGTACCACAGTGGGCTGTGGTAGTTCCGATCTGGGGGAAACTACAGCTTGCATAGCAACACGTCTTCCCCTGTTACAGTGCGAAGCTAACGCAGCAGAATAAATTCCCATATAAGGAAATTGGCTCCAGCTAGCTCATGTTCAAATTGACCTCTTTCGCATTAATGCTAACATTATAACCCTAACCCACAACTAAAAGTCTTGTTAAAAATGCATTCTAAAAATTAACACTGACTAAAAGTACTCCTCTGTCTGTTTGGCATTGGTTTGTAAACAATGGCAGCTGTATTGCAGAGAACGCCAAAAGTAAATACTAGTAACATCCTGTTATAAAGCTTTTATAAAGTCTTCAATGGCCATCTGCTTTTACTGATGTCACACTCCCAATATATATACTCTGATGAAACGATGTAAATTATTAGAAGAACATTTGAACTCTAAGCTGCACATATACTAGCTGCTCAAATGCAGTGCTATAATATTGTAAATAAACAAAAGATAGTTTGTATATACTTTAGACCACATTCGATACAAAATACAGAAATACAATAAGTCTGTTGCCTTGAAAGAATGATATTAAGATAAGATAAGATTTCTTTATTTATCTCACATAGGAGAAATTTACATTGACAATTGACAGTGCTAAACAGCACCAACATGAAAACACATGTATTTCATTACCTATAGGTACATGTGGTGGAGATGTGGCTGTTCTGTACTTTGGTTCAAAGCTCTGGTGCTGGGTTTCTCGTTCTGCAGTTATCTAATCTTCCCACATTCAGGCCATGTCTGATACGTCACACCTGTGCTTCAGTTCAATTACACAGATTTCACAGAGTGCGTTTACACCTGTTGGTCTGGTTCACTTTAACTGGACCATGGGCTGGTTAATTTGGATCAAACATGTTTCACGTTGAGACTTTGAAACAAGCAAACACTGCACACACTGTTCCTGTAGTGACATAAGCCAAATAACATTGATCTGTGACTTCATGTCCTTATCCACCCACAGTCAAGTACAGCCTGAAACGCAATTCAGAGTATCATCCATACAAACCCGGAGAATTGAGGGTCTGAAAACGCACATTTCTTTAAAACCAGTTTCTAGAGAGTGTGACCAGAAAGAGAGGGACCTTGATCCAGACAGTTGTCCCAGGATTTATAGAGAAATTAGCTCTAAACTAAGACCAGTCTCTGACTTGTCAGTCATGTGAACCTAAAGCTATTAGGATAACATTTACAAAATGCCCCAAATATTAATTTAGATTGTGAACTTGATATGTTTTATATTCCCAGATGAATTGAATGTCAAAGAAGCTGTACCTGTAATTCTTGAAGATGCGGACAGTGAAAACTCAACGGATTTGGAGGAGGACGTCACCCTCACGTCCACGCATCCCCTCGAGCAGGACACCAAGAGCAAGAAACCAGAGGGGATTATTTTGGATCAAGTTCCCAGCGCTGTCCCGGATGTCAGCGTTGAGGAGGACGTGGGACACTTTAATAAAAACCAAGACAATCAGCAAAGTTTTGAAGCGGGAGACAAAATGCCTAAAGTCCCACAAGCAACACTGGAGAGCCCCCTGGATATGGGGCTGGGCGTGGAAGTGGAAAACTCCCCATCGGGTTGGTGTTGGAGGGATTAGGATGGATTTTGAATATCAATACTGTAATTAAAACAATGTCGCTCCATGTTACAGGAACCTTGGAGTCTTTGGAGCCGCCCTCAGAGTTTCACGAAGATGATGTGGGACTGTTCTCTACTGCGCTTGTTTACCTGGGGTGTATAGCTGCAATGTGCAAGAGTAAAACTACAGAGTGGGCTACTGCGGTGAGTTAGGCCACACACAAACATTACAAGGTATTTGATTTACCAACAAGAGACTCTCTCTGGTGTGTCTCTCTCTGTGGAGTCTCTCTCTCTGGTGTGTCTCTCTGGAGTCTCTCTCTCTGGTGTTTCTCTCTCTGGTGTCTCTCTCCAGCTACTCCTACAGTAGGAGTAGGAGCAATAGGAGGTTGTATTTTTCTCGTTACAATGTTCAACATGGTTTTGTTTGCCATTCCTTGTATGGCACAAAAATAGATTTGGCTTTTTAAAACTGCATGGCAAATTATAAACCTGTCAAATATTGTTCTAATGTCACTTATCCGTTTTTGCCATGGAAAAACAGATAGTTAAGTTATGCTGGTCGAAGTCAACACTGGGTCAGTATTGTTTTTCCCACGTCCTCGAACGCCTCTGCGCAGTCCGAGTGTTCCTGAACGCACCTCCTTGTTGATTGTGGTGCAGGCTGAAGTTCACACTGACAGCCGACGCTGAGCTGATTCCTGCCTCACACCACTGCAAACAGGCCTTACAACCACGGGAGTTAGTTATTATTTATCACAGACTCAGCAGAGCAAACACCCGCGCTCTCGAAGCCAAACAACTTACTTCTGCCCCGTCTCGATCTTGCTTATGTTGACATTTGCCGCTGTAGCTGACAATTCAGGAAGCTAACGGGATTATTCATGAATTTAATCAACTTCCATTTTGAAATGTCATCTTCCAAATCAACTAACCCATCAGTCTTAGTCGAATAACCCTTTCCACTCGCATTTCTTTCTGTGTAATACTCCGTAGTAGCATAGCGGTCCCGTTTGCTAGCATCCGCCTGTCACAGAAGCTAACAGCTGAGCTAAAGCTAAGCGGGTTTGGAGCGTGTCTTTGGCATGGACGGTGACACTATATCCCGTCCCGTCCTCGAACAGGATCATGTGTACGTGTTTTTCATCCACGAGCTGCAGCGTGTAAGTAAAAACAAGTGTGTAAGTGAGTCCAGAGGGGGGCAAAGGTGCAATAATACTAATATACAGCCAGCTGCTGCTGAGAGGATGACGTGTTAAAAGCCATATGACCGCTGCTTCATACTACACACATGGATTACTCAATAGGCTCATGTCCAGAGTATTATCCAGCTCTTTGAATGAATAGACTGTATTCTGTTCTGTGCACAGATGTGGAAGTAAAATTACCTCACTTGTCGCTGAACGCTGCAGTAGGAGGTGGTCTCTCTGCGTTTGTGAATCTTGTTTGAAAATGATGAGCTTATTGGTTTATTTTCAAGGTTTTGCAGAGACTACTTTGGTTATTACACTGCCACATGCTTCATTAGTGCGCCTTTTTAGAGGGATTTTAAAAATGGGTTGTAGGTTTGTCTAAGCTCTGTCGTACAGGGATTAGTCAAAGCAAAGGAAGGTTTCTCACCCATCATCTACTTCTTAGCAGGTTTTTGTCCTTCATCTAAAGGACTTTTTCAAGGGAATGAAATCTCAGACCGGGCGTTGGTTCTGAATATGGGTTGTAGTTACGGGCGCCAACATTTAGACAGGTTTGGCCATAACCTGTAAAAAAAAAAAAAACTGGATGACTTTCAGTTGTTGGTGCTCCCATTTCTGCTGCATTTTAACTTCAGTTAGACCACTTCCTTCGTTACACAAACAGGATGCTTCCTTATTTCCTTGTTTGTAGTTTTGCAAACAATTATATATTAAAACAATTGAGCTTCATATGGTTGAAGTTGGTTGAAGTAGCGGCGTGCTTTGTAAATCTGCAGCATTAGTATCTGGACACAAATGTTTTTATTTTTTAGCTTTGCTAACAAACTTTCAAATGACAACAATTCTAATAATCATTGAACTTTGTCACTTTCTGGTCTCTCTCTCGTCTCCCTCTCGGGTCTTTCTCTCGTGTCTCTCCTTCAATCAATCAATCAATCAAAGTTTATTTGTAGAGCGCCTTTCATACACAGGGCAACACAAAGCGCTTCACAGTCCACATCACAAATCATCACATAAAACAAACACCAGAATCACAATTAAAACATTAAAATCACACAAAAGATTAAAACACAATTAAAACATTAAAATCACACAAAAGAATAAAACCATTAAAACTTTCAAAATTACACAAGAAATTAAAAAAAATAAAATAAATGACAGCAGTGAATTAGAAATGGAGATAAAATCCTTCAGTTGTATGCACAGGCAAACAGAACAGTCTTTAACCTGGATTTGAACATTGACAGAGTAGACGCCTCCCTCACATTTTCAGGGAGATTGTTCCAGATCTTAGCTGCATGGATCTGAAACGCAGCCTCCCCATGTTTGGTTCTCACTCTGGGCACCAGCAGGAGGGCAGTCCCTGTGCTCCTCAGAGTCCGGGCCGGTTCATATGACACCAACATGTCACTAATGTATTCTGGTGCAAGGCCATGGAGAGACTTGTACACAAGCAGAGCCGTTTTAAAATCTATTCTTTGAGCCACAGGAAGCCAGTGCAGAGACCTGAGGACCGGACTAATATGGTCATACTTCCTGGTTCCTGTCAGGACTCTAGCTGCTGCATTTTGGATGTACTGCAGCTGCTTACAGGTCTGTTTGGACAGACCTGTAAGCAGGCCATTGCAGTAGTCTAGCCTGCTGGAGACAAATGCATGGACAAGAATCTCCAAGTCTGCCCTGGACACTATATTTCTAACTTTGGCAATGTTCTTCAGATGGTAAAAAGCTGTTGATGTTATTGATTTTATGTGGCTATTGAAATTTAGGTCTGAGTCCAGTATTACCCCCAAATTTCTGACCTTGTCTGAAGGAAGTAGGGAGAGAGACTGAAGTTGACAAATGACGCCCTCTCTTTGTTTCTGGGGACCAAAGACAATGATTTCGGTTTTGTCTGCATTTAGCTGGAGGAAATTATTTTGCATCCAGTCACTGATCTGTTGGATACAGTGAAGGAGCAAATCCAGTGGTCCATGTTCTCCTGCAGTCAGTGAGACATAGATCTGAGTGTCGTCGGCGTAATTGTGGTAGGACACTTTGTTTCTTTGTATTAACTGACCTAACGGCAGCATGTAGAGATTAAATAGGAGAGGTCCCAGGATCGACCCCTGTGGTACTCCACAGATCAGGGCCACATCATCTGAGACGCAGTCTCCAATCTCCACAGAGTACTTCCTATCCTCCAGGTAAGACCTAAACCAGTCTAGGGCTGTGCCAGTGACATCAACCCAGTCCTCCAGTCTCTGCATGAGGATCTCATGGTCGACAGTGTCGAACGCGGCACTAAGATCTAACATGACCAAAACTGTGACTTTACCTGCATCAGTGTGAAGTCGAATGTCGTTTGTTACCTTCACTAGAGCGGTCTCAGTGCTGTGGTGGGGTCTAAACCCAGACTGGAACATATCAAAAGAATTATTCATTGTTAAAAATTCAGTAAGTTGTTGGGAGGCCACTTTTTCAAGAATTTTTCCAATGAATGGCAGATTCGATATGGGGCGATAATTTTGAAGTCCCGCAGGATCCAGACTGCTCTTTTTTAGGAGAGGTCTTATGACTGCTGTTTTTAGGGCCATAGGAAATGTTCCTGACGACAGAGACATGTTTACTATTTGTGTCAGTGAAGGTAACAAACTGCTCAGGACGGACTTCAGAAATTTAGAGGGCAATATATCCAGGCTACATGTGGAGGAGCTCAGACTCATGATTATCTTTTTGACAGTTTCAGTATCCACAGGTGCAAAGTGAGTTAGCTCAAAAAGCTTCTCTGGCTGTTGCATTGTTATACGTGCTGTGGAGGTGATAGTGTTTTTGATTCCTTGTACTTTGTCCTTGAAAAACTGTGCGAACTCATTACACCTAGATTTAGAGGAAAATTCTAGGGGCAACTTTACAGGGGGGTTCGTTAATCTACCAACTGTTGAAAACATAACACGAAAATTGTTACTGCAACCTCCAATAATGTCAGAAAAATACATTTCTCTTGTTCTACGTAGAACCCGGTTAAATTCACCCAACTCATCTTTAAAGATTTCATAATCGCCCTGGAAATTGGACTTTCGCCACTTCCGTTCGGCCCTCCGGCACTCTCCTTCTGGTCTGTGTCTTTCTCTTGTCTCTCTGGTCTCATATATTTTTGTCCTGTCAAATTTTTAGACCATCTTTATCAGACAGAAAAGTAAGCACTTGACTTACTTTTTATTTTGTACATTTGTATTTTATTTTCTCAAAAAAAACAAAAAACTAGATTGATTATCGCCTTAGAGGCGATAATCAATATGCAGTTTTATATTTAGTATTTAACACTTCTTTTAGCCTGTACCTTTTGTAAACAGATTAAACTGAAGAACAATACGATGATTCCCTGTGACTGACATGGTGCCTTGTGCTTGTGTGCAGATGATCGCCTCACTGCCCGATGAGTGGAGACCAGGGGACACTCTGCTGGGCTGTCCCTGGGAGGCTGTGGGGGTCACCGCGGTGGTCGGGATCCTCACCTTCACTTTGTTTTTCTGGAGGACGGTCTTAGCTGTAAGTCCACCACTTGCACAAAGATAGATTTTGAAGAAATTACAATTTTCCTGATAACATTATAGTTTTTGTTTGAGATTTTTATTCCAAAGCTCAGGTCGTTATCCCAATGAGATTTTGCATTTGAGGGAAAACTGAAACGTAGACAAATTTGAAGTTGTATTATTTGGAGCTATAACTAATCAATTACTAAAACTCTCATTTGAAGAATTGTTTTTTGATCCATACATTAGAGTTGAACCTCTGAGAAGAGGTTTAACTCTAATGTAAGGCTTCGGATTCTTCTGGACTAGTATTTACGGGTCAGGGTTTATATTCTTATGTTTTTCCCTACTCTTTTTCAAAATATTCTTAGTTTGCTCTTCTGTGTTTAAGCTGTTTTGTGAATTTAATTGTTGTTTGGATTTTTGCAACACCAAAAAATAATCTTGTGACAAATGAATAAACCCCAATCTAAGTATCTACCTTATTAATCTTAAAAAATACTTTGTGCATTTGTCAAAAAGCAGCAGGAGATCAGACCATTATTCAATGATGCTACCCCTGTTCATACAATAGCTGTGTGATGTTCTGGGCATGATAATAATATACTGTGTCTTATACTAACTAGTTTTCCCTGATGTTCTGTTTCTAGGTGAAGAAAAGAGAATATCTAGGTATGAATTTCCTCTTTTCTATAATGCATTCATTAATGTCTTCATATTACAATGAGTGCTGACTGTGCGTTTTCTGCTACTCATGGGTAAAGTGGATCACAAAAAACTAGATGAACAAATTGTGTTGCTGAAAAAGGAGAAGGATGACGCACTGGTTAAAATAACAGAGCTACAGAAACAGGTGAGATTATTATCAGAGTAAAGATGTTATGTTTTATATGTTTATTCATTTGTGCTTCTCTTTTGTGAAGTCTGAGCTCCTGAAGGAAAACCAGAAAGAGTCTGCGGTGTCGGCCACTACAGCACAGAAGAAGCTGAGGGCTCTACAGGTGACGAGATCTTCACTTCATGTGCTTTGATTTATTCAATTTAGCTTTTTTATTTGATGAGTCCAATTTAAAACAGACAGACATACAAGACGATAACAACCAGATTATAACAGATCAGGAAGCCAGTCTAGAGACCTGAGAACTGGACTAATGTGATGGTACTTCCTGGTTCAGAAATGGGCTAACGTGAGGGTACTTCTTGGTTCAGAACTGGACTAACGTGATGATGGTACTTCTGGTTCAGAACTGGACTAATGTGATGGTACTTCCTGGTTCAGAAATGGGCTAACGTGAGGGTACTTCTTGGTTCAGAACTGGACTAACGTGATGATGGTACTTCTGGTTCAGAACTGGACTAATGTGATGGTACTTCCTGGTTCAGAACTGGACTAATGTGATGGTACTTCCTGGTTCAGAACTGGACTAATGTGAGGGTACTTCCTGGTTCAGAACTGGACTAATGTGAGGGTACTTCCTGGTTCAGAACTGGACTAATGTGAGGGTACTTCCTGGTTCAGAACTGGACTAATGTGAGGGTACTTCCTGGTTCAGAACTGGACTAATGTGATGATGGTACTTCCTGGTTCTAGTCAGGACTCTAGTCTAGCCTACTGGAGATGAATGCAGGATAAGAATCTTCCAAGTTTCCTTTAGATAATATATTTTAGATTTTGCCTAATTGTCTTCTCTGTGTTGCTTGTCTCATGTCTTACTAACAGAAAAGGGTATCGGAAGCAGAAATGCTGAATCAACAATCGTCTCAGGAAAAGCAGAGGTATATTAAGCAACTAGAAGAAGAAAGGACGAGCTCTCAGAAAAATGAAACCAGGGTACGTTGTAGTACTGCTGTTATAATACTGTCCATCCATCCATCCATTTTCTACCCTTTAATCCATTTCTGGGTCAGGGGGGTGGCAGTCAGAGATGCCACCCAAGTCTCATAGCACTCGTATCCAACAGTTATAATACTGTTGGATACTAAATAACTGTTGTAACGGACTGTATTCTAAATAACTGGTGTCACGCAGATTGAAAAACTGGAGCGGTCCATTGAGAAACTGCAGCAAAGCAGAAAAAAGACTCAAGAAGCTCTGGCAAAAGTAAGCAATGTCTTTGTTTGGGGAGAGAGAGATTTACATCTTTTTTTATGTTTAGCTTTTCTCCATCAAAGTGATTCATATTTGAGAAACAGTGTAGTCTGATCCAGAGCCTTGTACGCAGGGTATTGTATCGTTTATGCTCCAAACTTTTGCACAATTCAAAACAAGTCAACAGTACAGCCTTCCGTGATAAATGATTCAACATTTTCTTTAACGAACTACTGAAAAAACCTTTGAGAGTGAGTTCTATTTGTGATATCCAATTCATTTGACTGTCCTTATAATTTATTTCACTTTCTAAATGAGGCATGTTCAAATTCAGGCCGTTTATGTGGCTTTCTGCTGCTAACACAAAGAAGCCATTAAGGCCCTTTCACAGTGTCACTCAGCCAACTTCAGCTCAGCCAATATAGTCAGGCTGTTCATAGGGGTAAAGTTATTAACCTCTTGAATCCACTTATTTGTATAAACATCCTGTCAAAACAATTAACAGTTGTTAATTCCTCAACAGATCAGAGAATTCCAAACAATTTGAACACAGGAAATGCAATAATAGCAAAAACAAAGGAGCCATTGGTCCATAGGGAGCGGGATGACCACTGTCCTGAAATGTTATTAAGTGTGCAGTGATATGTCATTCAGTTTGTGTCTTTCCTCTGATTTCGCAGACCACAGTTCTGCTGGACGAGGCAAAAATTCGAGAGGATGCCAGACACGCTCAGCAGAAGAGTTTAGAAAAAGATTACACCGCCTCAAAGAAAGAAAACAACACTGTATGTTTTTATACACTATTTGTATTTGGCCTGTTCTGTTTAGTAACTGGTTTTGTTTCTGCAGCTTAAGTTGACCATAAAGAACTGGGAGGACACACACCGAGAGCTGAGCGAGAAGATTAAAGTTTACCAGAAATCCCAAAAGGAGCTGGAAGACTCGTTAGCTCAGAAAGATCACAACATAGAGGTCCGTGCCTGTTTGAATTAAATCATTTATCTGCTTTTTTTTTGCATGGATTAATCTTTTCTTCTCAATGCGTGATCAGGTGCTGTCGGACCTTCTGTCGGACCTGGAAGCATGTGACGTGCAGAAAGCGGATCCCTCGGTTTCTGCTAACAGAGATATGTCTGTTGGTGAGTAGTGACTGGTACAGTGTCATGTACAGGCTGCAGGAGGAGTGGACTGACCAAGGGATAATGCGGAAGAAGACGATTACAGCAAATAAGACTCTTGTGAGCAGAAATCTGGAGCCATATTTGTGGGTAGCAACAGCCTAGCAACCACAGCCATTTTGGACCAGCTTTCGGAGTTAGAAAGCATTTGGATCTACAAAGACACTTTCAAAATGTAAAAGCCAGTATCATGCAAGTTCTCAATGTAGGTGAATGAAGCCAAAGTGAGCTGAAGCAAAACTTCCTTAGTAGACTTCAAACCCTAGGAAGCTATGTAAAGCTTCTGGATGGGGTCCAAGCATAGACTGTAGGTGGACAATCCTAAACCGTGAGCTCAGTGAAGCCCAACAGGGAAGTGCTCATGAAGTTTTGCTCCAACTCACTCTGGCTCTTATCGACTTGCATTTTCAAGTAAACTTCTCGCTCATTAACCGTTTGTCATTCACTATTTTGGGTTTAGAATCCGTGGTGTAGCGCTCTCTGATTCTGGTGTTAAAATGTAGCCATATTCTCTTGACCGATCGAATTACATTATTCATGGGAGAAATTCCAGCTTACCTTAGCAACCATTATAACAACACGCTATGGTGAAATGCTCTTATAAGGAAATTGGCTTCAGCTAGCTTATCTTCAAATCAGTTTCTTCCACATTAAGGCTAACACAAGTGACGGGTGATGTCACACTCGGCCCGTCCACTCCTAATACACGGTATGGTTCCAACATCCAGCTAGTGGGTTAGCCCTGTCCTCTGAAGTCTTTGATATTCTGTGAATGCTGAGGTAACTGTTATACTATTGTCACAGATAAAACAACAGCCATAAAGAACAGGATCCAACAGATGATGGATGTGTCCAGGGTAAGTGCAGAAATACTGACCATCAGTTCATCAGAGTCTGAAAACCAACTATCTGATGCATGTTGAATGATTTCAGGTTCAGACCACTCTCTCAGTCGTCGAAGAGGAGCGAGACCGGTTCATGTCCAAACTGCACGCTGAGGAAAAGGCCAGGAAATCACTGGAAGGTCAGTTTTCTTAAAATTATTATTTTGTCTTGTGGTATCTTCATAATGAACAAGTAACAAATCAAGTTTACACTTTTGGCTGATATTTGTTGTTTTGGCCTCTTTTCAGAGATTATGAGCATTGTCAGAGGTTGTGTGAAGCCATATACTGTCAAATGAACATGTTTTCTATTTTTGAATTATAATGACAAAAGAATCTCCTCTTCTGGCCCTGATCATAAGTCTCCCCAGTTCTCACCAGCGTGTGTTGCCCTTTAACATCTATGACAGCTTTGAGTCTTTTGAGGAAGTTGGTGTTGGAAGTTGAGAGGAAGAGGTTATTTTTCCTCTCTGATCTCACTGGTTTCTCACTGGTATATCTCTGGTATCTTTCTGGTCTTTGTCTGGTCTTGGTCTCTGGTCTCTCTCGTCTGTTTCGTCTCTCTGGTCTCAGTCTACCTCTTTCTTTCTCATTCTCGTTTTCTCTCGTCTCCTCTGATGGTAAAACTGCCCATTCTTCATGGAATAAAATTCCTGGGCCACCTTGCATGAACTGTACAATTTAATAACATTGGCATTTACATGAAGGTAATCAGATATTTTATTTGGAACAAGATAATAGTCTTGTCTACTGGTCCTCCACAGAGCAACACCAGGAGCTGGAGCACGCCATAGCTACCATAAAAAGTGAGAAGAGTTTGGTGGAAAACCAGTACAAGGTTCTCCAACAGAAGAACGAGATCATTGTGGAGATGTACCAGCAGAAGGAGAGCGCTCTGCAACAGTGAGAAACTCTATTATGTCATATTTCCCAAGTTTTATTGCAAGTGATGTAAATGATGGGAGTCTCAGGAGCTAATGACATTTTATCTTTTTTAGAAGTGACCCTTGTGTGAAACTGAAATCCTTCAATAATTCCTTTTAACTCTCTTTAAAACCTCCTGAGCGAGCTGAACAGAGCTGTGTGCTGTTGCAGGAGGCTGACCAAAGAGGAGATGGAGCGGCGCAGTAAGGAGAGCATGCTGACGGAGGTGGGAGGGAAAGCCACGGAAGCAGAGGAGCAGGTCCGAGTCCTCCGACAGCGCATCAACGAGATGGAGGAGCAGATGAGGAAGACTGAGGAGATGTACAAGGAGCAGGTACATTTCAAGCTGCTCTCGCTTGAAACTTGTTCCTTGCTCTCAAAACTCCATGAGTTTTCAAATGCATGTATTTTTTTTAGGTCTTTGTCTGATTTTTGTCTTGCTCTAGTTTTTACATGCATGTATTTTTTTTGTCTTGTCTGTTTAGCCTTAAGTCTTGGTCCAGGTCTAATCTTAGTTTTGGCCTTGGTCCTGGTCTAGTTTTCAGATACATGAATTTGTTTGCCTTGTCTTGGTCTTGGTCCTGGTCTAGTTTCACATGTTCATAATTTTTTGATGTCTTGTCTGGTCTCGGTCTGATCAGAGACCAAGACCAATTCTTTATCGCTCCGTGTCTGGTCCTGGCCCTGGTCTTGGTCTAGTTTTCACATGCATGTATTTTTGGCTTCTGTCATTTCTTTAGATCAGCATAAAAGGAGACTACCGTCACTCAGCCAATCAGCTCAAATTGTGACTAACAAGGCTCATTCTTAGAATCATGTGAAAGATTGTTTTCTAATAAGATGAAGACTGCAGGCTGATGGACTTGTTCCCATTACACTTTGAAAACTCTCTCACCCATAGGAGAAACGTGTTAGTTTTGGGAATACAAAGTTGGGTACCTCAACTTTAAAACACTAACAGGAAATATGGCTTTGGTTTCTGTTTTATAGATCAAAGAACAAGAAAACAAGACTCATTCAAACTGGGTAAGTGGCTCCTTTGTCCTGGTTTTAAAGTCCCATATGTACACATGAGCGGGAGCATGACTCCTGTCTGCTGTCGTTTTGTCCTTGGGCAAGACACTTAACCCCACTTTGCCTGAAGCCTCTGCTGAATAATCAAGGCTCCTGTGGACTCACCACCTGCAGGAGGATCAGTGAGAGGGGCTTGTGCTAAGTGTACTGGGTGCAGCTCTGACTGCCACCCCCCGACCCAGAAATGGATTAAGAGAAAGAAAATGGATGGATGGATATGTACTCATTACCATGATCCTCTTTGTTTGTAGATTACTGCAAGAAATGCTGAACGAGCGCTGAACCAGGAGAAAGTGGAAGCTTCAAAACTGCGAGAAAAGTGAGTGAAACAATCTGAAAAATAATTCAGAACGAGAATCAATTAGCGCAGTGCCCCATTGACGGCTTCTGCATTTCTGGACTGACTTCTTTATCTCATCTGTGGAAGGATTGGCATCAAACTTCAGACCTGTCAAAGCAGTCCCACTAATAACACTGCTGGCCAAAAATTATCTGTTTGTGAAGATAAAAGTTGACACAGCACAGAAGAGAAAATTACTGACTGTGGCACAAAAAGAGCTGCTAAGGCTGGTTCCTAAAAGATGGGCAATGCTAACCTGCTAGCTCAATGATTCCAATGGCTCCAACTCTCTCTGGCTCCTATTGACTTACATGTAAAAGTAAACTCCTGTAGCTCAGTAACCGTTTGTCACTTTCACCATTTTGGGCTTAATGAAATTTGTGGTTTAGCACTTTCTGTGATCCTGGTGTTTGTATTGTGATCTTGTCCTTGTAAATCCTTATATGAGCCATAAGGACTGTTCACTCATATGTCTTCATTTGCGAGAGAAAACTCCAGCTTGCCTTAGCAACCGTCTTAGCAACACATCTGATGCTGTTACGGTGCAAAGTTAATGCCATCAAAACAAATTCCCATATAAGAAAAATGGCTCCAGCTAGTTTATGTTCAAATCGACCTTGTCCGCATTAAGTGGTGATGTCACACTTGGTCAGTCCACTCCTAATACACGCTCTGTGCTCTTCACTCTCTTGCAGACTGACCGTCCTCACGTCTCAGCTGAACGAGAAGCGCGCCCCTCTCTTCAGACCCAATTCCGGCCAGTTCCCGGGACCTCGCCAAGGTGAGCTCCTCTCCCCTTTTACCTCAGCGCTGCAATTTGCAAACGGCTCGATCCTGAGAGGACTGCGGCGAGCCCAGGCTTTGGCATGAGTGTGCGGCGTGTTGTGTTAAAGTGCCTGGTTTGGTTATGACAGGTGACTCGTATGGACCGTCTCCTGTGAGCGGGGGGGCACCGTCGCCTCCCATTATGATCGAGGGCCCGCGCCGCCCTCCCTCCGCCCCCGTGGGTCGTAAAATAGACCCCTTTGGTGAGTTTCAGGACTTCTCACTGGCTCCAGTCTTCCTCCTTGATTCAACTTCCTTATTCATTTTGCTTTGTTTCCCTCTTTTATATTCTTTGCTTCATCTCGCTTTTTCCGGATCCTCTTATGCCTGTCAAAAATAGGGTTAGGGTTCCACTATACAATGCATCCAAATTTGGGTTAAAGGCTCAAGTATACGTCAAAAGGGTTGGAGGTCCGAGTGTACAGTGGTCCCTCGTGGTTCACCTTTCATGGCCTCACTGTTTCATGTTTTTTTATGTGCAATTCAGCTTGTTTCTTGCGTGCTGTGTGTATACTCCAACAACATTATATACAATGTCATATAACCGCAGTATAACATGACAGTTACTTATGTTTAAAATAAGAACACGTTTGTGGCTTGTGGGATTAGTTCAGAGGACTACTGCAGTCTTCCTCAGTCCTGGACTCCCTGGACTCTCGCTGGTCTCTACAAACCTACAACTATCTCTGCGATCGCACTTAAGCAGTCGTGGGTTAAAGTAGTTAGAAAAGTGTATGAAGTGAGGGGTTTCACAGCCTTAAAGGTCCTATATTGGGCCAAAACTTGTGAGATTATTGCCATTTCTTGCATTGAGGTGATGTCACCTCTATTGAAACGAGCTAATCACTGCTCCTCCCTGGTTCTTTGCCTCTGAGCCCGCCTACCCCCACCCGAACTGTGATTTTGCCTCCTGCTGACTAGTTTAATGTTCAAAATGTTCAGCTTTTACCGTGTACATTGTCATTTCAGACCTTAGAATAAAATGTTTCCAACAATGGCGATCTGTCTCACAGAGCCTTATGTCCTCAATCAGACCCTAATTATTTAGTTAACTGTAGTTTACAGTACAGACCAAAAGTTTGGACACAGTTTCTCATTCAAAGCTTTTTTTTAAATTTTATGTTTGTAAAAATAATAGGTTCACACTAAAGGCATCAAAGCTATGAATTAACTCGTGTGGAATTATGTACGTAAAAGTATGAAACAACTGAAAATATGTCTTATATTCTCGGTTCTTCAAAGTAGCACCTTTTGCTCTGATTACTGCGTCGCACATTCTTGGCATTCTCTTGATGAGCTTCAAGAGGTAGTGACCTGAAATGGTCTCCAACAGTCTTGAAGGAGTTCCCATGATGCTTAGCACTTGCTGGCCCTTTCGCCTTCACTCTGTGGTCCAGCTCCCCCCAAAACCATCTGGACTGGGTTCAGGTCCGGTGACTGGAGGCCGGCTCATCTGGCCCAGCACTCCACCACTCTCCTTATTGGTCAAACAGCCCTTACACAGCCTGGTGTGGATCTACAGTCAAAAGTCATGAAAAGAAAGGAAACTCATTGAATGAGAAAGTGTGTCCACACTTTTGGTCTGTACTGTACGTCGAGTTAGTAGCACTGTACTTACAGATTGATTGTGTCTTTTATCGTGGGAATAACAAAGGTTTCCAGATCAGCTTTTGAGCAAGTCCAGTTTCATTGTGACCGTAGTTCTGGAACAGTCTTTAGTGACGTGGCACTTTCAGAAAAAAGTCCACCCTCATCCAGCGCATTCTTGGTCTTTGGGCCAAATAGGGCATCACATATTTACACCCAAAAATATTTTTTTTCTAAGTTGACATGATCTTAACACTTTTAGTCGCTGACAATGGCGGTAAAGCAATATAGCTCCATTTGGTAGATGCAATACAAAACGCTGGACTCGGTAGAGGCCGTAAAAATCACCTCCTGGATTTTATTATTATTTTTGACAACAAGCAGTATATTTATTATACATTGTTTTCCCTGTTATGATTACATTATTTTAGAACCATTTTAAACAGTGGCTTCTGCGTCATCCGCGTAGTTGATGTTGTGTTCGTCACAGATGTGGACCCGGGTGTTTTGCTGCCTCTGTAGAATTGAAAGGGAAAGATTGCTCGCTAATTAAAGCTCAATGAAAAAAACTTCTCTGGGCATGTATGTGAAGGGCAAATAGCACTGCAATGAGAAAGGTCAAGCGGAATATGGGACCTTTCTTATTTCACCTATTGCGGGTTATTTTTATCACAAAAACAAGGGACCAGTGAATGTCCGAAATCGGGTATAGACCTGTATTTCTTCACTCTTTTTAATGTACTGTGATTATTTATAATTTAATGCCATGAATGAGTTTACTGTTTCTTTTCTTGTTTTGTCATACACTTTGAGTTTCCTTGTGTGTGAACTGTGCTTTACAAATAAACTTGCATTTCCCGCTTTTTCTTCCATGTCCTGCGAATGTTAATGTTGTCTCTTCTTCACAATAATGATTTTTCTCTTCAGGCCCCAGACCTCCGTCAGACCCTCACGGCCGCTATGCAGAAAGCAAGCATATGTCTGGGTTGGGTATGTCACCTCATACAATTTATTTGTGTGTCACCTTAAATCACAACAGTAGTCGTCACGAAAGCACTTTACAATGTTGTGGATTCGCCAACACCAGTTAACAAACACATACAGTAGAAGCAATTGGCCCACAGGAAGCAGTATGACCACTATCCAGAAATGTTAGTAAATGTGCAGAAATGTCCCAGATCATCACTGTCTGTAGACCCTCCTACATCACAAAAAACCACTCACAAATGGGACAGAGGGATCCGCTGTAGGCTGTAGGTCCTAGCCTACAGCCTAGGACCTGTAGGCTATGGAAGACCTGTTCACAGGTGCATGTAAAACAGTCTGTGTTCAGGGGACCTACAGTGCCTTGCGAAAGTATTCGGCCCCCTTGAACCTTTCAACATTTCGCCACATTTCAGGCTTCAAACATAAAGATATAAAATTTTCATTTTTTGTCATGAATCAACAACAAGTGGGACACAATCGTGAAGTGGAACGAAATTTAAACTTTTTTAACAAATAAAAAACTGAAAAGTGGGGCGTGCAATATTATTCGGCCCCTTTACTTTCAGTGCAGCAAACTCACTCCAGAAGTTCAGTGAGGATCTTTGAATGATCCAATGTTGTCCTAAATGACTGATGATGATAAATATAATGCATCTGTGTGTAATCAAGTCTCCGTATAAATGCACCTGCTCTTTGTTAGTCTCAGGGTTCTGTTGAAAGCGCAGAGAGAACCATGAAGACAAAGGAACACACCAGGCAGGTCCGAGATACTGTTGTGGAGAAGTTTAAAGCCGGATTTGGATACAAAAAGATTTCCCAAGCTTTAAACATCTCAAGGAGCACTGTGCAAGCAATTATATTGAAATGGAAGGAGTATCAGACCACTGCAAATCTACCAAGACCTGGCCGTCCCTCCAAACTTTCATCTCAAACAAGGAGAAGACTGATCAGAGATGCAGCCAAGAGGCCCATGATCACTCTGGATGAACTGCAGATAACTACAGCTGAGGTGGGGATGGTGTGTTCAGGGTGATAAGCTGTGTTGCTTTTACGCCAAACATATCGTTTTGCATTGTGGCCAAAAAGTTCGATTTTGGTTTAATCTGACCAGAGCACCTTCTTCCACATGTTTGGTGTGTCTCCCAGGTGGCTTGTGGCAAACTTTAAACGAGACTTTTTATGGATATCTTTGAGAAATGGCTTTCTTCTTGCCACTCTTCCATAAAGGCCAGATTTGTGCAGTGCACGACTGATTGTTGTCCTATGGACAGACTTTCCCACCTCTGGAGTGAGTTTGCTGCACTGAAAGTAAAGGGGCCGAATAATATTGCACGCCCCACTTTTCAGTTTTTTATTTGTTAAAAAAGTTTAAATTATCCAATACATTTCGTTCCACTTCACGATTGTGTCCCACTTGTTGTTGATTCATGAAAATTAAAATTTTATATCTTTATGTTTGAAGCCTAAAAAGTTGCGAAATGTTGAAAGGTTCAAGGGGGCCGAATACTTTCACTGTATTATCACACCATGAAACAGACAATGGGACAGTGGGTTAATAGCAATGAACTACAGCTGAAGTCAAAATGCTAACTGATAAAGAGAGAGCGGAGGATTGTGTTGTCATACACAGGGGTCATCATCTCCAGCAGGGTTCTCCGTGTGCAGTCTCAATAGTTTTTATAGTTATATTGTTAGTGTATAATCTGTTGATGTGTTTTACAACTTGCATCCTATTTTGTGTTGTTTTGCAGAAATGCTGGGTCCTCGTAACTCGTCTCCCGCCAACATGGACGCCCCGGTGAGTGCGGTCCCTGTTCTCTGTGTGAGGTGCTATATAAATAAACTGTGTTGTCATTCATGACCTGTGTCCTGCTCAGATCCAGGCTGAGGGCACTGTCTCTTCTGAGAGCCCCGAGCCTGTGAGTACTGTGTGTGTTAGGGTTTGTTCTCCAGGGGCCTCTCTCCAGAGGCCTTTCCCCATAGGCCCTAGAGATCTTTGGGGAAAAGCCCCTGACCTGGGGCCTCTGGGGAACGTGCTTTCACTGCACATTTACTGGACTTGGACTTGAGGGCAGAGGTTCGGTTTGGGCTTGTCTCACTGGGTCACGCTCCTGATGCCAGACTCTGTTTCCTCCAGTGGTTGATGATTGTGACTTTAACATTATTCATGATTGTTTGCAGTGAGTTAAACTTATGTCATGTTCCTTATTTTATCAAACTATTAAGTCTTTGGCACTGCATTTTTTTGTGTGGTTTAATAACGGTTTGTCACTGTGGGTTGTTTGGGTAGTGATTGTTGGGTTAAACTGCTCTTGTGTGTGTAGCATTGTGTATTCTGTGTGTGTGGTTTGTGCATGTTCCTCTGTGTGTGATTGTGACACGTGTTTGTGTTCAGGGTCCCGGTTCGTTCATCGTGTCTCCCATCAAAGACTGTCCAGACTCAGGCCCTCCGCCCCATGAGCATCTGCTGCCTCCGGGCCGACTGCCTCCTCCAGGAGCATACAGACCAATGCGTCCCGGTCCATACCCGCCTGGGCCTGGCCCATACCCCCACCCCCCTCCTGGGGCCCTGCCTCCTCATCCTCATGGGCCGCTTCCAGCCAACGGACACCCAGGGATGCCTATGGGGGGAGACTTCGGACCCCGTCCATCCAACGGGCATGCTTTTCAGCCTAGACCTGGCCCTGTCCCTATGGATCTCCGTGGCCCTCCACCCCCACACATGCGTCCCCCTCCCTACTATGGTCCCATGCCTCCCCCACACGGTGAGTGTCAGTCTGCAGACTTTATGTGTGTGTCTCTATGTTTTTACTGAGCCCTGTCCCGTGTGTTTTGCAGTTCTTCGAGGCCCCATGGGACCTCATCAGCCCTTCCCTCCAGACATGCGTTACCCAGGGCCCCGGGGTGGCCCTCCCTTGAACATGCCCCGAGGAGTGCCTCCTCCAGGAGCCCTGCCTCCTCATAGTGGCCCCTATGCTCCTCCAGATTCCTTCCAGAGCACCGGTGCTCACAGCAACACGGAGAGTCCTGATGCTGCCGCTGGGGCCGAGCCTTAACCCCACAGCCACACTGAACTGGAGCAGGACTGGAGCAGGACCGGGACTCTCTTACAGACACAGACTCACAGGGTTTGACCACAGTCCCTGCCCTCTGCCATAATGGCTGATCTGTTTGACTGTTATGGGGAAATCACCCTTTTTGCACCTTTTGACTTTCAAACGTGAGCAAACCCTCTGTTCTGACATCGCACAGACCCATGGGGGAAACATGAGAACCACAGCTTTATGTGCAATAACGTCAAACATGTTGGACTCATCTTTTAAGTTGTGAAGAGCATTCTTTTAAAGGGGCAGTGTTAATGTCATTTCCTGTGGAAATTATTTTTAAAAAGGAAATTTGGCTTTGAGCATTTCAGGAAATCCACTCTTTCCAATTGTTGCTTGAGAATGGACTATAAACTGATGGCCAGATGTAACTTATTTTACTATGTTGTAGTTTTAATAAAGAATGTAAAAGATGCCACTCTACACATTCTGTCACACTGCATTATGACTGAAGTTTTATACAGCACTTCTGGACAATCAGACACTACAGCGGTGATTAACTGTAGCCACAGCTGCCCTGGGGAAAAGTGACAGAAGGGAGGCAACCAGTATGTGCCAATCTAATCTGGCTGAAAGCGCCTTGCCACAGGACACTGTACAGCTGTGCTACTATGCCACCTGGTGTTCCGAGGTCTCCCAACACAGTGCCAACAGGGCCTGCCCTGCTGAGCTTCGAAGATCTAATGTGATCTGGTTTTCAGCTGCAAGTGGTGCCACACATGGGTCATTTCTACTCAAAGCCCACAAATGACCCAGAATGACCAAACATGACGATGGCAGATAAAACAGCAAAAAGATTTGAAAATAAACTGGATTTTACTTTTATTATAAATGAACAGACCTCCCAAACTTCACTTATTGCCATAATGTTAATGTTTCTGTATCTTATTTATTTACAGAGTTTGACAAAACATTTAAAAATAGAAGCTAAAGTTAAACATGAACATGCAGCAATGTCAGAATAAAACACTGGATTTTAACCTTTAATCAGGACATTCAGGGTTTTAGAACCATGTGAAGTTCGAATCCTTTAGAGTTCATTCCTCCATGTGAACAAAGTGTTTTAAACTGACAGTCAATAGTTGCTTTTTTTTAAGCCACACATTGACCTCATTGTGAAGTGATGAATCTTCTCATTCAGATGTGACAGCTGCTTCGAGACACAGGCTCCTGCGCGTGGATCTTCAGACAAACTGAACAGGAGCTGGATGTTCTCTAAAGCCCCGTTTCCACCAGCCCTACTCGGCTCTGCTCTAATCTTCCCTGACAAGTAGTGTTTCCACAGGCCCTGTTTAACCACTGCCTGGTCCCTCTTGACCCTGGTTATATTCAGATCAAGCTATGGTGACAGCTTGATCTGAATATAACCAGGGCCAAGAGGAACCTAAGTGTTCTGATTGGTCAGAGTGCTGCTGGAAGCCATGGTTACCAGGAATGTCCCCAGATATTGGTTTCTTTCTGTCGGTTGCCAGTGTCCGGTACCAGATTGAGTCGGGCTGGTGGAACTGGGGCTACTGGGACCATGGCTGTAACTGCTCCTTGTGAGAAGGATTTGATTAGCAAACATTTTTGTGGCAATTTCAAGTCACAAGACCTTCAGTATTCATGTATTTTGCTCAAGCCATAACTCCAACTGTTTATGAATCATTCTCATAAACAAAAGATAAGGCCATAAACAACGTGGATCAGCACCTGCTTCATCGCGTGTGGAAGACGAGGGACTAACAACACAAACATGTGGCTGAGACATGTCCTTCTGGTCGTCCTGCAGGAGGTGGGGCTTAGCTGTCCTTTTCCTGCAGGAGGCGGGGCTTAGCTGTCCTCTTCCTGCAGGAGGCGGGGCTTAGCTGTCCTTCTGTAGCGTCTGATGCAGGTGAAGATACAGAGGCTTCTTTGTCAACAGCTGCAGTTTCTTCCTCTTGAAATCCGTGGGCTTCTTGTACCTACACAACAGCAGAATGATGTCGCATAAGACTATTTTGGGAGAAAATAACCAAATAAATTTAAATCACTAAATTGTGATCTTTTAGGGTTTTTGTTGTTCTCTCTGTTCTAAAAGCACAAATGTTTCCTTTCATCTACTGTTTTTGTTAAAGGACAGTTTGAGATGTGGAGGTACTATAATGTTTATCCAGGAGCAAACTGTGCAAAGTGAAAAAGCATATTCTACATCTGCATGTGTGAGTGTCATAGCTCTGTTTGCTCTGATGTTTATATATTTTGCGCACACACAAACTCATGGTAAAAATACCCCTTAATACCCAGCTTCACCCAGACTCGACCTCATATGGCTCCCAGATACACTGAGTTTGAGACCCCTGCTGTCTTTAAGTGCTCTTACAGTTCGATGACGATTGGACCTGGTTTGATCTCGTCCAGTTCCATGAAGGAGAAACACTTTGTGCTGGTGAACCTCTTCTTCGGTTTGTAGTGCTTGAATTCAAAGAAAATGGCTGCTCCTGAAAAAGCATTAACTTCAGTGAAAATAAGTGTGCAAACATTATTCAAGTATCAGAACATAACTAAGCTCTAAGTGTCTGGGGAGAGGAAAGTCTGGATCCTGCTCTGACAGACTGTTTGATGCGCACCTTTAAATGAAGCAACAGAGTCTGGTCATAAGCTTTGGGCAATGACTAAAAGGACGAGATTGCGGTTACAATCGTTCCACATGAGTGAGGAGCTCGGAGCCACTGCCCTCCACCTGGAGAGTAGCTAGTTGAGGTGATTCAGGCATCTGTTTGGGATGGCTACTGGATGACTCCCTGGGCATGTCTCAACCCAGGACACACTGGAGTGACTGTGTCTCAGATGGCCTGGGACAGATGGATTATGGTCCATGTAGCCCTGTCCTACTCTGCTCTACGCCTGTTTCCATTAAGTATCTGGTACTGTATCCTAGCAACCTACCCACAACAAACCAATATCTGTGGAAAGTGCTCGGTAAGCTGATGTAAACACTCACAATCAGAGTAGGGTAGAGTACAGTAGATTCGAGTGAGAAGGGCAGGACTGGTGGAAACAGGGCATCTAACTGTCACAGATAGTAAGAGAAATCTAACTTAACATTTAACTACATATGGATAAAATACAGTGAGATATATCTTTTGTGAACATTTGTTTGAACACTATTGTTTGAACACTATTTTTACTATGAGAAAACATTTGACTGTAAAATGTTTCTGAAGTTGTGTTTACCTTTGGGCAGTTTCTCCACATGCTTCTGCACTTCCACGTCGACGTTAAAGTGGATGAAGGTGTCTTCTTTTCTCGAGGCCACAGGTGTGTCCTGCACTGGGTTCAAATCCACTCCATTCACATCTGAAAGCAAACCATTCAGCCTCAGTCCTGGATCTACAACCTCAGTCCTGGATCTACAGCCTCAGTCCTGGATCTACAGCCTCAGTCCTGGATCTACAGCCTCAGTCCTGGATCTACAGCCTCAGTCCAGGGTCTACAGCCTCAGTCCTGGATCTACAGCCTCAGTCCTGGGTCTACAGCCTCCTATGTGTTTGATATAATTGCATCCCCTTTGTTCAAACCGTTTGATTCTCTGATCTGTTGTTGGCAAATCCACAAATTTGTAAATAACTCTGAGACAGCTACTGTTGTAATTCAGGGATACACTAAATTCAATTCAATGTATTTGTGTATTGCTCTAACAGCAGTAGTCTTTGAGGACTTTACAAAGTCCTCAAACACATAGGGGCCATTGGTCCTTCGGGGGCGAGATGACCACTGTCCCTTCTATAACTGCTCCAAACACAGTCTCTTTATCCACAGAAGTAAATATGAGAAACAGGAGTAAACCTTTGATGCTGATGGTCATGTAGGGGTCGATGCACTGGCCCGCGTCCTTCAAGCCGATCTTCTCTATGGTGATGGTGAGGAGGGTCATTCCAGGCTCCGATGGTAACTGAGGCAGCAATGTACCTACGCAAAAGATGCAACCATGAACACGCGGTAGAGGAGAGCAATGGAGGGTTCTTACCAGGGGCACGTGGCGAGAACGTGTCCACAGATCCATGTCCTGCCGCTGGGTCTTCCTCTCCCTCCAGCTCCAAGTTCTCCTCCTCTCCAGGGGCCAGGATCTTACTGCCCCCACAAAAACAGGCACACAAACACATTAGTCTCATGCTACTGTTGACTTTAATTACACTTTACTGAAAAGATGTGAACGAAAGTCCGAATATTTCAACATTTACTGAGAATTAGACATAGTTTATAGTTTCTCCGCAAGGTGGGTGCAGTATGTGGCAGTGGACAAGGGGGTGCAGTATGTGGCAGTGGACATGAGGGTGCAGTATGTGGCAGTGGACATGGGGGTGCAGTATGTGGCAGTGAACATGAGGGTGCAGTATGTGGCAGTGGACATGGGGGTGCAGTATGTGGCAGTGGACATGAGGGTGCAGTATGTGGCAGTGGACATGGGGGTGCAGTATGTGGCAGTGGACATGGTGGCGCAGTATGTGGCAGTGGACATGAGGGTGCAGTATGTGGCAGTGGACATGGGGGTGCAGTATGTGGCAGTGAACATGGGGGTGCAGTATGTGGCAGTGAACATGGGGTGCAGTGTGTGGCAGTGGACAAGGGGGTGCAGTGCGTGGCAGTGAACATGGGGGTGCAGTATGTGGCAGTGGACATGGGGGTAATTCTCAATGGTTTACCCAATAAGAAGTGATTTTTATCAAAACATGAACAATAATAATATCTTACCGCGACGGCACAGGCTGCACATCGAACGGGAACTCTTTGTTATACGTCAAAATGTCTAGAATAACTGCAAACAATCAACACAAAAACAGTATTTTAATCAATCTTACATTCACACAGTTACAGTTCCCTCTTTGTGACTGAGGCAAGTTTATTTGTAGAGCACAGTTCATATACACGGCCACTCAGAGAGCGCTAAACAAAATATGAATAAATTACTGCATTTACAAGAGTGAAGATACAATGCTTCAGTTGTTGCAGCAAAACAGAACTGTTGTTAACCTGGATTTGAACATTATCAGAGTAGAAGCCTGTCTCACATTATCAGGAAGACTGTTCCAGATTTTAGCTGCATACTGTTGCTATTTATAAAACTTACTATTTTCCAAAGTCTTCAGGTCTTCCAGTTTAAATTCATCCTTTGCCTGAGCACTGCACTGCAATAGAACAGAGATTACAAAAGGTCAGGTTCTTTCTTTAAAAGGACAGTATGTAATATATTTTCACGTAGTGGGAATGAGGCTTTGGTCATTTTCCAGATTACTTTTTAAATGTTTTTCCCTTGATTTTTCTCTTTTACCAGGAAGTTCCTCTAAAGTTAATACTAAAACTCTAGCAAACGCAGTCACACTCTTATCTCTACTATACACACATGGTTCACCTGCATTATCTAAAGAAGCAACACAGAATAAATACAGCTGTTTTCCTACTCTATTTCTGTTTTATTACAACATAAAACTCACCAACCTGTAAACTGGCACCTCTCATTTCCAGACATGTCGCAATTTTGCCCAAGGTTTTCTGAAAAAAAGAGCAAACTTTCTTTAAAAAACAGACACCAAAGAAAGACCAGCGAGAGCAGAGAGAGAGCAGAGAGAGAGCAGAGAGAGAGCAGAGAGAGAGCAGAGAGAGAGCAGAGAGAGAGCAGAGAGAGCAGAGAGAGAGCAGAGAGAGAGCAGAGAGGGAGCAGAGAGAGAGCAGAGAGAGCAGAGAGAGCAGAGAGAGAGCAGAGAGAGAGCAGAGAGGGAGCAGAGAGAGAGCAGAGAGAGCAGAGAGAGAGCAGAGAGAGAGCAGAGAGGGAGCAGAGAGAGAGCAGAGAGAGAGCAGAGAGGGAGCAGAGAGAGAGCAGAGAGAGCAGAGAGAGCAGAGAGGGAGCAGAGAGAGAGCAGAGAGAGCAGAGATAGCAGAGAGAGAGCAGAGAGAGAGCAGAGAGGGAGCAGAGAGAGAGCAGAGAGAGCAGAGAGAGAGCAGAGAGAGAGCAGAGAGAGAGCAGAGAGGGAGCAGAGAGAGAGCAGAGAGAGAGCAGAGAGGGAGCAGAGAGAGAGCAGAGAAAGAGCAGAGAGAGAGCAGAGAGAGAACAGAGAAAGAGCAGAGAGAGAGCAGAGAGAGCAGAGAGAGCAGAGAGAGAGCAGAGAGAGCAGAGAGAGAGCAGAGAGACCAGAGAGAGAGCAGAGAGAGAGCAGAGATAGCAGAGAGAGAGCAGAGAGAGAGCAGAGAGAGAGCAGAGAGAGAGCAGAGAGAGAGCAGAGAGGGAGCAGAGAGAGAGCAGAGATAGCAGAGAGAGAGCAGAGAGGGAGCAGAGAGAGAGCAGAGAGAGCAGAGAGAGAGCAGAGAGGGAGCAGAGAGAGAGCAGAGAGAGAGCAGAGAGAGAGCAGAGAGAGAACAGAGAGAGAACAGAGAGAGAACAGAGAGAGAGCAGAGAGAGAGCAGAGAGAGAGCAGAGAGAGCAGAGAGAGAGCAGAGATAGCAGAGAGAGAGCAGAGAGGGAGCAGAGAGGGAGCAGAGAGAGAGCAGAGAGGGAGCAGAGAGAGAGCAGAGAGAGAAAAGAGAAAGAGCAGAGAGAGAACAGAGAGAGAACAGAGAGAGAGCAGAGAGAGAGCAGAGAGAGCAGAGAGAGAGCAGAGAGAGCAGAGAGAGAGCAGAGAGAGCAGAGAGAGAGCAGAGAGAGCAGAGAGAGCAGAGAGAGAGCAGAGAGAGAGCAGAGAGACCAGAGAGAGAGAGCAGAGAGATAGCAGAGAGAGAGCAGAGAGAGAGCAGAGAGAGAGCAGAGAGGGAGCAGAGAGAGAGCAGAGAGGGAGCAGAGAGAGAGCAGAGATAGCAGAGAGAGAGCAGAGAGGGAGCAGAGAGGGAGCAGAGAGAGAGCAGAGAGAGCAGAGAGAGAGCAGAGAGAGAGCAGAGAGAGAGCAGAGAGGGAGCAGAGAGAGAGCAGAGAGGGAGCAGAGAGAGAGCAGAGATAGCAGAGAGAGAGCAGAAAGGGAGCAGAGAGGGAGCAGAGAGAGAGCAGAGAGAGCAGAGAGAGAGCAGAGAGGGAGCAGAGAGAGAGCAGAGAGAGAACAGAGAAAGAGCAGAGAGAGAACAGAGAGAGAACAGAGAGAGAGCAGAGAGAGACCAGAGAGAGCAGAGAGAGCAGAGAGAGAGCAGAGAGAGCAGAGAGAGAGCAGAGAGACCAGAGAGACCAAAGGGACTTTAACCCCGAGACTTTCTCAAAGGGACTTTAACCCCGAGGCTTCTTCAAAATACAATTTAGAGAGTTTGACAGACCCCAAAAAACAGACCAAAATTTAGCTAATATCCAATTATGCAGACTTTACATATTAAAAAAGGTGTCTGCTTACCTTATTCTTGTCAAACCGGTTCCAAGGACTGTCCGAGAGGTCTGCCAACTCTTTTCCGCGTCGGAAAATATTCAATTTAAAAAACAAAACAGAGAAAGTGAGGGAGCAAGAGCAAGCCCATCCAAAAGCGAGCCCTTTCAGCGTCCGCTGGGATTTCTCCCCTTCCAGATAACGTGCTGTTGCTCCCACACGCCGAAAAAAAGAAACAGAAAATTCCCTCAAAACAATCCAGAGAATGGCACACACGGAGCCGCGCATTCTCCACCAAATCTGTTAGGATTTAGCAGACAGAGACGGATCGTGGTGTGCCAAACTCTGGAAGTTTATTTAAGTTGCTCTCAAGTTCCACTGTTTTACTCTGTTTCTTTTCCTCAGACAGAATAAAGGCAGTACACAGTTTATATAGTCATTGTCACGTCACACATCGAAAGACATACGTGTCACAAAGAGACAGTCAAATCATAGTCATAACATGGAGTCCTTGTAGAGTCCTTGTACAGTCCTGCACGTAGGCCATATTGCTATCTAATACTAATACCATGTCCATGAGAATGTGTGCTGACATGCTGCAATCTCACTCCTTGCCGGTGGTGGAGCAACCGGAACGAGCTCTGAGGGGAGTATTTTTTGGGACCAGTCTATGTTTAGCCGCTGTGGACTTTTGAATGCACTCGTTAAAAAAATGGGGCTCATTCATTTAATGAGTGCAGCCTTTTTCCCACAGAAAATGTGAAAAAACGCACACATTTTCCTGCGTAGGGGCTTCCCGCGGCCATTTGAAATCTGCCCATGACTGTGGCACATCCATTTTTAACAGAAGAAATAAGCGTCACTACGTCACGTCTGTTCATATTTAATACACCAACACCCACTAATTAAATTAATTAAACTCTCTTTTACTGTACCTTCTGCTCTTCGCTGAAATCTTTGGAACTGGGAGTCTGAACTTCTTTCTGCAGTTGTCTTGCCAGGCTGAAAAAATAAATATAAATAGAAACACATTAGAAAATATTGTATTATTATTATAGTGCCGTTAAATTGTGTTTTGCTATGAACTAATTGTAATAGTCTACATGTCTAGAACCACAACAAATCCAAGGAATTTTGTTTGATATACAAAATACAACATTACTGACCTCTGTACCAAGTCAGATATTACCCAAGTTTTTGTTTTAGAATGCTGCATTACTATGTTACAGCAAAAAATAAATAAATTACAGCAATTATATTACTTTTGTAACATGTTATTCGCAACAGGCCAGTCCCTGTGCTCCCCAGAGTCTGAGTTGGTTCATATAGATGTACTTTGGTGCAGATCTGCTTTAAAGTCTATTCTCTGAGCCACAGGAAGCCACTGCTGATGTTATGGTGCCTCCTGGTTCTAGGTCAACAAAAATTCTGGCTCCAAAATCAGGTAATCTGCCTGGACTAAAACTCCTCACAAGGTCCCAGTGTGAAACAAAACAACATATTGCTGTGAACAGAGAGCAGCGTTCTTGAGCCAGAACATCAGAGGGTGTGGCGGACTGTTTCTTCATCCTCACGGGGATATTGGCCTGAAGTATTCTGCATAAACCGGACACACACTGCATCTACATCCACAGCGCAGGTCCCCCATGTGAGGCCCCTGGACTGATCGGGCACAGCCTAAAGGACGATCCTGCCCCATGGCGTCATTTACAGACAGACACTTTGGAAACACAAGTTGATCTATGGAAATATGCATCTAATTTCTGAAAGACTCTCAGACCAAGACGAGAGGAGCTCAGGGCGTTAACCACATGTTGAACATCACTTACATTTGATACTCATCGATCGCCTCCACTAACTGTCCCCATGAGTCAAAGTCGGTCGCTTTTCGGAAGCTGGCGTGCCATTTCTGGACACTCTTGTTGACATCAGACATGTTGGCACCTGAGGGGGTGGTCAGCTCATCTCCACGTTATGGTCAGTCATCGGAGGACAGAGGTGGTCGCGGATCTCCACACACACAGCCCGGTGACACCCAGCCCTAACGCCGCCTCCACCTCAAGAGGAAGTCCCACCCGGAGACAGAGGATGTGGTCAGCGGCTTCCCCCAGCCCAGCACCCCGCAGGTTCTGCTCCTGCTCCAGCCTGAGGATCTCCCAAGTTCTCGATCATTACCCGATCTGGGTCTGTGCCAAATTGGAGCCACCATGCACTATGCGCATGCGTGGGCGGAGACTAACTACGGTAACAACGATTGGACAAACGCAATTGTGCTGTGGGTTTTCATTCCAACCAAGCAGGAGCGCAGCAGAGACAGACAACACCAAATGAATCAAGTGAGTCCAGATTAAAAGAGAGAGCCGAGGGAGAGCAGAGAGAGAGAGAGAGAGAGAGAGAGAGGGAGAGGGAGGGAGAGGGAGGGAGAGAGCGAGAGAGAGACCAGAGAGAGACCAGAGAGAGAGACCAGAGATGGAGGCTAGAAACAGAGAGACTAGAGAGACCATTGAGAGACCACAGAGAAACCAGAGAGAGAGACCACTTCATCTATTCTATTCAATTGAATTTGTGTCACCCAAAATCACAATTCAGATCGGGGACTAGTCCTCAGATCCTCAGTGCGTTCATTAAACAGACTAAAACAAATCTAAAACATTAAGTCAAACTGGCAGTGAAGACGACTTCTGATCTTCCTTCAGCTGTGTATCTGACGAGGTAAAGAACAATTGAAAAAAATATATATGGCAGCTAAGCTTGGTACATCAGGTAAACATGCAACGTGCAGAAAAGTGGCATATCCTGTGTTTTTATGTCCTATCCTGCTAAAACTACTTCTCCCTGGTGGGATAAATAAAGTACTCTCACTCTGAATGTGATTTAAGACAGTTGTGAATGAACGTATATGTGTAATTAACTCCTTATGACCGCTCCCACCACCATTTACTCACATAACACACAAGCGTAACAGCTGGTATACTTAATTAAGCCCTGTTTCCACCAGCCTGGCTTGGTCCTACTGTACTCTAATCTACTCATCCATACTCTACTCTGCTCTACTCTCCTCTACTCTACTCTCCTCCGATTGGGAGTGTTTCCACTGGCCCTGTGTAACGGATATATAAAAATGCACTTTATTTAAGTTTAAGTTTAATTTATTAAGGACAATGTGCAGTAGCATTAAAAAGATGGCTACACCAGATTTAGCACCATGCTACTTTCCATTTGTAGTCCGTATTCAAATTGTTCATGGTTTTTTTTAACCTGGCAAGAGCCAGATTGATGATTGTGTAGAACTCTAATGCGTTCTCCACAATATCAATCTGGGATTTCGGCAGGACAATCCTTCCGGGGAAAGGAGGGATAAGCAGCAGAATACTTCAAGCTGATTGGACGAAGTGACGCTGTGTGCCCGCCTACCAAGGTTTGACTTAAACCAATCCCGGTAACATCTTTGCCGTCCAGAAATGCACAAAGCGCCTCTCGCTGTTCATCTTTCAAAAATGAAATTGGAGATTCTGCTAAAACTGACCTTATAGCCTCAGCTACGCGTCCGTCCTCCTGCGTAGCCGTGTTTGTTTTGCTTCAGCACTTCTTGCTTTTGTCAAACCCGGATATCCCGCCCTAAACCCCCAGACTGGCGCGTGATTGGCTTGAACACCTAGATGTTCTACTCGAAAAGGGTTGGCGGGAGCGGGGCAAGCTGTATTCTCGAATGTTTGTGAACTCACAAATACCGCGAGAATTCAGCTTGCAGGTTAGGTTTTTTTGTTTTTGGTACTCAACTTCCCCTCCCGGAGCTGCGGTAGAGTAGAGACGAGTAGAGTAGAAAAGAGTTGATTAGAGTAGAGTAGGGCCAAGTAGAGAGTAATGTAGAGCAGAGTAGGGCCAAGTAGAGTAAAATAGAGTAATGTATAGACAAGATGAGATAAACTTTATTGTATAGTAAAGTAGAGTAATGTAGAATAGAGTAGTGCCAAGTAGAGAGTGATGTAGAGAAATGTAGAGGAGCGTAGAGTAGGGGAGGGAGGGGAGGGCCAAGAAGAGAATAATGTAGAGTCGATTAGGGCCAAGTAGATTTGAGTGGAGTTGAGTATAGGGCCGGTGGAAACAGGGCATTTAGTTTGTTGTTGTGATTTATAAGCTCTTAGGCACACAACTTTTTGATATTAAATACATTATTGAATTAAATGCACGAACGAATTCCATAATAACAGAAACAATAATCATAATAACAATAATTTAAAAAAAATTATTGACAAGTTGTAGCGGAAGTTTTATTTTGTAGTTTTCCGGTGACGTGGGTATGTTTTGTTAGTTTTTTTGCAGGAGCCAAAAGTTGCAGCTTGTTTGAGGCATGATAGGATGAGACTGTGGATGGTCGTGTGAGATGGAGAATCCGAGTCCACAGTGCGGTGCGGCTGCAGAGGACCCGGAGAACCCGGAGGTCTTCTGCCTGATGAGAGTGAACAACAGCTCGGGCTGGCTGCGCCTCTGGGAGAACTGTGAGGTGTGATGCTAATGCTAATGCTAACCACTGTAGGCTAGTTAGCGTCACTGAAGTCATGATCTGCTAAAAACATATTTTACTATTTATGGAAAATCTCGTCTTTCCATCTATACTCACTTGTTAAGTAGTTTGTTGACATGTGCATATAGATTTAAGATTTAGATTATTAAGATCCTTCCACAGTGGGGAAATGTCAGCCATAAAAGTAATATGTCATTAGCTCTGTGAGTTAAAATATTCACAATGATGAAACAACTGTACATGTTGGCAGCATGTGATTTACTGTACATGTTAACAGCATGTGATTTACAGTACATGTTAGCAGCATGTGATACTACTGTACATGTTAGCAGCATGTGATTTACTATACATGTTAACAGCATGTGATTTACTGTACAGTTTAGCAGCATCTGATACTACTGTACATGTTAGCAGCATGTGATACTACAGTACATGTTAGCAGCATGTGATTTACTGTACATGTTAGCAGCATGTGATTTACTGTACATGTTAGCAGCATGTGATTTATTGTACATGTTAACAGCATGTGATTTACTGTACATGTTAACAGCATGTGATTTACTGTACATGTTAGCAGCATCTGATACTACTGTACATGTTAGCAGCATGTGATTTACTGTACATGTTAACAGCATGTGATTTACAGTACATGTTAGCAGCATCTGATACTACTGTACATGTTAGCAGCATGTGATACTACAGTACATGTTAGCAGCATGTGATTTACTGTACATGTTAACAGCATGTGATTTACAGTACATGTTAGCAGCATCTGATACTACTGTACATGTTAGCAGCATGTGATACTACAGTACATGTTAGCAGCATGTGATTTACAGTACATGTTAGCAGCATCTGATACTACAGTACATGTTAGCAGCATGTGATTTACTGTACATGTTAACAGCATGTGATTTACTGTACAGTTTAGCAGCATCTGATACTACTGTACATGTTAGCAGCATGTGATACTACAGTACATGTTAGCAGCATGTGATTTACTGTACATGTTAGCAGCATGTGATTTACTGTACATGTTAGCAGCATGTGATTTATTGTACATGTTAACAGCATGTGATTTACTGTACATGTTAACAGCATGTGATTTACTGTACATGTTAGCAGCATATGATACTACTGTACATGTTAGCAGCATGTGATTTACTGTACATGTTAACAGCATGTGATTTACAGTACATGTTAGCAGCATCTGATACTACTGTACATGTTAGCAGCATGTGATACTACAGTACATGTTAGCAGCATGTGATTTACTGTACATGTTAACAGCATGTGATTTACAGTACATGTTAGCAGCATCTGATACTACTGTACATGTTAGCAGCATGTGATACTACAGTACATGTTAGCAGCATGTGATTTACTGTACATGTTAGCAGCATGTGATTTACTGTACATGTTAACAGCATGTGATTTACTGTACATGTTAGCAGCATCTGATACTACTGTACATGTTAGCAGCATGTGATACTACAGAACATGTTAGCAGCATGTGATTTACTGTACATGTTAACAGCATGTGATTTACTGTACATGTTAGCAGCATGTGATACTACTGTACATGTTAGCAGCATGTGATTTACTGTACATGTTAGCAGCATGTGATTTACTGTACATGTTAGCAGCATCTGATACTACTGTACATGTTAGCAGCATGTGATTTACTGTACATGTTAACAGCATGTGATTTACTGTACATGTTAGCAGCATGTGATACTACTGTACATGTTAGCAGCATGTGATTTACTGTACATGTTAGCAGCATCTGATACTACTGTACATGTTAGCAGCATGTGATACTACAGTACATGTTAGCAGCATGTGATTTACTGTACATGTTAACAGCATGTGATTTACTGTACATGTTAACAGCATGTGATTTACTGTACATGTTAGCAGCATGTGATTTACTGTACATGTTAACAGCATGTGATTCACTGTACATGTTAACAGCATGTGATTTACTGTACATGTTAGCAGCATGTGATTTACTGTACATGTTAACAGCATGTGATTTACTGTACATGTTAGCAGCATCTGATACTACTGTACATGTTAGCAGCATTTGATTTACAGTACATGTTAACAGCATGTGATTTACTGTACATGTTAGCATCATGTGATACTACGGTACATGTTAGCAGCATGTGATTTGCTGTACATGTTAACAGCATGTGATTTACTGTACATGTTAGCAGCATCTGATACTACAGAACATGTTAGCAGCATGTGATTTACTGTACATGTTAACAGCATGTGATACTACTGTACATGTTAACAGCATGTGATTTACTGTACATGTTAACAGCATGTGATACTACTGTACATGTTAACAGCATGTGATTTACTGTACATGTTAACAGCATGTGATTTACTGTACATGTTAGCAGCATGTGATACTACTGTACATGTTAACAGCATGTGATTTACTGTACATGTTAGCAGCATCTGATACTACTGTACATGTTAGCAGCATGTGATTTACTGTACATGTTAACAGCATGTGATTTACTGTACATGTTAACAGCATGTGATTTACTGTACATGTTAGCAGCATGTGATTTACTGTACATGTTAACAGCATGTGATTTACTGTACATGTTAGCAGCATGTGATTTACTGTACATGTTAGCAGCATCTGATACTACTGTACATGTTAGCAGCATGTGATACTACAGAACATGTTAGCAGCATGTGATTTACTGTACATGTTAGCAGCATGTGATTTACTGTACATGTTAACAGCATGTGATTTACTGTACATGTTAACAGCATGTGATACTACTGTACATGTTAACAGCATCTGATACTACTGTACATGTTAGCAGCATGTGATACTACTGTACATGTTAGCAGCATGTGATTTACTGTACATGTTAACTGCATGTGATACTACTGTACATGTTGGCAGCATGTGATACTACTGCACATGTTGGCAGCATGTAATACTACTGTACATGTTGGCAGCATGTGATACTACTGTACATGTTGGCAGCATGTGATACTACTGTACATGTTGGCAGCATGTGATACTACTGTACATGTTGGCAGCATGTGATTTACTGTACATGTTAGTATGTAGTGGACACATTGTGGTATTTGGTATATTGTACTTTCTGATGTTATTGCACCTTTATTTCTCCCAAAGTGGAGAAATGTTTATGTTGCTCTTGCTGCACACGACCAGCAGGAGTAGGGAACGCTGATACATGAGACACCATAGTGCACATACTTACATTCTACATTATTGCACATGAGTACAGGTGAATGACACAGTGTTTAGTGTTCATTGTACAGTCTGATAGCAGGAAGGATAGACTTGCATAACTTCTTCACACAGAAAGGATTTTCCCCTCACCAACTTTTCGCCACAGGATAAAAACTAGGACTGTAATGAACTACTATTTTGATAATAAATTAAATCATTAGTTATACATTGAATTAATAGGTTAGCTCTAACAAATGGCCAAAGACGTGGCATTTTTTTATCCTGTCTCAGAACACTAGAACTCCCAGAGAAGTCAATCTGACGAGTCTTGGAAGTGTAATTACACATCTCATGTACATTTTTGCTCTTCATAACTTTGTGACTTTTCCTGTTTTTATATGTTGTTTTTTTTCTATAAAATTATCTTTTCTTTTTTTATAAGTAAGTAAGTAATCATTATTTATATACCGCCTTTCACAGATCTGAGTCACAAAGCGGTTTACAATAGTTATTTCTGGGCATTTGTCTCTCACTCCACACAGAGATGGGAGCGGGGTCGCCAGTACAGGAGGCACATGCCAGAACTATTGTGCATGTTTTTAGTGGTAGGGGAAACCGGAGTACCGGAGGAAACCTACGCAGACACGGGGAGAACATGCAAACTCCACTCAGAAAGGCCCTGTTCCAACCGGGATTCAAACCCAGGACCTTCTTGCTGAGAAGCGAGAGTGCTATCCACTCAGCCACCGTGCCGCCACTTTATCTGAGTAGTTCTACCTTAAATCACAGATTTGAATGTATAATTAATGTACGCAGTGTTACAGCCATTTCTCTTCAAGGTGCTGGTCCTGGTTCAGGATCAGTGGGGGCGGGTCCCAGCTCAAAAGTGGCCAAAATGACGTGCGCTGACATGCTTGCATGGGGGTGGACCCAGAAAAAGAAATTAGCCAATGCTAACATATAGCATTGGCAGACCTCTCAAAAACGTCTTTACAGGATGGACCAAAAGTTGGCTCTTGGCCCAAAGTTCCGTTCCACATGTGTGTCAATGCTGAGGGGGGTGGATTTTTTTGGACCACTCTAGTTTACTTGCTGTGAATTTTTGAAGTCTCTCGTTCAAATGAATGGAGCTGCGCCGGCTGACGCATGCGCAGATGCGGTTTTTTCACAATTTTCTTGTGGGGGACCACTCGCGGCCATTTTGGAGAGCTCCAGTAGAGCTCATTTTTTGGCCCATTAGTTAGAACGGCGGAGATAGGCGTGACTCTGTCCGTTAATATATACAGTCTATGTTCAGGATACTTTTACACCAGAGAAGAGTGCCAGTTACCATGGCAGCACTCTGTTTACTTGCAGCAGAATTCCTTTGGTTTGAATGGGAGCAGTCAAAATGATGGCTCTGAAAGTTCTAGTAGTTTCATTATTCAGGGAGTCCTAGTGTTTATAGAGATGAGATAAAACAAATTGGTTGCTTTTCTGTTTCATTCTGCAGTACTTACACCTTGGTCATCAAACATCTTCACAGCACTATTCTTATCTGTTTCTGATCACTTGCAGATCACTGTTGGACGAGGGATGGATGTGACATACCCAATAATATCTCTGACCTACCCACTCATGCTCTCCCGGCTACATTGCTCTTTTAAACTGCGAGAAGATGGAGCGTGGACCGTCACGGACAGAAAAGTAAGGCCTTTTTTTTTTGTTTAAAGGGACAAAAAGATTGGTTGCTCAGTTAAACTCTAGTTTCTACACATTGATTATTGTTCATTGACTTTGCATTAGTGGACAGATTGTTGCTAGTGTCTGTGCAATACTATAACCCAGGCATGTCCAGGCCCTCTGTGTCATTTCTATGGCCCTCTGTCTCTGAGTCGCCTTTTGTTCAGTGTCAACCAGCCAACTTCAGCTCAGCTATTACTTTGTTGTAAATCTCAGAACCTCTAGACTTCAGCCTTTGTTTTTGATTGTGTCACAAAATTCTGTCAGTGGATCTAATGTTGCTGGAGAGATGGTAAACATTTGTCCGTCATCCAACTTCAGCTCCATTATAGCTCATTTTAAAGCTCAGAACATCCTGAATCCAGTCAAAACAGTTTTATGATGCGGGTAGTCGGCCCGTGTACAGTCTGGTTAGTATGTAGCCCTCTTACAAAAAATGTTTGGACACACCGCTATAACCCTATAATGCCTGCTGTAGAGCAGAAGAGAGCAGTCGGATGACACCACACACAGCAGAATTATCTTGAGATTATTTTATGATAATCAGGTGTATTTAGGGCTGGGCGATATGGCAAAAAAGTAAAATATTGATTTTATTTCTTGCTTTGGACGATTTCGATTTTAAATCAATTTTCATTAAAGTCACCAAAGACAGACTTTGCCCTTAGAAATATGTTTTAATCTTTCCCCTCAATATTCAAGTTTCAAAAATATTTTTAATTTGTTTCCCCCAATACGTATTATAAAAGCCTTGCACAGACTGTGCTGATATTGCAAGTATAATTAATGTACTGCTGGAACTCTCACAACATCCTTCATTCAATTTCACGATTTTCACATTTTTCTCAAATTCAATTTATTGCCCAGCCCTAGGTGTATTTAAGGTCGCTAGAAGGGGAGAATTTGCCTCGTAAAGTCTTAACTTTAGATATGTGGTTTGCATCAACACCAGCCTAAAAAAATACTCTACTCTACTCTACTCTACCTGGTTGTGTTTTCATTACACTTTAGAATCTGGTACCGTATCCTAATCTCTCCACACCAAACCAGTCAACGTGATGATAACTGAGTGAAGTAATCAAAATATTGTACTGTACGTTTTCATTACACTTTAGTGCCTGGTACCATATCCTACCCACAGCAAACTAGTATCCATGGTAATTCCCTGGTAACTACCAACTACTTCCAGCAGCACTAAGACCAATCACTGTCAGTTAGAACACTTTAGTACCAGTTCAACCTGGATGGAACCAGGACCAGAGAGGGACTAAAAAAGGACCTGGCACTGGTTAAACAGGGCCTGTGGAAACAATTAGGGTAATAGATATGTAAACCAAAAGAGAATGTAACCAGATTCTTTTAAAAATGTATTACTGTATTTTTTTCAGAGCTTGAATGGAGTATGGGTGAACGGTCGTCAAATCACCCCAGAAAAGCCCCACGTGATCAGACTCGGAGACTCCATCCAGCTTGGGGTCGCAGTGAAAGACTCTGTAGAATTTGACTATGAGTTTGTTAAGAGGCCGCTAAACGACGTGAGAAGCTCTCTGTTACGGCCTGATATGGAAGCCCCTAACCATCCCAGATTATTTAAAAAACCCAAGAGGAAAATGACTGATGAAATTGAGCCTTCTACGTCTTCCAAACCCAAGCTGTATCGCTCCTCTGGGGTGGATAAGTCTACAGCACAGCCTTGTCCAATACAGACCATAGAACCCTTGGAACCCAGAGAACCCAGACCAGAGAACAAAGTCCAACATCCAATCCCCAACGTCAAAAATAGAGAAGATGTGGACAACTTACAAATGTAGGTACTCAATTACGATGAAACTTTTTAATGAAGTTGTTTTTCATTTTCAAGTTTGTGAAATGGCAGATCATCATTCGGGGTTGGATGTATTTAGTACAATTCAATGCATTTGTGTAAGTCACAACAGCAGTTTACAAAGTTTTGGATTCTTGGAAGGTTTGGTAACCATGGCTTCCAGTAGCTCTTTGGCCAATCACATAACATTTAAATAGCAGCTTGGCGTGGGTAGAATCAGGGCCATGAGGGACTAAAGAAGGACCTGGTACTGGTTAAACAGGGCCAGTGGAAACACTCCCAATCAGAGTAGCGTAGAGATTGGAGTTTGCATGTTCTCCCTGTGGATAAGTAGGTTTCCTTCGGGTGCTTTGCTTTACCCTACCACCAAAAACGTATACAATTGCTCCCCTCCCTTGGGCCCCTGAATAATAGATTCTGAGATCTGTGTCTTCCTGGTGAATAAAGGTCAACAATAAGTTAAGTCTTGGCATGTATTTATTCAAATTTTAAGTTGAAATACAGAAATAGATAAACTTTTAAACAATACTGTATTTTTCAGAGTTTCACCTGTATATGTGAAAACAAGTGATAGGACTAAACTGTTATAGAGGAAGACGTTTGTGAATTGGATTCTATTACGTTGCTTTTTGTGATTTGAAAGTTCCGTAGCCCAGCTTTAACAATGCATGTAGCTCCTCAATAACAACGCTGCACAAGGTTTCACGAGTACAGGCGCATTTATTGACCATCACAATTGTCATAAATGTCTTTTTAACGTTTTGAAAACTACAGGACAAACGAATTATACAATGAAACACAAGTTCTCTTTGGTACAATAATGAAAACATAAAATTACCAGCCACTTCGGAGGTCTTCATCATAACTTTAAAGCGTTATGTGTGCGTTTTAGCGTACACAGTTGCTTGCTCACTGTGAAAGTGGCTCTCGCTCTGAGGTCTTGGAGCTAGAGAGAGCGTATTGTCTACCTGAGGGCCTCTCGTAATCCCCAGTTCTTACAACGTCTTACAGTAATGAAATTAAACCAAAAAATATATATATTTAAGTGTAATAACAAACTCCTTTCTTTTAGCAAAAACAAAAATATTCCAAACCAAATAAATTGAAAAATAACATTTTATATGAAACCTTATAACAACTCTTACAATGCATATGATTATTCTACACGCATGATTTATTTTTTTCTGTTTTAGGTTCAGCCAGAACAACCTGATGCTGAGGGAGCAGGTGGACTGCACGGAGAGGCGTGTTGCTTCTCTGGAGGGACAGCCCCAGCAGAGCGCCCCCTACAGGGAGGAGCAGCGAGAGTGGCAGAGGCAACTGGACACGCTACGAGCCAAAATGGAAGAGATGAAGGCACTAGAATTATCTTTTAACAATGCAAAACAGCAGTTGGAGGTAAGCAGTGGCTGTAAGTATGTATTTTAGAAATTATAATGATTACCGTTTTTACTGTTATTGTATGGTTTGGACCAGAGAGAGAGGGACCAGAGTGGGCGGAGGGACCAGAGTGGGCGGAGGGACCAGAGTGGGCGGAGGGACCAGAGTGGGCGGAGGGACCAGAGTGGGCGGAGGGACCAGAGTGGGCAGAGGGACCAGAGTGGGCGGAGGGACCAGAGTGTGCGGAGGGAGGGAGGGACCAGAATGTGCGGACGGACGGACCAGAGTGTGCGGACCAGAGTGGGCGGACGGAGGGACCAGAGTGAATGAATGAATGACACTTGGGGGACACTGCTTTAGACTCCAGACTCAGTTCTTTGTTGATGTGGGTCCTGAATCCGCTCCTCTTTAGAGCCACTGATCTAAACTGAAAATGACTTATTATCTCATTTTGGGGGAATCTCAAGGAACAAAAAAGAAAGACCAGAAGAGACCAGATGAAAGAAGAGAAAAAACAAGAGAGAGAGCAGCAACAAGAAGTGCATCTGAAACAGAAACTCGACGAAGCGTTAAAAGAAGTAAGTAACGTTGTTCACTAGTTTGTCCTATGAAGCAATAATAATAATGACGAAAGGGGGCGTGGCCTGTCTCCAGCTGATAATGTTGTAAAGCGTAGGTTTGCCTAAGATCTCAGTCATACAGGGATTAGTCAAAACAAAGGAAGGTTTCTCACCCATCATGGAAAACCTAACTGAAGTACAGATGATGGGTGAGCAACCTTCCTTTGTTTTGTTATGAAGCGTAGAATTACCTTATGGGGTTTTGATCAATCAACAGCGGTCTTATGTCAGAATAGTTATATATACAAATAGATTTATTATTTTTATTGAATTAATAATGATAGTTATTATTATTCTTAGACCAGACCAGAAAGAGTGAGAGAGAGACCATTATTATCACTTCAACCCATTTTTTTTCTTTATTATTTATTATATATATTCTATTCATTGTTTCTCTGCTCTTCATTCATTTTATTGTTGTTTTTGTTTTAAACCAGTGAAGTCAGATTTGTTTATTTGCAACAATCTCTTGTGCAACACAAGAAAGTTGAAAGAGAAATGTTTTATGTGAATAAATTGAATTAACGTTTTTTTTATGCTTTTAAAGTAGGCATGTAAATCGGTGACCGTTTAACCGGTGGTTGACCGTCACAGTGTTAACCGGTCAAAGCTGTCGGTTAAAAAAGAGAAAAAGGGGGAGAGGGGAGGTCTCCTCATAACGCTATTTTAAGCCCTATTTGCACGATGTGACGAGCGGGTCCGTCTCTAGCTGTGTGCGGCAATGAATCAGTAAACTACGGGCCGACTTTGTTGCCGCACGCACGCACACACACACACACACACTTTCCCCCCCCCTCCATTGATACGTAACATCCACACGCACCATCTCCCCCCTCTGTTACCGCCAAACTTGCTCACTGGTGCAGGTCAGAACTACATTGGAGCTTATATTTACACACACATACACACATACACACGTACTACACACATACCGGTCTGTCGCTCTCGTCTGTGTCACACAGCCCAAAGGATCCAAATACGGGGCTCCAGTTAAACCATATGGGAACATGTTTGTGTTTATGGTCCTTGTCATCAGCTCCACACACATTGTATTTAAACTTCAGCGGAGACCTGCGAGACGCGTCACTCTCTGCTCTGACCATGTGAACGAGCCGTCTTTTGCTTAAAAATGCTTACACAGACACACACACATTCTCCAGAGTAGGAAGTATGTAAACTTTTGTTGATGAGTGTGTGTGGTATTTTGGGAACCGCAACACAGAAGAATGGGAAGATTAAAAAAGCAGTTCTCTGTGCGCAAAGGTGCCGAAGCTTTTGTGGGTTTTGGCGCCGCTGTCTCGGCTCTGGTCCAGTAGAACGCAGAGCTGCAGTTATGAGAAGTACGCGGCTCGAAATGGCTGTAATATTTTTAACTATGCGGTTAACCGGTTTCAACCGGTTAATGAGGCTCGGTGGTCGGTAGTTTTTTACATCCCTATTTTAAAGTGAGATTGTGTTTTGTGTTTTAGCAAAAGAAAGTGTTGGATGAGCTCTCTCGGTCCCGACGAGGCTTTGAGGAGATGCTTCTGGCCAAAAATAAAGAATTGGAAGTGACGAAGGTTCGATGTCTGTGTCTTTGTTCTTCTTCACTGAAAAGCACTGAAATTAAATGCTTTTGTTCTAAAAAGGAGGAGAAGGAAAAGGCCAAGGCCAAAGGGGAGGAGGTGGTGAGTCAGATGACAGAGGTCATGCAGAATGAGCTGGAATGCATCATCTGCTCAGAGTTCTTCATAGAGGTAAGTGGACTGACCGAGTGTGACATCACCATAGACCATCCATCCATTTTCTTCCACTTGACTGAGGCTGTAGAACCCGGCGTGAGCCTCTAGAATGAGGACTGAGCCTTTTTATCCAGGCCTGAGCCTGTAGATCCAGGCCTGATATCAGTCTGGCTGAAGAAGCTGAAGAGACTCCCAGGCGGGGATAGGGGTGCCCCAAATTCGGGCCCGAGCCAACCAGTTCACAGGTACAGATAAAGAAGCCACATTCAAGGGTCCCATCATCACGCCATGAAACAGACAATGGGACAGCGGGTGAATAGCAATGAACAGACTACAGCTGAAGTCATAATGATGACTCTAAAGTGCTGCTACCACACTTTTCCAGCAGGGGGTTCCATACGCAGCTTGACAATGTTTTTTGTGTGTTTTTTGACTTCAAGTTGTATTTCAAAGTCACCAATGTATGTTTCTTACCAATATTAGTATCAGTGCCTGATAGAGAGATCCCCTTCCTAAATGTTCTTTGTCTTTTGTGTTCTCCGTCTTGTGCCCAGGCTGTGAATTTGAACTGTGCTCACAGTTTCTGCAAATACTGCATCCAACAGTGGCGCAAGAAGAAAGACCAGTGTCCCATCTGCAGTCAGGCCATTGTGTCCCAGACCCGCTGCCTGGCCCTGGACAACTGCATCGACAGCATGGTGGAGAACCTGAGTCTGGAGCTGAAGAGGAGGAGGCAGGAGCTGGTCAACGAGAGGAAAGGTGAGAGGTGTGTGTGTCGTTCTAGTTACCAAGTTATCCAAAATGACACAGAACAAGGATTAAGATTATTAAGACCTCAGAAATCAGTGGGAGTAGATCTCGTGGTGGGGTTGAATCCATGACCTTCTGGCTCAAAGGCCAACGCTCTACAACTGAGCCACTGTCAACCAAAAAAAATATGTATTATAGGTATTTTTTAATGACTGTGGCGGTTCAATGTGACCCGCCGATAGCACAAGGGTTAACTATGAAATTAAAAATACTTGCAGTGACTCATGGTCAGAAATATACACTATTTTAGCCGTCATTAATTAACAGCTTATTAGTGCAATGTAATATATGGTTAGTTAGCCTTTTAATTGGTATTTATTGAGCACTTATTAGTCAATATCTTACCAACTACTAACACTTTCCCATGTGGGTTAGGGTTTGGACTGTAGCTAGCGTTAGGGTGCACTAATTAGCACTTTATTAGCTGTTATTTATTGAGGGCTAATCTAAAGCATTACCTAAAAGTGAAATACATATTAAGTTGCTGACATCACCTTTGCAGGACTGTTAAGCGTTTGGCAGCGGCCCATTTTTCTGACTTGAGTGATTTATGCCGCGTCCTGCTAACTGCATGAGCTCACAGTATTAATATGGTGGAGACGCAGAGTGTGCTCCCAGTTCTGTGTAACGCCACATTCGTCAAACCAAAGACCCGCTCGGCCTTGACCGTTCAGACAGGAGTCGTACTAATGTTCCCCCTCTCACTGACCAGAGGATCCTTTACCGTATTCCCTCCCAGCTACTTTGCGACAAGGTCATTTTCTGGTACTTGGCAAATACAGAGCTGGAATTGAAAGCCCCTTTATGTCACTTTTAACTGGAAAATTGAGTATAATGTTGTGTACTGATGCTTCAAAGATGCAAATGTGGTGTGGGGTCCGTTCTCTGCTTGCTCCAATAGATTTTTCATTGTTTTTCTTGCGTTATGGATGTTTTTGGTGCTTAAAGAACAGAATTCTTACAGTTAGAAGACTCGCCTATATAGATACAAGGTGAGGCTAGGCTAAGTTTATTGGTATAGCACAGTTCATACACAAGGCAACTCAAAGCGCTTAACACAACAAGATAGAAACATTCACACAAGGGATAACGGCATAAATAATCACAGTGGATTCAAAAGAGTGAGCATACAATCCTTCAGTTGTTGCAGCAAAACCTGGATTTAAACATTGTCAAAGTAGAAGCCTGTCTCACATTTTCAGGAAGACTGCTCCAGATTTTTGCGCTTATTCACAGATGCGTTGACATGTACAGGCCCAGCAGTTCTGTACAGTCTGACAGCAGCAGACTAAACCTTGTTCCAGCCGTAGTTATTGTTGGCTAATCGCACATGTGGTGTTGCAGGAGCGCCGCCTGCAGAGGTGATGGTAATCCTGGATGACGACTGCAGCGCTTCTGGTGACCCTAACCCTCGTCGTACAGTCTGACAGCAGCAGACTAAACCTTGTTCCAGCCGTAGTTTTTGTCGGCTAATCGCACTTGTGGTGTTGCAGGAGCACCGCCTGCAGAGGTGATGGTAATCCAGGATGACGACAGCAGCGCTCTTGGGGACGCAGAGGGCCCGGTGCTCGTGGCCAGCAGTGCCTCTTCCTCGGTCCAGTCCGTGGATTCGGACTCGGACTCATATGTGGACTACAGCCAGTCAGCGCCGTTGACCTTCTCTGATAGTAGTCTTTCGGACGATTAGGCAATGGTGGAGTTTGTCAACACGCTGCAGACTGTGAAAAAGAGATGCCAAGTTCAAGGGAAAGCATTGTTTTTGGTCTACTTAGCTAGAAGGAAGGCGATATGATATTGCATATTTCTGTTTACATTACATATCTGTTCATACTCTACCTTTTGTAATGTATTCTTCATTTGTATAAAAATAAATATGTAGCAAAAATGTCTTTTACATTCACTACTGCATTCTCAAGTTTGTTTCCCTTCAGCTTCAGAGCTTGGACAGAGTTTAGGCAGTAACACAGTCATTGTAACACAGTATCACATTTATCATATTAAATTAAATGAAATATCCTTATATTATTGGCACCTAGTAAGTAATCTTTATTTATTTAGGCATTTCACCGACCATGATCACCCAAAGAGCTTTAAAATGTTTTGGACGACAGATTCCCTCCACACACTGTGATGACAAAAGACAGACGCATACTGCCGGACTAGAAGCCAGTTTTCATTCATAAATATTAACCAGCTTTATCCCAAATACATGTGTTCAAGAGGAGGCTGCTTTGGAATTTACTATAGATAATAGAACAAAATATTGACTTTGAATTAAGTGTCGCCTTTTCAGTCAGTCTTCCGTTCACCTGCTGACTCCATCTGTGTTTTTGGAAAAGCCAAATGTTCACAGCATGAACTCAAAGCTATAGCTCCACCCTTCCTCCAAACCCTGAGGCTGACTCTGAAGGGTCAACTATATGTGTTTGTTCAATTCATTTATTCTTTCTTTGTTGGTGGTTTTGTTATTTTTGGTGTTAAAGACAAGTTTTTTCATAAATAAATTCAAAAGTAAAATAATAAATACATCCGACCGCAATATTTATTTATTTATTTTGATGACACTAAATCCCAAAGTGTAACAGATATTTTATACTTGATATAATTATGAGTGAATTTTAAGTGAACGCCACGAGAAGCCTTTGTGTACGGTTTCCATGGTGACCGGTTACACGCCTTGAAAACGTTCATGGTGAGATAATATACACCTCTATATATTATTATTGTTGTTTTAATTCAATGTTTACTGAGCTAAATTACTCAAACAGCACTAACAAAAAGGCTACATTACAAAGCTAGTCATCTAAAATTGATTAACGATGAGGAAAGCTAGCAGTTAGCCTTCAGGGCGTCTCTAATGGAATAACGCATCTAAGCTAGCTAACTTTGAAATCACAAAAATAAATAGTATGTAACTAGTTCCTCGCTCTGAAAACAGCTCTATCACTAGTTTATTGAATTTCATTTTGCCCCCTACACATATCACACATATTTAGATCAGCTTTTTGAGTGCATATGAGAGTAGCCTCACTTAACTCGCAGTATGTAGAGAGTTCAAACTAGGGCCCGCGGCCTTATTGCGTCCTTCTGTGTCAATCCTATGCCCCTCTGGCTTTCTAACCCAAAGCAGTGAATCATAAACAGAACATAGGCATTTAAATTATACACAATTAAACACAATTGACACTGTGAAAACACAATTTCACAGTGTCATCCAGCCAACTTCAGCTGAGCCACTACCACTGTAAATCTCAGAACCTCAAGAATTCAAGCGTTGACTTTATTTGTATATAATGAAATGTGTCTTATATTAAAAGGTATACAGGAGGATTTTCAACTTCCGGGTGGATCATCAAAATTATTGGTCCTCCCAATTGTCAATAATTCTGGTAAGAACATAAGAGTGGTAAGAGTTTTTGTTCAAAAAGGGGTGAGGGCGGCTCTTCCTAAGATTTGGAAAATTAGCTCCTATAATTGTTACAGTGCTTTTGTTGCTGGCAAGATTAGAAACATTTGTCATTCAGCCAACTTCAACTCTGCCAAAACTCATTTCATAGAGCTCTTCGAACATCCCAAATACAGTCAAAACAGTTGTATTATCCTTTCGAAATGTTTCTTTAAATCCATGCTTTAGTACAACCAACTCTGCACGCTGATTGGTCAGTGTACACCTACTGTATAAGACCTAGTGAACCAGAGCTGGTCAGAACTAGTCCCTTCGGCTAATGTATTGGGATGTCCATGAGCCAATGAGCACAGGTCATTGATCTGAACGGCAGACATCTTGGAGACTGGGACTTGGATCGCACATCCCACTGTTTATGTCACTTGCTGATGGTAACAAGTGCTCTATTCATTCAACAGTGAAAATGAGTGTTGAAAACAGGAGGCGGTGGATCATCCCAGAGGACTCCAACTGGTCGCTCAAACAAGTTCCTTTTCTTTCTGAACTGTGTCTACACTCGATCGTTACAAACATTCAAGGTACAACTTTATTATTCAATTAAAATTCTTTGTGACACTGTGAAACAATGGACACCCTAGGAGAGTGTTTTTCAAACCGTGGGCTGTGCGCCTTAGTAAATGATTCAATATCCCCTATTGGTCAAAAAAATGACTAGACAGAAGTTTTTGATTTGTTTGATTTTCTATATAAAACTTGTAACGGCTACATAAATGTGGCTTTATATTCACTCTGGGAAACAGGCTGCACACAGAGTTCTATCCTTGAGGTCAAAATATAAAATTATATTTCGTATTCTATGTGTGTAATTACTGTTTTTATTTTTACCTGGGGCGACAGTAACTCAGTTGGTAGAGCATTGGCCTTTAGGCCTGAAGGTTGTGGGTTCAATTCCCACCTTGACACCTTCTCCACCGACTCCCACTGATGTCTGCTGTCGTTGTGTCCTTGGGCATGACACTTTGCCCAAAGCCCCCGCTGAGAGATCATGGCTATGCTTACATTGACAGAGCAGCCATCCTGTGGACTCACCACCTGCAGAGGATCAGTGAGGGGCAGGTGCTCTGTGACTTGGGAAAATATCTTCACAATATATACAGTACATAAATATTCTTTAGCAATACTCAACAGCATTCACCCTATGTCTTTACAAAATGTATTTACAACTTTATTTACAAATTATTTGCTCAACGCACAAATATACTCCATGTTATGCGTATAGATAATGCATGGTTATTTCTGTATTTGCTCCAGTGCTTGGCTTATTCCTAATCCAAATGTTCTGTAACTACGAAATGACAGCCTTTGTGACATAGGCTGTACTGTTTGAGGAGTGAACTGATCGAGTGTCAGACATCATCATAGCGTTAGCCTTTATGTGGAAGAAGCCAATTTGAACATAAGTAGCTGGAGCCAATTTCCTTATATGGGCATTCTTCTTTCTGTGTTGCTAAGATGGTTGCTAAGGCAAGCTGGAGTTTTCCTCACACATATAAAGGCATCTGATTGGTCGAGACTTATAGGGTTAACATTCGGATTTACAAAGACAATATAAAATAAACCACAGATTGTTTTAACCCAAAAATGGTGAGCGTGACACAAAGGGTTACTGAGCTAGAGAGTTGGAGAAAAACTTTGACCTTGAGTACTTCCCTGTTGGGCTTCATTGAGCTTGCGAGTTGGCATTGTCCATTTGTTTCTGTATACAGTCTATAGTGAGATGACCTCCCCTCTTGTTTTTACAGTCAAGCCCATATATGGAGAGCTGAGCCCCTCTGAGCAGAAGTACATCCAGGAGACTTTGTCCATTCACACTCCACTCTCTCTCACAAGCAAACTCATCCCTGACGGCGCGTACTGGCAGAAAAGATGCAAGGAGCTTTGGCACAACTGTGATGCGTCCAACCACGGCCAGAGCTGGAAAAGGCTGTTTTTTGAGCGATACTTGGAGAATCTAATTGAATTATACATCCCCAATGTGACGCTATTAAAAAGCATCCTTGATATGCTGCCTCTTTGTAAGGACTTAGTGAAAAGACTGGACATTCAGGAGCTGCTGGTGCCGATCGAGAAACCAGAGGAACAGCACATGGAGCTGAACAATATCCACAATGATGACGAAATCTGTCTAGATCATTTTAATTTCAATGCACTGCTAGGAAAGCTTTGTAACCTGGAAGAGCTTCACCTGGTTTACAGAATCAAGCAGTGCGGCATGAACTATCAAAAAGAGATGTTTCAGATGACGCAAAAAGACTGTGAGACACTCGCTCAGGCGGTCAAGTCTTGTAACTCTCTGAAGGTAAAATTTATTGTCTTAAAAACAATTTGTCATTTCAATGCAATTCAATATATTTGTGTATTGCCCTAAATAACAACAGCAGTCGTCTGAGGACTTTACAAAGTTGTGGAATTTTTTTTATTTTTTTTTACCTTTCCCTTGGTGGGACCACAGACTAGTGGTCTGTGGTCCACTGTGGGGTTAGTCTGTGGGGTTAGAGTGTGAGCCTACTGACCCATCCTACAGAACAGAAGGTGGCGGTAATGCGCAAAAAATGGTCGCCAACCGCTGGAAAAAACCTATCAAGAAGAAGAAGAAGAACCCCCCCACAAACACATGAGAGCCATTGGTTAGGGCTCAGGCTGTAGATCCAGGACTGTATAAATTGGTCAGGTCCGAAAATTACAGTTGAATACCTATACATTAAAACAGTATTTTTGCAACAGAATACATTTTACTTGACATTAGTTTGGAGATCATTTTCTGGTAGTTTTGACTGAACAGCATTAGAAATTGTTCTCATTTGAATTCTCTTTATTTCAAAAGGGAACTCCCAGGACTCTGCATCAGCTTTATGAGCAGAGCCCCAAAACAGAACATGAAAAACAAGTGACAAATATTGTTATTACTCATAATTAATCAGCAGTTAATTAATTATCAGAGGCCAAAACTACAGGGCTTTCACTTCACAAAGAGTACAGGACAAAGATTAAGTTAGCATTTCTTTCAGTTGTTTTAGAGAAAATAGACTGGAGTCAAATTTTCCATTGTATGTTTTCTGAATATTTGCTAAATGAAAATCATGATGTGGATTCTGTTCTTGTCCAGGTCTTGCACCTCTACCAAAGCAGTGTTGGTGACGCTCAGTGCAGGCTCCTGGTCAAACACCTCCTGGACCATCCCTCTTTAACCAAGCTGGACTTCAGTTTCAATGTGATCGGCGACAGAGGAGCCCGAGCCGTCGCCAAACTGCTCACCAGGAGTAAGCTGATCTCCCTCAACCTGTACTTCAACCAGATCCAGGACCACGGGGCAAAGGCTCTCGCCCACGCTCTGTCGCACGGCTCCACTTTAGAGGAGCTCAACCTGGGCATTAACCGTGTGGGGGATGAGGGAGCGCAGGCCATCGTGAGCGCCCTGAGGAACAACTCCTGCTTGAAGACCTTAAACCTGTCTGGGGCTGGGGCGGCTGGGCAGACCACGGCCGCACTCTGCACCCTGCTCCTCCACAATCGGACACTGAGCAGCATCAATCTATGCCACAGCAAACTGGGAGCGGTGAGTAAAGAGGGGGATTCAATCATTCTGGCCTTTAGTATTTGCATTTAAAACACTCATTTTGGGGGAGGGTGTGTGTGTGTGTGTGTACCTTACATGATTTTTGTACCTGTACTACTGTTATATACTACTAGTACTATAATAGCAATACAATATATAACAGTAATATCACAAATACTGTTGTTTTTTTCCTATTTGTATTAAAATCATTTTCTGTGTTGAATGAGTGAAGGAGGTCGGAAGTTTCTGCATCTGCTTCTTCCAACCCCCTTTTCAAAACATTTCTTTTTCATAAATGTATGTTATTATGTTGAATCGATTTGTTTTGGGCATGTTCTCAAACAAACATAACATAGTAAAATTTCCCCCAAGGATTGAGATTATTATTCTTGAAAGACAAACTAAACAAGACTTTATGTTTTCCAGGATGGAGGGAGAGCTTTACGAGAGGCCATGTCCCAGAACAGCACTGTGGTCAAGTTTGATCTGGATCTGACCGGTATGGAAGAGGAGGACACTGACTCCATACAGAAGGTGGTGAGGGCCAACGAGCACGCTCACAAAACAACAAAACAAGTGAACAATGTAAAACAGGAGACCAGCACTCCTTAAAAACACATCAAACGTCAATCTACATGGCATTGTTTCTTATTAAACTATTATTATTATTATCATTATTATTAGTAGATGTTTATTGAGACACATGGTTCATAGACAGGACAGAGAACATGCAACAGAAATACTTAACTTTTCAGTACAGGCTCAGACACCATTGAGACCACATACAAACAGCCTCAGTCCTGGATCTACAGCCTCAGTCTTGGATCTACAGCCTCAGTCCTGGTTCTACAGCCTCAGTCCTGGATCTACAGCCTCAGTCCTGGATCTACAGCCTCAGTCTTGGATCTACAGCCTCAGTCCTGGATCTACAGCCTCAGTCCTGGATCTACATCCTCAGTCCTGGATCTACAGTGTGCACTGTATGTCTCTGAAAGATAAACTGCTTTAACTTTTTGTTTATAGTTGAGAACAATAGTATCCATTCTCTTTACTAAATACATTCAAAAAGTTGTATATGGTTTACTTGTAAGTGTATTGCAGTTGCTAATATCAAGCTTGGATTGTTAGTATATCACATTCTAAAAACATTCCAACAAAAAAGCATAGTGAGAAGTTGCATTTATTGAGCCTCATATTTTGACATAGTCTGTTGAAATACAATATAAGGCATTCAGTGTTAGTACAAAGTATTAGAAATTCAGAAAATGCAGAATAAAGATAATGCAAAGAGACTAAAGATGCAAAGCCTTCTCTACAGTGCTAGCTAATATACTACATCATTCCTGGTGTGTGTGTGTGTGTGTGTGTGTGTGTGTGTGTGTGTGTGTGTGTGTGTGTGTGTGTGTGTGTGTCTGTGTGTGTGTGTGTGTGTGTGTGTGTGTGTGTGTGTGTGTGTGTGTGTGTGTGTGTGTGTGTGTGTGTGTGTGTGTGTGTGTGTGTGTGTGTAATAATGTTTTGTGCAGGTTCTAAATCTATATAGCGATGCGGCCAATCTGTCAATGTTCTTTGTAAGAGCGCCCCCTGGGGTGTAGGAACGTAGCTGATGACTGAGCACACAGTCCCCGCAGGGAAATACACTGTTTGTATGTGATTAGGGCTGTGGTCAGAGCAGTGCAAGGACTAATTATTTTGACTCCATCAAGTTCTGGTAGAATGTTAGAGTCAAAGTACATTGGATTTCCCAGAGGGATTTGATCAACGGTGCGTTAAAAAAACTTTTATGTTTTTTTGAGTTACAAGTTTGAAATTAAAATTATAATTTTTGCACTGATATAAGATTTTGTTCCATTCCTTTGTTTTGTTAATGATTTCAGCTTTGTAGGATAATTCAATACATTATTTCTATTATAAACTTATTTGGGTCGATGCTCCAGGCTCGGTGTTGATGGTGTTCCTGTTGAGAACCACTGGTCTACAGCTGAGTTATACCATTTCCATACCATCTAAATAACAGTCACAATTAAATAAAAAGGCATTTAGTAAAAAACAGCCTATACCCTGAATTTCATACATTTTGATACAAATAATGACGTGTGAGCAATGCATTGTGATTGATTCATAACAAGATTTTAAAAGAGCTTTGGGTATGAGCCACAGAGATCTATAGTCTGACCAAAATCAGGGTAAAGTAGAAAGAACTAAACCAGGAATGTCAACACGGTTCCAGAAAGGACCAGTGTGGTTGTGGGTTTTAATTCCAACCAAACAGGAGCACTCCAGAGTCACCAGAGGAAATGGGTGGAGTCTGGTGTTGCTCCTCCTCAGGTTAGAGCTGAAACCTGCAGCCACAACGACTCTTTCTGGAACTGGTTTTACACCCCTGACCTAAACAATAAATAAGGCGTTTTTACATGGATCTGACCAGTTTCGTGAGTAGTGTCCCTCAAACTGAGTAGTGTCTGGGCCACACCGTTTCAAGCTTTTCTTTGAGTGGTCTAAGGACAGCGATAATCCGGGACATTTCTACACATTTATGAACATTCCTGGACAGTGGTCATCCTGCTGACTATGGACCAATCGCTATTATATGTTTCCAGTTATTTCCCGTGTTTAAGCTGTTTGATTCTTTGATCTGTTGGGTTAGGGAATCGACAACTTTGTAAAGTCCTCCGAGATGACCAATGTTGTGATTTAGGGTGATACAAAATACATTGAGTTAAATTTAATTGAACTAACAAAAGGTTTTAAAGTCTTGCCCAGATGAAGTATGTCCCTGTAGGAATACTGTTCATGATTTTTATTTTCTAAATCAGCCTCAAATCTGTTCCTATTTGTTCTCCATATTTTTACCTGTTTGTTCTACATATTTTGATGCTGAATGCACTCGTTCGTTTCTATAGTTTGACTTTTTATAGGAGGTTTTGAATGTGGAGATAACTGCCTCAATAAAGGATGGGTTTTCTGACTGTGTACAGTTCCTTTGTTTTGAGTTTGTTGAAAAGCAGCGCTACTATCAGACGGGTTTTCACAAATGGATTGTATTTAGACATAATGTTGGTCTGTTGTGCCACAAATCACATTAAGCCCAGCTGGAAAAGCCTGAGGTCTTTGAGTCCTTCCTGTTTTATTGATCTATTCACTTCTTTTGCCCAGAATGACGCGGTGTTTTGTAATTACATTTACTGTTGAAAACTTCTTTGTTTTAGATCAACATAAGCTACACGACTCCACATGAAACCGACATACTGTGGCATCTTGCATTTCATGGACCCGTTTAACCGGTACCAGGTCCTTCTTTATACCCTGTTTCCCCCAGCCCTATACTCCACTCGGCTTGGCTTAGCTCTACTCTCCCCTGAGGGTTTCCAATGTTTCCCTGTTTAACTAGTACCAAGGTCTTTCTTCAGTCCCTTTTGGCCCTGGTTATAACCAAGGCCAAGTGTTTGTTGTGGGTAGGTTGCTAGGATACAGTACCAGATACTAAAGCGTAATGGAAACACAGACAGGTAGAGCAGAGTAGAGTAAAGTAGAGCTGAGTTGTGTAAAGTAAAGTAGAGTAGTGTAGAGAAAAGTAGAGCTTGTGGGAATGACTGTAATGACTTATGGCTGATTGGCCCGGATGTATCATTAGTATGAATGACAGCTGTAACAGGAGCAGATGCAGACAGTGTGACTGCTGCTCTGCTCTACATATTTACTCATCTTAGAATTCAAATGGCTTTGAATGCAGTCAGTATCAAATAGCATGAAACCGGTACATTTCACTGCTCCCCTGTTGAGAAAATCATTTGAGTAAAAAAGCAAAAGAAAGGTTTTCTAAATAATATTACACGACTGCATGTAGTGGTCTGATTTGTTCACTTTAGCTTTGTTTCCACCGGGCCTCCTTAGCTCTACTCTACCCCATTTTGGAGTACTTCAATTGGCCCTGTTGAACAGGTACCAGGTCCTTCTTTAGTTTCTATTGGCTCTGGTTCAATCCAGGCCACACTGCTATTATAGTGTTTCAACTGACAGAGATTGCCCAGAGTGCTGCTGGAAGCCATGGTTGCCAAGGAATTTCCATGACTAATGGTTTGTTGTGGGAAGGTTGCAAGGATATGGCACCAAATACTAAAGCATAATGGAAACATAACCAGGTTGACTAGAGCAGAGCAAATTCTAAACAGAAGAAAAGAACAGTTTTGGATGACTATTTACTAACTGAGTCCAAAAACATTGTTTTAATCAGACTTGGGAAGGACTTGAGTTATTATCTTTCTTTGAATTCAGCATAGACTGAAATTGGTTACATGGTGATGCTGTGGGACCACTGCTTTTTTCTCTTTATTGTTCCACAGCACTAGTCACTTGTTCGGTAAATGTCATTTTAAAGTTATCCCTTGATATTATTCCATGTGACAGTATCAGTAGTGGATCAAGGCCTCGGCGTCTTTGATGGCCTGCTCTCCCTGATACGCATCAGCAGCAGCCCACGACTGGCTCAAGAACTCAAAATTTGGGGATTTGTGAAATTACTGTAGAGAACAGGACATGTCGCATTGCATTGTGTGTGTCCTGGCTGCTGTGTTGTAACTTGGTTAATGCCAAAATTCTTGAATCAAATGCTTGCTTAGTCTTGAGAAGGCACTTAAATAAAGAGGTAGCCTGAATACAAACACATAAAACAAAATATATATATATTTAAATGCTGATTTAAATACACACATTACAGGATTACAGTTGGGTGTGTGTCCTTTAGCCCTCTGTGCTCCATTATTCATGAACTCTTCTGCTATTTTTAGAAAGCCGGAAAGTGAAATGTTATTGCGACCAAGCTGCTATATCACATGTTTATTTTTGTCAACCGTGTCCCCCCCTCTGAAGGGACTACCTCATGCTCACTCAATTAGAACAAATCACCAAGGCGTGTTTGGCTGTTTTCCTGAACCTGCTATGTGTAGTTTTGCTGAAATAGACCATAAAGGGCAGCTGAATATGCTATCCTGGTAACTGCGGTAACTGTCAAAAGTCAGATTATATGGTAGTTAAGAGCTAATTTCTCTGTAATTCATCAATCAAAGACTGTCACAAAGTTCAACATCTTTGTCGTTACCTATCATCTCAGGTCTATCTCTGGTCTCTGATCTCTCTGGTCTCAAGTCTCTCTCTGGTCTTTCTATTATCTATGGTCTCATAATTTTCTTATAAAGCTGTCGAGCAGTGGTGACAATATTCAAAACCCATATGCATGGTGTTGGTAGTAGAGATGTTTTGGCACCCTCTAATATACTGAAATAGATCTATTTAGATTTCTACAACCTATTTACTGAGAGTCCTTTCTGCTGGCCAACATCATGCATATGCTTTTTGAATATTGTCACCACTTCTCAACATCTTCATGAGAAAATTAAAAGACCATAGCTGTAAGAGTGACCAGAGAGAGACGAGATAGAGAGAGACACCTGAGAGAGAACAGAAATACAGTATAGAGAGCAAAGGAAGACAAGGGAGAGACCAGAAAAACCAAAGAACATTCATGTGGAGTGTTCCATAAATTACAGAGAAATTTGCCAAAACGAAGACTGTAATATAACTTTGACAGTTACCATGGTTGCCAGTAGTGAATGTTCAGCTGCTCTCCACCACAATGTTGGACTATAGGTTCTTTGGAGTATTGGGATTGAACATTTCAAAAAAATCCAAATGTATTCCTAAAATATTTAGATAAACAGATCAACTATCCCTAACCCCTTCAAGATCAGTGGTACATCCCAGTCAGTGTGTATAAGGGTTTTACTAATTCCTTGGTGAAGTCTCTCATGTGTGTTGGTCCCTTGAGTGTGTGTGTCATAGGGAGGTCTCCACACAGGCGCCGTTGCGGTGTAGGGAGCGGTGGTCGTGGTTGCGGCAGCCTTCGTTGCGGTGCACTATGAGCACAGGGAAGCAGAGCGCATCCTGGTACTCCGGGGGGCTCTCCTCTCGAGGCGTAGACGCTGACAGACGAGTGCTCTCCGTGGGACAGGCCTGGTTCAGACTCCCGCTGCTTCTCCACAAACAGCTTCTCCTCGAGCTCTGGATGCGGCTCAGAGACAGGCGGCTGGAGCTGAAGGGCAGCCGGGGCGTGGTGCAGATGCTCAAAGCGCTGCGGGAGAAGATGGAGGAGCTGCTGGCGGCGCGCTGGCACCTCTCGCAGCTTTGTCTGTAGCTGCTGTAGCCTCCCTCCGACAGCTGCGACAGGTCCATGAGCACTGCCTCTGAGTAACTAGGCACGAGCTGCTGGTTCGAGCGGATGTGCCACTCTAGCTCTGTGCTGTCGAAGGTGTTGACCCGGGGGATGTGGCGACAGTATGGCCTCTCCTCTGACGGGGAGCTGGGAACAAAGTCAAAGCCAAAGAGCTTCTCCACGTGATAGTGCGCACAGACTGTTCTGTACTCCGTCAGCACTCTCAGCGGCCAGGAAAGGGTCAGAGCCGCGGCCAGCCAGAACGTGGAGTGCGTGGCGTACCATGGGAGGTGGCTTGGGTTTGAAAAGGCGATCATATACTCCCGAAAGTCCACGTTCTTCAGGTGCATGCCCTCGCGCGCCTCCATGTAGTCGTCTAGACCCTCGTTCTCTGTGAAGAAGCGAGCCCTCTGTGTGAGATAAGAGTTCTCGGACTCCACGTTGGCGAAGCTGAAACACTTGGTGAACCTCATGCGCGTGACGGGGAAGCTCTCCAGGTCCAGCAGCTTCTTGGAGACATCTTTGACCCCACAGTTTCCATAGTCGAATTCTGCTTCTGCCACATGGGTGTTGACCCTCTCGTGGTAGACCTGCGTGGTGGTGTAGGCGTCTCCGTTGCGGTACCGTGTCACCTGCCGGGTTCTGCGTACGTAGTGATAGCTGATGGCCTTCCACCAGATACAGGGAGTGGCCTGCTGCATCCTCTGCACGCGCTCGCTCACGTTGTCCACATCCACCTTGTACTGCAGCTCAGCGCGGGTGTGACAGTGCCAGCACTCCACCAGATACACCACGTAGAGCATGACCAGGAAGACCAGGGGGATGTAGATGTATCCATTGGAGCAGGGGCTGTCGTGGTACATCATAGACTTGCCCTTGTAGGCGCTGTCGAAGGAGAGGCGCGTGACTGTTGTGAGCTGGCACCAGGCCATGGCCCCCACACAGGCGTACATGAGCAGAGACAGCAGCAGACACTTCCAGTGGTTCTCCTGACACAGACACTTGGACAGAGACTGCTTCACCGGCCGCTGCTGCAACACACAACACAACACAATTCAATTTAATGTCGTTATGTATCGCTCTAGGCAAGGCAAGGCAAGTTTATTTATATAGCACAATTCATACACAAGGCAATTCAAAGTGCTGAACAAAATAAGAAAGCATTAAAATCATAAATAATCACAGAACATTAAAAAGAAAGATAAAAATATAAAATCCCAGATCCCTCTAAATCACAAAAGATCAGAGAATCAAACAGTTCGAACTTAGGAAATGCAATAATGACAAATACATAGGAACCATTTGTTCCATATCGTCTATGGTCACTCTGGTCTCTCTGTAATCTGTCTATCTGGTCTCTCTCTGGTGTCTCTCTGGTCTCTCTCCCTGGTCTCTCTGCCTGGTCTCTCTCCTTGGTCTCTCTGCCTGGTCTCTCCTTGGTCTCTCTCTGGTGTCTCTCTGGTCTCTCCTTGGTCTCTCTCTAGTGTCTTTCTGGTCTCTCCTTGGTCTCTCTCCCTGGTCTCTCTGCCTGGTCTCTCCTTGGTCTCTCTATGGCCTCTCTATCAACTATGATCTCATTATTTTCTGTTATGAGAAAATAACACCTTTATGTTAAATGCGACTTTTCAGTATAATTCAACAATAATATATCCCTCTCAAATAATGATTTGTATTAGCACCTTCCTGAAATACTGAAATTCTAAGACATGAAGACAACCTATGTACCTACGATACAACACACAACACAACACATGAGCAAAGGGAATAGGCCGATAATTAAACACATCACTTTAGCGCCTTTAACTGAGAGGCTGTTTTTTACTAAGCACCAAGCACCTCGTGGATAAACTTAGAAACAGTTCAAAGGCAGTGCCGTGTGCATATCAAATATTTACAGAAATATTCAGCATTTTAAGTGCTCTATCATTCTTTATGCATGAGATGAACCAGCTGCATGTTTTAGTCCGTTTTAATTTGGAATAAATATGTTTCTATCCTGTAAGTTGCGTTCATGTTCTTGATTGTATTTCAATATTTCAGTTGGTGCTAAATGTAAAAAGTATTTTACCAGATATAATTTTTCTCATAGCCTGTATGAATGCTGAGCTCAATGAAACCCAATAGGGAAGTGCTCGTGGACGAGGTTTTGCTCCAACACACTCTAGCTCCTGACTTCAATGTAAAATCCTCTAGCTCAGTAACCGTTTGTGTCACACTCACCATTTTGGGCTTAAGGACATTGAAAATAAACTCTGGCTCAGTTATCGTTTGTGTCTCACTCACTCCAGGCTAACACTACGGTGATGTCACACTCAGTCAGTCTGCTCTTGATATACGCACCATACTTCAATTCAATTCCATTTATTTTCGTATTGCCCTAAATCAATTTACAAGGTCAATTTTCCAACACAGATCAGAGAATCAAACACAGGGAATGCAATGATTAAAAAAACACATAAATTAATTGGTCCATAGGGAGCAGACCAATGTCCAGTGTTAATAAATGTCCTTAAAAGGTATATAAGGATTTTCTACTTCCGGGTGGATCATGAAGACTATTAGTCCTCCCAATTGTCAATCATTCTGGTGATACGGGCTCGTCAAATAAGACCAGAGAGTTGTGTCCAAAAAGTGGAGAGGACGGCTCTTTCCTAAAATTTGGGAAAATCCTACTTAATCCTAATCCTCCTGTATACCTTTAAATGTCCTGGATCATCACCACTGTCCTTAGACCCTCCTGCATCAGCAAGGAACAACTCAAAAAAAAACTCTGGGAAATTGGTTGTTTCCATATCTGAACGTCTCAATATAAAAAAATTTAAAAAAGCATTGGCATCATCTCGATATTTAGAGGTATTTAGACAGAGAAATAAGCTTTTGACAGTTATCAGCTATCAGAGCAGATTTTGCAGGTGCTCTTCTCAACAATTTTAGACTGCAGGCTCTTAGGAATGTGTCTGCTTCCAAAATGGGCATTTGAGGGCCTTTGTTTCTCCACCAATATGTGATAAAGCAAAATACGAGCGTGACGCTGTGCAGAGCAGGGCTGGTCTCCTCCATGCAGCCGGCCGGTGCCATCCTTTATCACCTCAGGACAGACTCAGCCACAGAGCGTGAAGCAAACACGTCACACCCCCAGGGGCCGCTGCTCTACCCCTGACACTGAGCCCAAACCCGGGACGCATGCCAGGCCGAGCACGCAAAACCAGAACAGCGTGACGGCTATCGCTGAAGTGTGGGAGAAGCAATTAACGAAAATGCTAATCGAAGTCTTTAATGGAAATGTATGGACAATGAACTTCTCCTGACAACTACATGTTTGGGTGATTGATTAGAAATATTAAAGTTATACTATATTGGGGAAATGTGTCCTCTGCATTTGACCCATCCTTCAATGTCGCTTGGACCTCTGTCAGGAGCAGTGGTCATCGTTGTAACAGAGAGACCAGAGAGAGACCAGAGGAAGAGAGACCATGCAGAGAGAAGGACCACAGAGAGCGACCAGAGAGAGAGACCAGGGAGTGAAACCAGAGCGAGGGACCTGAGAGAGAACAGAGCAAGAGAGAGAGAGCAGAAAGAGATTAGAGAGAAATCAGAGCGAGACCCAAGAGAGAAACCCAAGAGAGACCAGAGAGAAAGACCACTATGACATCACACATCATGTCAGAAAACTGCTCTGCGTGTGATGTCATAGAATTACAATGACATCACACTATTACAGGACTGAGACAGGGGGTTACATGTTTATGCAAAGATTCCGAGATCCCAGCATGGATGTAGCTAAAACCTTGGTCTGTGACTGATGAGGTGTGTAAGCTTAAAGAGTGAAAAGGTGGATTTACAGAATATGTATCAGTTTTGTCCGTTTTTTCAGGTGAAAATTTGTTGTGACAATCTCATGCCTGTGTTGGCAGCCTCCCCTGGTGGCATCTTTACCTTTCATACTTGTTTCATTGTATATTTGCAACTTTAAATAGTATTTCACATGATAAAATATGAAATGGCAAAGTAGATAGTCTCATTATATATATTTCTGGCCAAAAATAATGCATGTTATGTCTTCTTTAAAGACTGTAAAGGGTAAACAACAGTGAAAAGTGTCAGACATCAATAAATATGTTTATTTCTTATTATTATTATGAATCGGTGAAATGTCAAATGCCAAATCAAGCTTTCCCTGTTTTGTAACGAACTGCTTTGTGTTTCAACTCACCATCAATAATAAATGTTTTCTTCCCAATTATCTCCTGCACCTCAGCCACAGGGCGCTGGGCCTTACCAACCAGAGGCCCCACCCTTAGAGTCATGGGATTAACTCACACACACACAAACACGCCCACTCACACACACACACACACATTCTCATGCACACACATACACACATATATACACAGACACACTGGCACGTGCACATATATTCACACACACATGCATGCACGCATACACACCCACGCTCACACACACACACAGAGAGAGACATACACCCCCACAAACCTCTGCTGAAGGAGGAAGAGCATTAAGCCACTCGTGTATAAGCTTTAGTCATATAATATTACATGTAATATGGTTTAAGAGCAGGAAGAGCTCAGAGGAGCAAAGAGGCAAGAATAGCTTATCTTATTATTGCTTTTAAACGTTAAAATGTGATCAAAGATATGTCTGATTATAAATGGGGCTTGAGAAATATTGACCAAAATATACATCCAGCGTAAAAAGGGTATTCATAAAAATGGCGGAAAGTGTTAAATATGTGTGTAACTGTTGCTTTTCTTGAACTCTAAATCTAAAAATTACTGAAATATATTAAGAGAGAGACCAGAAAGAGAGCAGATAGAGAGAGCAGAGAGAAACCAGAGAGAAACCAGAGAGAGGCCAGAGAGAGAGCAGATAGAGAGAGCAGAGAGAAACCAGAGAGAAACCAGAGAGAGACCAGAGAGAAACCAGAGAGAGACCAGAGACCAGAGAGGGACCAGGGAGAGATCAAACAACAGTTTTGTCCAGACAGACCACATGTCCGCAAGAGACCAGAGAGAGACCAGAGAGACCAGCAAGAGCATACATATGTATAAGTTCTGCCATATACACACATACAAACCGTTAAAACATTTCAAAGCATCGGAATCTTAAAATAAACCCTGAATGTGACAGAGCCAGTGAAGTCACGCAGGGGTAATGTGCTCTCTCCTACATGTTCCTGTAACACTGGACCTATGATACCTTATTTTACAAAAACGAATTTACTCAAATCTGCCTAACTAGCTCCTCGCTCTATAAACAGTTTGCTTCTGACTGTATGTTTGACATGTGTAGATCTGCTTTTCAAACAGAAAAGTGAAAAAGAGAGGACTACTCTTGCTCAGCCAATCAGCTCTCACCCCGGAGAATCCAATAGTTACTCACAGGGCTCACAATAAGATGAAGACGGCATGTTGTAAACAGAATTTAAAAAAACCCTTTCTGATTTGGAGAAAGAAAGTGTATTAAAGTTTGTTATACTGGCTAAAAACATGGCATCATTAAAAAACAGGAAAGAAAAGATGCCACGTCTACAACTTATAAATAATGAACGCATTACACAAGAGAGTTTTTATGTAACGAGTCTTTCTGCATCAGGGAATGTGTCTGTTAACTTTGCTGCTGCTATAACACAATACCACAACCACTTACAAAAATAACTGAAGTAAATAATTATCACTCATGTTCTAAGTTGACAATGTGTAGTATTAATATTAAAGTAGGATAATGATCAGAAATGCTTTGATTATTCGATAGAACCAAATAAATGGCTTTTATTTTAATGGCTATTTTGATTAAGTGGCCCTCAAATGCAGTGGGGGCGGATTCCAGCTCAAAAGTGGCCAAAATGACGTGCGCTGACATGCTTGCAATACCACCCCGGGCCGATGGGGGTGGACCCAGAAGAAGAATTAGCCAATGCTAACATATAGCGTTGGCAGACCTCTCAAAAACGTCTTTACAGGATGGTCCAAAAGTTGGCTCTTGGCCCAAAGGTCCGTTCCACATGTGTGTCAATGATGAGGGGGGTGAATTTTTTTGGACCAGTCTAGTTTACTCGCGGTGAATTTTTTTGGACCAGTCTAGTTTACTCGCGGTGAATTTTTTAAGTCTCTCGTTCAAATGAATGGAGCTGCGCCGGCTGACGCATGCACAGATGCGTTTTTTCACAATTTTCTTGTGGGCGGGACCACTCACGGCCATTTTGGATTGCTCCATGAAAGCACTTTTCATGGCCAACTCCTATGAACGGCGGAGATAGGCGTGACTCTGTCCGTTATTATATACAGTCTATGGTCAGATGGCAACAACAGGGAGTGGACCTGGTTCATAATGACAGATTAGCAGCATAGTTATTATTAACCTGTCACAAATACGTAAATACTATGTAAAATTATTGTGTAACTTTAAAAGGAGCTACAGTTGGACTTTCACACACGTTCACACACACATACATGCACAGACACGTACACGCACACACATACATGCACAGACACGTACACGCACACACATACATGCACACACACGTACACGCACACACATACATGCACAGACATGTACACGCACACACATACATGCACACACACGTACACGCACACACACGTATACGCACACACATACATGCACAGACACGTACACGCACACACATACATGCACAGACACGTACACGCACACACATACATGCACAGACATGTACACGCACACACATACATGCACACACACGTACGCGCACACACATACATGCACACACATACATGCACACACGTACACGCACACACATGTACACGCACACACACGTACACGCACACACATACATGCACAGACACACGTCCAGCTGTATCTCGCCTGGAAACCTCAAAATCTTAAGCATTTATTTGTAATGTCAGAAACGTTTGGTAGTTTGGCATACACTTCATTTTGACTTAAAGCTGGGTTACCTGACTTGTTGAAATCATAATAAACGTATTTGGACCCAACTGAATGAGTCTTGTAAAAGTAAAATCTGACCACAACATTCTGTCTTCCTCTTATTAGAAAACATGTTTGTATTTTGCATTAATGTGAAGAAAGCCATGTGAGTCACTATTTGACGCTTTGGGCTGAAAGCTGATTGGCCTAGTGCGGGTGGTCCTCTCTCTTTTTTTTTTTTTTTACTTTTCGGCTCTAAAAACACTTTGGAGAGCAATGAGCAAGTGGATTTAATTTTTCTGAGATCTTTTTTGTGGTTTGAAAGTTACGTTCCCCAGCTTTAATTATCAAAACATACTTTGTTTTGAGTTGGCACTTATGTGTATCCATGAAAATGCAAAGTTTTATGCTATTCTCAGTCAAAACGATAACAGTTTGGAGAATGGAAAGATTCTCAAATCCAAAACCACGGCATCTTTTCACTCAAGATTCATAAAGGAATTATCAATGTGGATGAGACATGTTGTGATATAATTTGACAAAAGACATGCATTTTCCAATGTTCAACACTGAAACAAGTCTCAAGCTCATATTGGCCAATTATCTCAAAAGTTGTACAAAGCAGCTCCTGTCTACCTCCTCCCGCGGGCTCTCTGCTTCTTCTCCGGGCACGGTGATGGTGCTGCTCTCGCTGGCTGTCGCTGCTGAGGCTGGGGACATTATTGCGACTCCAATTCGAGTGATGGGGGCTTTCCATAGACGCGCCGAGGTTCCATTTACGCATTACCCACGGAGAAAACAGTGCACAGTATATCAGCGCTGGCTCCAAGGATGGAGTGCCGAGGTGAACCAGGCATTGTGCTTTCCAAAACACACGGGATACAGAGGCTGGGGACGGGCGCCGTGTGGGATGATGCTGGGGCTGCTGGGGCTGCTGGTGCTGCTGCTGACTTGGATGCAGTGGTAGTATAAAACAAAAAGCTGTAGATCTCCTTGATGGCGAGTGCGCGCGTTGCAGAAATGTATGGAGCTGAACGTCCGGACAAAGGCGCACACGCGTTTTCATGTAAATAAAAGCCACACATCCCACTGTGGCGTGTGGAGAGGCGGTGCAACCCGGAGCCCTCCCCCCAGTCTACGATCAGTGCTTGGGGATCCATTATCTCTTTGACCTTGCCTCCAGGGCAGGTCAGTAAATCATAAAGCTGCGTACATTAGCTCAATAAATTGCTGAGTTGCATATGGATTTCAAATGAAAAAAACAAACATGGCCATTGCCGGAAACGTACGGTCCCCGGGCCAAACGTGGTCCCCAGGGACGTGTGGTGAGGTTTTTGATTGGGGAGGCACTGACTTTAAACAGTCAGATTTACCATCATTATTCTAATAAAATAGCATTAAATCGTCAATGCAAAAACGTCCACAAACATTATATACTGTAAAGATAAGAACCAGCATATTATTAAAAATCCCACAACAACCAAGTCTTTGCGAAGCACAGGTGGGAGAGACGGGAGGAGGTGAGGCAGGGAGGGAGGGAGAGAGAGATACGCAAGGAGTGAGAGAGACGCAAAGAGCGTGA
>OZ035839.1:30508863-30525700 GCA_964034765.1 Knipowitschia caucasica
TTTAAATATGTCACCAAAACGATTAGGGGATATTACAGAAGTAGGCGACTAACTCTTTCCAGTTCCTCCCATTACTAAAGTTGCATATCTCAAATGTAAGTCTAGGGGTTCTCCAAAATAAATATCTATGAAAAATCTGTAATAGGAAACTCAGAGTGATTTGCAAACTACACTTTCACTTTAGGACTTTGGTAAATCCCTTCTTTACCGAGACACACAAGAGCAAAATATAAAACCTTCAAATAATACCAAAGTTTAAAAAACAGTGGGGAGTGTGACATTGCGGTCCGGCGGCTGCAGGGGGATGTCTGGGGACTTTGGGGACTGTTTTCTCTGCTATTAGAAAGTTCTAAGTATCTGGATCTAATCTAATGTGTCTGAGTCTAATTCTGTCTCCCTAAAGTGGCTGTATCACTGTCAGACGGCACAGGTGCACTGGCCGAACAGCTCTGAACGCACTGGGAACAACACGTCACTGCTCCAAAGAACTTGGAACGAAGCCTCTATTCACAAAGCTGAGGTCGACTTAAAGAAGAAATATGTGGCATTATCTTTGGCCTTTAAAAATGATGATGACACTATTTACTCGTTTGAGAATATGAAATATTATATTCTATATTTTATACTTGGTGGAGGACGATGAAAGGATGGAGGGTTAAAAAAAAAAAAGCTTTCTGCCTGTAACTCCTTATGCTGCCACCAGAGGGAGGAGTTGAATTTGAATTTTGTTTTGCCAAAACTAGTTTATGGACAACGCTTTTGTCTGATTTCATGATGTCATAGTGGTACAATGAAGTCATACAACTACCGGACTGAGACAGGAGCTTTTAGACAGAAGGGGCAGAGCTACATGGTTGTGCCAGAAGTTCCTGATATTATCGTGGATGGATCAAAAAACAATAAGGTCTGCGACTGATTACGGACAATGTTGTAACACGTTTAAAGATATGTAAAAGTTGATTTGCAGAATATATTTCCTTTAAACAGCCAGTATATATTTCTTGCAGTAGACTATACAAGTTTAAGCTCAAGATGATTTTTTTTTATTTTTGAGTATAGGGTTGTGCTTGTGGGTTAAAGTGGGAAGTGAAGTGGGACAAGCAAAAGATCTTTAAACAGTGCTCTCAAAAAGTGTCATTTTCACAGTTGGATGTCACTATTTAGATGCTAATGCTTTATCAGAGAATGTGACGAATGTGTGCATGTGACCTGTTATCTGGGGACGCATATAAAAGATAGCTGCAATTGAAAAAGAAGTAACAATAATCTTAAATCTGTTCCCTCTCGTTTGATTGAATTTAGGACAAATCTCATAACTTCAGCTTCTATTTCTTGAAAACAAAAAACAAACAAATAATTCTATAAAACAAACCCACACACCTGAACGTTCAGCTCCACGCCTTTTCTCCTCAGCAGCTTCAAGACTTCATGCTGTCCGTATAGAGCGGCTAAGTGCAGACAAGCCAAACCTGAGAGGATTACAGGGTCACTATCACAGGGCACAATTTCTACACAAGGCAAAAGAAAATAAACTTTACAATCACACAAGAGAGCGAAGAGAAAGAGTGAAGAAAGACAGTCCTCTCACCAGCAATATAATTATTTCCACAATGGCCTCTAACATTGTTTCAGACATATACTGGGCATTTAACACTGTTTTAGACATATTTGAGGTATTTCGTGACACTTTGAAGCAACTGTGGTCAAAGTTCTCACTCATCATTCTAACATATGCACAAGGCAGTACTTTTCCACTGCATGTTTTGTATCTCAAGGTTGAAGCTACTGGCACCGTAGTGATAGCTGATTGGACGGTCTCCATTCCTTCATGCTGTATAATATCACTTGCATCCTGTCACATTTTGTTCGTGCCGTCTCTACCATCGACAATAAAACATGTCTTCTGTCAGAGTTAGACACCATCCCAGACTTTGCCATTTCCTTCAATAAACTGGGTATTTAACACTATTTTTAGACGTATACTGGGCCTCTAACCACTTTTCTCACCTCTCCTACTCAGACAATGACCAGTAGCAGTAGCGGACAAAAGCGGACGCATTTGTTTGGAGCCTTTTTTGAGTTGCACATTTTTATGAGTTATTTTTAAAACTAAGTTTCTATCACTGTTTTTATTCGCCCTGCTCGACGGATTACGCGGATTTTAACAGACTGTATCAAAAAGGATTACTGTCACTTTTAACAGGACTGTCTATCAGCCTTTTACCGGTAACCACTACACATCACCATGGACACCGATGCTCCCCCCGCGAACTCATACAAACAAATATACAAATCACAACTTGCTTCAATCCTCCCATCAAAACCAGTAAACACCATGACCCCCGAGGAACTTCAGCGCACTGTCACAGAACTATCCACTGAACTCATACATAAAGAGAAACTTCTGGAACATTTCATGGACATATCATTCAAACAGTCACAGCAAATATCCCTCTCCGTACTTAGACACTCACAGCTCCACGACACTGCACTCTGGGATCCAATCGCCTGTCCTCACCCCTCATCATGCTCTACCCCGGTGCTTACCTCACGCTTCCCGGTTGCGGTTGCTCCTGTCCCTCCCGGTGCTCTTCCCTCCTCTACGGTCCCGGAGCCTGCTGCCCATACCCGGAGCGGCGCGGAGCAGAGGCCTGGAGGCCACACGACATCCACGGTGTCCTCTCGCCGCAGGTTGGTGGAGGAGGCTGTGCGCAGACGCTCGGGGAGCTTCCCACGCTCTAAAACAGCGCGGGGCTCTCCGGGTGTCACGCAGGACCAACTGCGGGAAGCCCCGGGGGGATCTCTGTGCCCCGACGCGGCACCGGATACCCCCGGGAGCGCTGTCCCTGCTGTGGGAGGGTCCGTGTGCTCTGACGCGGGGGGAATCCCCAGAGACGGGACACGAAGCAGGTCCTACGCTGAGGTGGCCGCGGGGGGGCCTCTGCGCTCTGGCACGGTGCAGAGTCCTCCCGTAGTTGCTGCCTCGCCCGCGGGGGAGTCTTTGCGCTACATTTCGGCGTGGAGCTCCCCCGCGGAGGCTGTCTCGCCTGCTGGAGGATCTCTCCGCCCGGTCCATGGCCCTCCCACAACCGCCCGCACTACCACCACCACCAACCCCGCTGCAGGGGCGCCGGCTCGGTCTCCGGCTCCATCCTCCTGCTCCACTGCGGCTCACGGGGCTCGCAGCAGCTCTGCTCCGGGCACCTCCCAACGCTCTCCTGTCCCCTGCTCTCCCCCGGGCCCTACTCCAGTCACACCCCCCCCTCCACGGCCTCTGTTTGCACCAACTACACTCCTGGTGGGGGACTCTATCATCAAACACTGTAAGTTCTTCAATGCCATCACGCACTGCTTTTCCGGAGCCACTGTCCCCACCATCCTCACGAAACTACCCGCACTTCTACAGACAGCACCCCCCACAATAACCCGGATCATAATACATGTTGGTACAAATGACACTTCACTTCGCCAAACTGAAACCACCAAACTCCATTTTAAGGACCTTTTTAACCTTTTATTGAAATCCGGCAAAAGTGTTTTTATCTCTGGCCCTCTGCCCACTTTGAACCGGGGCGTGGAACGTTTTAGCAGGATATTATCACTCAACACTTGGCTTCAAAACTAATCACAACAGCACAACTTTGGTTTTATTGACAATTTTAATCTGTTCTGGAACCGCCACCCCTTCTTCACACCCGATGGACTCCATATCAATAAACTCGGCACCCGGTACCTGATTTCAAACATCACCCACTCAGTCCAATCCCGTCCCCCGCACAAGTCATTTTATGAATCTTTTAGAGAGGAGCTTTTAAACCTGATGAATTGCTCTCTGCAGACTGGGGTCTTTCCTGCAGCCTTCAAAGCGGCTGTGGTGAGACCCCTTCTGAAGAAGAGCAATTTAGATTTTAATGATTTTAACAACTACAAACCGGTATCCAACCTGCCATTTTTAAGCAAAATTTTAGAAAAACTTGTTTTTACCCAGCTCAATGCCTTCTTAGATCAGCAACAAATTTTGGGGAAAATTTTAGAGAAATTTCAATCAGGTTTTAGGGTGAACCACAGCACAGAGACTGCTCTTTTAAAGATTTTAAATGATTTTAGACTAAGATTTTAGACTAAGCGCTGCCTTTGATACAGTAGACCACACCATTCTTTTATCCCGCCTGAAACACCTCGGCCTCTCTGGTGCTGTCCACAAATGGTTCACTTCTTATTTAACAGACAGATCCTTCATGGTAAGTTTGGATACCTGCTCCTCTCAGGTCCATAAAATCACATGTGGTGTGCCCCAGGGTTCCATTTTAGGTCCAGTCCTTTTTAACCTGTACATGCTCCCTCTTGGCGGTGTCGTCAGGAGACATGGAATTAACTTCCACAGTTATGCAGATGATACTCAGCTGTACATCTCCATGTCTCCTGATGACACCAGGCCAATGGATGCTCTTTTTAACTGCATTTTAGACCTGAAATCCTGGATGGCAGAAAACTTTCTCCAGCTCAACCAGGACAAAACTGAGGTTTTAGTCATCGGTCCTGAGGCCCAGAGAGAGAAACTTTTATCAAAACTCCAATCACACTCTTTTAATCCATCATCACAAGTGAGAAACCTGGGCGTAATCTTTGACTCTGAGCTGACTTTTATTCCTCACATCAAGAACATCACAAAAATAGGTTTTTATCATCTAAAGAACATTGCCAGAGTCCGCCCCATTCTCTCTCGGGGCAACACGGAGACGCTGATGCATGCTTTTATAACCAGTCGCATTGACTACTGTAATGCCCTGCTCTCTGGTCTTCCCAAAAAGAACATTTCAGGTTTACAATTACTCCAAAACTCGGCCGCACGTGTCCTGACTAAGACCAGGGGGCGGGACCACATTACACCGGTTTTAAAATCGCTGCATTGGCTCCCCGTGTGTTTCAGGATCGATTTTAAGGTTCTTTTAATGGTTTTTAAATGTCTTAATGGTCTTGGGCCTTCTTATCTTTCAGATTTGCTTTTATCCTATGAACCTTCCCGGCCCCTGCGCTCCTCCGGCAGCAGACTTCTAACCATCCCCAAAGTCAGGACACACACTCACGGTGAGGCATCTTTCCAGCACTACGGCCCCCGTCTCTGGAACAGTCTGCCGGAGGAGCTCAGGGCCGCAGAGAACGTTCATATTTTTAAAAGCAGGCTCAAGACGCACCTTTTTAGATTAGCTTTTGATTAGTTTTTACTATTTCATTTTTATATTCTATTTATCCTCTATTATTTATTGTATTGCTATTGCTTTTATTCATGTATTGTGTGTTAGTTCATTTTAGTTTCATTTTAGTTTCACATTTTTGTGTTTTACATATTGTATTGTTATTGTATTGTTTTTAGTGTACCCAGTGTTTCCTCTGGAGGAGCCCTCTGCACTGGGAGCAGTGGTCGGTGTGGCTGTGGGGGTCGGACTCTTGGACCTGGTGGGGGCCTGGGGCCTCGGTTTCGGGTCTCCTCTAGATCCTGTGTCGTCCCCTGTGGCTACAGGCGGCTCTCTGCTCCTGGTGCAGACGGCTCCTAGGATGACGCTTTTTCAACTGGTTGCATCCGAACCCTGCCAAGTCTCTCATCATTGTTTTACTGTTTGTGCCTTGTGTGATGTGGACTGTGAAGCGATTTGATTGACATTCATGCGATAAAAAATTTGTAATCGTTTGACAGCACTAATAAATACATAAACAAAGGCCTCAAAATAACCTGCCTTCATTTGAACAATTACAGTTGGGGTTCAAACTACAAAATATGGAGTATGGATGTAAAATCTGTATTGCTTCTTGCCCTCACAACAACTTCAGTTCAGATCAGTTTTTTCAGACTAAAAAGCTAAAAAGTAAATCACTCAGTAAATCAGCTCTCAGCCCAGGTAGTCACAGCGTTCTTCTTACGCTCAAATCAAGTCTTTCTGTGTGTGTGAAGAACTTGGCCGTATTTTAACCCCAGCTCCAACGATAGAAAATGTAACTAACCAAGATAACCGAAAGATCAAGAGCGAATTCTGAGAAAGGACTTCCACTCCATTAGAAAACACATGTTTAAGCTCGGATGACTTGAAGTCCCATGATCCACACCAGCAGTGACTTGATTTTAAACAGTATGTGCATATGAAGGGTTCTTTTCAAAAAATAGAAAAACAATCTCTATTTTGAAAATTAGTCTAAAAGTTATTCTCCATGTTTTGTTATTGGCAATCAATCTGAAAGAATTTGCCCAAAAAGTGTTGAAACTTACAGAGAAAATTGTAAGTCTTCCAAATGTTTTTCTAATGGCACTTTTATAAATTAACTATCCAAATGCAGGCTAACCCTAACACCAAGTATTACCGAAGGAGATACTTCTTTCAAAATAGTGCAGCCGTGACTGTACTACCTCCTGAAATACAGTGCGTACCTCTCCAGTTGTGCATCTGCATCAGTGGGGCCAGCTTGTTGGGCGTGAGCTCTCGGATCATGTGGTCCAGGCTCTGGGCGTAGCCGTACTGACAGGCCAGGTGCAGGGCCGTGTTCCCGTCTCGGTCCTGGAGCTGCAGACTGGCCCCACGCTCCACCAGGCTCCTCACCACCTCCAACTGCTTCAGGTACACAGCCAAGTGCAGCGGACTCTGGGGACACACATGCAGAGGTGGATGAATCCTCAAGACAAAGAAACTCACAAAGTCACATCAACTGATACTGTAGGATCAGTAAACTCTGCCTAAAGCACAGGTGTCAAACCGGTCCTCAAAGGGCCGCTGTGGCTGCAGGTTTTAGTTCCAATCTGAACTGAAGCACACCAGACTCTACCCATTTCCCCAGTTGAGTCCAGTTTTAACCTGAAACTTTGAGGAAATGGGTGGGTGGTAAATGTCTATTGCAGACCTGGGCAAAATGCGGTCCGGGGGTCATTTCCGGCCCAACTCACATTTCTGTGCGGACTCTAGACCCTTCACAGCTGTTGACCTCAATCCGGTCTGTTGCCTATTTAAATGAATCAGAAGTCAATATTCATTGAAGGCTTGTAACTTATTATGTGCTACCATGGTACGTTATACATTTACTCTGTTCTCGTTCATGGTTATTAGGAATAATTTGCTTTGCATAAAATATCACAAGACACAAAGAAAACAGTGCTTCTTTATTTTTTATTTATGTTTGTTAAATAAATAAACACCTGAAATTGGGTTTTTGCCCATTCCACAAAAGGGCGGTATCCCAATGTGGCCCCTGGAAGAAAAAAATTGCCCATCCCTGGCCTGTTGGACATAGATATAAGGCATGCATACAATTACTACTATCTTACTTTTATCTATTTTATTTACGCTTCAAATTCTTTATGTCACTATAGACAGACAATGCTAACCCTAACCCTAGCTCAATGAAGCCTATAGAGAAGTGCTCATGGATGAAGTTTTGCTCCAACTCACTGGCTCCTATGTGAAAGTAGCTCAGTAACAGTTTGCTTTACGCTCACCATTCTGGGCTTAAAATACATAATTAAGCATAATTTTGGTCAAATCATTTTTTTTTTATCCTCTTTGTAATTAGATTATTCCTCCAAACTTCAACATATTGAGGGAATGAGCTTCTGTGGTTTAAACTTCTGTAAGATCCTGATGGTTTTCATTGTGATAATGTCAGTCATGAGCCCTGACCAATCAGGCGCCTTCTGATCCCAAATTTGACTTTAGCTAGAAATCTGTAACGGACCAGCACTGGTCCTGATTGGCTGTATGGTTGCTAGGTTGTTGCTAACTGCGTCTTATTAGCTCCTGATTTCTACTTCTTCTACAGTCTATGCTTTATTACTGCCAACATTCTTTATCAAATTGTTTCAAAATGCTTCTGACATATTGCATATCTGCTCTAAATATTTACTCCCATCCAAGTTTAATAATCTGAGAGAGTGGCCACTACGACACGCCTGCTTCTGCTCATCCCAAAGATCAATGCATTCATCTAATTCTTTGCACACATGATCTGGGGTTCCTGAAACATTAGAATACTCCTCCCACAGGTTTGTGGTCCACCACCGTCGGCTCCACCACCGACTTCTTTCTCTTCTTACTGGATCTGCATGCTTCGACATTTCCGTACAGAGTTGCCCGACAGGTTATGGTCACATTACCCCATCAGAAAAAAGATCTTGCTGAGAAGTTCTGGCAGAGGCGGGAACTCACAATGTCTCACTAGGTGATACTGCAAGATTGTAAATAACCTCTTAAACGTTTATCCAAAGAACTTATTCGGTTGGAACACCTTTACCTCAGAGACTGTGTAAAACTGTGTAGATGATGCTAACCTATGCTATGCTAGGTAAATGAAGCCTCATGGACACACAACCCTCCGAGCTGTCACACCGCAAAAAACTGAACAGGCAGTAAATGCCTGAATTATATAAATGTTGTTCTTGTCAAAACTGTTATTCTGTTAATTTTGTTCTGTAAAAAACCAGTCCCTGTGCTCCTCAGAGTCCGAGTTGGTTCATATGGCACTTACATGTCACAGATGTACTTTGGTTTTGTTTCAACACAAGCAAAAGACTCTAAAGACTATTCTCTGAGCCACATGAAGTGCTGGTGCAGAGGCCTGAGACCAGGACAAATGTGATGGTACTTCCTGGTTCTAGACGGGACTCGAGCTGCAGTGTAAAAAAGAAACAGCAGCGTGGCCTCTCATCAAACCAGTCTCTCTGCACATTGAATACAGTTGCATGACAGAATAATGTTTTATTTTAGACTTTATTTCGCTTTCTCTGCACTGAAGCATTCTTTGGGCTGCTTCAGTCTGATACATGCTGTACGCTGCTTCCTACTCATCTGTCATGTGGAAGGACAGGAATAACCAGCAGCAGGACACATTTCAGGGCGGCTGGAGGTGAGGAGGGGAGTTTCCAAGCCATCGCGTCAATATCAGGGTCAGGCAGACCAGAGCTGAGAGGAAAGAGGAACTACTGCTGTTGCTGCTGCTGCTGTTCTTTAGAAGTACAGGTTAAAAACATCTGCTCCAGGGCTTTGGGGAAGTTAATAGAATTTCATTCTAGATGCAGTTGACACAAATACATTACAAGCCCCGCCCTCCAATGTTCGTCATTGGTCGTCTTCAGCCGTCAATCTACAGCATGAAATAAGGTTTGTGGTTGGATGGCCGTGGCGCATTCCGGGGCAGTCGTACACGCGTATGTTTATTGTGACTGCCATACACGCAGGATCCCGGGCGGGGTTAATTCATTCATTCATTTTCTTCCGCTTTATCTGTATCCAGGTCACGGGAGCAGCAGTCTGAGCAGACATGCCCAGACTTCCCTCTCCACACACTTACTCCAGCTCATCTGGGGAATCCTGAAGCGTTCTAAGGGCCAACTGAGAGACACAGTCCCTCCAGGCACCCCACCTCAACTAGCTACTCTCCATGTGGAGGAGCAGTGGCTCTTCTCCAAGCTCATCCTGTGTGACTGACCTCCTCCCCCTTTCTCTAGGGGAGCAGCGGGTCCACTCCGAGCTCCTCATCCTATCTGAAAAACTCATGTGGCCCGCTTGTATCTATGATGATTGTTTATTATTATAATATTAATAATGTTCATATCTCAACCATATTGATGTGATATCTTTTTGCCTTAGTGTGCAAGTTCAATAAAATCCTCTAACCTCCTACCTCTTCACCTGCTCTCACCTGATACAAGTTGTTCTGGATGTCCAGCACCTCCGTGGGGAAGAAGTCGATGAGCTGCTGAGCAAACTGTTCGTCTTCGTGGATGATGGCAAGGTGCAAAATTCTACAGGGGAAAAAAATGATACAAGAAATTCACAAATTTGCACAACATCTGTAGCTACACTGACAAACTCTGACATTGAGCAATCATAACCGACATGAGCATATTTCAGAACATATTGCATCATTCTTTTCCTCGGTATTCATCTCAAAAGATTAGAAACACACAACGGACGGAAGAGTTCGTGGTGACGAGAAGTCAGTTTGAGCAATAGCTGTAAAGATGCACTGATAGAGTGATGTATAAAAGCCACAGATGATAAAAACACCTCAAAAACACAAAGATATTGCAGCGAGCACTACGTCCGGCTGTTTCGTGTTTGACGCAAAAACAAACATCGAAGTCTGAGTGAGCTTACGTCAGATGAAAAAGGGCATAGTTTCACAGATGCAGACAGCGTGGGACTTCACGCTTCCCACAAAAGACAAACGCTTGAGACCACTTCCTCTGAGAAGCCTTTGTGCGTATTTAAAACACACTTTTGAGGAGCAGAATGAATTGAAAGACAAATTCATTTTTGGTTCCAAATAAAGACAAAATGATACGCATTATTTTTGGCCATTACAATGACAACTAGACTAGTAATTTAATATCTCATGTGAAATAATAAGTAGAAAATATATGGTGAAAACAATCAAAAGCTGTATTTCACAAGTGCTGTCGTAATCTTATGGTTATGGACTCATTCATAAATACCACGCTCACTTTGCCGCATTGACACACTGCATGTTGGTAACCCTTGTGCTATCCTTGGGTCAAAATGACCTGCCACAGATGATTAAAAGGAAAAGAAAAATACCCTAAATTAGGGTCTAAATGACTCAGGGCTGGTCAAGTTAAATAATCAAAATTCAGTCTTTTTTGGCAGGTTAATTTGAGCCAAGGATAGCACAAGGGCAAGAGGCCTCAACTACTGGCAGATCAAAACACTAGACAACTAATTCACTTCACTCTGAGTTAACTAGTTGTACTTGTACAACAGAGGGGAAACTCTGACAGTGAGTGATCAACACTTGTGTAATATGTAAATGTCACCAGTTCTGAGGAAGAGGTGTGAGAGAGTGAATGAACGCAGGTGAACTCTGAGAGACGAGGTTCCTACATCAATTCTATATGTTATGGAGATTCATTTCAATTAATTTAATTGTGTGATATAATTAAAGCTGGTCAATCTTACTTTCAAACTATAAAGTTTGTTTTTAATTATTCATATGATTTATCCCCTGTATCCCCTGCAGACCTGTTGCCTCTGGTCTCTCTCTGGTCTCTCTCTGGTCTCTCTCTGGTCTCTCTCTGGTCTCTCTCTGGTCTCTCTCTGGTCTCTCTCTGGTCTCTCTCTGGTCTCTCTCTGGTCTCTCTCTGGTCTCTCTGGTCTCTCTGGTCTCTCTGGTCTCTCTGGTCTCAGAGAACACAGAACTGTTATCTCGTTGGGCTCCTGTCAGATCAGTGAGGTGAGGTTAGAAAACAAGTTGGTGTTTTCGTAAATGTGCTATATGAATAAAGTTGACAGCTCTGAGCCCACAGTGTCAAATTGTGACTCGCAGAGCTGTTTCTTATAAAGATGCAACAGAAAAAATGATTTCTAATAAGATAAACCCAGCATGTTGTGGTCTGATTTTGTTCAGACGTGGTGGTTAGGTACCCCAGCTTTAGAAAATGGGGAATTCTTTTTTTCTATTACTGCAATCTTTAGCCCCGTTACCACCAGCCCTACTCTAAAGTAGAGTAAAGTAGAGTAGAGTACTCTACTCTATTCAACTCTACTCTTTCCAGATAGGGAGTGTTTCCTCCGGCCCTGTGGTCCCTCTTGGCCCTGGTTCTATCCAGGCCATATTAGTACTAAAGAGTTCTAACTGACATAGTGCTGCTGGAAGCTATGGTTACCAAGTAATTGCCCTGGATACTGGTTTGTTGTGGGTAGGACACTAGGATACATAAACAAATACTAAAGCGTAATGGAAACATTACCAGGTGGAGTAGAGCAGAGTATAGTGCAGTATGGCTGGTGGAAAGAGGGCTTTTGTTTTGCAACAAAAGTGGAAATCCCTGCGTGCAACCAGTTACATACAATACATACTTTCAGAGGGCAGTAGTACTTCCTTGTGGCTGCTTCTTTTGAAACATGAACGCGTCCTCAAGCCTTTCTCGCTGGACTTGTTTGTTGACAGGAGCAGTTTGTACGAGCATGTGCCTCCTGCTGCATGGGGAAGTCCAAGCCTTGCAGATCTCTTTCACTTCTGTTTTCTGCCTAAAAGCGCTGTATCCACATTCACAGCACAGGCCAAAGTTGAACCATGGCTCAGAGTACATATCATGTACCTTTGAAATCCCCTTAAAAACCTTCTGGGGACAAGGAGAGAGATAAACTCATGCAGAGGGAACAGGTTCGGGTGATTCATGGTCACTCAATGAGAATCTTGCATTAGGCAGTAATAAAGAAATGGGAACATGTTGTACCATCAGGGGATTTACTATGTGCAAAAGCAGAAAACACAGCATTGTCATGATCGACTGAATATTGAAGAAAACAGGGACATGGTGAGCAGGGGAATTACAGACACAAGCAAGTATTGTGACCCAGAATCGTCAACCAACATAGGCCTTTAATACTTGGAAGTTAACAAAAATACTACATATATATATTTATATATGTACAGCATATTGGATTTGTAAAAAAGTTCGATTCATGCTGCAATACATCAAATAGTTGTGAATTGCTTGTTGGCGTCCTTTGGGCACCCCTGAGGACATTCAGTGGATCTCACTTTGGGAAGCACAGGGCTACAATATTTGTGGCTGTGTCACTACATACATTTCCACACATAAAGACATAGTCTTACAAATGTATGTTGAAGAAATGAGGCAGCAGTAAAAATGCTGGGCACAACAGACAGAGTGCAAAGCTACAGAGCTTTTTAACATGACCATGTGCGACACCCAGAGATATTAAACCAGCCCAAACAAGACTGACATGACAGAGGCCACCGTTCACTGTATATAGACAGAACAATATGATCAGCAAGCAATATCCCAACTTGAACTAGAACACTGCATCTTAAATGTGTCGTACTCCTGACCCTGACTCTGCGACTGCCAACTTGACTGTCCCCATCTTGAGTTTCAGATCTGCAGAGAGTGAGAGCTCTAAAATCAAATATACACATCAGGAATCAACCATAATGCACTAACTCAACAGGCTCAAATGTGTGTATAGCCGTCACTTTTCTCTGGTTGTGAATAGGGATACCACAGGCAGATCATAAACACAATTTCAGCTCAGCCAATATAGGCATGATGTAGCTCATGGCAAAGCCCAGACCCTTTGGAATCAAGTCGTATTTGTGTCTGATTGTGTCTCAATATAGCTGTGGTGAGAAACAGTATGGACATTTATCAATATCATAAAGCTCAGAACAGCCTGAATCCAGAATAAACAGTTCAACAGTCTGTTATTGTCGGCCCCTGGACAAGTCTGGTTAAACAAAAGTGGCCCTCTTACTAAAAAGTTTGGGTTAGAGCCCTGGGATACAGCTTTGTCAAGTCTGATACTGCTCATGATCCAGGCTCACACAGAAATACGGCTGGCTTATTACAAATGAGTCCAATTGTTTTATTTAACAGGTGTCTAAAAGTCTATGCCTTTCTGGGTTGAAATGAGCAAGTCTATATTTAAATTACATCAACCTCTATGTCAAAGCAGCTCAGTGTGGCTCAACAGGGATCATCAAACTCATACCACATGAATGAATGAAACCCGGGTTGTAGAAATGTGAAGATCCAATTCTATGAAAAAGAGAGAATGTAGATGATAGTAGACTAGAGCCAGAGTGTGAAGGGACCAAACAAGGTCAGATCACAGGATGTTGGTAGCTCTCTAACTTTGACTTAGAAAATTAGAAAACGTAAAACAACATCAAGGACACATTTTCCAGACAAAAATCTGAATGCACATTTGAAATAGCTGCACAAGTCTGTACTATATAGTTTGCTGGTCAGAAAAGGCGACTCTACATAATATTCTACAAACTTTATACACATCTTTTTGTGTATTTGTGATAAGGAACGTACGTGTCTCCATCCTCTGTGAAGGCCGTGAGCGGGTTCTCCTCCTCCTGCGGCGAGTCTGTCTCCTCTGCAGAAATGGAGGGTCCTGCAGACAGGGTGCAGTCCTGAACCCTGCACCCCAGGCTGTCCACGCTGATGGACGAGGATTCGTACGCAGAGTCCAGGCGCTCGTCCGCGGACACGCACTTGTCCAGAGACGCGCCGAACTCCGAGCTCACGTCTCTACCTTCCTCCGACTTGTACATGGATCTGAAAGAGTCTATGCCCGAGTCCATGCGGCTCTCGTCCAGGGAGTCCAGCTTTTTCCTGCCTCCGGTGGTGCTCATGGTGACAGCGAGCCCGGGTGCGAGAGCTTTTACAGGCGGCTTGGACGGTGGCGGCACCTCGGAGGAGCTTTATCCCAGGCGCTCATGCCATTCACCGCAGCTTGTATCGTCCAAACGCGCAGGCATGAGGCGTGATAGCAGTGCGTTGTTTTGAGGAGGCTCCAGCCCTGATATCCGGTGTGTGTGTGAGTGTGTGTCTGTGCAGAGAGCAGTGAGACTGAAGCGCTCAGAGCAGAGGCGCAGACATGTGAAAGACGAGGCTGTTTGGCTGCGGGGAATCCCCAACGCGCGTGCACGCACCTACACACGCACGTGGCTCCAACTGGCCCCAACCTCAGTCCCAGAGCAGAGGCAGGCGCCCAGCAGCAGCCAGCAGAGGTGCAGAGTGACTAAGTGCTTTTTCTCATGTACGAACTTCAACGAAATGAAAAACCATGACACTAGTTTCTCGCTCTTGTTCACTGGGTTGGTGTGCAGCTCTAAATCACAGTTCTCCACATGGTAAGGCACGTTTATTTTTATAGCACAAGTCATACGCAAGCCAACTCAAAGTGCTGATCAAAACAAGATAGAAAACACAAGGGATTAAAATCATTAATAATCACAGTGCATTAAAAAGAAAGATAAAAAAAATAAAATCTCTCAGTTGTATGCAAGTTAAACAGCTGTTTTTAACTTGGATTTAAACATTTTCAGATAAGAAGCCTGTCTTACATATTCAGGAAGTTGTTCCAGATGTTTTAATTCCGGTTTCCTACCACTAAAAACATAGGTCTGCCATGCGCCTCCTGTATGTATGGTGACCGAAGTGCTTTGTGACCCTGGTCTGTGAAAGGCGCTTTATAAAATATATACATTTCTCCTTTGTGAGATCAATAAAGTCTAGCTTATTTTATCTTAAAGGTTTATAGGAGGATTTTCTCAAATTTTAGGAAAGAACCGCCCTCTCCACTTTTTTGAACAAAACTGTCTGGTCTTATTTGACGCTCGTATCACCAGAATGATTGACAATTAGGAGGACCAATAGTCTTGATGATCCACCCAGAAGTAGAAAATCCTCCTGTATACCTTTAAATAAAGATTATGTACTCATTTTACTTAGAGAGAGAGAGAGAGAGAGAGAGTCTAGAGAGACGTAGTACGAACACAGGAAATGGAAAAGAACAACCACAACGGAGTTTGGTGATTACTAGTTTTCACGTAGTGTACATCTGTCTCATCTTTAGATCAGCTGTTTCTGGACCGCCCTCACTCAGCCAATCAGCTCTCAGTATGTGTAAAAGGACAAATGTTTTCTAATGAGATTAAGACACGTGGTGTGATATGTAAGTTAAACAAGACTCTTTCTGTTGTACAGCTTTATACACTGTTAAGCTGAAGTACAAGTCCTCAGTCTGAAACCCTGGACTCCCTGGACCTTTACAAAGTTGTGAATTCACCAATATCAGATTAGAAAGACCAGAAACAGACCAGAGAGAGACTGGAGAGAAACATAAGAGAGGGACTAGAGAGAGACCGAAGAGAGAGACCAGAAAAGAGGAGAGAGGAACAGGATATACAATAATAACAAACACAAAGGAGCCACAGTTAAGCTTTAAATACTGCACTGTTAAGATGGGGTATGAGTCCCCAGCTTGAAACCCTGGACTCCCCTGACCAATGGACGAGTCGGCTGTGACACTCCTCAAGACGACTGTTTTTGTGATTTCAGGCGTTACATAAAACAATGATTTGATTTGAGTGGTCTGGTATTTCTCAGTGACATAAGTGACATAAAAACACTAGCACTGGGGCATTTGTCTATTATTCACTGCTGAGGATATTAACACTTAGGGCTTCAGAAAATACAGTCTGGAAATGGGCTTATAATGATGAGTACACTGTTTTAATGTATGTTTACCTCATGAAACAAAAGCAAACATCAGCTGTGTGTTGGTGTTGAACCCACAGTGACCAGGGCAACAAACACAGACTGTGAAGCTCAAAACACGTACAAATCACACTTCCTTTATCACCGTGACTTTTACCGTAAGCTCCTCTTTTTCTTACCCGAAATATGCAAATATGCAGATCTGAGAAATATTACCACAAAACGGCAACTCTATTCATTATAGGCCAACGTTAAGAGAGAGGGATCTGCTCCCATGGACGAACAGGCTGTAGACCCAAGGACTGAGGCTGTAGATCCAGGACTGAGGCTGTAGATCCAGGACTGAGGCTGTAGATCTAGGACTGAGGCTGTAGATCCAGGACTGAGGCCCAGGACTGAGGCTGTAGATCTAGGACTGAGGCTGTAGATCCAGGATTGAGGCCCAGGACTGAGGCTGTAGATCCAGGACTGAGGCTGTAGATCTAGGACTGAGGCTGTAGATCCAGGACTGAGGCCCGGGACTAAGGCTGTAGATCCAGGACTGAGACTGTAGATCCAGGACTGAGGCTGCAGATCTATAGGACTGAGCCTGTAGATCAGGACTGAGGCCCAGGACTGAGGCTGTAGATCTAGGACTGAGGTCCAGGACTGAGGTCCAGGACTAAGGCTGTAGATCCCGGACTGAGGCTATAGATCCAGGACTGAGGTTGTAGATCCAGGACTGAGGCCCAGGACTGAGGTTGTAGATCCAGGACTGAGGCCCAGGACTGAGGCTGAAGATCCAGTACTAAGGCTCAC
>OZ035839.1:30525710-30704153 GCA_964034765.1 Knipowitschia caucasica
CATTAGGAGATAATAAGAGATAAAGATGTGCCCAGAGCTCTGTTTACTACATAAAGAGCACAGTGTAGGAAACCGCACAACTACACAAGAGCTACACAACATCTACACACTGAGACTACAGCAGCTCACTTCATTCAGATATTTTCCCATGGGTTTTATTGACTTGTTCCACAAAATACTAGGTTTAATTCAGACAAGTTACCTCCACACATCTGTATCATATCTAAAGCCCCATTTCCACCACCCCTGCTCTACCTGGTTGTGTTTCCTTTACAGTAGTACTGTATCTCTACCCACAACACACCAGTGCCCAGGGAAATTCCTTGGTAACCATAGCTTCCAGCAGCACTCTCGCTGGTTTGAACACTTTAGTACCAGCTTGGCCTGAGAATCAGCATTCACAATTAGGGGAGTGGAGCAGAGAAGACCATTGTATTTTTATTTATTATTTTATCAAAAGCAGCTGTGCTTGAGTACAAGTCTCTCCATGGCCATCTGTGACATGTTAATGTCATACATGAACCAACTCTGAGTCTGAGGAGCACAGGGACTAACATCCTGCTGGGACACTGAGTAGCACAGGGACTGGCCTGCTGGTACCCAGAGTCAGGCAAAAACAACAGCGGGGAAGCGTTTTAGATCCATGCAGCTACAATCTGGGACAGTCTTCCTGAAAATGTGAGACAGGCTTCTGTTCTGACGATGTTCAAATCTTCACTCTTTTTAACGTACTTTGATTATATTCTGGTTTTGTGAACCTCTTTGAGTTGTCTTGCCTTAGATAAGATAAGATAAGATAAACCTTTCTTCGTCTCACAGTGGAGAAATTCAGTGTCATCGCGCACATTACAGCAGAGAAAGAAGGAAATAAGAGCACTCAGATTGTACACATCAAATTGAGTCTATTATTCAAGACAATTGACAATATAATTGAAATAAGATAAAGAATAAAATAAAATAAAATAAACTCTGGGGCTATAACTACACTTGGTTCAGAAGTATTTACAGATGTGTATATTGTACTTTAGCAGCGGAGAATAAGAGAATATGAATATGAGCAGAGTAAGCATCAGAAATAATAATAATATCAACAGGTAGAGTGACTGGTGAATGGCAGAAATATCAGACGGATATGTAATAATGCAGTGATACTAATAACAGGTAAAGTAACTAGCGACAAAGTAGTGATAACTTTGAAAAAATAAATGATTCCGACCATGTTATCTCCTCGCCGGCAGAGGGCGCTGCTCCTCTTGCACGGGTTCTGCAGCTCAGGGAGGGAGGACTTTCGTAGTTTCCGGCGGCCACAGAACACATCGGCACTTTGAGAACATCCCTCTCTCCAGACAGACAGACACACACACGGTCAGCCCTGTCCACCTCACCCCCTCACCTCCACCGAAACCCTCTCCCGCCTGGACCTCCCTGTGAGCGGCTTCATGCCCGGTCAGAGCCGCGAACCGGGCGGAGGGTCGTGATCACCGGGTCTGTCTGCAGCAGCCAGGCGTGGGGCCAAGAGACGGTGAAATGCGGCCAATTTCGTGGAGGTAATGTGCTCAAACTCACCCTGTCACTAGACCAGCACACGTAGAACCCACAATATCGTGTTTGGTTGTTGTTGGTACAGATTTTTTCTTTAAACAAGCCACAATCTCTCACATCATCAAATCATTTAGAACAACACATGTCTTTATCTTCACTGCACTTCTCATTGTTTATTTTTGTTGACATCTTTCGACACTACTTTGGCTCTTTTCTACCTGTTGTGTGTAGCAATCCCAAGTCCAGAGGGAGATTTGGTTCGGGCCTTGTCTTTCTTTCCAAGTTATAGTAGGTACTTTTGCGTACATACCTTGAAAGTTCATTAAAAGATTATTATTTGCTTCAAGAGTGCCTCGGATTTATTATTTATTGCATGTTTCTCTGGTCTCTTTTCTCGCTCTCTTACTGGTCTCTCTCTTTTTCACTGCTAAAATACATAATACACAGTGCATAAGTGTTTATGCACATTGCCCTTGAGACCATTCATTTGAATTGAGTGTTCTACAGCTTCATGATCATGCAGAGATCAGAACAAATGTGCCAGAGAGTTTGACAATAAGAGACAACTTTAGAACGAACAACGGTCTGTCAGTGTTTTCATAATGTTCCCCTTTGTCTTTTGACACACCTAAAGTTCAAGGTGTAATTAAAATTCCATCTTTGGGTTGTGTATTATGCGCATCACACATATGTTTGTGATGCGCTGCTAAGACACTATTTAGTTGTGGTACTGCTATAATTTACACAGGGGTTTCCAACCTTTCCAACCCTGTTTCAGGCCAAAAAAAAGTCATTTTGATGATTGGTGGTTATAATATGGTGTTATAGTAGCAGCCATATATCATATTCAGAAGATTGTCTGTCACGTCCAAATCCTTTTTAGGAGCTAAAGAAGTAAAGAAGAGGTGAGCTCCCCCTGATCTATGCTGATGTACCAAATGTGGTCGTGTTCAAAGCAGAAGTTGAGACGAATGAGGTTGAATGAGATTTAAAACATTAAAAAATTTAATTTTAAAAGGCTAGCCTTTTTTATTCTTCAGACTAGCCTGGCCTTAGCCATCCGTACACTCCGCTCAATCATCATTTCACTCCATGTAAGTACGAAATTTGTACTATGGTGTGGTGTGACCAGGCTAGCTTCAGACCAGTGTTTTCTGACTCTGGACAAAAGTGGGAATGGTTTTCGTGTTATTTTGGACCTGTGTCAGCTTTTCACTTTGCAGATGATGGGAACGTGTCAAATTTCTCATGCACGTGAAGTAATTTAAACATTTTCAAACATTTTTCACTACAACATCTTTATAAAGGAAAGTTTATTTCCATTTGTGTAACAAAAAGTCACTCAAAACAGCCCAAACAATCAGGGTTTGGGCTCCACGACTTGTTAGCTGTCATTGTGTAGAGTATTGTCCTTGACTTGTGTGTAGTTTTACAACCACCTTCATCTGACCCATAATAAATAAAAGCAACCGCTCATGGCTATAAAAGAGTTTGGTTTTAGTGCCGGCTAAATGGCCGCTATATTGTACCTTGGTTTTATTTCTACTTGTAAATCAATATCTTTGTGTTAAAGGACTAAGGAACTGTGGGTAAAAATGATATAAATGAGTACGAGTCAGGTACAGGTAGCCTTCAGTTGCTGAGTGTAGCTGTGAGAGTGGTACAATAGTGGCAGTGTTCTTGGTTCCTCTGGCCCCTGGGAGGAGCCCCCGAAACGCCACGACAGCAAGCACCTTTTCACAAACACGGACACTCCGGTTTCATAATGTGGTATCTCTGAACCAGGATGAACATGCTAAACTGGTTTTTTTAAGGGATTGGCTTTGTGTGCGGTCTGAAATATGCTATCCAATCCCCTGGATCATGCAGCTGTTGGCTTGGGTGTTTGGGGTGAAAACTCTTTACTATTCACACCTTTAGTTGTTTCCCGTATCATTTACAGACTCACCGTAGTTTATAGAGTAATAATAATGCATATTTTAATTAGAATGTTTGCTCTGCTTCCCTGGTTCCTCCGGCCACAGCAGTACGTCCAGTTTTACTTGTTTTAGCTCAATAGTTTACTCTATACACTATCGTCCCGTTTCCACCAGACCCACTCTACTCCTACTAGTCTTTTTACAGGTTAAACAGGGCTGAGGGTTAGAGGCCCCAGTATACACAATATATACTATAATTTAATACATTTATCTTCCATACATTCAATATAAATTCATCAATAGTGTTGTAGTTGAGTGCTTAAAGGGTCTAGAGGTGCTATTTTTTGACAGAACTTATCTAATTGCTTAAGAATATATTGTATCATATCTTCAATTGTATCTGAAAAAGACCATTTCAAAGACATGACATTCTTTATCAGTCCTGCTTTTTCTCATCTCACTCCAGTTTGGGATAAAGAAACCACTTGAGTATAAGCTCAATGTTCAGGTTTCTTCCTATGTAATTCCTGATGATGTGTTTGTGGTCCTGTAGTACTTTTCCTGATGATGTTGTGGTCCCGTAGGGTCTGGAGGGCCTTGGTGCTGCTCCTCTTCCCCCCCGCGGTGCTGTCTCAGCCAGAGGCCTCGCTCCTGGACTCATGGCAGGAGTTCTGGCTTTTCCGCTTCCTGGTGAACATCCTGGGATATTCCACCATCATCATCCCAGGATACCTGCTCATCCGGTACCTGAAGCGCAGCAACTATTTGGAAACAGGTACGAACGATGTGAACGGGAAAGCGTGAACGGGAAAGCGCGACCAGAGAGGGGGAGAGCGCGACCAGAGAGGGGGAGAGCGCGACCAGAGAGGGGGAGAGCGCGACCAGAGAGGGGGAGAGCGCGACCGACCGATGAGAGGGGGAGAGAGCGACCGATCAGAGAGAGAGAGTGAGGGAGAGAGAGCGACCCATCAGAGAGAGAGGGAGGGAGAGAGAGCGACCCATCAGAGAGAGAGAGGGAGGGAGAGAGAAGGCTCGGTGCTCAGGGTTTGGCACATCTTTCTGATAGGACTGAGGAGGTTGGAGCTGCCAGAGCAACAGGTGCCAATGGGGCAAGTCAGTGAGATATGTGTCAGGACCTAATATTGTATGCAGTAGGGGACAAGGAGCCAGTGGAGTTGTTTTTAGGATGGGGGTGATGTGTTCTCTGGTGTGGGTGAGCAGCGTGGCAGCACAGCAATAACCCCTTTATTTTTTTTTTATTTTTTTTTTAGGCAGTGGGTTTTTGTTCCCGGCCATAAAGGCGTGTGTTTTCGGACATGAAGCCAAGAGCGGTTTGATAGACGACACCTCTGCTCCGACAAGGAACGACCCCGACAGCGGCACGTCCAGAGAGGGCGAACGAACGATCAGAGAGAGAGAGGGCGAACGAACGATCAGAGAGAGAGAGGGCGAACGAACGATCAGAGAGAGAGAGGGCGAACGAACGATCAGAGAGAGAGAGGGCGAACGAACGATCAGAGAGAGAGAGGGCGAACGAACGATCAGAGAGAGAGAGGGCGAACAAACGACCAGAGAGAGAGGGCGAACGAACGACCAGAGAGAGAGGGCGAACGAACGACCAGAGAGAGAGGGCGAACGAACGACCAGAGAGAGAGAGAGGGCGAACGAACGACCAGAGAGAGAGAGAGGGCGAACGAACGACAGAGAGAGAGAGAGGGCGAACGAACGATCAGAGAGAGAGAGAGGGCGAACGAACGATCAGAGAGAGAGAGAGGGCGAACGAACGATCTGAGAGCGACCGATCAGAGAGAGAGAGGGAGAGAGAGGGAGGGAGAGAGAAGGCTCGGTGCTCAGGGTTTGGCACATCTTTCTGATAGGACTGAGGAGGTTGGAGCTGCCAGAGCAACAGGTGCCAATGGGGCAAGTCAGTGAGATATGGGTCAGGACCTAATATTGTATGCAGTAGGGGACAAGGAGCCAGTGGAGTTGTTTGAGGATGGGGGTGATGTGTTCTCTGGTGTGGGTGAGCAGCGTGGCAGCACAGCAATAACCCCTTTATTTTTTTTTTAGGCAGTGGGTTTTTGTTCCCGGCCATAAAGGCGTGTGTTTTCGGACATGAAGCCAAGAGCGGTTTGATAGACGACACCTCTGCTCCGACAAGGAACGACCCCGACAGCGGCACGTCCTTCAGACAGGTCGTCAAGCTGCTGGTGTGTGCGGCCGGACTGCAGGTGAAGCCACGCCCACAAAGAGCACCATGTCATCTCTGAACAAACACAAACCATATTTAACTGTAACCACGGTCTTGGATACACAGGACCGTTAAGCACTAGGACAACACAGGAGGGGCCGTGTGTCTCACTGGCTGAAAAATCATATATGCTTTATGAAATGGAACCGTGGAGTCATAACACAAACAAAGATAAAGCCCTGTTTCCACTGGCCCTACTCTGCTCTCTCTGCTTTACTTCACTCTACTCTCTCCTGATTGGGAGCATTTCCACTGGCCCTATTTAACTGGTACCAAGTACAAAAAAAACGTTTTATTTTGTGTTCTTTTTTGATCAAATGTCATACAACAATTCACATTTTAATATGTGCACATTCAAATGAAGAGCTTTGGGAAGCAAATGTATTCAAAAAGCACAAAAAGTGTGTTATTTTTTAACTTGTGCCTGATAACGCTTGCCTGAAGGAAGGATTTCATATTCCGTGTATCACCAGTGAAGAGTTTCCTTGGATGCGTTCGGCCTGTGTACAAAAACTGATGCAATAGCTGGACATTTATGTCTTTATTAGTGGCACTAATACATGCAACAAACTGTTGTCTGTTGCATGAATGTCTGTGGAACAGTGTTAGCCGACATTATCGTGTATCTTATTTTATTTATACTTCTGCTGCAGAAATTCTTGAGTTTCCGCTTTTAAAAGCCCTGTGATTCCTTAAAGCTGCACTAACTGACTTTATTTTTGTATTAATTACTAAAATGCTATCCATGTCCGTGTAGGGCATTGGGATATACGTCCTTTTGAATAAAAAGTAGTGCAGATTTGTGCTGGCGTGACATTATATTTTAGATCGAGTTTTGATGAAACAAGGAAGAGAATGTGTTTTCAACAGTTGGTAGATTAACGAACCCCCCTGTAAAGTTGCCCCTAGAATTTTCCTCTAAATCTAGGTGTAATGAGTTCGCACAGTTTTTCGATGACAAAGTACAAGGAATCAAAAACACTATCACCTCCACAGCACGTATAACAATGCAACAGCCAGAGAAGCTTTCTGAGCTAACTCACTTTGCACCTGTGGATACTGAAACTGTCAAAAAGATAATCATGAGTCTGAGCTCCTCCACATGTAGCCTGGATATATTGCCCTCTAAATTTCTGAAGTCCGTCCTGAGCAGTTTGTTACCTTCACTGACACAAATAGTAAACATGTCTCTGTCGTCAGGAACATTTCCTATGGCCCTAAAAACAGCAGTCATAAGACCTCTCCTAAAAAAGAGCAGTCTGGATCCTGCGGGACTTCAAAATTATCGCCCCATATCGAATCTGCCATTTATTGGAAAAATTCTTGAAAAAGTGGCCTCCCAACAACTTACTGAATTTTTAACAATGAATAATTCTTTTGATATGTTCCAGTCTGGGTTTAGACCCCACCACAGCACTGAGACCGCTCTAGTGAAGGTAACAAACGACATTCGACTTCACACTGATGCAGGTAAAGTCACAGTTTTGGTCATGTTAGATCTTAGTGCCGCGTTCGACACTGTCGACCATGAGATCCTCATGCAGAGACTGGAGGACTGGGCTGGTGTCACTGGCACAGCCCTAGACTGGTTTAGGTCTTACCTGGAGGATAGGAAGTACTCTGTGGAGATTGGAGACTGCGTCTCAGATGATGTGGCCCTGACCTGTGGTGTACCACAGGGGTCGATCCTGGGACCTCTCCTATTTAATCTCTACATGCTGCCGTTAGGTCAGTTAATACAAAGAAACAAAGTGTCCTACCACAATTACGCTGACGACACTCAGATCTATGTCTCACTGACTGCAGGAGAACATGGACCACTGGATTTGCTCCTTCACTGTATCCAACAGATCAGTGACTGGATGCAAAATAATTTCCTCCAGCTAAATACAGACAAAACCGAAATCATTGTCTTTGGTCCCCAGAAACAAAGAGAGGGCGTCATTTGTCAACTTCAGTCTCTCTCCCTACTTCCTTCAGACAAGGTCAGAAATTTGGGGGTAAATACTGGACTCAGACCTAAATTTCAATAGCCACATAAAATCAATAACATCAACAGCTTTTTACCATCTGAAGAACATTGCCAAAGTTAGAAATATAGTGTCCAGGGCAGACTTGGAGATTCTTGTCCATGCATTTGTCTCCAGCAGGCTAGACTACTGCAATGGCCTGCTTACAGGTCTGTCCAAACAGACCTGTAAGCAGCTGCAGTACATCCAAAAATGCAGCAGCTAGAGTCCTGACAGGAACCAGGAAGTATGACCATATTAGTCCGGTCCTCAGGTCTCTGCACTGGCTTCCTGTGGCTCAAAGAATAGATTTTAAAACGGCTCTGCTTGTGTACAAGTCTCTCCATGGCCTTGCACCAGAATACATTAGTGACATGTTGGTGTCATATGAACCGGCCCGGACTCTGAGGAGCACAGGGACTGGCCTCCTGCTGGTGCCCAGAGTGAGAACCAAACATGGGGAGGCTGCGTTTCAGATCCATGCAGCTAAGATCTGGAACAATCTCCCTGAAAATGTGAGGGAGGCGTCTACTCTGTCAATGTTCAAATCCAGGTTAAAGACTGTTCTGTTTGCCTGTGCATACAACTGAAGGATTTTATCTCCATTTTTAATGCACTGCTGTCATTTATTTATTTTTTTAAATTTCTTGTGTAATTTTGAAAGTTTTAATGGTTTTATTCTTTTGTGTGATTTTAATGTTTTAATTGTGTTTTAATCTTTTGTGTGATTTTAATGTTTTAATTGTGATTCTGGTGTTTGTTTTATGTGATGATTTGTGATGTGGACTGTGAAGCGCTTTGTGTTGCCATGTGTATGAAAGGCGCTCTACAAATAAACTTTGATTGATTGATTGATTGAATGTGTTTCGGGTCTCAGATTGTGACCAATCACAGCGAACCACTAGCCCCCACTTTCGTGAGAAATCTACAGGTCCGTTAGCATAGACGGCTGAGTTAGCACAACAAGCCGAGGAGCTAACCTGAAGTTTCCTCGTCTTCGTCACCGGTTACTGCTTACACAGCGAGACAGCCATCCAAAAGAAAGTCTCGTTCCTCCGCGCTTCCCTGTTCTATTGTTCTATGGTCACGCCATCCACGTGCAAATCCATATCCATGTATTATCCATATTGGGAGACACTAACTCCGTCCCAACAGTGGGTGTGTGTGGGGGGCGATAGCTTCGTGGGTGCGGGGAGGGGAGCAGAAAGAGAGAGGCCAGCGGGTCTGCGGCTTCAAAATCCCAAAGTCAGTTAGTGCAGCTTTAAAGTGCAGCTGTATGAGGTCCTGATGTTCTGTCCGGTCATCATGCGGCCGGACCATCTCGTACACCAGCTCCCATGAAACTTTTGAAACTCTCCCATACTGTGTTCTTGCAGCCTCTGCAAGATAAACTTTAAAATGTTATTTTGAAATGGAATGCTGAAATGTATGACTATTCACAAAAACATGAATCACTATATTCCCAAACTGAGAACTAATGTTTAATAATAACAACTGAGATTTCACAAAACAAATCCATCCATTCTTCAGCTCTTCCTGTGCTGCAGACTGCTGCAGGAAACACTGATGGATCATTTTGTGATTCATTTTGAGCTTGTGTTTAGCTAAGGTTCAGCCCTGTTACTCCAGAACAGTACTAATGCTGTGTGTGTCCCGCAGGCGTCGTACCTGACCTGGGGCGTGCTGCAGGAGCGCGTCATGACTCGCTCATACGGCGCCCTGTCCCCAGAAGAGCCAGGGGAGCGCTTCCAGGACTCTCAATTCTTGGTGTTCATGAACCGCATCTTGGCGCTGACGGTGTCAGGTTTGTGGTGCGCACTGCTCAAGCAGCCGCGACACGGCGCGCCCATGTACAAGTACTCTTTTGCGTCGCTCTCCAACATCATGAGCAGCTGGTGCCAGTATGAGGCGCTCAAGTTCATCAGCTTCCCCACGCAGGTGCTGGCCAAGGCCTCCAAGGTCATCCCCGTCATGCTCATGGGTAAGCTGGTGTCCAAGAAGAGCTATGAGTACTGGGAGTACCTCACGGCCATGCTGATCTCTCTGGGCGTCAGCATGTTCCTGCTCTCCAGCTCCACCAACAAACACCCGTCCACCGTCACCACCTTCAGCGGAGTCGTCATCCTGGGAGGATACATCGTCTTCGACAGCTTCACCTCCAACTGGCAGGTGGGCAGTGACTCTTAATATGTGTTATATGTTATAATATAAATGAGGATTGACCAATCAGAAGTGAAGGTCTTGCCTTAAGCAAGCGTCTTAACATCTGACCCTGTTACGGTGCGAGGCAAATTCCCATATAAGAACCTGGCTCAACTTGGCTTATGTTCAACAAACACTAATGCTATGGTGATGTCACACTCGGTCAGACCACTCCATGGTCTGTGTAATAGGAATGGACTGACTAAGTGTGACATCACCATAGTGTTAGCTTTAATATCAGTAGAGGCTGATTTGAACATAAGCTAGCTGGAGTCTTTCTATCCACATCTGCTTCGTGCCATAACAGGAGCAGATGTGTTGCTAAGACGGTTGCTAAGGCAAGCTGCAGCCATCCCATTGGTCGATCCTTATATGGCCCTAATAGTTAGAGTTCTAGAGAAGTTCACTTTTACATGTGAGCGAATAGGAGCCACAGCGAGTTGCAGCTAGACTTTGTCTCTGAGCACTTTCCTATTGGGCGTTAATGAGCTAGCGGGTTAGCATTGTCCATCTGTATACAGTCTATGGTAACGTTAATAACCCCCCCTCCTCCCGCGCAGGACAACCTGTTCAAATACAAGATGTCGTCGGTGCAAATGATGTTTGGAGTGAACCTGTTCTCGTGCCTCTTCACCGTGGGATCGCTGCTGGAACAGGGCGCCTTCTTCCAGTCGCTGGCGTTCATGGGGCGGCACTCGGAGTTTGCCTTCCACGCCGTGCTGCTGTCAGTGTGCTCGGCGTGCGGGCAGCTCTTCATCTTCTACACCATCGGGCAGTTCGGCGCAGCGGTCTTCACCATCATCATGACCCTGCGCCAGGCCATCGCCATCCTACTGTCCTGCTTCCTGTACGGCCACGCGCTCACGCCGATCGGGGGTTTTGGCGTCTGCGTCGTGTTCCTCGCGCTGTTCCTGAGAGTGTACGCGCGCAACCGGATGAAGGCCGGACGCAGAGCTGCCCAGCCCGCCGCGCAGAAGGTCTAACAGCGAAAACCCGACGTATAAATACATAAACACGATGCGATTTGAAGGGATTTCTCAAGAGCGAGAGATTCGCTTTGCTAAGGAGGAGTTCTGAGTGCCTGACAGTCAAACACTTCAGACTTTTTATGTCTTAAAAGTTTATAATTGCTTGAAATAATGAGTATCTGCATTTGACTGTAAAAACAAAACAGACTTCTACTGACTTCAAGCACTTATTAACTTTTCCGCTTACGTCAGTTTTAACATTTAGTTATTCATTCTCAAATTTGTTTCTACATGAGTTCTGAGAGAGTTTCAACCAGGGATATTTGACTCTCAAGTCTCCAGGTTTAGACTGGACTCACTGGAGGAAATGGCTGCAGTCTGATTTGCTCCTGCTTGGTTGGAATGAAAACCAGTAGCCACTCAGCCCTTTATGGACAGAGTTGAATACCCCCGGTTTAAGGGGACAGTATGTAACATTCATTATGTAACATAATGGTTTTTTATGTGTCCTTAGATCACAAGTACAAATCATATCTGACCTCCTGAACAAGCCCTTGATATTATCCAATCAGAGAGCAGAATGAGGCTCATTTGGGATGCGTGTGTGTTGGGAGGAATGTAGCTGGTTTTTGGTTCGTAGCTTTAATAACAAAGTTGACAAACAATAATACAGCACCACACATGTTTTAAATGAAAGCCGATACAGATATAAGTCATAATCATACTGAGCAACATTGTTTCTGGCCTTTTTCTGGTGGTAAGGAGCTACATTTGACACCAGAGGAAGATTCTGGCAACTACAGGATAATTGTAATCCATTAGACAGCGTTGTTATTACTGTAACATGTTTCAACAGTTTTTGTCGTCTTCTGAAGTTTAATGACATTGTTCTTACATTTGTCTTTAACATATGACATACTGTCCCTTTTACTTTGAGCTCAGTCGACGCATTCAATTGTTCTTGTTCATAATCAAACCTGGCAGACTAATGTGAGGACCTTCAGCTGCAACATCTTTTCAACTTCATCAGTTTCAGATGTTATTGCTCACACCAGGGCTGTCAAAGCGGTCTTCAAAGGGACGAAGTGGCTGCAGATTTTCATTCCAACCAAGCATGGGTGGAGTGTGCTCTGCTCCTGCTTGATTGGAATGAAAACCTGCAGTCACACGGGACCGGTTTGACTCCCCCGGTTTACACAGGTCACGTTTGATTGTTTTTTATGCTATTCTTGTAACAGTAATATTTATGTTGGTGTATCTCACTAAATTATAGTTTGGGAACAGTTACTTTTTTATGACTTTTATTCAAAATACTGCACTTAAAAAAATATGTACTGATAGTTTTTAAAAGCGCCATGTTGATTTCTCATATTTGTTTACTAAATGTTTTACTAAATCCTTATATAACTTTAACAAAGACTTTTATAACTTGTCACAAGTGAATGTTTGGGAGAAAGCGATTTCAAATGGGAGGAAATGTGTTCATTGTTTTTTCGGAGTTCTAATAAAACCTTTATTAAAACAGTTTGCATGTTTCACTAACAAAGATAGTGATTTCAGAGTTATAGTGACAGTAAATGTGTCATTAGTTACCATTGTTGGTGGTAATGGGTGTTATAAAAATCCAGAGAAAAGGGCGAGGTCAGTCTGAGCGAGCTGTCAATCAGGCTGACCACTCCTACTTGTCTCGACATTTGAAAACTTAAATTGCATATTTACATTTTTTAACTAGTTTAAATTTGGAGCAAAGTGCTCTGTTTACAAAGAAGAGTAACTTTGTGAATGTAATTGAAATCATAAGGAATTCTTTTACACCAGTCAGGTCCAAACAGCGGCCTCTGTCGCTAACAAATTATTCTGAGATCATAAACACAAGTTCACAGCGTCACTAAACCAACTTTAGCCAAGTCATAGCTCATTTTAAAGCTCAGAACAGCCTGAAAAGTCTTTTAAATCTGGGGAACAACTTAGTCTGTTCAAATCACTGACTTTAACGAGCTGAAGTGATACTTAAAGCTGCAGACCCAGAAATGGATTGAGGTAGAAAATGGATGGTCTTGTATAAACAGCTGTGACCGGATACAGTAGTGTTTTGACCCTTATGGTGTTAGGGTTTCCAGTGTCCCATTTCAAGGTTACAACATGTAACTACAATGAAGTTGATTTTATTAGAGCAAGGCTTCATGATATCGTCAACACAGAAACTAACAATTTAGAATGTTTTGAAGGTACCTGCAGAAAAAAACCGACTAGTTAGGGTCATTTGTATAAAAATAAAAAAATACCTGTATGAAAATTAGGGCAGAGCAGCAAACAAATGACCCCTGTCGCCATTCTATTTGCAAAGTCACAGGCCCAAGACAAACTGCATCAGACCTTTAATTATAATTCCAGTAAACAGTTGGTTTTCTGAAGGCCAACAAAGGCCTCTCCCTCTGCAATAAATCTATTTCGGTCAAAGTTTTACCCTACCACCAATGTAACCAATATAACCAAATGGATTTCACATTTGATATGAACCTAATTTTCTGCTTAAAATTAGGGGCAATAAAATCAAATTACACTATGGTTTTGAATACATGAAGATGTAGTTTTAACTATAGCAAGTGATGTGGTCAGGACGGAGTTGGCAGGGCTAATGGACAGTGGTGCAGATTCCTAATACATGTGGGTTAAAATCTGCTTCCGTATCTGTGCCAACAGCCTGATGCTTCTCAGATTTAGGAACTCAGGCCACATGTTTCAGCCACTTACAAAAGTACATTCTGAAGCAAGTTAGAGTCTTAAATGTCAATATAGTACCTTCACACAGTAATATGAAGTAAACAATTTTTGTTGAAGTCTGAGTATTTTGAGTGCAGCAATCAATTTTTGGTGAGTTTATATTACGTTAGTATCTGAACCATATCCTACCCAAACTATCCCTTAAATGCTTAACCAGGTAACCAGCTTCCAGCAGACTTCATTTGACAAATTGTCACCATTCACCTGGACGTTTCTAAACTATTGTCCATTCAATGAGTAAAAATGCTGTAATCTAATCTCACAATTAAATTAGTCATTTCTGGTCATGAAGAGTAAAAAGAAGTCAGTGTTAAGGGTATAAGATCTTTTAATTTTCTGCAAAACAAAAAGACTTGATACAGACAGTGCCTGGGCTCAGGCAAATGACTCCGTCCTCTCATGCAGCGGGCGGCGGTGCACATGAACACACTGCCCTCTCACCTGGAATGTACCACCTCCTCTCCCTCCTCCACCTCCGCATAAACTCAGTGCAACAGCAGGGTTAAACAAATTAACTTTACAGCCAAACGGTGAGCATGGTCCAGAGAACGCTCCAAATATTGGTCCATCACAAAAGGGAATGACTTATGTAGAATGATGAGTAGAACAGTAAAGTCTCTGAGTTTAGTCGACTTCCTCCATGCGGGAAGCGTCCTCCTCCAGGTCACCCTCCAGTGGTGGGATCTCGTCAGGGACAGCAGCGGAGGGAGCTTCTTCTGTGGGCATGTCGTCATCGTCGATACCTGCAGCACAAAAAGAGCAATATAAGCGAAGAGTGGAGAATCTGAACAGTCATCACTACCAAACTTAAGGGCTTTCATTTCAAAGGATCAACTGAAACTAGATTAATTACTTTGCTTAACCCATCTAGTTCCAAGATGGGTTATATTACTTTTCCACATGAACTAATCAAAACTTTTGCCTAGAAATCCTTGCGTTAAAACAAGATCATTTATACCAACATTTGACCCTTTGGGCTGAGAGCGGAGTATAGATTGTTCATTTCAGAATCAGAATTATATGGCCATGTACAGAAAGCTTTATATATTGGACTTTCACTTCAGTAGGGTCTCAAAATTCGTCTGCTTTTGAAAAAATTAACGCTTGCAGGGATTCATCCAAAGTCTAAAATGTAGAATTTTTTTTTTTAACATATTACAAGTTTGCTGCATTTCTGATCTCATTCAAGGCTCATAAAATCCTTGTCTCCCACTTATTTTATATCTATGCTAATCAAATAGCTATGATACTGACAATGGAGTTTTCCAAAGTCAAAATGTATAATATTGAAGAATTCTCTCTCTTCAATCAAATCAAGGAGCACACCAGATTCCACTCTTTTCCAATCACACAAGAGTCCGGTCTTAGCCTGAGGAATTGCATAAATTGTTGGAGTCTGGCGTGCTGCTTGGCCTGAATGAAACCCTTCTGGAACCAGTTTGAAACTTTAAGTTCTTACCCAGTCCAAGTTTGATCATGCGGTAGATGCGGTTGGAGTGGGTCTGGGGGTCGTCCAGGGAGAAGCCAGAGGAGAGCAGTGCGGTCTCGAAGAGCAGGATAACCAGGTCCTTCACCGCTTTGTCGTTCTTGTCAGCATCTGCCTTCAGCCGCAGATTCTCCATGATGGGGTGGTCCGGGTTGATCTCCAGGTGCTTCTTGGCCATCATGTAGCCCATGGTGGAGTTGTCACGCAGGGCCTGAGCCTTCATGATGCGCTCCATGTTGGCCGTCCAGCCGTAGGTGGACGTGACGATGCAGCAGGGAGACGACACCAGCCGGTTTGATACGGTGACCTGAGAGAGGAGGGCAGAAGATTTAAAAATAATCCTATAATGCATTATTAAAACTAGTTTCCAAAGACTATTTGTCCAAACCACACAATGAGTAAACGTTTATACTTCACATTGCAAGTAACAAATCAGAACTGTAGCAAAGTTAAACAATTGTTAGAAACTACTTAATTAGTATTTGTTGGCACAGTGCAGGTTAGTGAACACATCTCTCCAGATTGTTTTAGGCTAATAAAAAGCATTACTCACTCATCCTGAACTATTGAACACATGTTTGTAGCGGTAGGGGATCTAGACCACTCTTATGCAGACACTTTGAGAACATGCAAATTACGTAGAAAGCCTAGGACCTTCTTGCTCCAAAAGAACCACGAGAGTCAACCACTCAGCAATCCAAAACTGCCGTCACTTGTTCGTGCACATCCATTTAACAACTCAAAATCACTGAACTCACCAGAACACATTACCCCAGCCCTGTCAATCACACAGTGTTTAATTACATTTGTGATGTGACGTGTATGATAGCATTCAATCTGCCGTTTAAGCAGAACCTCAAGTACTTAATTAGATCACCGACAGAGTTTAGGTTAGATTATTGTAACAAAGCTTAGCCCTTTCATACACGAGCAGTTCTGTTTGTAGTCAGATCAACGAGGTCAGAACTAGTTTTTCCACTGCTGCAGGAGAGTGTTTTTAACATTGTATACACGCATGAAGATTTAGGTTGGTATTTTTTTTAATTCAAATTCCAAAGCAGCAGGTTAGCCATCAAAAACACTAAATGTCACCTTATTTAAAATATTTGACATATGTATTACTAAGCCTGTAGTGGAGTTCTTGTTACCTTTATGGTAAATTCTCGTAAAATGTAGTTGTACAAAAATGTAATGTCTGCTGCAGATTAATCGTACTGCCCTTTTCAAAAGCACTTAATCCTCACCTTCTCTACTTTTTTGTCGAGGATTTCTTTCATGAGTTTGCAGAGGTTCTCAAACTTGGCCTTGTCCTCCTCCATCTTCTTTTTCTCCTCCTCGTTCTCCGGCAGCTCCAGACCCTCTTTGGTGACCGACACAAGGTTCTTGCCGTCGAACTCCTTGAGCTGCTGGATGCAGTACTCGTCGATGGGCTCCGTCATGTACAGGACCTCGAAGCCGCGTTTGCGCACACGCTCCACGAAGGAAGAGTTTGCCACCTGGTCTTTGCTCTCGCCTGAAGAATGCATGAAAGACTAGGTTAAAAAAAATAAATAAAACATCCTCAGACTTGAGCCAGTTCTTTAGTACCTAAGCATAAGTCTTAGTGAGTGCTTTGTGAATAGGCCAGTTTTAATTTAAGGGGCGGTGGAAATTCAGGTAGAGTAGGAGGAAACTGCTATAGTAATGTACCCTTTAAGAAAGTTTCATGCAAAACTAAACTGTTCATGTCACTCTGAGTGTGCATGTGAAGCATGTTGGAAAAGTGGTTCATACAAATGAAGTTGACATTGACAAATCTGAATGTACAAGGAGCCTCAACGAGCGCCACAGCAACCATGAATAATAAGTTGACTCCGGGCCTCGTCTGACCTGTGATGTAGTAGATTGAGTTCTGGTTCTCCTTCATGCGGGTGAGGTACTCGTTGAGAGAGGTCATCTCGTCTCCAGACTGAGAGCTGTGGTAACGCAGCAGCTCCGACAGCTTCTTGCGGTTCTGAGAGTCCTCATGGATGCCCAGCTTTAAAGAGGACACAGTTCGGATCATTATTGGCCGCTACAAAATGACCATATAGAGTTCAGACGGTCAGGTCACGTTTAACGTATATGGTGAAAAGGAATGCTCTCCAGATTTAACTATGCTACCACTTAAGGGTTTTGAAAAAAGAAAGTCCCTGCCGCAAACAGTTCTGAGAAATTGCCACATGTGATTGTTAAGACCATACTTTTAGACTGAAATTATTTGCCCATAAATTATTCCAGGGGTGTCCAAACCTGTCCAGAAAGGGCTGCTGTTTTCTATCAGACCCTTCCATCCATCCATTTTCTACCCTTTAATCCATTTCTGGGTCAGGGGGGTGGCAGTCAGAGATGCCACCCAAGTCTCATAGCACCAGCCCCTCCCTGACCCTCTGCAGGTGGTGAGTCCACAGGAGGACGGCTGCTCTCTGAGTGTGAGCATAGCCTTGATCTTTCAGTAGGGGCTTTGGGCAAAGTGGGGTTAAGTGTCTTGCCAAAGGACACAACGACAGCAGTCATCAGTGGGAGTCGGTGGGAATTGAACCCACAACCTTCAGGCCTGAAGGCCAGTGCTCTACCAACTGAGCTACTGTCGCCCCTATCAGACCCAACAGGAGCAAAGCAGACTCAACCCATTTCCTCAAATTCTCATGTTGAGACTGAACTCTCCTGAGGAAATTGGTTGAGTCTACTCTGCTCCTGTTGGGTCTGAGAAAACCAGCAGCCACAGCGGCCCTTTCTGGACCGGTTTGGACACCCCTGAATTATTCCATTCCACCATACCATTTTCTGAGAGCTTTTAAAAGCAGCATTTGTGCTAAAAAATATTAAGTGTGGACAGATTTAAAAGCTACTCTAGGTCTGTTTGTTAATGGGCAATGTTGCAACATAAACTGTTAATAGATTTGGCCAAAAGGGAAATTTAGATTTTTTACAGTTACAGAAAGGAATTACAAGTTTAATTTCCCAGATGTCTTTTCTGCTCAATTAACTCATTCAACTTTGTTCTATATGGTACTCTTTACAGTGTATGATGGGAGTGTTCTGTGTTAATCTTGCCTGTCCTTTTTGTTTAGTCATAGAAGTATACAAAATGTAAACTGAATATTTTGTTCAAAAAAAGCTGTACTATAAGAGTGAATTTCTAACAACTGTCATACCTTGATGTTCTTGGAGAAGGCTTCGTAGAATTTTCCGTAGTTGTCCTTGTCCTCACAGAGCTCGCCAAACAGCTCCAGACACTTCTTCACGATGTTCTTGCGGATGACCTTCAGGATTTTACTCTGCTGCAGCATTTCTCGGGAGATGTTCAGGGGCAGATCTTCAGAGTCCACCACACCGCGCACAAAGTCTAAGGAGGTAAAAGGCAGTTACGCAGCTGTCATGGTCCCTGTACAATACTGTAATGTGTCGTCACTCACTGAGGTACTCTGGGATGAGCTCCTCGCAGTTGTCCATGATGAAAACTCTGCGCACGTAAAGCTTAATGTTATTCTTCTTTTTCTTGTTTTCAAACAGGTCGAACGGGGCACGGCGGGGGATGAAGAGAAGGGCACGGAACTCCAGCTGGCCCTCCACAGAGAAGTGCTGAAAGAGACAGAAGGAGTGTCAGCACAACAATGATCAAATCAGAAATAGTTTTCAATGCGCCCATGTGATGCAGGGATGGGTCAGCGAGAAGTACATTTTTCCTCTGCCTAATCTCAAACAGTGAAGTCTTTCATTGTATGTATTGCTCTGCGTGCAATAATCTACGTATACTGTAGTCAAATCAAATATACACAGCACCATTTCTACTTTTAACGCTCAAGGGTCTTGCCCAAGGACACACACCAGCAGATTAGTTGATTTGACCAACAATGTGCAGGCATCTAACAAAACCACCAGCTCAGGACACATGCTTTACCAACTGCGCTACAATCACCCCATTTTCAATTCAAAATTACACAACTTAAGTGTTTAAACTTAAAACAGTGGTCTTCACGCTCCTATGGGCCAACGACTCCTTTGTTATGAAGTTGCCAAACGGTTCAAACACAGGAAATGCAATTAAGTCCTGAGACAACTGCAGTTTGTATTTAACCCTTCAAGGTCTAAGCTCATTTTGGGGAACTTTCCTCGCCTGGTTTTCTTTGTGTATAATTGCTCATAAAACAGTCTTGTGATTCAGAGTCAAGCAGTAAACTTCTTTTTTCAGTACAACCTGTGGATTTATAATATTCATAGTGTACAGCTGTCATATTATATAAAAAATATGGAATCATGAAGACAAAGAAAATGAAACGGAAATTCAATTTCACCAAAATGTTTTGAAAAACACAATGAAATGCTATTGCTAACTTTTTACACTGTATAGAAATGTTATTTAGGGTCTTGGGGTTGATGGGGGAAAAAAAAAATGAACCTGTGACTATTATAATTTAAAAAATTCCACTACAAGTGAAAAAAACATTGTACTCCTGATGCCCTTCCTGAAGCAGTTTGTCTATGTCTATATTGCTTCAGTATCACAGCTGTAAGATATGTAAAACAAAAAAACTAAGAAAACAAAGAAAGAAAAACAACATCTTATATTCATATACATCATATCATTATAATGTATTTATCTATGTCAATAATATATAATATAATTACATCAATAATGAGCACTCTTCAGCCCGGTGCTGGCTCTTGTGAGCGCTGCATCTGCGTCTCCTCCTATCTTTGTGTAATGCACTTTCAAGCCCAGACTCTGAACACACACATCACTCGTAGATCGCTCGAAGATCTTTCAAACACGCGTAGAAAATCCCCCAAAAGTCAGACAAAACAAAACTAGCGCTGTAATGCCTGAAATGTGTACTTCACGGAGAAAAAAAAAAAGTCGCTACGTTTTGCCGTTCATGAGAAAATTTAACATTTATAAAAAAACATGTGAGCAGGCATCAGATCCGATGCTCTAGACCCCAGAGGGTTAAGGGCTAAACACAATGAATAGTTTTCTGCCCATTCACCTTGACTGCGAGGTGGTCCTCCCAGTCGTTTGTGAGGCTCTTGTAGAACTCTCCGTACTCCTCGTTGGTGATGTCGTCAGGGTTGCGGGTCCAGATGGGTTTGGTCTTGTTCAGCTCTTCCTGGTCAGTGTAACGCTCCTTGATCTTCTTTTTCTTCTTCTTGTCACCGGACTCTTCATCAGCCACATCCTCAATCTTTGGTGCATCTCCTTCCTCTCCTTCACCTTCCTCCTTCTCTTCTCCCTCCTTCTCATCCTCTGCCTCGTCATCACTCACTTCCTTTTCGCGCTCCTTCTGCACCTATAGAGACAAAACCCCAAACATGTTAATAAAATAAATATTTCACAAGAGATTACGTTTTCGCTTTTCAATTATCCAGAGAGTACCCTTCACTTTGGGAAGCAAACTTTTCCAGTGTCCCAGGAAACATACAAGGCATCTTTCAGTTCTGTACTTAACCAGGTCCAAATTTGAAATAAATTTTCTACAGAGATTTACAAATGGTAAGTTTTGAAAAATAGTTGAGCTAGGACTGCCATCAATTAAACCCATAAGTTGACAAAGCCAAATGTTGGTGCATTTAAGTTAAAATAAATAAATAAAAAAGCCACATTCTGAAGTTTGAGAAATTAAATCCAAGGCAAGAGCCCACCTCTAAAGCTAAGCTAGTTCAAGAGATACTTGATTAAAAAACATTGACATAAGTTGAAGTGTCTAGCTTGAATGTTAATTGAAATATCTTTAACGTGATTTTATGCCAAATGTATTCTAGTTCAGCCCTAGTGTTTTAGTCTACTAATCAAGTTCATGGCAAAATCTGCCTTTTCTAGCTAGAGTTGACCAGAGAAATGCCCAGTAGTTTTATGGTAATTGTCTGACATCCTAAAACCTCCACTTACGTAGAGGGTGATGGGGTAACCGATGAACTGAGAGTGCTTCTTCACAATCTCCTTGACTCGCTTCTCTTCGATGTACTCCATCTGATCTTCCTTCAGATGCAGAACGATCTTTGTTCCACGCTCAATAGAGTCGGACGAAACTAGAAGAAGTTTAATTACTTTTTTGTAAAACTTTTAACCTTGCCAGAACAATCAAAGTCTTTGCAGGAAACATACTAGGTTGGATGGTGAAGGAGCCTCCAGCTGAGGAACACCACAGGTATGCTTCGTCGTCATTGTGTTTGGAAGTGACAGACACCTTCTCAGCCACAAGGTAAGCAGAGTAGAAGCCCACGCCAAACTGTCCGATCATAGAGATGTCTGCCCCAGCCTGAGAAAAGAATGCACTCTTAGACCACAGAATTTACAAACCCTCAGACACACGGACAGTCCCGTACCTGCAGAGCCTCCATGAAGGCCTTGGTGCCAGACTTTGCGATGGTTCCCAAGTTGTTGATGAGGTCAGCTTTGGTCATTCCAATTCCAGTGTCGATGATAGTTAGAGTCTTCTCTTCTTTGTCAGGAATGATTTCAATTTTCAGATCTTTCCCAGAGTCCAACTTTGCTGGATCCGTTAAACTTTCATAACGGATTTTGTCTAAAGCCTGAGAGGAAAAAAAGCCAAAAAGTTTTATCAGTCTCTTTGAAAATTATCAAATGAAAAAGTCAACATTCTAGCATTCATAAGTTGGTCTGAACAAGGAAAAATTATAAATAGCAAATAACTGAAAGAAAAAAACCATAGAATATTTTTTAGTCTGAAGTTATAAAATTGTTATGCATAGAATACATATTAATTTTATGATTTAACAAAAATAAAGTGTGTTTAGTGATTTAATATGATGTGAATGAGAAGTTTGGATGAAATGTACAGATGTGATGCTGTAAAAGTCTGTTACTCATCATGTCATTCTACTTCTTGATTACATACAAACATAAAAACATCAACTTACGTCAGAGGCGTTGGAGATGAGCTCTCTGAGGAAGATTTCCTTGTTCGAATAAAAGGTGTTAATAATGAGGGACATAAGCTGAGCGATCTCAGCCTGGAAGGCAAAGGTCTCAGCCTCCATTCCTTCGTCAGCAGGCATCTGTCAACGAGGGACAAAACAATAAATTAAAGATTTCACTGTAAAGTGGTCTACAAGTCTGAATGGTGACCAAACAAATTGCCGTTGTATTCTGACGCATTTGTAGTGATGCCGATAGGGGAGGGTCTAAAGAGTGGCGATGCGGGTTAGGGTTTTTACAGTCATCCCGCTCTCTATGGCGATATAGTTCCCATGTGTTATCATTTTATTTGCTGCGTTCTAATTGTAGGATTCTGGCGAATTGACAACTTTTAGTCCTGCGAAACGACTGCAGTCTTCAGGGCTAAACACATGCATTGAAAAGCATAGCCTTTCTTCACCACGTGTATCACATTACACATATCGAAAGTGAAATAAATGCGCCAGTAAACCGGTTCAGCAGTGATAGGCGGAAGTAGACCCACTCCAACATGGCGTGAGTAAGCAGACAATGGAGGCCGCTGCACGTGCTTCCAGAATCGAAATTTGTCCAAAAATATGCGATTGCGACACTAAAAAGCCGGACAAACCAGACTGAATTGGCTTTATAGATGTCATTATGTGCAGTGAAGACGCTAACAATTATCAAACTACCATTTTATCAAGCCTCATGTTGGTGAAGGTTAGCAGAATCACGAGGTTGCGTAATGTGCCAGACATCCAAGAATACGGTCAGGATCCGCGTTGCACTTGTGTACACTAAGAAAACTCTTATACGATTATCGAGCGCAGTATAAATGTTAATCTACCCATTTCTAGTAGTTTATCTTTGAGTTGCATTTAAACTCAAGGCGGTGGCCCCATAAAAAGAGGGGTACATGAAAAGTCACTAAACAAATTGATGCCTTCTTCCACACTGCTACTGACAATCGCGTTCCTAATTAATGAAGAGGTTATAAATCTTGCTGGGTGCGAATTGTAAGGATTTTACTAAAACAGGTTCAGGGAGGGTACCATGTCTGATATCACATCGAAACGACCCAAAAAAGGCTCATTAATGCGATCAAGTGAACCTATAACATCCGCAACACTGCCTGCTACCCATTACAACAACAGTGAATCAAAATGGACATACCTTGTTTGTTTTTTTGTTGATTTTTCGCTGATAAATTGGGACCAAAGCTTTATCCCTCTGCTCTCTGACGCAGGGAAAATGAAAGGGACTTCCGTTAAATAGACCGGAATCTTTATACACATGGTTTTCGGTGGGGAGGCATATCACTCCGCGAAAAGCTAGGCATTTCGTTCCCCCTGATCTAGACAACAAATACAACCAACTCAGTCAACAAATCAGAATTAGAATGATGATTACGAAAGGACTATGAGTCATTGACAGTGCTTATTGTAATTGTTATGGATTTAATACTTTAAAATCGCGAATTCCTTCCCCTTACTTGAAGTGTCATCAATATTAAATTCCTAACCTCTCGCTGCCTGTAAGAAATAATCTACCACACACCGCTCTTGAAGATTGCTTTCCTAACGTTGCTTCGTATATTTGTTTCTAATTGTCTCTTGCTACCCATTTATTGTATTATTTAGTGGTAACAGTCAAAAGAGCAAGTGAGAACTGCCTCCGAACAAAATGCCTGGATCTTCAGTATGTCCGCCCGGAGCACCTTTCCATTGAATAGAAGCAAGACAAAGAATAAGAAGACGAATCACCATAATTCAGACTTTTAGAGTCGTAAAATCACTATTCTTAGTTACATTTATTGTATAGCTCAATTAAAGACAACTAAATGCAACTGTTAACACGTACTGGCATCTATACAACGATAACAGTAAACAAGGAGCAGACATACGTGTTTACACAAGTCACTGAGACTTTTGCCCCTCAGAGAATGCATTTGCTTTTGAATAAATTCGTTTTTAGAGGGGCTCTTTTTGACACGGCGGAGGGAGGCTTCGATGCTGGGAGGTCGTGAAGTGTTTGTTCTAGCACCTTCCATCGAAAACCCGCGCTCCCTCCTCCTCGTGCACGCGCACATGTCAGATGCAGGCTGCGCAGATGCCGCGCCACTGCCTAGCAACCACGGAAGACACCATGACAACGTAAACTTAACTCGATCATTATCTTTTGGGCGTATTTACTTGTTCTAAATTATTAACGTAAAGTGTATCATTATTTATCTTTATTTAAGACTCAAATTCATGGCATGGCAAGTGTATCTGTATAGCACAGTTTACACACAAGGCAACGAACTATATACTAATAATCACTGTGCATTAAAAGAGTCCGAATTTCATCCCTCAGTTGTATGCACAGAACTGCTTTTACCTGGATTTGAGAGTAGAGGCCTGTTTCACATTTTCAGGAAGACTGTTCCAGATAATAGCTGCATGTTTAGTCATGATCGACTCTTCTGACATAGGCGGCCAGTCCCTGTGCTCCTCAGAGTCCCAGCTGGAGGCCAGTCCCTGTGCTCATCAGAGTCAGAGTTTGACCATTTGGCAATAACATGTCACAGATGTACTTTGGTGCGAGCCCATGGAGAAACTTGTACACAAGCAGATCTGCTTTAAAGTATAATCTCCGAGCCAGTGCAGAGACCTGATAACTGGTCTAATTGTGATCGTACTTCCTGTTTCTAGTCAGGACACTTTGGAGAGACCAGTGAGAAGGCTTTTACAAAAGCATAACCTATATGACAAATGCATGGATAAGAATCTTCTTTAGACACTACATTTTTGATTTTGGCAATATTTTTCAGATGTTATAAAGATGCTGATCTGTCTTCTGACGTCTGTCCTACCAGTTGTCTGTAAGAAAGTGTGTAAGATACTTTGCTTCTTTGGTGAGAGCAAGAGGCTGACCACATAGCTAAAAGTCAGTGAAGGTCAAATGTTTGTCTTTTCTTCTCGCAATCATGGGCGCTCAAAGACGTTTCACCTGACATGCATTCGCTCCGTACACTCTGACTGTAGACACAGCATGGACAGCCGCCCTGGGGTAGACCATAGACTGTATATATTGGGTAGACTTACAGAAGAAATGCCACAAATCTGCGCGTTCGGCCCCCCCTTTCTCTTGTCATGGTTATTATGATTATTACATAAGCATAATAATAATAATAATAAATACACAGATTTGGTGGGTGGCGGTAATACGCTATAATAGTTCGAAACCACAGTTAAGCAACCAAAGAAGAAGAAGAAGAAAAAAACAAAAACAAATGCACAGTCTCTGCAGGTCCGGAAAGCACTTGAAGGCAAAACGAGCGCTCCTCGGATTTGTCCGAACTGCGCCTGCGTCATGTGTTAGCAGGCCCGTGACTAGCATCAGTGCTACACGAACATCCGAGACTATTGTGAAACGCTTGAGTATTTTCATTTTTTACTGTGTGTTTATCCATCTTAAATACACCTCGGGACTGGGTAAGCCACTTTCATCCCGCATTACTTTCTTTCGGTCACCAGAACCTGCCGTTGTAATTGTTTTCGTAGGTTAGCGAGTTAGCAGAAACAGTCTGAGCTAGCAGTAGCCTAACCGCGTTTAGAGCCAGGTGACAGTAGCGTGCTTTGTTATATCATTTCAGGTATTATCTTTAATGTCTGTCAATAGCAATTTGTGTTTAATGTACTTTAGGCAACCTTCCTCGTCTCTTAAGTTACAATTAAACCCAAACTGCGGACCTTCTTAGCTCGTCTACAATCAGACTTGAATTAGAATTGTAACCTAATTGTTTATTATTTTGTTTTATGTTATACATTTTATTACTTACGTATTTGTAAAAGCAAACAACCATTACCTTAACTCATTTATTTTGAATCTAGAAACATAAGTGTGCTTTGAGGGAATGCCAAGTAGGCCGTGGAGAAAAATGACTGTCATATGAATTTATTGTAATCTCTTGCTTTTTATGTGTGTCCTGAACAAACTCTAAAACTAATGATATTCCCCTAGTTGTTGGGGCTGCAAGTTATGTTTTTATTTTTGTTCTCAAAGTAATTTACGATTTTTGCTTTTTTTTAATCAGCGTTAGACCCAACATGTCGTTCACCCCTCATCTAAACCGGCCGCTCCTCCCTCCACCGGGCATGCCTCCTCAATATGCCGGTTTCCCCGCAGGTGAGTTCATGCTTCACTTTTTAAAGGATAAAGTTTTGTCTACATCTACCTGCTTTTATTACAGGAACTCCTATGATTCCTGTTCACATGGGCATCATGACTCCCACGCCGGTGATGGTGTCCTCTATTCCCATGGTCAGCAAACCTCCCATGCCCAAGAAAGATATTCTAGCTATGAGAGCAAAAGATGAAGACAGCGGCCCCACCACCACCGTGTTTGTGGGGAATATCTCTGAGAAGGCCTCAGACATGCTGATCAGGCAGCTGCTTGCAGTAAGACATGGGAGAGACTGAGGGGGGGACTTACAAAAACATGTTTATTTACTTCATTCTTACTTCTATTTAGAAATGTGGCATTGTTCTGAGCTGGAAGAGAGTACAGGGTGCCTCTGGGAAACTTCAAGGTAATATTCACTAAATCAGCCATTCCCAAACTCAGTAACACCGAGGCCCCCTTAAAAATCTGACGGGTCTGCGTGGCCCCCCAAATTAATAACCAAGAAGACAACATTAAGAATAGGCTCTTCTGGTTATTTTATTTTGGGGAAATAGCCTCTGCTACAAACATTGTAATACAAAAATGATTACAGTGGATTATTCAAGTCAAATAATGAACACAAATATTTTAATATTACAAACAAAACATTATAAATTTAACATTAAATAATTATATTATTTTTTTTATGACCTCCCGCGGCCCCCCTGCAGTACCCTCGCGGCCCACCAGGGGGCCGCGGACCCCACTTTGGGAGACACTGCACTAAATGTTTTACCCAAAAGCAATGGAGTTGTGTGTGTGTTTTATTGAACTAAAACTTATGATTTATCCACTCCTTTTCAGCCTTTGGTTTTTGTGAGTACAAAGAGCCAGAGTCCACACTGAGAGCTCTCCGCCTGTTGCATGATCTGGAAGTTGGAGACAAAAATCTGCTGGTGAAAGTGGACGCAAAGACAAAGGCTCAGCTCGATGAATGGAAGTCAAAAAAGAAGATTAAGAACGGGGTGAGTAGAAAAGTCATCCGTGAGTTATTTTCAAGGAAAAATTCTAGAGGGTGTAGTAGGTGTGTAGGACATGCAGATGAACCAGGAAATTCATATTTGATTTGAGAGTTGATTGAGCAAAATCCACTGATTCAGATTGACTGACTCAAATCCAACTGAAAGATTTCCATGTAATAAACTTATCTTTTGTAAAACTTACAAAACGGCAGTCATCCTGGAAGACTTTCCAAAGTTGTCGATCCACTAACAACAGATCAGAGAATCAATCCGTTAAAACACAGTAAATGCAACAATAACAGTTAGGAGCCATTGGTCCACTGGGAGCAGGATGGCTCTTGTCCAGAAATGCTAAATGTTCAAATATGTCCCGGATCATTGCTGTCCTTAGACTCTCCTGCATCAACAAGGGACCACTCAGAAACAATGAATTATGTGTATTCTATTACTTTCTCTTGTGAGGCACATTTTGCAGTACAGAACCATGTGTTACGAGTGTCCTATCATTCTGAAGAATAATAAACATGACGGCATTATGCCTACAATGTTAAATGCGTTTCAAATAATTGAAATGTTCTGATGTTTTTTAGAAGGAGAAGTCTGATTCTGGAGGTGACGACGAGCAGATCGATGAGGAAACAAAGCACAAAGATCAATTAACAAAAGGTGCCATCGACGGCCTCATGCGAGAGTACGCAGCCGAGCTCAATGCTCCGTCGCTGGACGAGGAAGATCAGCGACGCAAAAGGAGAAAGGACAAAAAAGAGGAGGTATGTGTTTGCCCGGATGTGTCCTCCTATCCCTGCTCTAAAGTCAGTGACTCCATATTGCATTTGAATGGCTATATTTTTTTCCAAAGCTTAAAAGTGTCGTGAATTTTCCTCATTCATTGATATGATAAAAATAAAGCCTGTTTTTTATTCCCTGCTTTTTTTGGACACATCCGCTTTACACATCATTATTTTTTTACTCCATAGACGCTCTCCACTGTCTTCTTCTCACTCTCTTCCTCTCCTCTCTACTCCTTGTCTCCTCTCCTCTCTTTTCGGTTTTGATACGCGCTCAGACCAAAGGAAAACATTACCAGTCGGTGCATATACACAAAGGCCAGTGTGGGATTTCAGTTTCATACAGTCCTCTCATTATACCAGTATTACCGTTGTATTGCATGGGGCAAGTGACTCAAAAGTCTCAATGATTTTTAAACTGAGATTAAATGGTAGATTCACTTTTTTTCTGTTTTTCAGGACGACATTACTCAGATCGATATGGAAGAAGACAAGAGAGATCTAATTTCTAGAGAAATTAGTAAATTTCGTGACACACACAAGGTAAATGGGCCTTTGACATTATTGGTTGTTACAGGTTTTTTGGAAAGCAACTCCTCACATAGCTCATGTTTTAGTGTTTACTTACCACAAGCTATCATTTATTTGCCAAACTCTTACCAGCCTATGAATCATTAGAACAAGTTGGTAAACTTTAGACTATTAGTAACAAACATGTTTTATCTAGTATTGATACTTTTAATAAACTAAACTTAAGATTAGAGTATTCTAGTGTGGCTTTTGTAGATGCATTCATCACACATAAATGCATGGAGACAATGTTAAGTTACTTAAAGCTAATCTATTCATTAAACCCCACCATTATGATAGTGATCATATGGTGACTAAAGCAAGATGAATCTCAGAGCTTTGGAAAAAGTTGCGAGGATAGGATGTAAGTATCAGACTTTTTCTCTACATTCTCGGGGCGCCCCCCTCTGGAGGACTTGCACAGGGGCACCTGATCAGTGTCATTTCAATTGCTTCAAAATCTTTAGTTGTAGTAGGGCTGGGAAAATTAACTCGCTTTGTTATGTTGTTTTTCTATTAATCAGGTCAGAAGGAAATAAATGCATGGCTATATTTCAGACAGATGTGTGACGTTTCTGGGCGTTGTGGCAAAAAACTAAAATCTCACTTTTGTTTTTTATTTTATTTTTTCCCTGCTTTGGACGATTTTGATTTTAAATGGATTTTCTTTAAAGTCACCGAAGACAGACTTTGCCCATGAAATATTTTTTGATCTTTCCTCTCAATATTCAAGTTTCAAAACTATTTTTAATTTGTTTCCTCCAATATGCATTTTTAAAATTCTTGTACAAACTGCTGATATTGCAAGTATAATTCATGTGATGCTAGAACATTGTTTACATTTCACACAATGTAAACAATGTGACAATCGATGTTACGATTTTCACATTTTTCACAAATTTGTTTTTCAAAAGCTGATTAATTGCCTACATTTGATTTATTGCCCAGCCCTAGGTGCGAGTGCACTTTACAGCCGCCCCACTGTGGCACCTAGTGTTCCCAGAGGTCCCCATCACAGTACTAACCAGGCCCTGTCCTGCTTAGCTTCAGAGGTCTGACAAGATCACATGCAGATGGCGACACACAACCTTTTAAAGCATCTTATTATTCCTTGCTTTAGGCTGCATCTCACACCTGCTTCAGATTATTTAAGGTCTAAGTTGATTTTTTTAATTGCAATACAAATACCAAAAATGGTACTATTTGAGTTTATTAATAATCAGGAAAAAATCAAGTCTGTGTTCAGTAATTTTTCTTTGATTCCCGGCCCTACTCTGACCTAATATTGCCATTTCATTATCTATTATTGTTTAAAAAATAATGAAATCGTTTACATTTTCACTTTGAATGATTTGAAGACGACGGCCAACTTGTGTGAGTCCTCTGTAAGATATGTCCTTTTCTCTAATGTTTAACCGCTGCAGTGACTTGGCTGCAGTTGCTATGTTTGATAGTTGGGGGGCGCTCTCTTCACAGCAGTCTGTGATCTGAAGCCTCTGAGGTGAGTGGCCTCTCTGCTGCTGTGCTCTGTCCTGTCACTGCGGCTCTCATCTCCAAACGGTCACTTTATCTTTGTTTGGCATCTTTCCCTGGAGCACATTCCATTTCCACCGAAGACAAACTGCACAAGGAAAACTGGTTCAAACGTTTGGAGTGAAGGCTCATTCAAGGGATGCTGATTTCTCTGATAGAGATGTATGAAATGCTATAGGGCAGTCAAGTCAAAACTAAGGCCTTCTGTGGCTAACACAAAGTAGTCTTTGAGATCATACACAGGTTCACAGTGTCATCCAGCCAACTTCAGTTCTACCAATACAGGCAGACTGTACCTGTCACAAAGTTACGTTAATGGCTCTAATATAGTTGTTTTAGATGATCATTTGGTATTCAGCCCCTCCACTCCACTCTGCTCTCCTCCAATGGGATTCTTTCAGGTAACAGGTCCTCTTCTAGTCCCTCTCAGCCCTGGTTCTATCCAGGCTGAGCTGGTGTTCTAACTAACAGGGATTGGCTGCTAGAAGCCATGGTTACCAGGGAATTTCCCCAGATACTTGTTTGTTATGGGTAGGTTTGAGCAGGGAAGAGCTGCTGGAAATGGGGCTTTAGGCGCTTGTTAGAGGTAAGAAGTCACAGTCGCTGCAGTAAGTTAAAGTAAGTTCAGTCCTATTCTCAATCACATTTTCGGATTGAGAAATATCACCCCCAAAACGCATACATCATTCATTCTCATAATTTCTCCTTCTCTCTTGTTACAAGGCTTTTATGTTGCAGCCCATGTACTAAATGCCTATTTACTTTTGGATTGGAGCCGTGTGTATGTGCTGCAGTATATAAGCCGTGTGTGTGTGTGTGTGAGAGTCCAGAGGATCTCCTGAAGCCGGTGCATGGGTAAGACCGTTTTCCCATTTTAATAACTTTTGCAGAAATAACATGACGTTTTATTTCCTGTTGCTATAGCTGTATATCCAATGTTTTTGAGGTTGTAAAATGATTTGCACTGTAATGATCTGTTGATGTATCATGAGCAAGTCGGACTCCCATAACGTTTCTCCCTTGTATACCATGTGACCTGCTTTCCTCCCAGGCCTAACTAAAAAGGCTTGTAGGGGCAGCGAAGGCCTGAGTCCATAGTTCAACACCTGTAAGTCTCAACCAGTTCAACAAAGACTGACGCCTGTGTTTGACTGTTTTTGTTCTGTACTAAAAGGAGCTGAGAAAATGCAATGTGTCTCTCACAACACATTTTTCTCTTTAATAACATGTCTCACAGATTCACCAGGTGGTTTCCAGTTGAATATTTGCTAATTGCACACACTTTTACATTTAGATTACACGTTTCTACTTGGGGTTTTGTGAGATTAGTTAGATATATGGTTCATAATCCTTGGAAAGAGCGATTCTAGTGTCCACATTACCTGGAAACCACTTGACTTTTGCAATGTACCTCCTGAACCACAATGTGGCGCTGTTTAAAGCCCACCTGTGCTTTGTTCTGCAGAAACTGGAGGAGGAAAAAGACAAGCGCGAAAAAGAGCGTCTGGAGTTTGAGCGTGAGCGCAGAGAACGGGAAAAAGAGCGGGAGCGTGAGAGGGAACGTCGCGACCGAGAGCGTGAGAAGGAGAGGGAGAGAGAGAGGGAGCGGGAAAGGGAGCGAGAGCGAGAGAGAGATCGAGATAAGGAGAGACGCACCAGAGAGCGAGACCGGGACCGGGATTGGTCTCGCAGCAGAGACCGGAGCACTGAGCGCAGCAGGTCCAGGTCAGTGTGCACGCGTGGAAACACAAAATACACGCACTATACCAGTCAAATATGGGGTTTGGCTTAATGCTTTCAGTGCAACTTTTAAATATTGAGGGAAAACTATTACCCAATTGTTAAGAGATTAATATATATCAGTCTCTAGTTGAGGCTTACAACAGGATCCAAACTGGTTTGAAACGTCGATCTATTTCTGTTTCCACCAGCCCAACTTGGACTCTCCCTGGTTATGTTTCCATTAATTTTAGTATCTGGTCCTAGTATCCTAGCAATTGGCCCACAACAAACCAGTATCTGGGGGTATTTTTTGATAACCATGGCTGGTGACCCAGCAGCCTTCTGCCAGGATCGGTTTTCTATAAATTCATAATTTTGGGCAACAAACTTGTCCCACTCTACTCAGCCCATACTGATTGGTCTGAATTCTCTCGCGCTACAAAGCCTCATGGAGGTGTCATCATTGTGCAGTTTCTGAGAGGACCAGAAAGAGCCAAAATGCAGCCAACTTTGTCTTAAAGAGCCACCATCTTGGAGACTTGTGGCTTGGTTTGGATGGCCACTTATGCCATTTATTGCAAAGGCTATTTTGAGCCAACCACTAACTATAAATGGTAAAATATTTCGTTTTTGTTCTCAAAAATACATTTTACAAAGGTATAACTTACGACTAGTATTTTGATAACTGCAGTATTACCTGTATTCAACTCATTTGAAAATATTCCATTTAAAATCTCTTTTGACAGAGAGGTGAGTAGAGACCGTGAGCGAGAGAAAAAGCGAGACCCTGAGGACGAAGAGGAGGCGTACGAGCGTAGGAAACTCGAGAGGAAGCTACGGGACAAAGAAGCAGCTTATCAAGAGGTTGGAATATTATACTCTATACTTTACACAAGTCAAACTGTTCGGATCAGATTGGACAATGTTTTTTGTTTCTTACCCAAGCGACTAAAAAACTGGGAGCTGAGGGAGAGGAAAAAGGCCCGAGACTACGCCAAAGAGACAGAGAGAGAGGATGAACGCAAGCGAGAAATGGCAAGCGATTAAAAACCATATACACATTTACACTTCATGAGAGGATGGAACTAACTGGTCGACGTGTTTAGGTCAAAGAAGGCAAACGATTGAAAGAGTTCCTTGAAGACTACGACGACGACAGAGATGACCCAAAATATTACAGGTAAAATTTGATGATCTTTCTCACTCTTTGCCCCAGATGCCAAACTACTCCTAACAACTCAGTGAATTTCTTCTAAGCATTAGTAGAGAAGAAAACATGCCAGATTATGAGCCTGAGTGACTTAAGTGGGACCTCCTTCTCATGTCATCTGGTATCCATTGTCATTATCTATCTCTCCACTCTCCATGCCTCCCTATCTTGTTCGCAAACTCTCGCTTCAACGCTCTCTACCTCATTCCATCCATACCTTGACCTACCTCTGTATGCTACCGCTCATGCAACAATTCAACAATCTCTCTTCATCCGTTCTCTGCATATGCCCATACCATCTCAATACACATGCGGCTGCTCTACCAACCAGGTCATGGAAAATATCTTTGTTCCCCATTCTATCCATCCTAGACACACCATACTTCTCAAGCATTTAATTTCTAACACATTCAATTTCTTCCTTTCACTTCCTTCTTCCCCACATCTCCACAGCATACAACAGTCGGCACAATCACTCTCTCATACAAAATGTTTTGCCTCTCACCTCTATTCACTGCACCAAGAACCTTGCCACCTTGCTATCTTGAATCACTCTTGCATTTGAAAGGCTACTTGGATCCACTAAAATCCTCTCTCTACGGCAACCTGGCTTTTAATCAACGTTTCGTTATATTTTTGGATTATTTCTCATGTATTTCTTTTGAGTAGTTATCTCTTTTTTTTATAAAGCCTAGGTACTCCACCTGACAAATCTGACAAACTAGTACCTAAAGGGTTCATGTCAAAAAGTGCACAATGTCTTTCAACTGGTCCATAAAATTCAGATTGTATCAAAGCTAATCCAATGTGCCCTGCTCACGTTGCAGTTCATGTGTTCTTAAACCTGCCATCTCCTGTGTGACCTGTAGGGGCAGTGCGCTGCAGAAACGCCTCAGAGACAGGGAGAAGGAGGCTGAGGTAGACGAGCGAGACAGGAAGAGGGAGAAGGAGGAGCTGGAGGAGATCAGGCAGCGGCTTCTGGACGAGGGACACCCGGACCCAGACGCAGAGCTCCGGAGGGTGAGTGCGTGTGTGGGTGTGTGGTGTGTTTGTGTGTGTTAGAGAAGGAGGGGGTAGCAGACCAGAGGGGAACATGCATTTGAAGGTCATTATGAAGTCTGTCCTAGTGCATCTCATCACCACTGACCACTTGGCTTTTGTCTGGAGGAGAGACAGAATACTGAAGCACCTCGGCACCAGATGTGGGGTTGTCTGAGCATCACTTTTGAAACCTGTTCAATGTACAAATAGGCTTTCCATCTTTTTTGTTTGATTCAATGCAACATCAACCATTGCTCTAATTAGAATTTTTATAGAAATATTCCAAGATCTGACACGTTCTCTGAGACCATTCAATTCAATGTATTTGTGTATATCCCATATTCACAACAGCAGTCGCCCCAGGGGACTTTACAAAGTTGTAGATTCGCCAACCACAGATCAGAGAACCACTCAAAAACCCAGCAAGAAAAAAACGAGAAATCTTATGTAGGCCCACAATGAGAGGGATCCACTCCACACATGCTGTGAGATTTACTGCTACAACAAAATTGAATTGGTCTAAAACATGTACTGTCTAAGAGTCCATTTTCAGTGGCTCCTGAAATTATTTTCAATTACTTATTACTGTGTGGAGTTTGCATGTTCTCCCTGTGGCTGCGTCGGTTTCGTTTTGGGTGCTCCGGTTTCTCCTACCACAAAAACATGTATAATAGCTCTCCTCTCTCTGGGGCCAGGACTCCTGAAAAAGATACTCTGAAATATGAGTGAGACTTGCTTTGTTAAAGAAAGCTCAATAAAAATTAATATTATGATATAAATTTGAACCCAACACACAAGTACAAATGTTTAATTTACAATAAAGTAATAATTTACAAAAGTAATCATTGACAAATCCTTTAACTTTGACACAGTTTTGGTTCAGTCCAAACACACGGCAACTGAACTAGTTTTGTTCAGAAAAATCTACCAGAAAATATTCTCAACTCAAATGAATCCTTTTGTCAAATTACCTTCATAATGTAAAGAAGCCTAAGAATATGCAGATGTTTGTGGATTTAAACACTTTGGTCTCCGACCAGAATGAGTTTGACAGCCTGCTCTAGTCCAAAGTTCACTGACCTGTATCTGTGCAGATGGAGGAAGAGGAGGAGGAGCGTCTGCGGCAGCCGCTGATCCCGGAGCCTGAGCCAGAGGAGGAGCGCGAGCACCACAGAGCACCGCGTGACCACCGGGAACACCGCGAGCACCGAGAACACAGAGCAGAGCACCGGCCCGAGCCCAGAGAGCACAGAGAGAGCAGAGTGGAACCAGAGCGAGAGCCACATCCACGGCCCCCTGCCTCCGATGACGAGGTGGAGGAAGGAGAGGACGAAGACGACTACGAGCCCAACCACGAGGAGCCCGACCTGAAGCCTCCCAGCCTCAAGCCCACCATGAGGCCCATCACCGCGGCACCCTCGGTGTCATCTGCCAGTGGGAATGCTTCTCCCAACACACCGGGAGACGAGTCGCCCTGCGGAATCATCATCCCCCATGAGAACTCTCCTCCGGACGCACTGCCACAGGAGGAACACCGGCCCAAGATCGGACTGAGCCTCAAACTGGGTCTGTGCTTCCAGAAGATTCTATTCAGATATTCAAAGTAGTTATATACAGCAGAGATATGAAGAAATGTCCACCACTTCCCTGTTTAGACATAGTTTCGACTATTCTTCCTTATATAATGAGTGTGTGGCGTTGGATTCGGGAAGTGAAATCCAGATAGTATTGATATTAAATCAAGGGTGTTCCAGACTGGTCACCAGGTTACAGAAAGGGCCAGTGTGGCTGCAGGTTTTCAATACAAAGCAGAAGCACAGCAGACTCCACCCATTTCCTCAAGTCAGTCCAGTGGAGTCTGCTTGATTGGAATGAAAACCTGCTGCCTTTTTCTAGAATCAGTTTGACCCCTCTGGTGAAGGAGATGTGCAACATGTTAGGAAGAAGGATGGATGCATATAACAATCTTTCCCTGTTGCTGGGTCATGGTGGCAGCAGTCACAAAAATCCATCACTCTTTAAGGGAGCGCTCCACCACCTACTGCAAGAAACTAATTTATACTGAATATAGCTGCAGTCTTCTCTAAAGCTCATGACCAGAGGTGAGCGGGGAACTCTGCTCCCTCTTCACCAACACAGTCTGACTGCTGAAGCTGCAACCCCGCCACAGTCCATGATCAACACCTTTAGCTTAAAAAAAGCAGCTCAGTACAAATGAACAATGCTCAGCCGCTAGCTCGATGAATCCCAATAAGGAAGTGCTTATGGGCAAAGTTTTGGTCCAACTCGCTCTGGCTCATATTGACTTGCATGTAAAAGTAAACTCAACTAGCTCAGTAACCGTTTGTGTCACACTCACCATTTTGGGCTTAGAAATCCACGGGGGAGTGCCCTGTGATCCTGGTGTTTATATTGTGATATTTTCATTGTAAATCCAGATATGAGCCGTTTAAGGATTGGCCAATCGAATTCCTTCATTTGCTGGACAAACTCCATGTTTGCAACATGTCTGCCCCTGTTACAGCACGCTGTACAAATGCCCATAAATGTGTACATTGGCTTCAGCTAGCTTATGTTCAAATTGGCCTCTTTCACATTGAGGCTAGCGCAATGGTGATGTCACACTTGGTCAGTCCATTCCTAATATACGCTCTCTGGATGTCTTCTGTGCAGCAGGCTCCACGGGTAGCCCCAGCCAGCCCAACGCCACCAAGAGGAAGAAGCTGCCGGTGGATAGTGTGTTTGGCAAGTTCGACGACGAGGAGGCGGACGAGCTGCCGCGGAAGAGAAAGCTGGTGCCTCTGGACTACGACGACGACAAGAGCCTGGGCGTGGACGGAGCCGGTCTGTCCAGCATCAAAGGGGCCAACGCCGAGGAGAAACGCAAGCACATCAAGAGCCTCATCGAGAAGATCCCCACGGGGAAACCAGAGCTCTTCTCCTACCCCCTGGACTGGACCATGGTGGACTCGGTGAGTGACGGAGGGGGGTGTGGCGTTTAGGTTGAAGTCTGGGTACACATGGGCAGGGCCAGGTTAAAGCTGGGGTACAGAACTTTCAAACTACCAACAATTTAACTGTGTATCAGTGCATGCAGAGAGTGGGCCCAGAGAGAGGGAGGTAGGGAAGAAGAGAGAGAGAGGGGGAACTACAAAAGACACATTAGTAAAAATGACATGGAAACGGCTTGTAGAAACAAAAAAAATGTATATGTAGTCATGGAGTTTTATACACTGGGTAATTAAATGGAGAGTTCTAGTGTTAAAACATCCTGTTATGATTTGCATTAAACATTGTCCGTTAATTAAGAGATGGACATGTTCGGCGCGGACGGCTGATGTGGGTAAATGTCTTAACTTTTCTAAATCTTTGTGTTGCTCAGACGTTGATGGAGCGCCGTGTTCGTCCCTGGATCAATAAGAAAATCATCGAGTACATTGGAGAGGAGGAGCCGACGTTAGTGGACTTTGTCTGCTCAAAGGTATCATGTGTGTCTTTGTGTGGAGCATTGGTCTGGAGCGACTTGATTCAGATGTTAAATTTTTGATTTCTGCAGGTGATGGCTCATAGTACACCACAAGGAATACTAGACGATGTTGCTATGGTAAGTTCTGTTAAAGCTGGTGTACCTGACTTTCAAACCACAGAAATGGAACCAACCTATCAAAACCTTAACCCTAGAATTACCGTAGATTCTGTCATCGGTGCTACTTTTGCCCAGTCAGCCTGCGGTGATACTTTGGGTTGAACGTGCCCTTTGCTAAAGTCTAAAAAGAGAGGCAGGTGTGAGCAACGTTAATGCTGATTATTATTCCACATCTTAGTTTTCCGTTACAGTGCGAGAGCGGGATCTTGATTTTGCAAGCCGCTGTAGTACTGTACACTGAATTCCCTCCAACTAGATTTCACTCACATATGGAAGAGAACCCCCTAGTCTCTCTCTCTCTACCCTCTCCCTGATCCCTCATTATTCTCTCTGGTTTCCTACTGGTCTCTTTCTATGGTCTCTCAAACTGGATTTCACTCCACCCAGTGACATTCAAGCTTTATGGACTGCCAACATGGAAGCAAAAACATGGCATGTAGGCAGCATGTGCCGGGTCTCTTAGTGACCGTTAAATCACGCAAATATTAAATGTTGAGGTCTTCAGAGATTCTCGTGCCATTTCGTTAGCGGAGCCTTACAACATAAAAACCTGCTGCTTGCATTCAGTTTGTTCAACGCTTTTCTTTTTAAATGTGATTTGGCGTGCGCTCAAAACACCGAGGAGTACGATAACTAGTGTCTCTTATGACCCTCCCCTGCTTTTGTCAAATACAAGGAGCTATCTGCTCTAGAGGTTTAGTTATAAAGACAAAGAATATATAACAGGACGACAGGAGTTACATTCCAATCAGGAAAATGTTCTGCCTTAGAAAAAGTCACACCAAATAACACTAATTTGAAACTTGCTGTGGTCAGATTTGTGGGTACCCCAGGCATATGTGTCTGTCTCCATGTGTAACTTTTTTAATTTTTGGTGGAAATTAACACTTTATTTCTTGATTCAGGTTCTCGATGAAGAAGCCGAAGTTTTTATTGTAAAAATGTGGAGACTGCTAATTTATGAAACGGAAGCCAAGAAGATTGGACTTGTGAAATAGGCCTTACTGATTAAGACTGAGTTTAACGTGTATAGAAGTGTAGCGCCATCATGTCAGCCAAACAAACCTGGATCACCGGACTCTTCCAGACCTCCTCTCGTTCAGGTGCTCATTGTGCATTTGCTGTAAATAAAGTTTTTGTTGAATGTTTGGAGGAGCTCTGAATGGACTCTACTGGTCAAGCACTGAAAATCAAAGCGATTCAGGAACTTTCTGGTCCAAATTTATCTTAAGATTTGTTCATTTTGAGCCACGTTTCACATTCCGAAGAGGCGGTGAACGCAGGTGTTCCTCCGACCGTCGCTAACTTGAACAGCTGGTTTCACGAGCACATTACCACTGAAGGAGAAATGCTCTTTATTGTATTGGTGAATTTGAATAAAAATGCTTTTTTATAGATAACATGTTGGTTTGTTTAGTTGGTTATAATGAAAAGCCTGAAGAATGCCCTAATTCTTGCAGAAGTGTCAGGAAACTGAGCGTATGAGTCGACTGGCCCAGTGGAGTACCACCAATGTTGTTGACCAATGATGTGCAAGAGGCAGATGAACACAAGCTAGCTGGAGCCAACTTCCTTCTGTGGGTATTTGTTCTGATGGCGTTAGTCAGACTGCAACGAGGCAGCTTATGCAAGGCGACAGTGGCTTGTAGAGCATTGGCCTTTGAACCTGAAGGTCGTGGGATCGAGCCCACCATGAGACCTTCTCGGATACCCTCTGATGGCTGCTGTTGTGTCCTTGGGCAAGACACTTAACCCCACTTTGCTTGATGCTTCCGCTGAAAGATCAAGGATATGCTATGCTCTGACTGTGCAGCTATCCTCCTGTGGACTCACCACCTGCAGGAGGATCAGTGAAGGAGATGGATGCAATGAGGCAAGCTGGAGTTTACCCTGGGAATGAGGGTGACTGATTGTAAAACCAGTTGAGCCATGTAGGATTGACCAAAGACAATATAAAAAGGACAGAAAGGGCACTAAATGTGGAGTGTGACAAACTGTCACATGTAAGTCAATAGGAGCCAGAGCAAGTTGAAGCAAAACCTTGTCCATTAGCACTTCTCTATTAGGCTTGAGGGAGTGGATTAGCATTGTCCATCTAGTCTGTGACTTTTCTTATAAAGTCCAGTTCCCAATTACACTCAATATCACATTTTGTGGATCAACATTTCAAGCAGTCGAAATGAAGTTTTTAAAAATGTCTCTGTACATCCTCTGGAAGTTATCTTGAGCAACATTGATTTGGAAAATACAGAAAGTGTTTTTTTCATTATGCCAAACAAGGGCTGAGTCTTCGCTGCCCCCAGTCTCTAACCCTCTCCCACAACACATCAGAAACTCACACTTCAGAACTTTGTAAAGCCCTATAAGTACGATGCATGATTTAAACAGTACTTCTGTGAGTGGATTGCCCTCCTGCTTCTCAGCAAGAAGGTCCTGGGGTTGAATCCCAGTCAGAACAGGGTCTTTCAAAGTTGGTTTCCCCTATCACCAAAAACATGACCAGTCCTGACCAAGCATCAACAGCGCCCACTGCTCCTGATAACATGCCCTCGTGGCATCAGGATGGGTCAAATGTAGAGGATGAATAGCCATAGGGAGCTAAATAAAGTGCACCACCTAATGCTCATCTGTGAGATTTGCTGGAGAAAAGCACAATTGAGACCCTTCATTGGTCTCGTCCAATCAGGGACTTGTGGGGGCAGGTCCAATAGGGTCTGTCGTTCAAAAAGTGACTGACCTTCACTTTACACAGACATATCTAATGTAGAATTTTATAAGAGTTGATATATTCATGTACCATAAAGATGGGGTAAGTCATTTTTAAACATTAAGTGTGGAGTTTCTCTCCAGTCGTTTCCTCATGCTTGTAACGTTAGGCTACGGTCACACCTTAATATCAGCTTTTTCAGACAAAGAAGAAAAGAGAAACCAATCAGCTCTCAGGTCAAAGAGTCTACTTCAATGCATTTGTGTATTGCCTTAAAGACTATTGGTCCTCCCCATTGTCAATCATTCTGGTGATACAAGCTCGTCAAATGAGACCAGAGTCAGGGGCGGTTATTTCCTAAAATTAGGGAAAATATTCCAATATACTTTTAAATCACAACCGCAGACGAATCTGATGACTTTGCAGAGTTAATTTCGTCAACAACAGATCGGAGAATCAGAGATCGGTTTCGAATGAAAAGAACCCACTGATATGTTTCAACAAAATTTGACACATTTCAAAACTTCCAGATGTTTATTGGCGCCATGAGAAAGCTACAAGTGTTTGAATGTTGGCTGTAAAAACCAGAACACAGCAGTTTCTTCAAATCCAGATTCTGCTGCAAACGGGAAAGGCCACGGCTTTTTCCAAACCCACAAACTTAAAGTATCTTTAGCCCCATTTCCGCAACCTGACTCTGCTCTACTCTACCCTGATTGAGAGCGTTTCCACCAGCCTTGTTTAACCGGTACCAGGTCCTTCTTTCGTCCCTTTTGGCCCTGGTTCTATCCAGGCCGAGCTGATACTGAAGTCTTATGATAGAAATTTGTGCTGTAGGAGTCCATGGTTACCAAATAATTTCCACAGATACTGCTTTGTCGTGGATAGGTTGCTAGGATACAGTACCAGATTCTAAGGTGTATTGGAAACAACCAGGTAGAGTAGAGCCAAGCCGAGTAGGGCTGGTGGAGACGGGGCTATATATGTGTCCATGTTTGGAGTTTGTAGGAGTGTGCAATATGGCATACATTTATCACCATTTACAAGCTTTAAACTAAGATAATTCCTTCTGTGTTTACTTGCGTCTTCAAGCCTCTGCCATAAAGCCAGCCCTACAACTTCTGTGTCAGACTAAAACCAGGTGGTTGGCCATTAGACGGGACTAGTATGAGTTATGGTAACATGTGGAACCCTGTGAGAGGCTCTGTCCATAGATGCACATGTCTGGTCCGTGGTTAATCTTCGGTCTTGGCTTCCATCTCCTCGGCATCATCGTCACCGTCCACCTCCGCGTTCTCCCGCTCCAGCCGCTCCAGCTGCCGGGCCAGCTCCGTCTCGTCCGTGTCCGTCACCACCTTCGGCTGCAAGTGCACGGTTCAACAATCAGGCTCAGTTTGTTCAGCATTTTACACTTTATACTTGTAATTGGCAGAATGGGTAGAAAGACCAGATGAGAGAGACCAGATTAGGGATGTAAATCGGTGACCGTTTAACCGGTGGTTGACCGTCACAGCGTTAACTCTTAATAACACTATTTTAACCCTCTATGCACATGGGTCATTTTGGGGAACTTTCCTCGCCTGGTTTTCTTTGTGTATAATTGTTCATAAAACAGTCATCTTTTGATGCAAAGTCAAGCAGTATACTTTGTTTTTTTCAGTACAACCTGGGGTTTTAGAATATTCATATTATAATGCTGTCATATTAATTATATAAAAATTATGGAATCATGAAGACAAAGAAAAAAATCAAACGGAAAATCAATTTAACAAAAATGTATTGAAAAAACACGATGAAATGCTACAAACAACTTTTTACACTGCATATAAATGTTATTTAGGGTCTTGGGGATAATGGGGAAAAAAATTGAATCTCTAACTAACATACTTTTTACAAAATTCCACTATAGAAGCAAAAAACTCTTTATTCCTGATGCCCTTCCTGAAGCAGTTTGTCTATAATGCTGGGGTTGCTTCTGTAGCACAGCTGTAAAAAACGTAAAACATAAGAAACTGAGCCAAAAAAAAAAAAACAACATCAATTATTTATATAATACACATATTTATATACATCATATACACATAATGTCATTTTACTGTATTTATTATCGTCTTTATCAATAATGCGCACTCTTCAGCCGGTTATTGCAATCGCAGCTGTAGTTTCAACTGTGAGACAAGAAGTAAATACGGGAGTGAGACATCTCACTCTCTGACGATCTTTGGCAGTCCCCGTGTGTTTGTATCTCACAGCTGTTTGTACCTCACGGGTCACGCTTTGGACACGGACTTTCAGACAAGCGTAGTTTATCCTCCGTGCATCGCTAGTTTCGGAAAGCCCTGAATACGTACTTCACAGAGGAAAAAAAAGTAAGTTGCTACGTTTTACCGTTCGCGAGTAAATTGATTATTTGTAAAACATGTGCGCATGCATCGGCGCCGATGCAGACGGGTTCATAGGGTTAAACCCCATTTGCACGGTTTGACGAGCGGGTCCGTCTCTAGCTGTGTGCGTCAATGCATTAGTAAACTCCAGGCCGACATTCATGCCGCATGTGCCACACATGCACGCACACTGTGTGTGCTGCTGGCCCGGCACACACATCACTTGTATTTAAACTTTAGCTGAGACCTGCGAGACGAAGCTCGTCACTCTGACCATGTGAACGAGCCGTCGTTTGCTGCTAAAAAGCTTTAACCAGTTAAAAACAGAAGAATGGGAAGATTAAAAAAGCAGTTCTCTGTGCGCAAAGGCGCCGAAGCTGTTGCTGGTTTTGGCGCTGCTGTCCCGGCTCTGATCCAGTTGAACGCATAGCTGCACTTATGACAAGTACGCAGCTCGAAACGGCTGTTATTTCAAAGAACGTGGAATATTTTAAACTACGCGGTTAACCGGTTTCAACCGCTCAGTGGTTGGTCATGAAAATTCATAGTTTTTTACATCCCTAGACCAGACCAGACAGGATGAGAGAGAGACCAGCGACAGCTGAAAATTACCTCCATCTGGATGTTGAAGACTCCTCGTTTCTCCTCGATCTTCTCCTTGATGGCCGCCATGGCCTGGTTCAGCACCGACAGGCCCTCAGTGCGCTCCAAAGTGGTCGTGGTCATCACGTACCGCGGAGGTGCGATCAGGTTGATCTGGAAACCACATGACAGACTGGAGTACTCTGATACATCTATACAGTGGAATACTGTAGGAGGGAGTAGAGAGGAGGAAGAGGAGGAGGAGCAGAGAGAGGAGTGCTGTTGTGGAAGAGCTCACACACAAATGGAGAAGAACCACAAAGTGTTTGGTTTGGGTGAACAGTGCACCTCAATCTCCTAAAGCCACTGACCTTGATGGGCATAGTTTCTGTGGCGCAGCAGAGTCCTGCTTTCAAAGCCTCCTTCACTGCGTCGATGCCCTCGTAGCCGTAACAGGCCACCTCGATGTCTGCAACACACATGTACGCATCAGATCTGTGAGTGACTCAGGCCTGTCCACACAAAGTGAAACTCAAGAGGAGGAAGGAGGAACTAAAACAGAAACATTGCTAAAGGGAGTACATTAGGAGTGGACTGATCGGGTGTGATGTCACCATAAAGATTTGAACATAAGCTAACTGAAGCCAATTTTCATATATAGAAATTCTGTCACGCCATTAGCTTGGCGAAGTAACAGGGACAGACGTGTTGCCAACAGAGTTGCTATGGCAAGCTTTCCCCTGCGAATGAAGGCATTTGATTGGTCAATCCTTGTGTGGCTCATATCTGGATTATGCATATAATAAATCAAACTGCATTATATTGTGATCAATATCGTAAAAAATCCCTAGGACTTCATTGAGCTAGCGGGTTAGCATTGTCATCTAATAATGGCCTATGGCGAGTCTGGGGGTTGTGGGTTTGGGGAGGCACCTGCTCTGATCTTCACGGCTTGTGGAGTGAGCCTCCTGTTGATGTTGTCGATGAGAACATTCCTCTCCTCCTCAGACAGCTCCAGTCCATCCAGGATCGCGGGGTCTCTGCCAATTTAGATAAAACAATGCTTGATCAGGAAGCCAACCACAAATAACGTGACATCATCTCAGTCTTTCTTGTGCTCGAATACCCTCCCCCTCGTTGAATGCTTATGTGTCTAAAGTTGTGAAAGTGAAAGTCTGACTCACGACACGGCCTGCTTGAAGACATCATAGGCGCCGTAACCGGGTCTCTTGTACTTCTCGTCGAACACCCAGGCCGTGCGCTGGTACAGACTCTCCAGCTGCTCGTCTTTGCTGTACTCGAGTACCTCTGCCACGTGCCGCAGGATGCTGTACACCTGCGACAGACGAGCATTCCAGATTTAGAGCAGGGGCCTCAAACTCAGATTATTCGAGGGTCGGGTCTGGGTGGAGCTGGGCCACATTAACCCATTCTGGCTGTAGTCAAATGTTTAGAACAAATCAAACAGAACAAACCACAACAGGAGTCTTGTCTTTTTGTTGCATATTGAAGAAAAAGCCCTGCGAGTCCCCCCACACAGTTAGTGTAACTTTATTGCCAAACTCTTGTCAACTTATTGTATCGAGAAATATTCGTTACTTTCAAAATATTTGGTTGCTTTATTATCTTTCCTACGTGGAAGCTGTATATTCTTTTGTATTGTTCTAGAGAAGGTTTATAATAAAACCTCTGTAGCAGACAGGACTCTGGCCCCGCGCCGCCTACGGGACTCTGGCCCCGCGCCGCCTACGGGACTCTGGCCCCGCGCCGCCTACGGGACTCTGGCCCCGCGCGCCGCCTACGGGACTCTGGCCCCGCGCCGCCTACGGGACTCTGGCCCCGCGCCGCCTACGGGACTCTGGCCCCGCGCCGCCTACGGGACTCTGGCCCCGCGCCGCCTACGGGACTCTGGCCCCGCGCCGCCTACGGGACTCTGGCCCCGCGCCGCCTACGGGACTCTGGCCCCGCGCCGCCTACGGGACTCTGGCCCCGCGCCGCCTACGGGACTCTGGCCCCGCGCCGCCTACGGGACTCTGGCCCCGCGCCGCCTACGGGACTCTGGCCCCGCGCCGCCTACGGGACTCTGGCCCCGCGCCGCCTACGGGACTCTGGCCCCGCGCCGCCTACGGGACTCTGGCCCCGCGCCGCCTACGGGACTCTGGCCCCGCGCCGCCTACGGGACTCTGGCCCCGCGCCGCCTACGGGACTCTGGCCCCGCGCCGCCTACGGGACTCTGGCCCCGCGCCGCCTACGGGACTCTGGCCCCGCGCCGCCTACGGGACTCTGGCCCCCGCCGCCTACGGGACTCTGGCCCCGCGCCGCCTACGGGACTCTGGCCACAGCGGCCCTTTCTGGACCGGTTTAGACACCTCTGATCTATAGAACTCTGCCTCCTCCATCTTTAGGACTCCATTTCCATCTATCGGGCTGTGTTTCTATCTGCCACCCAGGCTGAGATAGCAATACTTTAGTAGACGTTAAATTTAAGGTTTTAGGGGGTGATTTTAAAGTTGGCCAGAGGTTTTACAGGGATGTTTTACCAGGCGTTTCAGGCCTAGATGAGTTCAGGGGTACGTTTATCTTGTGTTGGAGAAAACCGATCCATGCACACGCAGAGATAGAGTCAAACTTCTAACACTCCACACGCCATTTTACTTTGCACACGCAGTTTAGCTCCTGGATCAATATGATATACCGCTATTTCAAACTGTGCCATCTTCTGATTATTAACAACAAATACTTAAGCGCGAGCTGCATGTTAGAGACCACGGATTAAGAGACTTTCTTCAAACAGGCTTTTTGGGTTGGGGCCCGAATCACAAAGACACCGTCGGTCGGGGCCACAATTTGCATTTAACCCTTTAAGCGCCAGAGGTTTTTTTCCAAAACGCTCGATTTTGACATCTTAATTTCAAAAGGCTATAACTTAAAAGTGATAATAGATAAAGGCTTTCTGTAAATTAGAAAAATATAAAGGATGGTCCAAAGTGTATGTAGAAAATAAATCCCCCCATCTAATTTGCATATTATGACGTCATTTGGCGTTAGAAATAGTGGATTTTAGAATTTTCATACAATTTGTATTTTTCTAACTGACAGACATATATTTATCACTAGAACATGAACACACACTGTAACATTGTAAATGCTCATGAAAATAGTAAAAAATACAAATCATGCTGCTGCTGTGAGCAGTCTGCCCAGACGCGCGCCTCCAGGAGAAGCGCGTCACCGCGACCCTCCTGCTGCAGCTGTCTCCCCTGCTCTCTCTCTCATCTCCCCTGATCTCTCTCTCGTCTAACACACACAAGACAAAGCTTCTCCAACACATTACTGTCCCGGTGATTACGTGAGGCATGAAAATAAATATGTGGGAAGCACTTTTAGCGGAGACTTTGGCGGAAACTTGAGCGGAGGCGGGAGGTCGCGGCGCCCCGACCCGAGTTCCAGGGTTGTTCTCCGCAAATCTAACCTGTCTCCGAGCCTTCCAATGACTTGGCCTTACTCTAAGAAACACTGTTCCCACTGCAGACCCTGTGCAAAGTGTCTAAAGTTAGTGTTTGGTGCGGTACAACACTCGCAGGCTGCCCCGCAGCTGCATTCGCTTCGCTATGATTTCTGCACTGGTTCAACGCGGTCTTGCTCAAATATTTTGTATAGGAGCATGACGTTTTTTGGGGCCAGGGAGGTAGTCAGACATGTCTGCCAACTAGTGGCAGGGAGTATGAATGAATTTTGACACTCAGTTGGTCACACTCGGCCGTTTTTAACAGTACCGCAGCTTGTCGACTTAAGTCAACCGTGGCGCCTAGAGGGTTAAGACAATACTTCAATACTTTGTTCTTGGTGGAAAGTTTGTTTAGAAACTCATTTGTTGAAGCAAAGGACAAAGAAACGTTATTACATTAGCTTTAGGACAACATCAGGTTTTTATTGTTTTCACTCATTTTGATATATTTCAGCAATTTACAGCTCTGGAAAACAACTCCTCGGACAGAGAAACTTCAATACGAAAGAGGAGAGACATTACTCACAGTTTTAGATTTGGTAAATTTATCTTCACACTTGATGGCTTCCTCTGGGGACACTCTTCTTTTGGATAAATCGATATATCCTTAAAAACAAGAGAAAATGGAGATGAGGAAAACAGTTTGATAAAGCAACTCCACAGTTTAACCCTCTATGCACATGGGTTATTTTGGGGAACTTTCCTCGCCTGGTTTTCTTTGTGTATAATTGTTCATAAAACAGTCATCTTTTGATGCAGAGTCAAGCAGTATACTTTGTTTTTTTCAGTACAACCTGGGGTTTTAGAATATTCATATTGTAAAGCTGTCATATGAATTATATAAAAATAATGGAATCATGAAGACAAAGAAAAAAATCCAACGGAAAATCAATTTAACAAAAATGTATTGAAAAAACACGATGAAATGCTACAAACAACTGTTTACACTGCATAGAAATGTTATTTATGGTCTTGGGGATAATGGGGAAAAAAATTCAATCTCTAACTATTATACTTTTTACAAATTTCCACTATAAAAGCTAGGGGTGCAACGGTTTGAAAAAAATCACGGTTCGGTTCGTACCTCGGTTCAGAGGCCACGGTTCGGTTCATTTTTCGGTTCATTTTTCAAAAAAAAAGTTTTGTCTTTTTAATAAACACAGCTCATGTGGACTCGGCTCCTGCTCTGACTGCCCCCCCTGACCTAGAAATGAATTAAGGGGAAGGAAATGGATGGATGGATGGAATATTCCTTCCATCCAATTATGTCTATTTAACATAATTAATGGAAAACAACACAAAGTGCAACATAAGAAGGCACTTTATGAGGATATTTACCCTCATATATTACACCACCTTCCTGATTCTCCCGAGGAGGGGGTCCATTCTGGGCCCAGCCTTATTCACTGCATTTATTTAATGTTTGGCATTATCAGTTGTGACTGGGATATTAGTACTGGGCCTTTGTCTTCCATTCCTCCGCTGCTTGTGTGAGTACCTGCGCTGTGTGACTGTGTGACTGTCGTAGAGGGGGCGTGTCTGCAGCGCCAGACTTTTCATCTCCCAGTCTGCGGTGATGAAGTGAGCGGTTCCGCTCATGGATCTATTATAGTTTCTGCGGTACGTCCAAGTGTCAGTCGTGAGCGCAGCTGAAGATGCGCGGGAGAGTTGACTTTAGCCCGGTCTGACTGTGCGTAAAGGAGCTGCTTAAATGCCGCAACAATAAGCGGTCGTTGAGGCGCTTTTTTCACTCATGTCTTTCTTGTGCCACAGTATTTACACATTGTGACAGTTTTGTCGAATATTAATCATCAGTGTAGTTACAGTGAAGCCAAAATGCTCTCATACGGGGGATTTAAATGACGCGGGGCTTTCAAGCATCTCCGTTCCTCCGCTCGCAATGACCGCGCTGTGTGTGGACTGAACAACGTGCGCACAACTTTTTTTTTCATAAATCAAACCGCGGATTACGTCTGTACCGAACCGAAGACGTTGAACCGAACGGATCACGGATCAGTGATGAACCGTTGCACCTCTAATAAAAGCAAAACACTCCTGATGCCCTTTCTGAAGCAGTTTGTCTATAATGCTGGGGTTGCTTCAGTAGTACAGCTGTAAAAAACGTAAAACATAAGAAACTGAGCAAAAAAAAAAAAAACAACATCAATTATTTATATAATACATATATTTATATACATCATATACACATAATGTCATTTTACTGTATTTATTATCGTCTTTATCAATAATGCGCACTCTTCAGCCGGTTATTGCAATCGCAGCTGTAGTTTCAACTGTGGGAGAACAAGTACATACAGAGGAGTGAGACATCTCACTCTCTGACGATCTTTGGCAGTCCCCGTGTGTTTGTATCTCACAGCTGTTTGTACCTCACGGTCACGCTTTGGACACGGACTTTCAGACAAACGTAGTTTATCCTCCGTGCATCGCAGAGGAAAAAAAAGTAAGTTGCTACGTTTTACCGTTCGCGAGTAAATTGATCATTTGTAAAACATGTGCATCGGCGCCGATGCACGCGGGCATATAGGGTTAACAGTCATGAAGCTCACACGTGTCAGAGGCTCCTGAACTGATTTGGAATTATGATTAAACTGGCAGCATTGATGTGATATATGAGTATGGGCCATGACCTGTTATACCTCATTTTAAAGTCAATGCTCAAGAAAAAAATTGTGTTTAAATAGATCTCACGTCTGATTCTAACACTTAACTACAGTACATTTAAAAGTTCCACATGAGTTTCCTCCGCAGAGTGGCTGGGCCTAGGGTGAGGAGCGCAGTCACTTGGGGGGAGCTTTGAGTAGAGACGCTGCTACCCCACGTGGAGAGGAGCTCGGACTGTTTGAGATGCCTCCTGTATGCCTCTCTGGGAATGTCCCACTGGGAAGAGACCAGGGGAAGACCCAGGACACACTGGAAGGACAGCGTCTGAGCAGAGACGCTGAAGTCTGGGCGTCTCTGCTCAGACTGCTGCACCAACAACCTGGCAGAAGATAACGCATGAATGGAAAATCTAACTTTGAACCAACCCTGATTAACATGAGTTTGAGCTGTGATGTTTAAGGAGAAAAAGCTGAGAGAGTGAGATAGACGATGGAGCTCTCACCTTTCTCCTTGTCCACCCGGATCACCACCACACACTCGTTGCGGCCGATGCGGATGAGTTTGTTGATGGAGCGGATGCGTCTCCTGGACAGCTCGCTCAGCAGGATCATGCCCTCGATGTTGTTGTACTCCAGTAGGCTGACGTAGGCGCCCATCTCTGCGATGGAGCGCACATTCACCATCACCACATCCTCCACCTCCGGGAAGCGATGCTGGTAGAAGCGACAGCTGAGCCCCGGCATCGCTGCAACACAAGGCAAGTTTATTTGTATAGTACAGTTCATACACAAGGAACTCAAAGTGCTGAATAAAACTACAAAAGAAGCCACAGTACATTAAAAAGAGTGAAGATACAATCCTTCAGGATTCAGGACTATTTCAACTTGATTTTGAACACTGCCAGAGTAGAAGCCTGTCTCACATTTTCCGGAAGGCTGTTCCATATTTTAGCTGCATAAATGTGAAGGGCTGCCTCCATGTCTAGTCCTGCTTCTCTGAGTACAAGCTGGAGGCCAGTCCCTGTGCTCCTCAGAGCTGCTTCAAAGTCTATGCTCTGAGCCACAGGATACCAATACAGAGACTTGAGAGCTGGACTAATGTGGTCATACTTTGTGGTTGTAGAGATCTGTCCATATGGGGAAAACCCTGTCTATAGAGTCCAGCACTAGTATAATATATAATGTGTTCTCTGCATCTATAGATCTTGTGCACAAATGATACATTCCTTGACTATACACAACAAGGGAATTATGACAGTTCGGTTGGACACAATGTTGACTTATTTGTTTTTTCTATAACAGACAAGAGTAACTACTGGTTAACCTAAAGTCATTACTTCTTCTGGTAAAGAAGATCCAAATATCTCAATCTACTAAGAAGACAAGATTGACTGTTCCAAACTATTACAATGGACACAATGTTGTAACATGGATCAGATTACAGGGATTAATGAAGCCTTTCTCAGCAACAGCCACGTCCTCTCGCCACCACTGGAATGGTCACATCGAGAAGAGAGCTTTGCAGGCATGTTGCTCTCAGTCCTACTCCTATTATGTCCACAGTCGACAAATGCAAAAAAGTACAGGCGACTTCTCATAAAATGTCTTGTATACATCACATACACACATTCTAGCATAAGAATATTTACAAGTATACGCTATTTTAAACAATGAACCCTTACATTGAATAATTACCCTAATGTTCACTTGGACAAAGCTATTTACCAAGTAGACCTGACTCTCCCTAAAAAACTATTCCAGTGCTATACAATTAAAGTGTCACCCCTTTTTTCCCCAAAACGGAGATATCCATTTTAACAAACATTTTTACTATTCGTATTTCCCTTGTCTACAACCAAAATAGTTACAATTTTCACTTCTGTCAAAAGGGTGCTCGTTGTTTGTTCTTAATCCAGTTTAAAAACAATGTGTAGGGCTCTCTGTGTGAATAAGTTATTGTTTTGTTGTGATAGTTACGGAAAAACTTAAAAGCTATTTCAATACCACTTCGATGATGAGCATTAGTCATTTGTGGGCTTCAAAGTAAACTCGCTTATGGTCAAATACAGCGAATAAAATAATTCTAAGCCTATGCCTCTAAACGGAGTGATGTCATTTATGTACAACTATATGAAACACTAAAAGTACAAAGTGGTCATAGGAGCGTGTTGTGTGCAATGAATGGAGATGATGCAATTCAGCAGAAACACCCCTCGGACGCATATGGACCAGCAGCACGAAACACAACTAGCATCACTGCCGAGACCATCAGCTTAACCCAGATCGGAATATCAAAACAGTGCCGTGTATAAAAAGTGTTAAAAAGCAGATTTCCTCTCCGAACATCTCACATGCGGCACATGCACCGCTCCGGTTAGCCTGTTAGCTCCGCGGCTAACACCCATCACCCGAAAGTCTGGTACCACAGAGCAGACCGGAGCAGAGAAACTCACCTGGTGTCTGTAATCCGGCGCGTTGGTATTGGACTGATCCGTGTCGAGACTTTGTGCTGTTTTAAGATGTTTGTTTGGTGTTTTTTGAGGCGGATCTCGGGTCGTTAGCTCCGTTAGCTCACGTTCATGAGTGTTGCTAACGCTGCTGCAACCCGGAAAAGATCGGCCGGAGTTCGGGTTGCCAGGTTTACAGGGCAGCAAGCGGACGAGCCTGTAAAATTTTAACTTTTAATAATAACGTCGACGACAACAACACAATTATTATTGTTATTATTATTATTTAGTCCTTCCTTACGTGGAAGAGTTGATGTATCTCAGGTCTTGTTCACAGTGAGGGAAGGTTGGAGCGTGAGACAAAACGGCGCAGCTGTTCATTCATTCTCTGTATCGACCTGTTGTGGTGAAGTGAGAGTAGTGTCTCCAGTCAGGATTCTCCATTTGCCAGAATGGAGAATGACTATAAAATAACAAACACAACATGAACGAATATCTTCATGAAACCAAATATTTATCTGAACTTAGAAGCATTGCAAACCAATCTGCAAATGTTAATACGTATAGAGTAGAAAGAACAGATATTTTGGGTCTACATATACAGTCTAGTGACAGTCTATGGTCTACAAGTAGGGAGTAAAGGTCACAGAAATAACTATTTTGTAGTTAGGCTGCCTCCCAATTCAGACAAAAGTGTATCTCCTTATCTGCTACTCTCTTATCGTTTGAAAATGAATGTATTTATAAGATACAGTCTTGGTGAAGTGAAAAAAAGGCCGTTAAACACGTGTGTATGGAGAGATGAAATGCCGCAGGCTTGAGAAAATGGACAATGAAAGAGAAGGAATGAATATGTTTTCAAGAATTTGGATGCACTTCTTTCAGATGACGCATGCGCGGAAGGCACTTGTCGTTTGTCACGTGAGTACAGCAGCTGATCAGCAGGAGTCAGCCAGATCACGACCGTCCTCCATCTCTGCCGCAAACCCTGCAACTAAAAAGACAGATATCAGATTTTATACATGTCACGCGCAGTGTGTTAGGACTGTTTTTTATTCTCTTAGCGTGTTATCTTCAACCAAAGGACAAGAAGATGTCTGGGAAAGAACGGATCGACATCTTCCCCTCTAGAATGTAAGCTGCTAGCATACGGCTAACCCACTCATGTTTATTACATGCTATGGGCCTAATACAGCTCATTGTAAATAAATAGTAATGTTTATGCGTTATGTTTGTTCAGATGTCATTGCTCGGGTTATGCACTATCTATTCACTAACAGTAAAAGAGGAACAGCCCACATTGTATCATGTGATCAGTGCCAGTCGACAGTGAGCTGTCATGTGTAGAGCCTGCAAGAATAAACATATGTTCAACTGTGTAACTGACAGCGTGATTGCACACTGGCCATACATGTGTATTTAGTAGCGTAGTAGAGTTATTTACGAGGGATTTTGCAGCGTAAATGTCAGTATGATTTCTCCTTTTCAACTGAATGCGACACTGGTTGCTACTGAAGCATTTACAGCTTCTCTCTGTATATGTTGTGTGCTCTTACCACTGTCCTGTATGCGTGCTGCAACATCGATATTTTCTCTTATGCAGGTCTTACATATTACATGGGTAACTCGGCGTCTTATAATGAAAGCAGTAGAACAACCATTGTATTTTTTTCCGCAATCTAAATTATTGTCATGAAGCCAGTAATTTTGGCGAAGACATGCATTATGTTTGGGGACTTGTCTCTCTCCTAAACTCAGTTTTTTGGGAAAGAACTGAGCCAGGAAGAGACAGCAGCCAAACCTACCAAGGGGCCCTACAGAAAAACGTGTCAGGGCCCTTGCTACTTAACTGTTTGAATGCACTATTGATTATTTAAATGTTACAGTAAGGCAACATGTAAATAATCAATGGTTGCGGTGAAAAGGGAGCAGCATCTGCAGTCAGAGCTCTCGATTTACAAAATAATAAAAATGGATCTACAACAGGCAGAAAAGCAGTCAGCTTCCTGGTTTGAAGTTCATGAAGTTCTCACTAACGGCTCTTTGTGTCGACAGGGCTCAGACCATCATGAAGGCTCGTCTGAAAGGGGCTCAGACCGGACGCAACCTGCTCAAGAAGAAGTCTGACGCTCTGTCTATGAGGTTTCGCCTAATTCTACGTAAAATCATTGAGGTTTGTAACATCTGGTAAAATTGTGAAGGACTCCTCTCATCCTACACCCACTCTCTTCTGCCCTCTGGCCACAGCTGAAAAACACAAATAAGATCAGAAAACATTCAAAACATACGCTATTACAACCCCCACAACAATAACATCCTTATTGTTGGACTATTACTCCCCATTACAAATCCGGGCATCAGGACCAGAGCCAGGACCAGAGCCAGGACCCGAGCCAGGACCAGAGCCAGGACCAGAGCCAGGACCAGAGCCAGGACCAGAGCCAGGACCAGAGCCAGGACCAGAGCCAGGACCAGAGCCAGGACCAGAGCCAGGACCAGAGCCAGGACCAGAGCCAGGACCAGAGCCAGGACCAGAGCCAGGACCAGAGCCAGGACCAGAGCCAGGACCAGAGCCAGGACCAGAGCCAGGACCAGAGCCAGGACCAGGAATAGGGAAATTAGCAGGACTATCAGGCTCAGAGACAGTTTTCATCACAGCACTTTAATGTCTAGCTTTGTTCAGTCTGACACATATGTAGTTATCTGTGTTGTAAATATGATCTGATACTTTTGGTTAGATGCTAGACTGGATTTTGATGCATTGTTTTAAACATTCTAACATTAACATTGAATCTAATCTAATCTAACTGACCACATGTTGACACAGCCCTTCCATTGTTGCATATTTACAGTGCTTTTTGTCTTTACTCAGACAAAGACCAAAATGGGAGAAGTGATGCGAGAGGCGGCCTTCTCTCTGGCTGAGGCCAAGTTTGCTGCTGGAGATTTCAGGTGACATACTCCCCTTATACACTTATAACATGCTAAGCTATCATGCAACAACACACAACTCATCTTCTTCTGTAGAAAGAACAATTTATTTTTAAACAAGTGGAAAGTAATTCTCAGTAGATTCTCAGCAGCATGACATTGTATTTAGTCTAATGCGTGACTTTTGATAATAGAAGACAGGAGTGATCTGTAGCCCTTAAAACATAGAAAGAACCATGTCCTTAATGTGTGAAGGTTTGCTCCTCCACAAACCATACTTGCCCCTCCTGTTTCCATGGCGATGATATCACGTGGAAAAGCCAGAAAAGCAGAAAAAATTGTGCTGGATTTATTAAAGCTTCTAATTATTCAAAAGCCTAAAATAATTACTATGTACTACAAAAGCATTGTGAAGTGCTTTGGGTGGACTTTGGTCAGTGAAAAGTGCTATATAAATAAAAAAATACTAACTTTTTATCCCTAAACCTAAACCTTTTAATCCTTAGACATAAAAGAAGACATATTGAACTTTTTACATTTGATTACTATTGATTACTTATTTAAATGATCAAGCTTGTTTAATTGCAACACTGATACTGTAGATTTCAATATGTACCGATATCTGACACTAATGTAGGGAATGAAATTATTTTAATCTTAAAGCTGCTTCATTTTCTAAATCGCAAATATTTTCTTCCGTTAATGGTTTAATGCAGAAGTTTTTCAAACATTTTAGTAAGAGGTCCCTGTAGGTCACCAGACTTGTCCAGGGACACAACCCGGAACCACCCGGATTGTAAAACAGTTTTGACTGGATTCAGGCTGTTCTGAGATTTAAAATGAGCTAAGACAAAGCTGAAGTTGGCTTAATGACAAATGTGCATCCCACCAGCTACTTGGACAGAATTTTGTGGCACAATCAAAACAAATGTCAATGTGTTTGTGTAAAAGACAATGGCTGAATTTCAGTGGTTCTGAGTGTCACAACGAGCTGAAGTTGGCTGGATGACGCTGTGAACTTTTGCCCCAGGGCTTCTGTACACTAATCCATCCATCCATCCATCAAATCTAAATCCAATGTTTAGCGGAAAAAACTCAATTTGATTATTGCCAAAGAATTACAGTGGTAGAAGAGAGTTCCTCTGTGTTTTAAAACCCTCTGGCTCTCACCACGGTGGATCAATTTATTATCTGTAATCTGTATCATTTTCTCTGCAGCACGACTATTATCCAAAACGTCAACAAAGCCCAAGTGAAAGTCCGAGCCAAGAAGGACAACGTGGCAGGTCTGGATCCAACAGGATTTGAAAATATTTCTGTTTCTTTAATGTGAAATAATACGGCTCTACTCTACTCCGATTGGGAGTGTTTCCACTGGCCCAGTTTAACCGGTATCTTGGCCCTGGTTCTATCCAGGCCGAGCTGGTACTGAAGTGTTCTGACAGTAATTGGCCAGAATACTGCTGGAAGCCAAGGTTACCAAGGAATTTACCCTGATTTGTAGTGGGTAGGTTGCTAGGATAATGATATCTGAACATAACCAGGTCGAGAAGAGTAGAGCAGAGCAGAGCGGGTGGTTCTAGGGACCATAGTGTCATAGGTTTTTCTGGTGTTTTCTTCTTTCAGGTGTGACTCTGCCGGTGTTCGAGCATTACCAGGAGGGAGGGGACAGTGAGTGACTCCTTCTATACAACAGAAACATATAAACATATTCTTAAGTTAAGTGGTTAATGTTGTGATCTGATTCCAGGTTACGAGCTGACCGGTTTGGCTCGAGGAGGAGAGCAGCTTTCCCGGTTGAAGAGGAACTATGCGAGGGCTGTGGAGCTGCTGGTGGAGCTGGCCTCTTTACAGGTAGGGGGCGCTACTTGTACTACGATTTGGACGATTTCTATTATTTATATTACACTGGCTTTGGACGGAACACGTACATAGAGAGAAGCCTCTGGATCGGTTTCCCTGAGTCCACGGATGTCAAGCAGAAGTGGAATTTCAGTGGCCCCTGAAATGATTTTTAATTTAGTTTAGTTTAGTTCATTTATTTAAGATGACAAGGACAGTGCACAATAAACATTAACCCTCAAAAGGAGAGATGCATTGTACCAGATTATAGCTCAAGAGCTAATTTCCACCTGTAGTCCCTGGGCAGGCTGATGTTATATCACATTAAAAATAACACACGTTCATGGATGTAGTTTACATTTGGCCAAAATACAAGTCTTTACGTGCACAATTTGTTTAAAACTCACATTCATATCACTCATTTATATTGGTCAAACACACCCCCCCCCCTCTCTCTCTCACACACTCACACAAGCTACACATGAGTGCAAGTTTGCAATTATTACTATTCACTTTGATGGAAGGTTAATAAGAGCCTTCATGGCTGTAATCCCTAAATTTAAAGCTATTATTCCTAGAAGACAAAAATAGTATTCATTTTATTCTAAAATCTGAACCTGCTCTCTTTTATTAAGATCTCATCATTCTAACAGTCAGAATCATTGCTTTATCCACAGATTTATTTATCAGAACACAAGCCTGTGTTTTTCTATCTTTGCAGACGTCCTTTGTCACCCTTGACCAGGCGATAAAGGTCACCAACCGGCGTGTGAATGCCATCGAACATGGTATGTGATTAAAGAATGTCTATGCAGTTACAGTGACAATGGCCTCACTCTGGTGTTTGTTTGCAGTGATCATCCCTCGGATCGACCGCACGCTGTCGTACATCATCACAGAGCTGGACGAGCGCGAGAGAGAGGAGTTTTACAGGTGACACTCACTTTGCTCCAGTCCACTCGGAAAAAAGAACAAGTTGTTTACTGGGGCTCAGGTCTTTCTCTTTGCTCTCTCTCTCTGGTAACTCTCTGGCCTCTGTCTCTATAGTCTCGAGCCAAAAAGGGATAATACACTGTCAGAACAATTACCATGTTGATATTTGGCTCACAGTTAGATTATGTTTTAATTGAGGTAAAATTTGGTAATAAAGTATTCTAACAGACACTTTAGTACCATGAAGCCATTGTTACCAAGGTTTTTCCCAGATTAGTTATGGTGAGGTTTCTCTGATACGGTACCAGATACTAAAGCAAAATGGAAATGCAACCAAATTAACTTTTGAAAAATGTTTGAGCGTTCTCCTTTATTCTCACCAACTGGACCAAACTTGAAATTATGACAAAGTATTCTCGCTTCATCATATAAAAACATTTGCCTAATTACGAACCGTTTGTGCACAGGCTGAAGAAGATCCAGGAGAAGAAGAAGCAGCTACGGGAGAGGACTGAGCTAGAGATTGCAGCGCGTTTGGCTAAGCTAGGCCCTATTGCCGAGCCAGCTAACATGCTAACGGAGGAGGCCGACGAGGACATGCTGTTCGAATAAAACATCGTAAATCCACATATTTATTGAGTGCCTGTCGGGCCGCGTCACGTCTCCCACTCAGCGTGATGGAAGTTGTTTTTGTGTATGTGTTTGACTGTGAGTGCTGCGTTGTGTTGGATATGTCACTGTACGTTTACCAGAGAACTTAAAGGAGAAGTATCTTGTGGAACTTACTTTTTAAGCTTTAAGTCGACTTGTGGCTCATCAAAAACAGGCCTGGAGTCAAGCTATTCATTTGAATTGTTGCAAAAAGTCTTAATTTGTGAGGCTGAAATATGAGATGCTAGCATGGATGTAGGCTAGCCTTGTAATAATCAAGAATATGTTTGTTTTTTAAGTATTGACTTTAAATGTGCAATGGAAGTTCTTTTTGGATCAGCAATATATGACATCACACGGTGGGACCAAGCTTTTGAGCTCTGGTCAACTTAAAAGATAGTAATGTACATGTAAACCCAAAGTAGTGGATCAAAACACAACTCTTAAGTATCTTTTTGATGTGTTATGATATGGTTAATAGTAAGTTTATAGGATGGGAGACACGGTATATTTTTCTCCTTTAAGACATGACTGCTTTGTCGATAAAGCGCTGTATATATCTATCACATTACAAAGTTATTGTATTGTACAGTGGTTTACCCATTTATTTACATGCAAACCTTTTGATTTGTCCCCAAGTAAAACATGAACAAGACCCATCAAAAATAAATGTGTACAACTGAAACATGAATTTGAGTCGGGTATGACTTACTGATAGATTTGGATTTCAACATGATTATAATATTGATGAAGTAAACATAAGTGTTACCCTGGTCCTGTGGAAGTAGAACCACTGCACAACACCAGGAGACCCAGAGCTGGCCAGAACGAGTCACTTCTGCTAATGTTTGAGACGTCAATGGTGCGAGCATGAGCCAAACCCTTGTTTGAATGGGCAGACATCTTGGGGATCGCAGGCTTGGACCTGTCACAATAATAAATAACAATATGGTATGATAATAATAATCTTAACAGTTTCTTTGGAGTAGTGAAGAATTTTGCTATTCCCTCTGTGAAACAATGTAAGTGTGGCCGCAGGTTTATATTCTAACCAAATAGGAGCACACCAAACTCCACTCATTTCCTCAAGTGATTTTGAAGATGTTTTTGAAGCTACAATGTATGCCACAAAGATCAATAAAATTGAGAAGGAAAGGCTCTGAAGAATGAGGAATATCAATACCTGAAGACTTGAGGAAATCGGTGAAGTCTGGTGTGCTGTGAAAATCTGAAACCACACCTCTTTAAAATACTCACCTTACTGTATTTGCTTTATAAAGAATCAGTGAAAACGTGATGAATTGTGTTTGGCTGAAGGCAATAGGAGACATCACACCGGCTGCTGTGGAAATCTTAAAGAACCCAGAGCTGTAATACAATCAATATTAATAGCTTACTCTGTGCAGAAATCCCACAACAAATGTACTGCAGCCTGATGAATCCTGTGGACTACCATGTGGACTATAGCTTCTTTGAATTTTCTCGTCTGCTTCGTTATTTGACACGAGTGTGGTGAAAGTGAAGGACAAAACTCGGTGTGAACTCCACTTGATATATTTGTGTGGACGCAGCGGTGCATAGAACTAGTGACACTACACATGATCACACAGATGGAAGACAGCAGCAGATACAGGCCCATCAGCCAAAACATTACGACCAGCCTCTGACCAAGTGCACAGGCCTGTAACAGAGTCTATCTACTCCCAGCTGCAATTAGTAATTCAGGATTGATATAGTCTTCAAATTATGATTACATTTTTTTGCTAATATAATAAATCATGATCATTTGCATTTCATTTAATGTTTTAGAAAGTAGAAAATACATGGTTAAAGAAGTAGGGTATACATTGCAATTCCAATTTCCTTATATGGGACATTGTTCCCTGGTCTAGACATGTTGCTAATACAAGTTGGAGTTTCCTCCTCGACTGAAGAGAGCTGATTGGTCAATCCTTATATGGCTCATATCTGAATTTACAAAGAAAATATCACAATATAAACACCATGGTTACAGAGCTCTTCAGCCCAAAATGAAGTAAGTGTGAGAGAAAAGGGTTACTGAGCTAAAGAGAGTTTACTTTTAAATTAAAGTCTTGAGCACTTCTCTATTGGGCTTCATTGACCATCTGTATACAGTCTATGGTAAATACTGTAATTAAATAATATGCACTGGCCAGAGGTGTCACAATGATTCGACTGATCGGTAAAATTGCATAATTCATATACATGTATATACCTATGTATGTATCTATCTATATAAATACCATATACATATAGATACATAAAAAAACACACTAAAAGAGAACATTTCTTTGGAACAGCATGAACACAACAGACAATAATAATACTGACAATGGTCCTGCACTGGACTGCACTGGAGCTTCTCCCAGACGTCCTTTTGGTGTCTACTTACATAAAGCCGACAATCGCACAAAAATATGTTACGTTTATGTACAAAATATAAATAGCTGATTTTCTATTTGGTCTTTGCATAAACTGTTTGTATAATGTGGAAAACACAGACACTGACAGACAAACAAATAGTCCTCCTACCTCTTCAACCACAGAGGCAAATGTGCAAGTTTTGGCTTTGTTAGAAAGTCCAGAAAAAAGTCCATTTTGGGGACAAATACTTCCTTAGTCCTTTCAATAGAATATAGTGGACGCAAAGTGCATATGACAGGTTAGAATTCAATATACTCGCTTTTTGAGAAGACTTCTCAAGTTGAAATGATCAGAGTTGGAAAAAGGGGCTCCATAACCATAGCCGTTGGGAATCATGTAAAAGACGGTTCATGGAGCGATAACCTGTCATAGGCACTTCAAACATGAGTTGGTCGTGTGTAGTGAGTCTAGCAGAGCCAGGAGGTGGGCACCCACTGTGGCTCCGTGTCCAGTCTCTCGATGAGGCGTTGCAGCTCGTAGAAGGACTGCTCCGGCTCCACGTTCACCAGGCTGCAGTCGAACAGGTGGCCACAGCTCTGCTCCATCTCCCGGGCCTTCTCCTGCACCTCCTTCAGCTCCTCCGGCTGGAGACCACACCCATGGGGAGAGGTAAAAATCACAAAAGCAGCCGTCTCAAAGGACGACACACATTTTTTCATATTTTCAAAAATAAATTCAAACAGTAAGTTGTGTCTGTGTTGAAGAAGTAATTTTTGAAAGAAATGTTGTATTTGACTGTTGTGGTAAAGAGGGAGCAGCTCTCAATTTACCGGTCAATCTACGTTCTCACCCTCCTCACCCTAGCTCTCTAGTCTCTCTGATCTCTCTCTCTAGTCTCTCTCTCTGGTCTCCCATTGAGGTTCTGAGCATTATATGGGGTATACAATACCAGTATTAGCAGAGCTGAAGCTGGCTGGATGATACTATGAACTGTGTTTATAATCTCAAAGACTACTTAGTGTTAGTGGCAAAGGGTCCTAGAAATGACACAAAGGGCCACAATTGGCCCACAGGCCTCAGTTTGGACATACCTACTCAACATGGTCAATTAGCAGCACTGTGCTGTATCTTAACAATTACATTCTTGTTTCATCAGTTTATAGATTTTTAAAATGGTATCACAGTAGCTGTAGCCTTTACACAGTGGTAAGTATTTGTTTTGAAGGAGGACATGGTGGAAATGGAAGCAGGTTGTACCTTTGGTGTCTTTCCTTCTGCGGCCAGCAGGGTGCGCAGTCGCTCCTGGGATGGAGGAGCCACGTAGATGACGTAGGGCTTCAGGTTGGAGGTTCTCAGCACTTTTAATGACTGGAACACAAACACGTCACACTCAGACTTAATATCAGTTTTTATTCATAAATAACAACAAAACAAAGCCACAAACAGGAAAAAACGAGTCCTTCATCACATTTGAATTGAGATGTATGCAGAGACCCAGAGCTTTCTCTTGTCTTGAGAACATTTTTTGTTTGGTTTAGTGTATGGTGATTGTTCTGTTGATTATTATATTTTGACCTCACACTGTGTCTCACTGCGGGGTCCATTTTCTCCACATTTGTTACTGATTTACACCCACAGTATTATACCTGATATTTTAGACCCGGTTCAATCCATACAGACCAAGCAAACACACCCACGCACAGACACACAAGCACACAAACACTGACCCTGGTATGCAGACAGAGCAGGCAGATCTTCCCTGAGTTGACCACATGTCTGACAGAGTCGGTGCTGGTCCCGTACAGGTTCTTCCCGTACTCTCCGGACTCAATGAACTTCCCTGCTGACAGATCAGCCTCAAATGCAGAGCGGTTCACAAAATGGTACTCTCTGCCGTTCCGCTCGTGGATCCTGGGACTCCGCGTGGTGTCTGCGAACAACCAGCTTTGTTAAAACTCACAACATGAGCCGATCCAACACTGGTGTGCTCAAACATGTGAGAGAAAAGAACTCAAAAGCCCTGTTTCCACCAGCCCTACTTGGTTCCACTCTTCTCTACCTGGTTGTGTTTCCATTACACCACCACTATACAACACTCCTGTCTCCTCACAACCCAACATTGTAAACAAATGTTGATGCATACTGTAGCTCGTTAGAGTCTATCCACTACAGTCTGTGGTGCTATCCACTAAAAGATGTCGAAACCAGGGGTCTCCGACCTGTAGCTTGCCACCCCTTCCAGGTAGCTCGCCAAAGGATTTAGAAATGAACAAAATAAATAATACACTTTATATTTCAGATATTATTCTTTATCAGTATTTGTTATTGTAAATGCACTTACTTTGTGCACTAGTATAAAATATGCGATGATAAATGATGACTGTACCCAATATCAGGCTTGTTCACGCCAATATAATTCTTTTTTTACCCAGGGCCGCTTAAAAAAGTAGCTTGTTGCCTTAATCGTTCCGGAAATGGGTTGGAGAGACTGTAATGATCTGAACCAAAGAGAAGCTGGGAAACCTATTGAGCCAATGAAATGCATTGAAACATTGATACCAAAGCGAATCAGTGGCTGAAGAGTCCAAGACATTAACACATTTGTGACACACGCTCTGGAGACTTCGTGTTGATTGCCCATCACTACTGTAAGAGTCTGTTTTATGATTTAGAACTGCTTTATGAAGATGACAAGGAAAACAACTGGAGCCCTTTGAATAATATTCTCGTTTTAAGAATAACCCCATTGATATCAAATCCTGCGGGACGACAAAGATGGCCGACTCACGTGGAACAGCGACAGCGTACTTCTCCGGCTCGATGGATAGCAGGCGGCGCCGTAGCTCGTCGTGCCCGCCGTTACTGGGGCCAATCAGAGCGATGGGTCGCTTCCGATTGGCCGGCTGGTGGTACAAGGACATCTCCTCATAGGTCAGGACTTCGTCGCCATCTTAATACAAAAGAGAGCACTTTCAAAAGGGGGCCTCAGTATACTGTACATAAGAAAGAGGGTTAGAGGCCTCAGTATATATCAGAAAGAGGGTTAGAGGCCTCAGCATATATCAGAAAGAGGGTTAGAGGCCTCAGCATATATCAGAAAGAGGGTTAAAGGCCTCAGTATACATCAGAAAGAGGGTTAAAGGCCTCAGTATACATCAGAAAGAGGGTTAAAGGCCTCAGTATACATCAGAAAGAGGGTTAAAGGCCTCAGTTTACATCTAAAAGAGGTGAGCGGATCCCTCTCTCTATGTGAATCTCCCCGAGGTTTCTCACTTTTCCCCCACTGGGTTTTAGAGTTTTTCCTTGCTGATGCAGGAGGGTCTAACATTAAGGACTGTGGTGATGATCCAGGACACTCTAAAATGTGTGGACATTTATCAACATTCATGGACATTGGTCTCTCCCTATGAACCAATACGTTCTATATTTGACTGTTGATTCTCTGATCTGTGTTGGTGAAAACATTTTTTGTTAAGTCCTCTGAGATGATGTCATGTTCTGTTGTGATTTCGGGCTATACAAAAATACATTGTATCGTATTGTTAAAGGCCCCATTATACATCAGAAAGAGGGTTAGAGGCTTCAGTATATATCAACAAGATAAGTTAACCTAATTAACCTAATTGTGTAAGAAAAATAACCCACACAAATAATTCAATTACAGCCTTCAAAATCCAACAGTGTTACAGGTTAATTTATTTGCAGAATTCTGAAATGACTAAAATGCCAATGAAATCACTTAATAATTGCTTTTCTGTTCTTTTGTCCAAATTTCAGAGGTAGATCCCTAAATAGGACAGCAGTGGTGAAGCCTGTGTCCTCTGGAAGGTTGTGAGACCCCCTCCCATTGGTGATCGCTACTGTGTGTCCTTGGGCAAGACACTTCACCTGCCTCTCCTAATTGTCTGCGTGTGTGTGAATCTGTGTGTGTGAGTGGATGATTGGTTCCATCAGTGTGGGGGACAGGAGCGTCCATGACAAACAAACATCTAGGATGGACCATGACTGTCACCCCCTGTAGGACACTCTGTCCGCTCTGGAGAGTAGCTTCAGTGACAGACTTGTTCACCCTCCGGAGAGGTTCCGCAGGTCCTTCCTTCCTGCTGCTGTCAGACTATACAATGAGAACTACTGAGTCCATACACATACCACTGACCTGTTCTGATAATAAAAAATCAAACGTTTTTATTCTGCTGCAACGATGACATTGAAACTTCCCCACTGCGGGATGAATAAAGGTCTATCTTATCTTCTCTTTTCTTAATCATGCTTTGAGGGCCTTGGAAAGGTAGAAAAGCACTGTATGGGCCCTTTAAAATACTGTAAAGTACAGTTAAATAAATGTATTTGATTTTGTTTAAATGTTCATATTAATTCACACAAAAATCATAAAACTTAATTAATTAGAAAAAATAAAGTACAGTAATAGTCGAAATATTTATAATTTGATAGATATGTTAAAATGTAGAAATATATGAAGCAAAATGTACTACTATAAATATACTGTATGTGTATATAAGAGCATCGAAAGTGTCTCCTCTGACGTAGCTGGGTGTGGGCAGTGTGTTTTTCCAGAATTAGAGGTTGCACAGCGGGTTGTGGGCCGTCGCTGGACCCTGTGGTGACAGTGGAGGTGTTAAGAGCCTTTCACCTTTAGACACATGTCTCAGTCTGATCCACAAACACTGGACTAATCTGACCGTCTGGACACGCTGTGCGGCCTCCAAAATACACATGCTACGATCTGAAGCTAGACACGCTACACCACTGCTGCTACTACTGTTACCACAACAACAACAACAACCACTATTACTACAACTACTACTACTACTATTACTGCAACAGCTAATATTGCAACTACTACTACTGCTATTGTGACTACTTTTCTACGACAACCATTACCACTCATTATGCACATGTATCACCCTGCTCCCATGGATCTATTATAAAATCTGGATAGGGTATTACTGGCTTATAGCTCTCTCACCCATGGGCACAGGGGGCGCCCGCGGTACTAACGACAGAATTTGCATGGGCTACCCAGCAAAATGTCCCCTAGAACTCAATGTAAACTAAAACAGCTCGACCTCAGCTGACAGAGAACCTACAGCTTTCATAAAGGTCGGATTTTGTGGGGGTTTTAGTGTCCCTTTTCATTCTCTTGTTAAATCCTTTCTCTAAATCCACACATTAGTGCAACAAAACATAGCTCGTTTGTCTCCTGCTCTAGAACAGAACTCGCCCGTGCTCCTCTGTGCACATGCTTGAGAGCCACACATGCGTATTTGGCGCAAAGCATTATGGGAGCTCATCTTCTGCACAGAACCGGGAGGACCAGAGGATGCCCAAATATGGACGAGTTCCGCTAATCTTTTGGTGCCCATGGTTCTCCCATGCGCTACGGAGCACAAGCCATTGATTTGAATAGGACGCCATCTTGGATCACCGAGGCTTGCTTGCTCCCTACGGACTGATGTGTTTGCTATTGTTGCATTTCCAATGTTTGAACAGCTTGATTCTCTGATTTATTGTTGGTGAAATGTCAACTTTGCACAATGTATTCATAAATAAATGGAATTGAACAAAACAACTGCTACAACACAGTTACTTGTACCAGTTTTGATTGTGCTGGTCAGGCACTTCTTCTTCTGCTTCTTACTCTTCTTGCTGTACCAGTTTTTCCCTGCAGCAGATTCAAATGAGTGAATATTACAGAGTATGAATGAGTATGAATGAGAATGTGCAGAAGTGAGAGAGTTGTGGGAGGTGTCAGACCTTGCTGGTGCTCTCTGGTCCTGTCTGTGATGGTTTTCCTCAGCGTCTCCCTCTGCTGCTGGAAGCTCTTTCCTGACAAAACAACAAACAGTATTAAAGCAAGAGGTCCTGGATTTGAGTCTACCTCCAAACAGGGCTCTTCGTCGTCATCATAAAACTATTAAAATATTCATATCACACAAAACAACCCATACAACACTCCTTGGTACTGACCAATGTCTGGATCTACAGCCTCAGTCCTGGATCTACTCTCTCCCCAAGGTTTCTCAATTTTTTTCCCACTAGTTTCAGGTCTAAGGACAGTGATGATCTGGGACATTTAAGGACATATATTAAAGGTATATAGGTATTTTTCCAAATTTTAGGAAAGAACCGCCCTCTCCACTTTCTGAAAAAATGCACATGCTCAACCTGCACCTGATAGGGAACGCCTTCTAAAACATGTGCGAGACATATGCACGACCCCAGTTCTCCTTGTGCAAGCTCTGTTTACAAATCACTTTTGGCATCGCTCCCACAAGCTCACCCGGAAAAAGAAAATCCTCTATACATTTAACATTTCTGGACAGCGGTCGTCCCACTTCCAATGGACCAATGGGCCATGAGATTTATATCATTGTAATTCCTGTGTTTGAACTGTTTTCTCTGATCTGTTGTTGGTGAATAAACAACTTTGTAACGTCCCCCGAGATGTATGCCATGTCTGGATTAAATGCTCACCGTTCCTTTAAACCTACTTTTCCTGCAGACACAACAGAGCTGAGTGTGATTCCAAATGATTGTTGAGGTGGGATTTAATCGTGCAGACGTAGCAGCTGAGCAGAGCCGGTGCCAGGGAGGATCAGTAAACACCACGCTGTTCACCCGCACATACAACCATCTCACTACATGTTTGTGCACTACTCCCAATCACTATTTGAAAGTATGGTTTTGGTCTACACATAGACTGGACCAGATCAGGACCAGAGCAGCACTGTAAACCCTAACTTCAATCGTACTTCAGATTGAAACTGTGTGTGTTCCCCGCTTGAAGTCTAAAGCACTATATGCGAGGAAATCTGACCTAGGTGTCAGACACAGTAACTTAATAAAAGTTCAGACAGACAGAAATAGTTCTAGCGGTAGGGTTGTTAAATGTGGTTTAATGAACGTCAGATCAATCTCGTCTAAATCGCTTCTCATAAACGAACTTATTACAGACAAGGGCTTGGATCTGTTTGCGCTCTCGGAGACTTGGCTCCAACAGGACGAGTACGTTAGATTGAATGAGTGCACTCCTCCGACGCATGTTAACTACCAGAAAGCCAGAGCTACAGGTCGCGGCGGTGGTGTTGCGATTATATCACACACCAACTTGGTTCTTAGTCCCAAAACCAACAACGCTTTTCACTCGTTTGAAAACTTAACACTTTCAATCACCTGTCCTGGGTGGAGAAAACAAAAAGCAGTACTATTTATAGTTTTATACCGACCTCCTGGTCCTTACAGCGAGTTCCTAACAGGTGAACCTGTTCACAGCAGCTGCAGTCCCTCAGTCATTGACCAAACGGTGGGCAACACTATGGAGTCTTTAAAATCTGCATTAAATGCAGCAGCTCCTTTAAAACAGAAAACCATTAGGATTAGATCATCGTCGCCCTGGTACAGTGTTCAACTCCACACTTTAAAACAGGACGTCAGAAAATTGGAGAGGCTATATCGCCACTCCCACTCGGAGCCTGTCCACAGGGAGTGGAAAGCAGGTCTCCGAAACTACAAGAAGGCCCTTCGCGGGGCTCGAACTCAATACTATTCAACTTTAATAGAAGCGAATAAAAACAACAGTAGATTTTTGTTTGGCACCGTCGCTAAACTCACAAACTGCCATAGCGCAATCGAGCCTAAAATTCCAAGCTCACTGAGCAGTGTCGACTTTCTCCACTTCTTTAATAATAAAATTACATCCATCCGTGACAAGCTGGAGGAGGTTGCTCCTGCTGTTAGTGGTGGACAGGTTGAAGCGGCATACGTGACTTCCCACTTAGACTCTTCAGTGGGCCTTGATAAATTCATGGCTGTGAGCCAAGCAGAGGTGATCTCTGTGGTCACATCCTCAAAAGCCTCAACTTGCATGTTAGACGCAGTCCCGACATGGCTCTTCAAAGACATACTTCCTTTGATAATTGAGCCTATCGTAAATATAATAAACGCATCCATACAATGTGGCTATGTCCCACAAGCTTTTAAAACCGCGGTAATCAAACCCCTTCTGAAGAAAACAAACCTGGACCCAGAAATACTTACAAACTACAGACCGATCTCAAACCTCACTTTTATATCTAAAATCCTGGAAAAACTTATAGCTGAGCAGCTCCGCTGCCACCTGCAGGAAAATAATATGTTTGAAGTCTTTCAATCAGGATTCAGAGCTCATCATAGCACTGAAACGGCACTAGTCAAAGTCACAAATGACTTACTACTAGCTGCCGATAATGGACAAGTGTCAGTGCTGGTCCTACTGGACCTTAGTGCTGCATTTGACACAATAGACCACAGCATTCTACTGCAGAGGCTAGAATGTGATATAGGTCTTAGAGGAACAGCCCTTGGCTGGTTTAAATCCTATTTATCAGATCGATATCACTTCGTCAATGTGAATCAGGACTCGCCGCCTTATTCTGGAGTGGAATTCGGTGTGCCGCAGGGTTCGGTACTTGGACCGATTCTTTTTACTCTCTACATGCTGCCACTGGGAAACATTATTAAAAAGCATGGAATTAATTTCCACTGCTATGCAGATGACACACAGCTTTATCTGTCGATGAAGCCTAACCAGACAGATCAGCTAGAAAAGCTCAGTGCCTGCATAAAGGACCTTAAAATGTGGATGACTCTTAACTTCCTACTTCTCAACCCGGAGAAGACAGAAGTGATCCTACTCGGTCCGAAGCGCCTGCGTGACTCCCTCACTAACCAGATGGTTACTCTCGATAATGTCAGTATAATACCCAGTAACACTGTGAGGAATCTTGGAGTCATTTTTGACCAAGAACTCTCCTTCAAGGCTTATATAAGCCAAGCAACTAAAACGGCGTACTTCCACTTACGGAACATCGCTAAAATTAGGAATTTCCTTCCTAAAAGTGACGCGGAAAAACTCATTCACGCGTTTGTCACCTCAAGGCTCGACTACTGTAACGCTTTATTGGCAGCGTGCCCTAAAGCCTCTTTGAAGAGCTTCCAGCTCGCTCAGAATACAGCAGCTAGGATCTTAACAGGTACCAAAAGGAGGGAGCACATAACTCCGGTGTTAAAATCACTCCACTGGCTCCCTGTGGAGTACAGAATAAAGTTTAAAATCCTACTCTTAACATATAAAGCCATAAATGGCTTGGCTCCCTCTTATCTCCAAGACACGTTAGTGTCGTATCAACCAGGTCGAGCGTTGCGCTCACAAAACGCCAGACGTCTGGTGGTCCCTAAGGTCTCAAAGGTCACTGTTGGTGGCAGAGCATTTAGCTACCAAGCTCCTTTACTGTGGAATCAGCTTCCCATTTATGTTAAGGAAGCAGATACGGTCTCCACATTCAAGGCCAGGCTTAAAGCACTTTACTTTAATTTAGCATATAATTAGGTAATATATAATATGTAGTGTATATATTATATATATATGCTGTATTATGTTATATATTATGTTATATATTATTCAATAATGTATTGTGTTATGTTGTATATTATGTTATATATTATGCTGTATGTTATTCTTTATTCAAGGCTAGGTTTAAAACAGTCCTCTTTAGTTTAGCATATGGCTAGGAAGGTAAGACTCGGAGAAGGTTAAACTCCTCAGAGTGTCAGTCAAGCTGCATAGGGAGTCAGTTTGCTGGGAGAAGTATGGTAACTTGAGCACTATCCTCTCCTCCTTCCTACTTTATCTGTTTAGCATTTTTAGGATTCTGACTGTAGTTTGTTCATTGCTATTCCACCGTTGTCCCATTGTCTGTTTCATGGTACGATGACGGGATCTCTGAGCCTGGCCTCTTCCATCTACACCTGCGGACTGCCCCGCCCGACCCGCCTGGGAGTGCTTCGGTCCTGCACCGGACCTGTCCACGTTCAGCGGCCACTGGTCCACGTTCTGTAGCTAGCTTAGGTCCTAGATCATTAGCCTGTCCGTCCGGAGGAGCGGATCCCTTTCTCATATGGGTCTCCCTCCCTGTGGGTTTCCCTAGTGCTCCCCAAGGTTTCTCACGTTTTCCCACTGGGTTTTTTAAGAGTTTTTCCTTGTCGATGCAGGAGGGTCTTGTTGGACAGTTAGTGTCCAACAGAAAGGATTGGTGATGATCAGGACACTTTAGCATTCTACAACATGTATGGACATTTTCTTCTGTGTGTGCTTTGTATTCTTCATGTGTTTTGGCTGTTGATTCTCTGACCTGTGTTGGTGATTTCAATGGTTTTGTAAAGTCCTCTGAGATGACTTCTGTTGTGACCTAGGGCTATACAAGAATAAATTGTATTGTATTGTATTGTATATCAAAGTCATTTTAAATAGATTTTTCCCAGTAAGTAAATATTACTCATTTATTGTTAGTTTATTTAAAGCTTGGCGATATCACTCAGGGTTTTCTTTGAATTGAACTCACTTTCAAGTAAACTTTACTTGTCAGGGTTTACAGTGAGGAGAATATTACCTGTTGTACATGTTTTTAGTGATAGGGAGTGTTTACAACCATGTTTTAGATGGAACTAAAGACATCTGCTTAATATATTTCTTTTGCATCTATGTATTATGTCATTGTTCTTGTCTCTCTACGTGAACTCTGCCCACCTGGCACCAGTCCTGCGAGGGGCTGGTTGTCCTCGTCCCCGTCCCTGTAGGCCTGCCACCAGTTGGCGTCGTCCTGGCTGATGATGTGGAGGATGTCGCCCTTTTGGAAAGACAGGCCCAGCTCTCGACACGGCACGAACGGGTCGTCCGAAGGGTCGTAGTCGAAGAAGGCTTTAACATGCATCTGTGGACACAGGCATCCGGGGTCAGCCGGAAGACTTCTTTATCACCCAAGTTTAACGTTATTTGGTTTGAAAATATACATTGTTGATGCAAAAATTATTCGGCTCTGGTTCTTAGAAAAACAAACAGGAAAAAATATGTTGTTTTTCTTATTGAGGAGTAAGACTATGAAATAACATTTGTGACGACATAAAAACATGTGTAAGTGTATAACAGTTAAAATATAAATAAAACATGTATTTCAATATGCATGTATTTTTAATATACTGGTACAAAAGTCTAGGTATATTTAAATGATGGAAAAAGTTCTTCCTACTCCTTTGTGAAAAATACTGTTGCACTATTTTTGTTTGTCAATTGTACATTGTCAAGTGTTTATACACTTTAACTATATTGTAAAAAAAACAAAACAAACTAAACTAAACAAAAAATAGAATTGGGCAGAATTGTTTTTTTCTGGGCTAAATGAGCTAAATGAGCTTTGAACAGAGTCTGACCCACAGGAGAGAATGACTATAGATGGATTTACTGATTGATATATTGACGACAGACACATTTTTACGTTAGAAATGTTGCTTAAAAAATGTGGCACAACTTGCATTATATAAAGCATCTATTGGGTAGTGACTCACTATTATAACAGTTGGATAGTAAGCAATAAGGTTGAAAACCAATATTTAAAAACCGTAAAATCCTGTCCTGATAAAGCAGCCTTCTACTCTGAAATACATTTGTCTTAAGTGCATATAAGTAAAAGAAGTAAAGGACAGAAAGGACATACCACGGTCTGTCTGTGAGGGGCAGCTTTGATCTGAGCGCTCGGGATCAGGAGGAAGGTCAGCGTCCCATGCATTTGTTGCTGATGATGAAACAAAAGACAGTCAGACATAAAGATACACAACTAACCAGGTTTAAACCAATGTCTTTATGTGATGAGTGGACAGAAAACAGCAGCATTGACCCTTGTGAGATGTGGGCAGCCTATGTACTGAGACAATCACAATAGCCCTGGTAGCTCTTCCTGGTTTCCATGAGGATCTAAGAGACACAGAGTTTGTTCCCCGAACATCATGCTGTAGTTTAGTAAAGGCGTGTTTCCCTCACCAGCATGTCGTGGACTTCGTTGACATGTTTTCCTCTGATGGGGATGCCGTTGATCTCCAGGATTTCATCTCCTTCGCTGAGGAGGCCACTGCGCTCGGCCGCCCCGCCTTTCACCACACGGCTCACCACCACGCTGTCCACGTCGTTACGCACCGTCGCACCCTACAAACACAACAAAAAACATTGCACGTTATCTTAAATTGTTTCCTCATTAAAAAGGACACATTTAGCATCAGCTACACTTTTGTCAACCCTTTTTATTCTGTTTTCCCGTCTCCTAGAATTTAGAATTTCAGATCAAGGACAGGTGCTTCTGTTTATAGTCCATAAAACATCTCCAGACTCAAATGTCCTTCATTACACTTGATAACACTTGAGTAAACTGAAGAGAGTAGCAAGGGTGTCCAACCTGTGGTTTGCGAGACACATCCTGTCCCAATTTTAGTAGTTCCTGAAATTATAGTCAATTATCTTTCTTAACTTGGTGGCAGTAGATTATATGGGCTCCCATGGCATGTTATACATAATTGTAAATTATGTATAACATGCATAATGTTACTAGCAGTATATACTATATAGATTAAGATGTGGTAACTGACCAGTGGTGTGTCCTGGGTCTTCTCCAATCGGACCAGTTTGACGGACTCTCCAAGGTATTGTGTGACCACCTGTCCCTCCGGCAGCTCCTGCACCGCCACATCATCATGGGCCTGCATCAGCGCCTGCCACACACACACATACACACACATATATACACCCACACACACACAACATAAAACATACGAGTAAAGAGACAGGACACAGGTTGACGGACAATCAGAGACAGAGACAAGGACAGAGACAGGCAGGATTAATGGCACAGCAGAGCAAACCATCATGTACAGTTTTAGCATCACTACACACACAGTGCAATGTGTTGAAGGGGCGGTTAGTGCTGCGGTTTTGGCAAAAAAGTCTAATGTTGAGTAAAAATACCAACTTCAAAAAGCATGCATAGATATGAAGCCTTACACACAATTCCTTCAACCATTTTTTTCCCTGAGGATATAAAATATTAATAGAACACACATTTAAACAATTATAAAAGATTGGAGTTATTTCACACACACACTCACCCACACGTGCCCACACCCACAATATACATTATATATTACGGCTTGTATTTTTGTTTCTCTCAAGATGCTGACAGTCAGACCCAAGTTGTGCAAGACATTTTGACGGTTTCACCTTATAAATACATAAATGATAAAAAAGATTTTAAGTCTCATTCAGAATGAAAAAAACATTGCTTCTTCCCAAGACAAAAGTCCCGTTTCCAGTTTTTGAGATTTTCTAACCGCAACAACAAAAATAGCGTTTGTGATTCAATTGGAATAATTTCATGCGCCCATAGAGGCTCAGGATGACTTTTTGATAAAAAAATTATCTGCCATTTCTTTACTTTTGATCTAACTTATTATAAATATTTGGCGTGGATAAATCAACTCACAAACAAGTATAGTAAAGTCTGCAATGTGGGAGTGATTGAGTTCCATTGAGCTCTAAAAGGAAAGTGTGTGACTGTTGAGGCGGCCCTAGCCTCAATCACAAATAGATCGGTCCACAATCCGTCTTAATCCATCTGCATTTAAAAGTCAGGTACTCGCACCCTGACCTGACACCTGGGCCAGTAATCTGATATACTTTTCCACTTAGAGTTAGCAGCTGTTTAGGAAATGTTATGATCAGTGTGAGAAGACTCGCCATAAATATTCATATAAATTACCGTGAGCAAATAGGCAAACATTCCTATTGGACAACAAGACTAGCTTCACAAAAGTTTAGATACAAGCAGAAAACAGCTGATCTGTGGAGAGCTAAAAAATGCAGGTAATGCAAAGGCGGCCCAGGAATTTACACAAAGTCGTTTTTTTCCAAAAAGAATGGTCAGCTTTACCATCGGACAGGATACCAGGGAGACCAGAGAGACAAGACAGAGACCACAAAGAGACCAGATGGAGACATAAGATAAATCACAGAGAGACCACAGACCAGAGAGAGACCAGAAAGAGATCTGAGAGAGACCAGAGAGACTAGAGAGTAACTAAGAGAGAGAGACCAGAGGGTGATATCAGAAAGAGAAATCAGAGCGAGACTAGGAGAGAGAGAACAGACACTAGAAAGAGTGACCAGAGAGAGAGACAAGAGAGAATAAAGAACCTCATCCACAACTACCACAAAAATTTCAAAGCAACACATGCTACTGAGAACTTGGGGATGGAGACTTATGATCAGGGTCAGAAGAGGAGTTTCTGTTGTCATTATAATTCAAAATTAAAAAACATGTTATTTGGCAATACATGGCTTCACATTACCACTGACAATGAGTGAAAAAAGTCCTCAATAAGGGGATAAAATAAATATTTCTACATTTTTTCCTGGGTGCGTAGCCATTTTAATTCTTCCCGTGGGTGAATCCATGGTCTGTGTTAATCTGATCCGGTTTGGCAGCTCAGTGGGCAGGAGAGAGCGGGCTAACAAGAGGCTCTGGTCCGGATGTTCAAGCGTGAAGTCCACCTGCTCGGCTGTTTGCACCTGTACGACTAAAGCTAACAGGAGCTGACATCCGAAAAGAGGCCGAGCGGGAGTAGAGCAGACTATGGGAAGGCTACAATGCTTTTTCTGCCCTTTCATGAACCAAACCTGTATTCATTTTTCAGAAAGACAAAAGATCCACCTTTATTGAGCTGTTTCTTGCCCATGCAGGAGGGTGATGATACAAGACATGTGTCCACTGTGACTTGAATAACATAATTTGTAGATGTAGTGACTTTCTGGTCTTTTTTCCCTTTTTTTCTACTTTTATCCACAGTGTTCCCTTGTCTCCAGACTTATTTGATTTTGATCCACTTCATTTCACATCTCCCACATTTGTCCAGTCCTGCTGCTTGTCTTTAAAACCTCTTTAAGCCTAGTCTCCATGATGTCTCCCTGTGCCCAGCATCATTAATCTTCTGTACAAATGGTGCCAGAGAGACCTCCGCTTTGGCTCGTCTCAAAATTGAAGGAAATTATCAGGAAGAAAGCGATAACATAGGGCTTGCTCACAGTTAATGCAGCCACAAGACATTTAGTCGAACTCCAGGTTCTTTAAAGTCCAACATTACAATCAGAATTGAGGCTGATCGCAGATACTGATCACATTGACTTTGTGAGGCAAACATTTGAATAAGACTTTTCCCTCTCTTCAGCTATATAAACATTTTCCCTTCAATGTTTAAATGTATGATCTATTGACCTCAGTATGATTTCCATTTATTTCACCTCCTTATTTCACCTTCCTTCAGTTCACTTCAAAGCTGTTATATGGATATTGGCTCCAGCTGGTTTATGTTCAAATCGGCTTTTTCCACATCAAGACAAACGACCTACCTACTCGGTCGGTCCACTCGTAATATACGCTCATGAATAAGTTGTCATAGATATTCACACCGAGTAGGCGGGTCTAAACACACACACACTCATGTATTTGCGAGCGTGTGTAGAAATATGACCTGTAGGTGTGGGTTTGTGAGCAGTGTCTTCAGCTCGAGACCTTCTTTCTCTTGGTTTGAGTGGAGGATCTTCTGCACCTGAAAGCAGAACAATAAAGAATGGACAGAATAAAAAAAAAATGTTTTCAAAGCGGAAATGCTCAAAACAGGATTCACAGTGCTTTCACATTCCAGACAGATCCTGACCCTGATTGAATGAGTTTTTCAATCACAGTCATTATATGTGGTTTTGAAGTTTACTTTATCCTTCTGCGCTTTGCTTTAATTTAATTTTCAATACATTAAACTTGGTTTTGTCTTATTGTTTTGTTTTATTATACTTTCATTTTCAAAATTCATCTGCTAGCATTAATCAACTAATTATAAATCTGAATTTTAAAATAGATGACTTTCACGTGACGTCACATCCTGTGAAAAAAGACGCTTACCGGAGGTCGGCCATGTTGGTGGTGTAGTACGCTGCTGTAGCTGTATGGTCACGCTCTCTAATGTCACATTAGAGTCTTTCAAGCGTCATTTAAGTTCTTTGAAGCAATGCCATACAATTGTGCCGTGTTTCATTGTGCTAACAGCAAGCGTGACAAGGACAACTTTAGTTTCTATCGTTTCCCGGACTTGTTTGGTTTACACTTTTGTTCATGTTTCGTTTTTGCAGATTTGAAATCCATCTCGCAAATTGGAATATAGGGCACTTGTTTGACATAGGTTGGCATGACCAACTCGCTCTTCTCCTGGGTACAGGTAACTGAACTCTATGCAGTGCTCCTACAAACAAGCTTCATTAAGGCCAGCCATGGCATAAAATTTCCGTCATTCTCAGCCACAAACCAAGTTCTCAATGGCGTTTCTCGCGCTCTCTGGGACTGGTTGATATAAAAAGAATAAAACAACAATCCGCAAATAGCATTTGTAGATACAATATATAAAGGACGTGACGCGCTTGGTTTCATAAACACTAAATGACAAAGCTAAACTCAAAAATTACTGAACATTATCTTTATTACTTACCCAAGCAAAAACAACTGACTTGTCAACACAAACTTGCTTTGTCTAAAGCTTATTCACCCAGGCTGACACGAAAAAGTTGTATACTTCCATTGATTTGTCAAATCAGTGACCCACCAACATGGTTTACGCTGATTACGTCATCAGTTTTGGTCACGTGGTTGAAAGTCATCTATTGCCCTGAGGGACAGGGGGTAGTTTGTGTCCAATTGTCTTTTATACTGCACTATAAACATGTGCCTGGTGCTGTGTGGGCGTGACAGGTGAGCTCCCTCCCCCTGGTATGTCTGGGCTCTCACTGCTATAAGCTGCTTTCCTTTTCAGGACCCCAGGCTGATACTGATGCTACTGCTGATACTGCTGCTACTGCTGATACTGCTGATACTGCTGTTACTGCCGTTACTGCCGTTACTGCTAATACTGCTAATACTGCTAATACTGCTAATACTGCTAATACTGCTGCTACTGCTGTTACTGCTGCTACTGCTGTTACTGCTGCTACTGCTGTTACTGCTGTCACTGCTGTTACTGCCGTTACTGCCGTTACTGCCGTTACTGCCGTTACTGCCGTTACTGCTGCTACTGCTGCTGCTGCTGTTACTTCCGTTACTGCTGCTACTACTGCTGCTGAGTGTGACCTTGTACCTCCAGGCAGAGGTCCTGGGCCTGCGCAGTGATGGGTGAGGTGGGGCTGACATGGCTCATCTGCTGGGACACCACGCTGTAGATGCTGTAAGCGCTGTGGAACTCCTCTGAGGACAGAAGCTGCAGGAGCTGCCGTGTGTCCTGCTGGCTCTGGGGGTCGTTGAGGCAGCGCTCTGCCCATTTCAGGGACTCGGCGAAGTCTTCCACGTCTGCAAAAAAAACACACAAGTCACACTTCAGCCTATAGTTTGGTGGGTCACAATGTTCAAGGGAAATGTATTTGTGCAGTATAGTTCACAGTTCAACTCAAAGTGCTAAACAACAATAGATAAACAAAATCATACAACAATGACATTTCTTCACAGTGGGACGAATAAAAGATCTCTGAATGTTATACAGTATTTTCTGGACTATTACAGTAACAGCACCAGCCTACATACTGGCCGCAAGGGAATATAAGCCTCATGTTGTAATGTAACACTGAACCAACAGCTGATGAAAACAAACCAGTAGAAGACTGTTTTAACTGAAAACAACAGGATTTTCTGACCAGGCGTTTTAACGTACTGTAGACTCGTGATGATCAAAGCACTCTGGGAAGTCCAGTCTATTTTGACGATAAACTCAAAATAATAGGTCCATGAACTCACATAAATCACACAAAAACTGTGTGTTTCCCTGTACTTCTCTGCATCTGCTCTCTCTGTTGTTAAGATAACCACACTGAAGCTTTAATGTGTGCATGATCAGCTGATATAACTGTGTCCAAATCCACAAATAGGTTACTTGTATTGTCCTTGTAGGTAAATGTGTCCCCTGCATTTGACCCATATTTCAGTGCCATTAGGGCCTCTGTCCGGAGCAGTGATTGCCGTAGTAACAGGGGACCATCTCCAGAAATGGATGCTATTGGTCAGGATTATACCTCATACATGTTTTTAATGGTAGGGAAAATAGGAGCACCAGGATAAAACTAATGCAGACACAGGGAGAACATGTGTGTGACCTGAGCAGTTGCCCAAATGGAACAGTGATTGTATCATTTAACATCTCTAATAAGGTTTATTCTGCATTGATATGGGGACAGGCCTCTCACTCACCGGTTAGACTGTTGTGCGTGCTCTCCCTGCCCGCCTTCTCCTTATTGTCGAACGTGGGGTTGTCAATGCCCACTTTCGGGTTCTGGGAGAGTTTCTTGAGGCGCAGGGAAGCGTCAGGATGGATGTCATGCTTTGGCCCTCCCTCCTCGTGCCTCCTCTTCCTCAGCTCCTCCTGGTAGTGTTTTATCCTCTCGTTGTGGGCGGTACATTGGGGAGATTTGACCAGGTTCAGAGCAGACTCGTCCAGGTCTTCACCAGGGCAGTCCACGGCCCGCTCCTGCACGACTGCCTTGGCTTCCGGGACAAAGCCGTTCATGTGGGCCGTAATCATCTCTGCCACATTTGAGGAATGAATACAGTTTTGGTGCAATTTTTTCATCTAGGGTCCCATGGAAAATCTGCGGTGGACATCTTCAACACCTCCTGAAAAGACAGATCACGTTAAAACGACCGGTTCTGTTGGAGTAATGGGCTAGAATTCCAGCCAAATATTGTGAGAAGCTTGTGGAAGGATCCCTGAAACATATGTCCTGTTATTGAAGTGAACGCTTTAAACATTAAAGGTCATTCATGAACTTTTTCTTCCTCCACTGCTCCCACTTTGAGAACCACTCATTTAAAGTGAGCATCAATTACTTTTCCAAAATGTGAGGAGCGAGAATAGTTTAATTATTTGTTTATTTGGATTGCTGTAAATATACCCGATTGTAGCTTTGAAGCTCACTTCTATCTGTAGTCCCACACTCACAAATAATTATACTCAACACTCACTTAGAGTAAACAATTTTAGCGTTAGGGGAAACCTAGGCAGACACAGGGAGAACATTCAAACTCCACTCATGTCAGCACTGGTTGGACCTGCCCATTCTCTCCTGCTTCATTCTAATTGAACCAAATTAATGAAAAACCTTGACTGACAGACAATTCTCCGGCAGAAATCTCACAGGCTGAGGTTAAGGGAAGACCATTTAGCAAAAATATGTATTTAAAGCAATTAAAGTTACTGATCAATGATGAATCAAAGATCATCATCAATAACAAATCAAAATAGATTTTCACTCATTAATTGTCTTAATTATGTACGTCGCGATACTGTGAGGCCTCTCTTTCACTCTCTAATCCAAATGCAGTTGAAATCTCCCTGACCCCCTGCCTTGTCCACCTGTCCCATATGTGTGCAACAGCTTAGCCTGGCCTGGCCTGGTCTGCACCTACACACAGATACAAACAAACATGGTTTCATCTTCTGCTCACATTAAAACCTACTTTCAAATATTTAAATTTGTCAAGGAATCATGTAATCAATCTTTTGTCTATATTGACTTCAGCCCCGTTTCCACCAGCCCTATACTTGGCAAGACTATAACTATACCTGGTTGCTTTTCCATTATGCTATGGTATCTGGTACTGTATCCTAGCAACCTAGGATACGGCTGGTGGAAACAGGGCTTTACCTTTCTCTACTTGAAAAACTCAATTCTGCACATCCTCTTCAGAAATAATGTTTTAAATTCTGCCAGTAGAACAACACCTAGACTGTGATACAGGCTTAAAACAAATGTTCTATGTTTCTAAGTGTCAAAGCGTTGAAACTTAGAGATATCAATCACATTCGGGGTGGGCAATATTGGTATATCGACATGTTATATCGGACCTGTTTTCATGGACAAAGTTTGACTCCAACCCACTTTGGCTCCATTAAAAAGTAAACACTAACCGTTTGTATCACACTCACCATTATGGGCTTAAAAATCTCTGGTTAAGCGCTCTCTGTGATCCTGGTGTCTATATTGTGATATTTTCTTTGTAAATCAAAATAAGTATTGACAAATCAGATGCCTTCATTCGCAGGGGAAACTCCAGCTTGGCTCTGTTACAGCATAAAGCTAAAGCTATGTAAGAAATGCCCATTTAAGGAAATTGGCTCCAGCTACTTTACTTGAGAATAAAGTGACATTTCTGTACATTTGTAGTTCATGTGGCCCAATCAGGACTTTAACCCTGATGGTCAACTCTGTGGCATCGGTCAGCGAGGTCATGTTTTCACATGCTCTTAAGTGATTTTGCTTCTTACTGCTTCAGAGCTCCTTATGAGTCTGTCCTCTTGTCACAGATATCATCAAACAACCAGAACAGACCTACTTCCCACACCTCATCAAGCCCGGCAGGTCGAGTTAAGCCCCGCCCACCCGCTGATTAGCATTTATCTTGGTTAGACTTCAAGTTGTAAGGCGCACAGCTCTCTGGGCCATCTGCTCCACGAGCTTAACCAGGCCACTGTGGTAAGCACTGGTGTAATACGAGTGAGTGGGTTCTGAGTATTAAACAAACACATTATTGGAAAGTGAACAAATTGTTTACAGTTTTGGAAGTGGAATTACTCTGCTCAAGTTTTAAAAAAAATCTCTTCATAACTTGGCCTTTTCTGCACGTTCAAGATTTTTTTTATTTATGTCATTATTTTCAAGAATTATATTTTATCTGTTAAATGCAAGTAGTTTTACCTTTAACCATTCATTTGAAAGTACATTTAAAATGTAGACATTTTTGGTTGCCGAACATTCTGTGGCAGTTAAAGCATCTTTTTCCTAAGGGGCTTGTTCTGTTCTGGTTCTGATTTGAGCCCGGTTTTCCACCAGAGAATATCAAGTGCAAGTTAGTGTGAGTAAAGGTTAAAGAAAAAAAACAGCACTTAGTAAAACTAACTTACTTTTATTTATTATTTTTCAGAAATCCATTGATTAGAATGGAAGCCATCAAAATGACTGTTCTGGGAGTAGTTTCAGATTTCTGGAAGTCCTAGTGAGATATAATCGCGTACAAATACTACGGCTTCATAAGGTGCAATATCTTTGAATATTAAAAGCTGTTACCAATGCTTTAACACAATTTCAACTAAACTGGAAACAATATATTTGCTTCAAAAGGTAGAAAACACTGAGAATTCTGGAGTGTGCAGTATAACTTTAAATATGTAGCCCTAACCCACATAAGTCTCAGTTAGTAGTAAGTTAGATGTTTAATGTAGAATGAGGACTAATAAGTTCTAAATAAATACCAATTAAGAGCTAATTAACCATAAAATATATACTATACTAGATTACTTGACACTAAATTATCTGTTAATAAGTGAGGGCTAAAATATGACCATATTTTGTCACATTATTTAAAGGAACTGGCTACAACGACAAATGACCAGTTGTACATAATCCTTACATTACTTGAATATCTGGAAGAATAACAACAATGGCTTCTTTCCTTCAAACCTTCAAACAAGGTCAGAAATCTAGGGGTAATACTGGACTCAGACTTAAATTTTAATAGCCACATCAAATCAGTAACATCAGCAGCTTTTTACCATCTAAAAAACATTGCCAGGATCAAAAACATAGTGTCTAAAGCAGACTTGGAGATTCTTATCCATGCATTTGTCTCCAGTAGGTTGGACTACTGCAATGGCCTGCTCACAGGTCTGTCCAAACAGGCTGTAAAACTGCTGCAGTACATTCAAAATGCAGCAGCTCGAGTCCTGACTAGAACCAGGAAGTACGACCACATTAGTCCGGTCCTCAGGTCCCTGCACTGGCTTCCTGTGGCTCAGAGAATAGACTTTAAAACAGCTCTGCTTGTGTACAAGTCTCTCCATGGCCTCGCACCAAACTATATTAGTGACATGTTAGTACCATATGAACCAGCCCGGACTCTGAGGAGCACAGGGACTGGACTCCTGTTAGTGCCCAGAGTCAGAACTAAACATGGGGAGGCTGCTTTTCAGATTCATGCTGCTAAAATCTGGAACAGTCTTCCTGAAGATGTGAGACAGGCCTCCTCTCTGACAATGTTTAAGACAAGGTTGAAAACAGTTCTGTTTAGCTGTGCATACAACTGAGGGATTTTATATTTTTATCTTTTTTTTAATGTACTATGATTATTTATGATTTTAATGCTTTCTTGTTCTGTTCAGCACTTTGAATTGCCTTGTGTATGAATTGTGCTATATAAATAAACTTGCCTTGCCTTGCCTTTCCAATAATTATGTAATGTGTCTAGCTCAAATTGTATTGATAGAAAGCATTAGAGCAGAGGTGTCCAACCCATACTTGTCCAGGGGCCGACAACTTGAATTTGACTGAACTGGGGCAGTTCTGAGCTTTAGAATAGTATGTCTGTATTGATTCACATTTGACAGAAATTATCGTTAACTATCTCACCATGGCATATTATTGTATTATATAATTTGTGACATAATCAAAAACAAAGGTCTTTCTATACAATTAAAGTTGATAACTGAATTTCAGAGGTTCTGAGCTTTAAAACGAGGTACATGTCTGTATGGACTGACGGCCACTTAACAGGACACAGAAGGGAATATTGTGATAAGGCCCATGAAACTCCCATAAAAACACATGTTAAAAACATTTCGCAATGGCACAAACTGGTAGCCTCTCTTCTGTGAGTGTGCCCCCAGGCAGCTGTGGCTTTAGGAGTAGTTTATCAACCCAACGTAAGGAGGGTCTGTTAAACAAACAAGCGCTCTTTCAAAATCGATGCAGTATTTTTGTCATTTAAAGTAAGAATTTGATTTTCAAACCTAAAAAAGTGAAACCACCAAAATTGTTCCAAACTCATATGCACAATTCTGTTTTCTTAAGAGCTGCTTTTTCAGATATGAAATAGAGGAAACCACCCACTTTATAACAGCTTTGCCTGTATACAAGTCTCTCTATGGCCTCTCACCAAAGTACTTTAGTGAAATGTTAGTGCCAACTATGAACCAACTCGGACTCTGAGGAGCACAGGGTCAGGCCTCCTGCTTGTCCCAGATTCATGCTGCTAAAATCTGGAACAATCTTCCTGAGTATGTGAGACAGGCTTCTTTTCTGTCAATGTTTAAATCCATGTTAAAAACAGTCCTGTTTAGCTCTGCATACAACTGAGGGATTTTATATTTTTAACATTCTTTTTAATGTTCTTTGATTATTTTATGATTTTAATACCTTGTGTGACTTTGTATCTTGTTTTGTTTAGAACTTTGAGTTTCCTTAAGTGTCAAAGCGTTGACACACATAATAAACTTGATTTGCATGTTCAGCTCTCATCCCAGAGTCACACATTGACCTCCATGGTTCATCGTGTGCAAAGATGAAATGTGTTTTCATTGGATGAAGACAGCATGTTGTGGTCTGATTTGGTATGTGTTTTTTTATCCAACAAAAAACAGTCTATGGTCAAAACAAGTGCAGAATAAAAGTTATGCATATATTTCACTTAACACAACAATAATATGAAAACATATAGCAATAGAATTCGCTTTGTCAAAGTTGTATTTCGTCCGACATTTATATTTTCTTCATATCATGTCATATGTTTATAAATAGCCAAATAAATTCCCAGATAAAAAAAATGTCATAATTTTTTCAATAATGTAAAACATCGACTAAAATAAACATATTTTGAGCCCAACGCACTCCTCTTTTGTAGCTAGCTCTTAATCTATGGGCATTTAAAGTCTGCTAACTAATTCCCAACTTAAACCCATTTCTTCAATTATAAATGTGTACGAAACATGGTAACAGCAGTGAACCGACCATTATCCGTTAGAATACCACAACAAGCTTATTTAATAGCAACCATCGCGCTATTTCTCCCGTTATATCAACTTGGTAACAATAAGTAAGTTAGCCTAGCCACAGCTAACACAAGCTGAAGCTAGTCCGCACGTACCCAGCATAAAGCAGGCTGTTGCTTGGGGAAAAAAGTAGATTTATTCCTTTAAAATCCCCTGGAAGTTGAGACAAAGTGTGAACCAGTCCAAAAGTCCGCCGTGGAGAGCACAGTCCGGGTGCGAGTGCGCTGTATTCCCGCGGACATAACAGTTCCAGAGGAGCAAGGAGAGACGCGCAGGGAAGCCGCTGTTAGGAACCGTTTCCCGGGTAACACTATCCAGGGCGCAGCGGCGAAACAGCGGCGACTGCTGGACGCACGGGGAACTCCCGTATAAGATAAGAGTGGGGGAAATTACGTTGTTGCAGCGCCCAAACAGGACAGTAGGAGCACACAAAATATAGAGATAAGTAGTTGTGAATGGTTCTTAAATAGCAGTAAATGCTTACTGAAGACCTGCTTTGCAATGTATTAAAAGTCTTCCGTGATCAGGTTGTATACTTTGAATACAGACCATCCATCCATTTTCTACCCCTTAATCCATTCCTGGGTCGGGGGGTGGCCAGAGATGCCACCCAGTACACAGAGCACCAGCCCCACACTGATCCTCCTGCAGGTGCTGAGTCCACAGGGGGATGGATGCTCTATGGCATAGCCTTGATCTTTCAGCGGGGGCTTCAGGCAAAGTGGGGTTCAGTGTCTTGCCCAAGGACACAACAATAGCAGCCATCAGTGGGAGTCGGTGGAAAAGGTCTCATAGTGGGCTCAAACCCATGACCTTCAGGCTCAAAGGCCAATGCTCTACCAACTGAGCCACTGTCACCCATTGAATATAGACATTTGCACAATATTATAATTAAAATAATGAAGCAATGAGATTGATATAAATGACAGATTTTTTTGATAGTGTTAATGCATTGTTCTTATTGATTAGAACAAGATTCGAGATTCAATAATTTTGTCATAAATTCAAGATTGTACACACTCACATAAAACTCATGTTTTAATTTGTTTTAGTCGAAATTAGATGATCTGATATACAGTGGGGCAAAAAAGTATTTAGTCAGCCACCAATTGTGCATGTTCTCCCACTTAAAATAATGACAGAGGTCTGTAATTTTCATCATTGGTACAATTCAACTGTGAGAGACAGAATGTGAAAAATAAATTCAGAGGTCAAACAATTACTATAGGTCTTTACCAGGTTTGCACACACAGTAGCTGGTATTTTGGTCCATTCCTCCATGCAGATCTTCTCGAGACTTTCAACTCCCTCCAAAGATTTTCAATGGGGTGGAGGTCTGGAGACTGGCTAGGCCACTCCAGGACTTTCAAATGCTTCTTACGGAGCCACTCCTTCGTTGCCCGGGCGGTGTGTTTGGGATCATTTTCATGCTGGAAGACCCAGCCACGCTTCATCTTCAAAGCTCTCACTGATGGAAGGAGGTTTTGGCTCAAAATCTCACGAGACATGGCCCATTCATTCTTTCCTTAACACGGATCAGTCGTCCTGTCCCCTTAGCAGAAAAACAGCCCCAAAGCATGACGTTTCCACCCCCATGCTTCACAGTAGGTATGGTGTTCTTGGGATGCAACTCAGTATTCTTCTTCCTCCAAACACGACGAGTTGAGTTTATACCAAACAGTTCTACTTTGGTTTCATCTGACCACATGACATTCTCCCAATCCTCTGCTGTATCATCCATGTGCTCTCTGGCAAACTTCAGACGGGCTTGGACATGCACTGGCTTCAGCAGTGGGACACGTCTGGCACTGCAGGATTTGATTCCCTGTCGTCGTAGTGTGTTACTTATGGTACCCTTTGTTACTTTGGTCCCAGCTCTCTGCAGGTCATTCACCAGGTCGCCCCGTGTGGTTCTGGGATTTTTGATCACCGTTCTCATGATCATTTTGACCCCACGGGATGAGATCTTGCGTGGAGCCCCAGATCAAGGGAGATTATCAGTGGTCTTGTATGTCTTCCATTTTCTGATAATTGCTCCCACAGTTGATTTGTTCACACTAAGCTGCTTGCCTATTGTAGATTCACTCTTCCCAGTCTGGTGCAGGTCTACAACTCTTTTCCTGGTGTCCTTCGACAGCTCTTTGGTCTTGGCCATAGTGGAGTTTGGAGTCTGACTGTTTGAGGCTGTGGACAGGTGTCTTTTATACAGATAACCAGTTCAAACAGGTGCCATTAATACAGGTAACGAGTGGAGGACAGAAGAGCTTCTTAAAGAAGAAGTTACAGGTCTGTGAGAGCCAGAGATCTTCCTTGTTTGAAGTGACCAAATACTTATTTTCCACCATAATTTACAAATAAATTCTTTAAAAATCCTACAATGTGAATTCCTGAATTTTTTGTTCACATTCTGTCTCTCACAGTTGAAGTGTACCTATGATGAAAATTACAGACCTCTGTCATTATTTTAAGTGGGAGAACTTGCACAATCGGTGGCTGACTGAATACTTTTTTGCCCCACTGTACTTTATCAAACTGTTTTCTGAATGCCACCAAAAGATTTTTTATTTTTTATTTCAAACATTTATTCAACAGTATTCTGAGTATCTATGTAAATCCCAATACTCTATCCTTTAAATTATATCTGATCATATTTGAAGGATAACTTACCCTGTGGAACCCAGACATAAACATTTTTGTTATAAATTTTTTTATAATAGAATCATCTGTGCTATTATTGGAAAGCGATATTCAATGATCAAATTTGGCAATGTAGCTTCTTTGGGCTCTTGGGTACATACATTAGTTAATGCATTAAACCTTATTATTTACTTACTAATACTTATTTTGCCATAACCATTGAAATTAATGTTCCATATTTGTAACCAAGGGTGCTACAGGGTTAACTGAATCTTCAAACCACAAAAGAAGAAAAAAATATACTTTAAAATACCAAATATTAGTCTTCTTTATGTTTAAAGTTAATACTTTTATTCATTTAAAAAGACAAAACATGTAGAGAAGCTGGTTGCGCTTAATGGACACGGGATGCGTGATACGTCTTTTATCAGCTGTTACTGGATGTGGTTCGTAAGTAATTTTTATTTATGTAGCAGTAACAACAGTTTGGTTCTTTCAAACAGAAAAGTGATAAGATGGTAAAGGGGACATGTTTTCTGATTTTTTTTTAATTTAACTTTCACAAACAACAATTGATTAGGGACAAGAAAAGGTACCAAAGCTTTAAGGAAAAACATTGACTTTAAAGCAGTGTTTTTCAACCAGTGGGCCGTGGCTTGTTAGTGTGGCTTTGGAAATCACCTGATTAGTTGAAATATTCATAAAGATCATACAAATTTAATACAGGCTGCAAAATGCAATGTCTGTATCAGCTTCAGTGTGTACCATGTGATTGTTCTCGATAAGAAAGGTGTGCCACGGCTCAAGGAGGTTGGGGAACACAGCAGGAGTCAGGCAACAAGTAAACATTTTAACTAGTTGTTTATAGGCCTACTCATAGTCTTTCCCCCCCCCAAAAAAACAGGAGTAAAAAGTAGCTTTAACATCACCTATAGCTTTAATGTGCAGCTTATTACTTATTACAAAGCTATTAATCATCATATGTGGACAATACTGTTGCAGACTTCTGGATCAGTGTGTGTCAAACATTAGCCTTAAGCTTGGGGCTGCCTTTCAGATGGGGTTAATCCTGCTATAACACCTTGTGCAGTACTTAACCTCTTTTTCCACATTAAGCTTCCACTGCCAGCTCTGCACGAAACCCCACAGAAACGAGAAAATAAAACCAATCAATCACAATGTCCAGGTGGTAATTCATTCATTTAGAGTTCCGTGGTGATAACACATGAACACTCGGCCCCCCACTAATCGTTGGTGTTTGTCTGACGCTATTAAAATGTCTGTAATAAACGCATAATAAATGTGCAGTTCATAGAGGTGGTCCAGGAATGAACAGGAGGCTTAATGGCAAGAATGGAGCCAGAGAGAGAGAGAGAGGTTAGCAGGTAATTAAAACCAGGTAACCATATTAAAAACAAGTTTATTACAATAACATTTAAAACGTTATAATTCATAGTGCAATCACTGTCTAAAAAGCCAGTACAAAAAGTTTAAAATGACAAATAACAAGGGCCCATCTCTGTGCGCCCGCATTTCGGTCCCCGATGGCTTTGTCACCACTGCGCTCCTTGGGGCAAGAACACTAACAGCCATTGGGGATTGCAGGACTCTGGAGGACTCCCCGCCCTCTTGATGCCACTCACCGGTTCTGAGCGGTTATCTCAACTGAGTACCCCTGGGTCCCATGGTTGCCACACATTTGTCTCACTGCTGGTATCAGAAGTTTTAACCTTATCGTGTTTGCATTCTACGCGTCAATCTGCATTCCCTCAGTCCAAATGGATATAGCATCAACATACACTGAAAGTAAATGCAACACGATTAATATAACTGCAATATAATGGAGTAATGCTCACCTTTCTGGTATGTACAGTGGGGCAAAAAAGTATTTAGTCAGCCACCAATTGTGCAAGTTCTCCCACTTAAAATAATGACAGAGGTCTGTAATTTTCATCATAGGTACAATTCAACTGTGAGAGACAGAATGTGGGGAAAAAAATCCAGGAATTCACATTGTAGGATTTTTAAAGAATTTATTTGTAAATTATGGTGGAAAATAAGTATTTGGTCAATAACACAAATTCAACTCAATGGGGGGAGGTTTTGGCTCAAAATCTCACGATACATGGCCCCATTCATTCTTTCCTTAACACGGATCAGTCGTCCTGTCCCCTTAGCAGAAAAACAGCCCCAAAGCATGACGTTTCCACCCCCATGCTTCACAGTAGGTATGGTGCTCTTGGGATGCAACTCAGTATTCTTCTTCCTCCAAACACGACAAGTTGAGTTTATACCAAACAGTTCTACTTTGGTTTCATCTGACCACATGACATTCTCCCAATCCTCTACTGTATCATCCATGTGCTCTCTGGCAAACTTCAGACGGGCCTGGACATGCACTGGCTTCAGCAGGGGGACACGTCTGGCACTACAGGATTTGATTCCCTGTCGTCGTAGTGTGTTACTGATGGTAACCTTTGTTACTTTGGTCCCAGCTCTCTTCAGGTCATTCACCAGGTCCCCCCGTGTGGTTCTGGGATTTTTGATCACCGTTCTCATGATCATTTTGACCCCAGATTGAGGGAGATTATCAGTGGTCTTGTATGTCTTTCATTTTCTGATAATTGCTCCCACAGTTGATTTGTTCACACTAAGCTGCTTGCCTATTGTAGATTCACTCTTCCCAGTCTGGTGCAGGTCTACAATTCTTTTCCTGGTGTTTTTCGACAGCTCTTTGGTCTTGGCCATGTCTGACTGTTTGAGGCTGTGGACAGGTGTCTTTTATACAGATAAGGAGTTCAAAGGTGTCATTAATACAGGTAACGAGTGGAGGACAGAAGAGCTTCTTAAAGAAGAAGTTACAGGTCTGTGAGAGCCAGAGATCTCCCTTGTTTGAAGTGACCAAATACTTATTTTCCACCATAATTTACATATACATTCTTTTAAAAATCCTACGATGTGAATTCCTGGATTTTTTTTCTTCACATTCTGTCGCTCACATTTGAAGTGTACCTATGATGAAAATTACAAACCTCTGCCATTATTTTAAGTGGGAGAACTTGCACAATCGGTGGCTGTATACAATGCTGATTGGACTGGGGTGGATTTTCATACCCAAAAGCAACGATGTACACTGAAACCATAAGAATACAGTCCCACTTTTCGAATACGCTACTATGGGGATCAATATTGCATTGATCTAAAGCAGGGGTCTCCAACCTCTTTCATTTGGAGAGCTACTTTCATACAAAAGGGGAGGCAGAGAGCTACTCCTTTTTGCAGTTGTCTAATATTAAAAAATCAAGGAGAACACATTAAATATATCATAATACTGTATAACCCTATAGTTACACTCAAAACGTATTCAGTCAAGGTATTTTGTTAAATTCTAAATCCTTTGGCGACGTACTTGAAACGGGCTGGCGAACTACTGGTAGCTCCCGAGCCACAAGTTGGAGACCCCTGATCTAAAGAAACGTGGACATCTCAAAGACCAAGATACACCAACCAGACAAGAGGCAACAGCCAACTGCTCTGTTGGCCAAAGTCGGCTGAAAACTTGTTGCCAGATTCATCACTCCAGCATGAGCCAACTCCAAACCCCCCATTCCTCCTTGTGTAAGGGTAACAATAACCCTAAACAATCGCGGCACCACCACATGCCCGTCATCACGCCCTCATATCCGCAGCTACTTGTGGCCGAGTCTCACATAAAAGAGCAATGCCACCTAGTTGTGCAAGCGAGACTAGGACTTGCGACTAAAAAAAAAGGTTCTTAAAAACGAGGTGAGCAGTGTAAAAACCAACAGACTTAAAAGGGATAAAACAATAATTTATTACAAAAAGTTAAAATAAAAGAAATATATAAAATACTAAAATGGTAAAACTGTTAAAAGTCTAGTTAAAACAGGGGCGACTCCATGGTCCCAACGACAGCAGACCTAAAAACCAGAGGAGCAGGAGGCTGTAAAATGTTCCTTTTAAAAATTGAAATCTGTTCATTAAAGTAGTAGTAGTAGTAGTAATCTTTATTTATATACCGCCTTTTCACTGCAGATCTGAGTCTAAAAGCGGTTTACAATTGTTTATTTTGGGCATTTGTCTCTCACTCCACACAGAGATGGGAGCGGGGGTGCCAGTACAGGAGGCGCATGCCAGAACTATTGTACATATTTTTAGTGGTAGGGGAAACCGGAGTACCCGGAGGAAACCTACGCAGACACGGGGAGAACATGCAAACTCCACTCAGAAAGGCCCTGGTCCGACCGGGATTCGAACCCAGGACCTTCTTGCTGAGAGACGAGAGTGCTATCCACTCAGCCACCGTGCAGCCATTAAAAAGTGGAATGAATCCCGGCCAGAGCACTAAAAGTCACTTACGTGCATCTGCCCGCTGCGGTGATATCTCGGTGTGCTCTGGCTCCACACGAGGGAAAGGCTGGCAAGGCCCCTCCCTGAAACATACGGGTCTCCCACAGTATCAATCACATCTTTACATGAGTCTGGTGTGTGTGTGAATGGTTGGTGGTGGTCGGAGGGGCCGACGGCACATACTAGTTGCCTCATTTCTGTCAGTGTAGCTGTGGCTACAGTAGTACTTTATCAGCACCGTGTTTGGAGTGAAAGAATCATGTGTGACATGTGAAGCGTCTTTGAGTGTCCAACAAAGCGCTATTTAAAACCAATGCATTATAAATATTAAATAGTAACAGATGTTAAATGCATTCCCCAATCATATGAAATGGAAGCTGCGTGTGTTTAAATTGGACCCTCACCATTCCTCGTGCTTGGCTTGTGTTGGGGCCTTGACGCGCAGCATGACATAACGACTGAAGAAACAAAGCAGAATTATACATGAGATGATAGCAACTTTTTCAAATTCTTCTTAATGCTAAATAAAACTGCCTCCATGAAACACACATTTATTTGATAAGACAATAGTGAAAGGTATAACACATAACTACACATCTGCAAAGTTAGTGAGATAATAATGTAATCCCAGAGGATGAAGCAGAAAGAAACAGATTGTCTACAATAGAAACTGGCAGGATTCTTGACGAATCAAACTGATTTGTTCTTGGGACAGGGCAGGGAGAGATTATATTGGATATCCTTGGTCTTCCTTCCTGGTCAAATTTGAATTATACAACATTCTGTGAACCCTGCTCCATTACTCTGACCAGTGAATAGAGTAAACATGATAAACTTGAGAGGCCATAGACAGAAGTCCACTCAGTCTGATCAGAAACGTACCGCGCTGATGTCATGACGTTTAAAGGGGACGGTTTCATGTTGAAGGCCGAGTTCTGCTCTGGGTACGAGGGCGTGATGATGGGGACCTGCTGGCACCGACTCTTTACGTTCATCTGACAATATCAACCACTCATTTTACACTGCAATAAATGTTCAAATATGAAGTAAAAATTGCTTGAACCAAGTGTTTTTTTTCCTAATTTAAGAGAATTCTGACCTAAAACAATTTGTCAATTTTTGGGAAAAACTATTTAGTCTTACCAGGAGCTCTCTACTCCTGGTGCAGACGTCTCCTTGAATTTCGCTGGTTGCATCTGAACCCTGCCAAGTCTCTCTTCATGGTTTTACTGGCGTGTGTGTGAGCGTGCATGAGAGCGTGTGTGAGTGTGTGTGTGGGCGTGTACAAGAGTGTGTGTGCGTTTGTCTGCTCGTGTGTGAGTTCTCAATAACATGTGTGGGTTGAGGTGGGTCTGTTGGGTGGTCGGGGGGAGGGGTCATGGGCCGGCGGGATTGTTTTAACCAAACTGTAAAGCACTTTGTAATGCATCTTTTGTATGAAATGCGCTTTATAACTAAAATTTGATTGATAACAGGAACTCTTGCTTTATTTTCTCATTCCAAGGGCAAAATGTCTTACCTTTTAATGAAAGGATAATTTTGCTTCTTCCATTGGCAAATCTTGTTTAAAAGCAGTCAATGGTCAATCAAGCATATGGTCAATTAAGATACATTTCTGTTCTTTGAGTAGAAGTAATTAAAACATATCTAATTCAACACGAACGCATCTAAATCAATCGTAACAAAATGACTATAGGCTATACTATACTAAAGGCTTTTTCCCAAAAATCTAGTTTGTGTGAGGTAAAAAAGTGTTTTTGTGAAATTAACATTAAAGGAGCTATACCCGTTTCTGCAAGGTTTGAATTTTTAGCACCGCCCCTCAACCTGCTCACTACGCTCTCATTCCACGGAGCCATCTAGTTTTATTTGCAATCTGATACATATGCAAACATTAGCATGAGCGCAACTTCTTGTAAGCTGTACAACAATCACTAATGGAATGCTAACACAATATATAAGTAAAAGAATACCGCTAGTTTCACGTCCGAATGTGGTCCAAACATAGATAGTCCGAGGCGGTCCCGCAGGTCTCTCCCATAGACTTACAGTGCCTTGCGAAAGTATTCGGCCCCCTTAAGCCTTTCAACATTTCGCCACATTTCAGGCTTCAAACATAAAGATATTAAAATTAAATTTTTTGTCAAGAATCAACAACAAGTGGGACACAATCGTGAAGTGGAACGAAATGTATTGGATAATTTAAACTTTTTTAACAAATAAAAAACTGAAAAGTGGCGCGTGCAATATTATTCGGCCCCCTTGCGCTAATACTTTGTAGCGCCACCTTTTGCTGCAATTACAGCTGCAAGTCGCTTGGGGTATGTCTCTATCAGTTTTGCACATCGAGAGACTGGAATTCTTTCCCATTCTTCCTGACCAGTGAACAGCAGTCTTCAGCTCTTTCCACAGATTCTCGATTGGATTCAGGTCTGGACTTTGACTTGGCCATTCTAACACCTGGATACGTCTATTTGTGAACCATTCCATTGTAGATTTGGCTTTATGTTTTGGATCATTGTCCTGTTGGAAGATAAATCTCCGTCCCAGTCTCAGGTCTTTTGCAGACTCCAACAGGTTTTCTTCCAGAATGGTCCTGTATTTGGCTCCATCCATCTTCCCATCAATTTTAGCCATCTTCCCTGTCCCTGCTGAAGAAAAGCAGGCCCAAACCATGATGAGTGGGGATGGTGTGTTCAGGGTGATGAGCTGTGCTACTTTTACGCCAAACATATCGTTTTGCATTGTGGCCAAAAAGTTTGATTTTGGTTTCATCTGACCAGAGCACCTTCTTCCACATGTTTGGTGTGTCTCCCAGGTGGCTTGTGGCAAACTTTAAACGAGACTATTTATGGATATCTTTGAGAAATGTCTTTCTTCTTGCCACTCCTCCATAAAGGCCAGATTTGTGCAGTGCACGACTGATTGTTGTCCTATGGACAGACTCTCCCACCTCAGCTGTAGTTATCTGCAGTTCATCCAGAGTGATCATGGGCCTCTTGGCTGCATCTCTGATCAGTCTTCTCCTTGTTTGAGATGAAAGTTTGGAGGGACGGCCGGGTCTTGGTTTTCAGTGGTCTGATACTCCTTCCATTTCAATATAATTGCTTGCACAGTGCTCCTTGAGATGTTTAAAGCTTGGGAAATCTTTTTGTATCCAAATCCGGCTTTAAACTTCTCCACAACAGTATCTCGGACCTGCCTGGTGTGTTCCTTTGCCTTCATGGTTCTCTCTGCGCTTTAAACAGAACCCTGAGACTATCAAAGAGCAGGTGCATTTATACGGAGACTTGATTACACACAGGTGCATTCTATTTATCAGTCATTTAGGACAACATTGGATCATTCAAAGATCCTCACTGAACTTCTGGAGTGAGTTTGCTGCACTAAAAGTAAAGGGGCCGAATAATATTGCACGTTGTTAAAAAAGTTTAAATTATCCAATAAATTTTGTTCCACTTCACGATTGTGTCCCACTTGTTGTTGATTCATGACAAAAAAATTACATTTTATATCTTTATGTTTGAAGCCTGAAATGTGGCGAAATGTTGAAAGGTTCAAGGGGGCCGAATACTTTCGCAAGGCGCTGTATCTCTCCAGAGGATACGATGTAAGCTAGCTATGTTCACCCGGGCTTGATTTCTTCCTTGATCGTTTTTTTGCTTTAGTTCCCTCTTCTCTTCCTCACTGTTGTGTCGTTTAGGCCGTTTTGCTGTGTCTGCAGTTACAGAAAGAGGAGTAATAGCCACTTTCTGCTAACATGCTACTGTGTTTACCATCGCTGTATAGAGGCTAGAGGACGCAGCCTTGTTCTGTGAGTGGAAGACAGCGGGCGTCACGCTTAGTCTCTACTCAGCACTTTTATGCGGCCTGAATTCATACACAAGTTGAATCAATAAGCTCAAGTTTTCAATTAAATAACGGATTATAATACAACTTGTATGTAGTAATAAGAATTTTTATGAACTCACTAGAAAAAAAATCTGGTATAGCTTCTTTAAAGCTGCACTAACTGACTTTGAGAAATTTTCGAATGAGAACAAAGAGCTCGCGCCCTCCCCGCACGGAGCTTTTGCGCCCCACTACCCCCCTCCCCCTCAGACTCTGCTCATGCTAACTGTATACAGAGCTCACGTCTCACAATATGGATTATGGACATTTGAACGTGGATGGCGTGACCATAGAATGATTGAACCGGGAAGCACGGAGGAACGAGACTTTCTTTTGGATGGCTGTTTAGCTGTGTAAGCAGTAACCGGGAACGAAGACGAGGAAGCTTCAGGTTAGCCTCCGCCACTTGTTTACCTCAGCTGTCTGTGCCAACAAGAGACCTGTGGCTTTTCTCAAGAAAGTGGGGGCCAGTGGTCCGCTGTGATTGGTCACATTCGGGACCCGAAACACATTCTCTTCCTTGTTTCACCAAAACTCGATCTAAAATGAAATGACACGCCAGCCCAAATCTGCGCTACTTTTTCTTCAAAAGGACGTATATCACAAAGCATTGCATGGATATGGATTGAATTTTCGTAATTAATGCAAAAATAAAGTCAGTTAGTGCAGCTTTAAAGACAAATCAGAACTTCACTTTTTACCACTTAAGAAAACTTGACACATTTTTAAATCAGAAATTACTCTTAGATTCCACATGGGCAAGTTGTAGATCTGTTCCTGTTGCTCTGGGATCCTTAGCATGGCAGGAGTGGGCCAATTCCTGTTTGACAAGAATACACAATGAATAATTATCACAATTATTGCCTGAAGTGTCCCTGTTTCATATTATCACATAATATTGTTATGATTATTATGACCATAGCGTACTCACCAGCTGGAGTAGACCCTGAAGAACTTGGCCAATGTCACTGCAGCCGTGGAGTACGGGTACAGCTGGCAGATCCTGGCCAGCATGATGCCAAACGACACTCCACACAGGAAGCTCAACCTGTTGCAGTAGATGTTTCTCCCTACAGTAAATAAAGCCGTCTGGTAACTGTAAATAGACGTACACATACATGTACACTTCGGGATTTTCGTGTGACATACTTTTGGCCCAGTGCTTAATTGCCGTCAGCGGCAATCTATAGCATCTTCAACGGAAAACATCCAGCTATAACAGAAGGTGTAAAGATCTGGCACCAGGCTCATGATTTTCTCTGTGACTTGGCAAGTAAGTACTCTTTATTTATATAGCGCATTTTTACAGACAGTCACCCAAAGCACTTTACCATGTTCACCTTGGAGTCCATCTCCTGCAGATAAGAGGAGTCCATTGAGCCCAGTGTGTCGGACACTCGCCTCCTGTTGATCTTAGCGCAGACCATGTCAACCTGAAGGCACAAATGTCATGGAAATGATATCATTAAAATCATTATTTTAGCAACACTTTTTCTTGCACTACTACTATTGACACTATCTGACTGCCACTTTAAATTGCCACTTTTATTGTACATATACAGTGCCTTGCGAAAGTATTCGGCCCCCTTGAACCTTTCAACATTTCGCCACATTTCAGGATTCAAACATAAAGATATAAAAAATTATTTTTTTGTCAAGAATCAACAACAAGTGGGACACAATCGTGAAGTGGAACGAAATTTATTGGATAATTTAAACTTTTTTAACAAATAAAAAACTGAAAAGTGGGGCGTGCAATATTATTCGGCCCCCTTGCGCTAATACTTTGTAGCGCCACCTTTTGCTGCAATTACAGCTGCAAGTCGCTTGGGGTATGTCTCTATCAGTTTTGCACATCGAGAGACTGGAATTCTTTCCCATTCTTCCTTGCAAAATAGCTCGAGCTCAGTGAGGTTGGATGGAGAGCGTTTGTGAACAGCAGTCTTCAGCTCTTTCCACAGATTCTCGATTGGATTCACGTCTCGACTTTGACTTGGCCATTCTAACACCTGGATACGTCTATTTGTGAACCATTCCATTGTAGATTTGCCTTTATGTTTTGGATAATTGTCCTGTTGGAAGATAAATCTCCGTCCCAGTCTCAGGTCTTTTGCAGACTCCAACAGGTTTTCCTCCAGAATGGTCCTGTATTTGGCTCCATCCATCTTCCCATCAATTTTAGCCATCTTCCCTGTCCCTGCTGAAGAAAAGCAGGCCCAAAGCATGATGCTGCCACCACCATGATTGACAGTGGGGATGGTGTGTTCAGGGTGATGAGCTGTGTTGCTTTTACGCCAAACATATCGTTTTGCATTGTGGCCAAAAAGTTCGATTTTGGTTTCATCTGACCAGAGCACCTTCTTCCACATGTTTGGTGTGTCTCCCAGGTGGCTTGTGACGAGACTTTAAACGAGACTTTTTATGGATATCTTTGAGAAATGGCTTTCTTCTTGCCACTCTTCCATAAAGGCCAGATTTGTGCAGTGCACGACTGATTGTTGTCCTATGGACAGACTCTCCCACCTCAGCTGTAGTTATCTGCAGTTCATCCAGAGTGATCATGGACCTCTTGGCTGCATCTCTGATCAGTCTTCTCCTTGTTTGAGATGAAAGTTTGGAGGGACGGCCGGGTCTTGATAGATTTGCAGTGGTCTGATACTCCTTCCATTTCAATATAATTGCTTGCACAGTGCTCCTTGAGATGTTTAAAGTAGTGATGTGCTGAGCGTGCCGGGTCTTCGAAGCGTGTACCGAGTAAAAAAGGGGCGTATTTTTTGAAGCGTGGTTCGAGGCGTGTGTTGGTGACGTATGTGGTGACGTTCGAAGCCTCGCGTAGCGGCCGCACCACGTGACGGTTCATATAGTGCTTCATATAGTTCGGAGAGTGCATTGCTTTGACAGGTGCTTTGTGATCCGCGGCTGTACCATAGACTGTATTGGCTGTCCCCGTCTGCCTCTGTGTGCGTACGTGTGTGTGTGTGCGTACATGTGTGTGCGTGATGTGGAGCAGTCCTGTACTAAGTATAGAGAAACTACTTCATATAAAATACAATTAAAAACGTTTCACTTCAGTAAAACCTCATATATCAAGGCTTCAAGTTATTACTAATAATACGCTGGATGATACATTTCACAACAGCCGTGTGGCGCAGTCGGTCTATGACGGACTCCGAAGCAGAAGATATAGCGTTCGAATCCCGGTCTACCCATAATAAATTTTGTGTTGCAAAGTAAATGTATTTATTTATTGGGAATAAATAGTTTGTTGTGTTTAATTAATCCACCACTTGGTAGTTTTTCCTCTTCATCACTTTCTGTAGAACTGTATTACTTTGGATGTGTTTGTTGTATCAACACAATTGACTGAAAGACTCAAATAGTTCATAGTTCATGAAGCATCATTTCAAACACAACACGTTAGACCATAGATTGTAAATATACATTTTAACATTAGATCTCACCATTCATTGTAAGGACTTGAGTGTTATGTACGGTTATGAACCGGCCCGGACTCTGAGGAGCACAGGAGGTAGCCTCTTACTGATTCCAAGAGTCAGAACTAAACATGGGGAGGCAGCGTTTGAGATTTATGGAGCTAAAATCTGGAACAATCTTCCTGAGGATGTGAGGCTAGCATCTACTCTGGCAATTTTCAAATCAGGGCTAAAAACTGTTCTTTTTAGCTGTGCATACGGCTGAAGGATTTTATTGATACATACTCTTTTTTTTGATGCATTGTGGTTATTTATTATTTTAATCCCGTGTGTGCTTTTAATATTTTAAGGTTTTTTTTTTTTTTTCATTACTTGTGATTTTATTCTGTTTTTAATGTATTTATTGTTTGTATATGTAGTTTTTGATGTTTCTGATTTGTCTGATATTATGTGGGTTGTGAGGCGCTTTGAGTGGCCTTGTGTTGGAAAGGCGCCATACAAATAAAGTTGATTGATTGATTGATATTTCTTTGTCCACATGATGGCGTAGTGGAGCATGATTCACCTCGAGCCTTCGACTCATGGGCCGAGTAATAGGCTGCTATCCCTCAAGGCTTCATGGGGCTTCATATTGCCATCACTAGTTTAAAGCTTGGGAAATCTTTTTGTATCCAAATCCGGCTTTAAACTTCTCCACAACAGAATCTCGGACCTGCCTTGTGTGTTCCTTTGTCTTCATGGTTCTCTCTGCGCTTTAAACAGAACCCTGAGACTAAAAGAGCAGGTGCATTTATACGGAGACTTGATTACACACAGGTGCATTCTATTTATCATCATCAATCATTTAGGACAACATTGGATCATTCAAAGATCCTCACTGAACTTCTGGAGTGAGTTTGCTGCACTGAAAGTAAAGGGGCCGAATAATATTGCACGCCCCACTTTTCAGTTTTTTATTTGTTAAAAAAGTTTAAATAATCCAATAAATTTCTTTCCACTTCACGATTGTGTCACACTTGTTGATTCATGACAAAAACATTTAATTTTATATCTTTATGTTTGAAGCCTGAAATGTGGCAAAATGTTGAAAGGTTCAAGGGGGCCGAATACTTTCGCAAGGCATTGTATATCCTGCATGTAACATGTTTGCACATTTCCTCCTTTTGCACAATCTGAGTGTTCTATCCATGCCAAACGTGACATGTAAATTTCTCCTTGTGAGATAAATAAAGCACATCTTATCTTATCTTATCTTACCACTACTGACTTTACAGTCAGTTTGACCAGGCGAGAATTCATTCTCATAAACCTGAGAAATCAGAAACCCTACTTATAAAGACTTCATACAGAAAGATGTTAAATCAAATATTCTGTTTTACCTGAGCATGTTGTTGCCCTCTTAATCTCTCCAGAAAAGAGGAGAAAATGTTTTCCCAAGGGATGAAACCTGGTCCCACGCAAAGCAGGTCCATGTCCAGAGTCCTTCAGGTTTTGGCCCATGGCAAAGGAGCAAAACGGGACCACCTTGCCGCCCACCTGCTCTGTGACTCCCTGAGGCACTTTCTGAAAGACCACAGGATGATCAGAGCAAACTCAACTTACAAGCACTCAAAATGTAAGGCTTTGTTTCCCATCCCACTTCTTCATCTTTTCCACTTTAATAAGGACAGTATATATTAAGATTTCAAAAACATAACTGTCCTAATTTCTCAACGACAAATTAATACTTTATTGTGCGTACTGACTTCAGGGTTGTAATTTGTTGACACCTGCAAATATCATAATCCATTTTTGTAAGATTTGTGTCCCTGTATAATGTTCTTCCACATTCAACATAATCAAGTAATCACGTTAAATTATAGTGCAAAATATTCCCTGGTGTCATGCCAAGTGAAATTATCATGTTATCCAAGAGTTAGTTTGATTACAAGTAGTGAAGAAGTCTTTCCATTTCAGTGCAAATCTCTTTCAGTCATTGTTTGTACAGGGCATTGATCTAGAGACCTCAGGTTTCTCCCTATCTTTTCCCTACAAACAACACAACATAAGAGAATTAATAGTTACCTGTGTAACTTCCATCCATCTTCTACCCTTTAATCCATTTCTGGGTCAGGGGGGTGACAATCAGAGATGCCACCCAAGTCTCATAGCACCAGCCCCTCACTGACCCTCTGCAGGTGGTGAGTCCACAGGAGGACGGCTGCTCTCTGAGTGTGAGCATAGCCTTGATCTTTCAGTGGGGGCTTTGGGCAAAGTGGGGTTAAGTGTCTTGCCCAAGGACACAACGACAGCAGTCATCAGTGGGAGTCAGTGGAGAAGGTGCAGAGGTGGGAATTGAACCCACGACCTTCTGGCCTTAAGGCCAATGCCTGTGTAACTTAAGTTCTACGAATAGGTGCGTAGTCCCTTAGCGGACTTCGCTAGTGGGATATCACGTGATCCCCAGGTCACAGACGCCAGAGAGATCAAACGAAAAATGCTCCAATCACTAGCGACCCTCCTCTATAAAAGCCCCTGCTCCATAGCCGCGCCCCCTCTTGAACTCTGCCAAGCCGGGCTGGCCTGATGGGCTCGTAGCTAAGGGACTACGCACCTATTCCTAGACCTTAAGTTACACAGGTAACTATTAATTCTACGTCATGGTGCTACGTCCCTTAGCAGACTTCGCTAGTGGGACACAACGCGGAGGCCGTAGGAACATGTACTCCCAGCAGGCCAGCGAAGAGTGATTGGAGCTCTGCCCGAGCAAGACCCTCACACAGTGAGAGGACTCAGGGCAGAAGAAGCAATTGCGTGTTACAGGGCCACTCCTCCCAAGGACACCCCCAAGTAACACAGACCGAAGGCCACCCGTAGTCCCAGGACGCCTCTCCCAAGAGCTCCTGACGTGGACTACCTGACTGACCAAAGCACACACATATATCGCACCTGCAGGACGCCTCTCCCAAGAGCTCCTGAACCAGGGCGGAAAGTCAACCGTCGGCCCCTAAGAGGGGAACATAATGGTTTCAACTCAGTCCGCTGCACTAAGCATGGAATGGGCCACCGACCGGTCCGACACATCCAAAAGGTAAGACCGGACGAACAAAGAGGACGACGCCCAAGAAGCCGCACGGCACACGTCCTCGACCGAAGCCTCCCTGAGGAGGGCCGTAGAGGCCGCCACCCCACGCGTGGAGTGCGACCTGAAGCCCACCGGGGGGACCAGACCCTGAGCCTGATACGCCCTCCGCACAGCTGTGGCGACCCAGTGCGCCAGCCACTGAGCCGACAGCGGGGCGCCCCTGTTCTTGGGGCCCAGACACACAAACAGCTGATCAACCAACCTGAATGAAGATGTCATGGCCAGGTAACGCCTAAGCATTCTGACAGGACACAGAAGGTGCCTGTCAGAATGGCCGGCGGATGGAAGGCCCTAATCCTGATCACTCTCGACCTAAAGGCCGATGTGATGACCTTAGGGAGAAAAGCCGGATTGGGCCACAACTCCACCAGACCGTCACCCTCTCCAAAGGACAGGCAAGACGCATGGACGGAGAGCGCACACAAGTCGCCCGCCCTCTTAGCAGACGCCAACGCCAGCAAGAGGGCAGTCTTAAAAGCAACACACTCGGGACTCGCCTCCGCCACCGTTTCAAAAGGCGGGCCCCACAGACCCCTAAGGACCACCCTGAGGTCCCAAACCGGGGGCGTTCTCTGAAGCGGGGGCCTCCTCCTGCGTGCCCCCCGCAGAAAACGTTTGACCAACGGATGAGAGCGGGCTGTGAACCCCCCCGAAACCGTCGTGACCCGAGGTAATGGCTGCCGCGAACACCGCCAGGGTGGCGACAGCCCTCCCTTTGTCAAATAGTTCCTGCAGGAATCCCAGGACTCCCTCCAACGGGCAACGCCTGGGATCCCAGGAGCAAGAACCGCACCAGTCGCTGAAGAGCCTCCATCTTGTGGCGTAGGCCCTCACAGTGGACGGCGCCCTCGCCCCCTGAATAGTCTCCACCACCGCCGGGGGAAGACCCAGGTCTACGAGGTTCCGCCTCTCAGCCTCCAAACCCAAAGCCTGCGGCCGATTATCGGGCGTGAAAACAGGCCCCCCCCCCCTGGACTAGAGCCCCCGGCTCGTCCGGGAGGGCCCAGGGCTCCATCACCGCACGTTCCGGTCACCCTCCTGTCCCCTCAGGGACAGGAGGTGAAGCGCCGCCCACAGCAGCGTCACCGTCGCCATGCGATGGAGGGCGGGGGATCTGGTGCCCCCCTGCCTGTTCAGATAAGACACCACCGTGGTGTTGTCTGAGCAAACCATCACGTGTCTCCCTTGCAGCTGAGGAGCAAAGTGCAGCAGCACCCTGTGTACTGCCTCCATCTCCAAAAGGTTGATGTGGCGGGCTGAGTCCGACCAGCAGCCTCCTAAAGAGCTCTGGCCGAGGACCCCGCCCCAACCCTCGAGTGACGTGTCCGTGAACACCTCCACGTGAGACACGGCGCAGGCCAGAGTCACTCCGTCCCGCAATAGACCCGGAGTGAGCCAGAACCTGATGTCCGATGCTGCCATTTGGGGAACCCAGATCAGCCTCCCCCCGTCCCGGGAGGGGTGAAGCCTGAGGCGTGAGAACCATCTCTGAAAATTCCTCATGTGGAGAAGGCCTAGCCGCACCACAGCATGAGCCGCCGCCATCATCCCCAGCAGGGACCTGAGGCGCGGAGCGGGGACCCTGGGGCCCGCCAGAACCTCCCTGGCTAGACGGGTAATCTTCCTCCGTCTGTCCTCGGACAATGCAGCACGGAACGTCACAGAGTCTAGCTGCAGGCCGAGATAGATCCTGCGCTGAGCCGGTTGCAGCCTGCTCTTCTCCCTGTTCACCACAAAGCCCAGACGCTGTATGTGGGACAGGACCCAGTGCATGTGACTCACGGCCACGTCCCTGGATGAGGCCAGTATTAACCAATCGTCTATATAGGTTAATATCCTTACCCCCGCGCGTCTGAGCGGCTCCAGTGCCGCCTCCACGCATTTTGAGAAGGTCCGAGGCGCGAGTGCGTAGCCGAAGGGGAGACGGCAGTACTCGTAACTCCTCTCTCCCACTGCGAAGCGCAGGAATTTCCTGTGTTCCGGAACTATCGGCACGTGAAAGTAAGCGTCTGTCAGGTCTATGGAGGACATCCAATCTCCCTGCCTGACACACTCGAGGAGCTGTTTTGTGGACAGCATCCGAAACTGCCACTTGGAAATGCACTCGTTCAAAGTGCGCAGATCCAGAATGGGACGCACCCCTCCTGACTTCTTTGGCACTAAGAAGTAAGGGGAGTAGAGCCCCCTGGTGGCGTCCTGTGGGTCCACCTCTACTGCTGCGCCTCAACTTAGCAGAGAGGAGACCTCCGCTTGTAGTGCCACTAGCGATCCCCGTACCTGAGAGCCCGCACGCCCCGGAACGGCGGTGGCTTTCGGGAGAATTGCAGTGCGTAACCCCTGCGCAATGTCTTCTCCAGCCACGGATCCGCCAGTAAGCCCTGCTCCCTCCAGATGCTGTAGAAGTCTGTGAGGGGCGGAACGGGAGCTGGAACACGAGACGTCACAGCCCCGCCCTCTCCTGGTGTTCCTAGCAGGGAGGGGGGGTGGACGAAAGGGCAGGGGGGCCCCCTGCGTCATACCGTGTGCGCCGGGGGCGGTCACGTGTCCTGCAGGCCCGACGTCATAAGTACTGGCCTGCTCATGCCATGTGACTCGACTGCTCCATTAAGCACGGGGTTTCCCACTCCAGGGGCTCGCCCCCCCTCCATGAGGCAAGAGCCAGGGGGGGCGAGCCCCTGGAGTGGGAAACCCTGTGCTTAGCCTGGTAGCTCAGAGGGGCTAACACGTGTTCGGCCGAAGCACACACACCACTACTCACCAGATCCCTCCGCCTGACCTCTCTCTGGGAGGGCATAGCATGGATCAGAGGACTGGAGCTCGTAGCTCGCGTAGCGCACTGCACACCCTGCTCTGGGGGCTGCAGGCCTAGCGGAGCAACGTTATGGGCCCGGTAAGTAACACAATCAGACACATTAGACATGTTACGTACCCCCAAATGAGACTCAGACAACGAGTCCTGATGAAATGCCGGTCGGCCTTTATTGAAAGAATTCTTACCACCCCGGCCTCCTCTACCATAGGGAGGCCGGCGGTGGGTGCGTTGTTCCCGCGAGCCTCCCGTGGGTCTGTCTGGACCCGGGGGCCTCGTCGAGGGGGGACGATGGATGACGGAGCGAGGATACGGGTCAGGACGCCTCCTGGCCGAACGCTCTCTGCCTCTGTCCCGGCTCCGTGATGGCTGGTGGGCCTCGCGCCTCGGTGCTAGCCTAGCCGAGTCTTTACCTGCAGACTCCAGTCTCTCCACCAGGGCCTGCATATCCGGGCCGAAGAGGGACGTCTGGGAGATGGGCAGGTCCAGCAGCTGTCTCTTCCCCGCCTCCCTGATGTTAGCCAGCCCAAGCCAAAGGTGCCTGGCCCCGACTTGGGCTGCCGCCATGAAGCGGCCACCATCCACGGCCAACGCCTGGCACATGCGCAGGATCGCCGCGGAGGTGGTCCTAGCCTCTGACAGGAGGTCTCCACTGAGCGCCTGGCCAGAGGAGAGCGACCTATCCAGGGCCCCCGTGATGAACGCCATATTGTTAGCCAATGCAACGACCTGAGCCGCATTGGCATAACACCTGTCCAGCATCGCCAAAGACATCCTGTCCCGCTCGGAGGGAAGGAGAGGTCTGGCGCCGGGCCACACGGATGCGGAGGGCTGCAGGGCCATGCGGACTGAGTCCTCTATGTCCGGGACACCACCGGTCCAGGACCAGTCCTGCACGCTGCAGTACATGCCATACCCCAGAGCAGGCCTCTTGGCTGCTAGGGGCTTTGGCCACTCACGTGTCGTGTAATGGAGGATCGGGTCCATCCGCGGGCACAACGTGGGTTGTTTCCTCCTCCTCCCACGAGTGGTGGCGCCCACCGAGGTGAAGTCCTCCACCGTCTGGACCGGCTGCGGTGGTAGAGGAGCATCCATGATGGCCGCCGCGGAGGAGTAGAGACCAGGCATGTGGTCCAGCGGAAAGCGGTCCGGCTCCGGGTTCGACACCACCTCGTCCAGTGTGAGGAGAGAGCCGTCCTCCGAAGCCTCTCCAACCTCGCAGTCACCCCATTCCGCGGGCACGGGCGGAAGGTCGAGTGGGGCCCAGTCAATCTCAGACTCCTCGTCCTGAGAGGAGTCCAGACGGGGCGCTGCAGCGGCGAAGAACGCGCGCCAGTGTAGTAGGTTAGAAAATGCCTCATAAAATGTTTTTTTGTGGAAACAGACACCCCCTCTATTTTTTTTGTAAAAGTGTTTTATTTTGCGTAACATACCCACTCCAACCAGTAGGTGGTGCTGTAGCGCTACTGTGGTGACTAGAGGGACAGCGGAGGCGCAGCTCTCAGTAGTAAAGAAGCTGTGGCCTGATAAACACGTGTCCTCTCTGTCTATCCACAGGTATGGTTCAAAAGTTGTTTTTATTAACTTTAAACTTGGTCACCATATGCTATGTATTTTTTAATGTGCACAAATTGTACAGTTAAGTAGTTTTGAGGGTCTAGCAAACGTTAGGAACACATTTTTATACTGTGTTCTGTAGTCCTGTTTCTAACGTTTGTATGTCATGTTTGAGTCAAGTAAAGTAGTAGTAGTGATGTGTTTCAAGTCCTATCCAAGCAGTTAATATGCTAACGTGTGGTGTATGTGTATGTATAAGTGTTATTAGCTAGTTTGTGTTGCGAGTGCAGACAGTTTTAAGATTCAAGTGCTAGTAGTTTTTTTCTAGCCGTTAAACCAGACTTTTTCCCGCCGTTGGAGGCGCATTCTGTTAAAATGGCCGACCTGCTTGTGTGTGTGTGTGTGTGTGTGAGGCAGGGAGAGAGAGACTAAGAGAGACAGACAGGAATTATAAGTGAAATGTCTATTTTTATGCATTTTCTGTACTGAAGTAGCTGTTGTGTGGTATGGGGTGAATGTATAAATGTATGTTTTATTATTTTATGTAATTATATGTATTTTCAGTTGCACTTTTTGGGTTATTTTAGCATTTATTATTTTTGTATTTTTGTCAATTTATATTTTATTTTTGTGGTCCAATTGTGTATTTTTTTGTGTATTACTGTTGATTTGAATGACTCAGTAGTAAAGAAGCTGTGGCCTGATAAACACGTGTCCTGTCTGTCTATCCACAGCTCCAGTTAAATAAGCGTCACAGAGAAGTCATCTGTGTGCGCACTTGATACTGCCCAGCTTCCCCTAGGCCTGGTGCCGGTAACACCTGCGTTCACTCTCCTCCCTGGGGAGAGCGAGACACGAGGCGCAGCGAGCGCTCAACGCCGCATGGCCCGAACCCAGGCACATGAAGCAGCTGGCATGCTGGTCCGTGCGCTGGAGCCTGACCCGACACGTAGAGCAGCGACGACGTCCGACGCCGGAGGGCGAAGGGGAACTCGGACGAACAATGGAAGACATCTCAGAACGAAGTAAGTACTGTGGTAGATCTCACTCGGCGCCAGAGTGAAAAGAGGGAGCGCGGCTATGGAGCAGGGGCTTTTATAGAGGAGGGTCGCTAGTGATTGGAGCATTTTTTGTTTGATCTCTCTGGCGTCTGTGACCTGGGGATTACGTGATATCCCACTAGCGAAGTCCGCTAAGGGACGTAGCACCATGACGTAGAACCAGTAACAAAAAGAGGAGTGTTGACTTTCTAGGTAAAGGCAAATTATGAAGAGCTTAGAAAGTTAAAAAAAAAATCCAACTCGTGGTCAATAGTTTAGAGAGTTAAAAGCCTTTATTTTCTAATGGCTGTAATTTAAAATATGTACGAGAAAACTGTATTTGTGTTCAATGATTGAAAGCAGGGGGTCAGAGTGACAGCTGAACTTGTGGGCTGTCTTCAACCTCAGTCAGTCTCAGTCTGACCAAGTCCTTCCTCAGAAGGAAACTCCACAGTCCACACTGATCGGCCGCTGAGCCCAAACCATTTGGGTGCATCCTCCGGAGTCTGTAAAAACCTAAAGAAGTATTGTACAAACCCATTCAGACAAACTTCTGCACAGCTGTGCTGAATAAACATGAGCAAGAACGTCAGTGGTTCAATGTGATATTTCATATCTATAGTAGTCACAATAACAGTAATTGCTCAAGTCTTATTTTCAGCTAAATGTTACATTTAAATCATACGAGTCCAGTTGTCTTGTTTGAGATCTTGTCAGCCTTTGTGTTGTCCCAACACTCTTTGAAGAGAGCCTAGTAGTTTACACTGGGGCAGGGAGCTGATTGGTTGAGTGAGGGCACTACTCTGTTTTTCACTTTTCTGACAGAGAACAAAAGATACATGGGATTTATCACAGTTTAAATTTTGTGATTTTGAAAATTGGGGGCGATAGTAGCTCAGTTGGTAGAGCATTGGCCGTTGGGCCTGAAGGTCGTGGGTTCAAGCCCACCATAAGACCTACTTCACGACTCCCACTGATGACTGCTGTCGTTGTGTGCAAGACACTTTGCCTGAAGCCCCAACTAAAAGATCTCAGCTCCTGTGGACTCACCACCTGCAGGAGGATCAGGGAGGGGCTGGTGCTCTGTGTACTGGGTGCAGCTCTGACTGCCACCCCCCGACCCAGAAATGGATTAAGGGGAAGAAAATGGATGGATGGATTTGAAAATTTGGTTGAAATAATGTTGTTTTAACATCAGTCATGAAAGCATTGTAAAAAGAAAGTAGATCTATTATTTTAATTTCATGTGTAATTGTGTAATTCCAAGCTTTTGTATTAATCAATGATGAAAAGCATAAAGACATTCCTTCTTTCTTGCAGTACAGCATACAGTGCCTTGCGAAAGTATTCGGCCCCCTTGAACCTGTCAACATTTTGCCACATTTCAGGCTTCAAACATAAAGATATAAAAATTAAATTTTTTGTCAAGAATCAACAACAAGTGGGACACAATCGTGAAGTGGAATTAAATTTATTGGATAATTTAAACTTTTTTAACAAATAAAAAACTGGAAAGTGGGGCGTGCAATATTATTCGGCCCCCTTGCGCTAATACTTTGTAGCGCCACCTTTTGCTGCAATTACAGCTGCAAGTCGCTTGGGGTATGTCTCTATCAGTTTTGCACATTGAGAGACTGGAATTCTTTCCCATTCTTCCTTGCAAAACAGCTTGAGCTCAGTGAGGTTGGATGGAGAGCGTTTGTGAACAGCAGTCTTCAGCTCTTTCCACAGATTCTCGATTGGATTCAGGTCTGGACTTTGACTTGGCCATTCTAACACCTGGATACATCTATTTGTGAACCATTCCATTGTAGATTTGGCTTTATGTTTTGGATCATTGTCCTGTTGGAAGATAAATCTCCGTCCCAGTCTCAGGTCTTTTGCAGACTCCAACAGGTTTTCTTCCAGAATGGTCCTGTATTTGGCTCCATCCATCTTCCCATCAATTTTAGCCATCTTCCCTGTCCCTGCTGAAGAAAAGCAGGCCCAAACCATGATGCTGCCACCACCATGTTTGACAGTGGGGATGGTGTGTTCAGGGTGATGAGCTGTGTTGCTTTTACGCCAAACATATCGTTTTGCATTGTGGCCAAAAAGTTCGATTTTGGTTTCATCTGACCAGAGCACCTTCTTCCACGAAGGTGGAACGAGACTTTTTATGGATATCTTTGAGAAATGGCTTTCTTCTTGCCACTCCTCCATAAAGGCCAGATTTGTGCAGTGCACGACTGATTGTTGTCCTATGGACAGACTCTCCCACCTCAGCTGTAGTTATCTGCAGTTCATCCAGAGTGATCATGAGCCGCTTGGCTGCATCTCTGATCAGTCTTCCCCTTGTTTGAAATGAAAGTTTGGAGGGACGGCCGGGTCTTGGTAGATTTGCAGTGGTCTGATACTCCTTCCATTTCAATATAATTGCTTGCACAGTGCTCCTTGAGATGTTTAAAGCTTGGGAAATCTTTTTGTATCCAAATCCGGCTTTAAACTTCTCCACAACAGTATCTCGGACCTGCCTGGTGTGTTCCTTTGTCTTCATGGTTCTCTCTGCGCTTTAAACAGAACCCTGAGACTATCAAAGAGCAGGTGCATTTATACAGAGACTTGATTACACACAGGTGCATTCTATTTATCATCATCAGTCATTTAGGACAACATTGGATCATTCAAAGATCCTCACTGAACTTCTGGAGTGAGTTTGCTTCACTGAAAGTAAAGGGGCCGAATAATATTGCACGCCCCACTTTTCAGTTTTTTATTTGTAAAAAAAGTTAAAATTATCCAATACATTTTGTTCCACTTCACGATTGTGTCCCACTTGTTGTTGATTCATGACCAAAAAATAAAATGTTATATCTTTATGTTTGAAGCCTGAAATGTGGCAAAATGTTGAAAGGTTCAAGGGGGCCGAATACTTTCGCAAGGCACTGTACATTATACATAGCTATGCAGGTCTGCAAGCAGGTGAGGGGTTATAGTATAAGATAAGAAAATGTATGAGATGTTTCATCATAATAAAACACATCAAATAGCCATTACTTCTAGACATTATACCTTCTGGACCCAATTCTACCTATTCTATAGCCCCAAATCACAAACAATTGATTAGATAGATAGATACTTTATTGATCCCTGTAGGAGAAATTCAGGTGTCCAGCAGCAGAAGACTCATCCAGGTCTGTTGTACAGTCTGACAGCTGAAGGAACAAAGGATCTATTGAAACGTTCCATTCGGCAGCGTACTGATATAACCTGTTGCTTATAGTTACCCAGGATGCCCTGCATTAGAGTCCATACTTCTCCCCATCACAGAGACACATCTCCTGATCAGCCTGTCAAGCCGGTAACTGTCTCTCGAAGGTTAGACTGCCCCCAACATACGACCCTAAAGAACACAGCACTAGCTACAACAGACTGGTAAAATATGTGCAACATCTGACCGCTCACATCAAAGGACCTCAGTCTTCTCAGGAAGAAGAGGCGCTGACCAGTCCAGTCGTGGTCCAGGTGGACTCCGAAGTAATTGTAGGACCGAACCACTTCGATGTCCTGTCCATTTAGTGTGACCAGTTGATTCAAAGGGCTCTTGTGAAAGTCAATGATCATCTCCTTGGTCTTGGACGTATTAGCTAAAGGCAGTGAGACAAAAGCTTTTTAATCAGCAATATAGTTCAATGTAGTTATTGAGTGTACAGATTTGAACAAAAAGCATATACATCTAGACTGCACTGTAAGTAAGTAAGTAAGTAAGTAATCTTTATTTATATACCGCCTTTCACAGACCAGAGTCACAAAGCGGTTTACAATTGTTATTTTTTGGGCACTTGTCTCTCACTCCACACAGAGATGGGAGCGGGGTACAAGAGAGACAATTTAGGGGATTATTTGTGAGCGCAATCGCAACACATGCTACTTCCATCAAATCACAGCTGTATAAGCGCGGCTGACTGTGACTTGGATCATCGCATAGACTGTAAATATTGCCCAGAATATCGCGAGTGTAACAAATATAACACACATCAGATGAGTCAAAATGCTGACTAACTGAGGTGTATTCTCCACTTCCATTACTACAATGTCCGCTCGGTCCCCTCCATGGATCTAATGCTAGTCATCTAAATGATGTGAACATGTCCACTCTTCCCATACACTTCTGATGTTTGTGAAATATGAAAATTCATATATATTAACATATTTTACCTTGGCCCAGATGGTTGTCCATATCGATGATTGATTGAAACGCTTGCTAGTCTTGAAAATCTGGAAAAGTGTAAAATAATCAACAAAACAGAGTTTATTGTATGATAGAGACTGTCCTACTAAGCTTGGATCAATGTTGTTGATGTAAAACGTAATGAAAGTAGTCGCACCTGCTCGAAGCTCGGAGTGCTACAATCCCTGGCTCGTCAAAGTCAGAGTGAAGTCCTGTCGCCTGGCACCTATATATATATACTCAGCGTTGCTATGGAAATTACGCAGCTGCGTCAGCTATATGGTTGCCTGGCCTGCCAAACGATATGCTTTTTCAAAGACATATTCTTCTTCTTTTGAACAGAAAGGAGGAGTGTCTGGCAGGCCAGGCAACTATATGGTACTTAACAAAATCATTTTTGCCCATGCTTTTGCCACACTTCTGCCATTACTGGCTAAGATAGCACATGTTTTCATGTTATTTTGAACTAGGTTTCACTGTTTTTGAAATCCCAGCAAAGGGCCGCGGGCATGGCCGCGGGTCTCTGGAAGCGCCGGAGTCTCCATCTCCGGCCCGCAGATGTCAGAAACGCGGACAAATCGGCAACGAATACTTTTAGATCAGTAAATCTCGTTGCGCACTTCTGCTGCAAAGTCAGATTAGTTCACGGATTGTGTGTTTGAGTACTTCTATATCAGATTGTAACTCACCCATGTGGCCACTCATTACCGCGCATCTCTGCTGCTCCTATCCCTGCGCAACACCAAAAGCAGCTCATTCATCACGACCCCGTTCGCACCATAGAATCGCATTGACCTCAGATTTTTATGCACGTCAAATCCCGGCAATTGAGGATTTAGCGCCCTCTTCTGATGTTCGCCTAATATTTTTTTGTCACTGAGGGCACTGTGTGTGTCTGTTTTTTACAGTATATGGTTTCTGCACAGTGCCCTAAGGTCTTACCACAGTGGTTCTGTCTCATCAATGTATTCAATTCTTGTTCCTATGCACTGGAGAGCTCCATGGAGGAAACATGTCCGAGAATCTGTCTGAACAGCATTGTTACTTATTTATTGTAGAATGGCCACACATAAATAATAATAATAATAACAGCCATTCTAATGCTAAGCTGGTCATGTTGTGTTATATCCATTATAGATCCGTGGTTATAGCCTAACACTGTTGTAAAGCCACAAGATGCCTGCAGATAGAAAATAGTAATTGAAACAATGTTAAATCAACATCCTGCGGTCAATGATAAAATAATTGAATCAACGTTGAACTCTGATGTTGATGCTACATCATGTTGCACCCTCTATTATCATTGAAACAACGTTGAAATCATACCCATAAATCAACAGTATTTCAATGGTATTTCAAATATAATGGACATTGAAACAATGCTGAAATTCCAGCATATATCAACATAACTTCAATGGTAGGCTATTTTACCATAGGTTTAATCTGAAGGTCTAAATTACAAATATTATTAGGCTATTTTGATCCTGCTTTATTGACTAGCAAAATATAGAACAGAGAAACTATAGCAAATCTTAAGGCTAAAGCCTAGACTAGCACAAATGACACCCCAAGCATCTTTTAAAAATACATATTTTTTATTGTATCTGTATTATTATTTTTTGCTTTTAACGCGCCCACTCTGCGTCAGCCGTCCAGCTCCTCCCACTCGGTCTGGGGCGTAACACAGCCACTTCTGCACAGCTTGTGCGAATGCATAGGTATTTGCCCTACTCAGTCGTTGAGTCAGTGCATCTAAAATAGAACACAAGCAAAAGTACATTTTAGTTTAACATTACTATGCCTGTAAATGATATATAGGCTAAACTTAATATATAGGATAACCTAGACCATGTAGCCTAAAATTGTAGAAAAAAAAAACGTGTGGTGTGTTTGTGTGTTTGGCACAGCTATCCCAGAGACTTTCTGGAATAGAAACTAATAGAAATAGTGGTGATGATATAGGAAAGTGTTTGACAATATAAAATTGTTCAAGTTTCAGTCATATTGTACATCAGTGCAGTGTTTCCTGAGGAGTGGGCCAGGTACTTCTTATTTTATTCATTTCCTATGGAGACCCCCCCCTTCTTCCCCCCTCTCTCATTACATTTCTTAATGTCAAAATTCTGCAAAATAAAATAGTAACTGAATAGGACAGGAAGTATTCACCTGGTCTCTGGTTAGAGAAACTAGCACAGCCACATTCTGCAACAAGCCAATTTCCTATAAAAATAAAACAAAACTATTTGTATTTTCGATTGTTATGTTTTTATTTTATTTAATCTTTAATTCAGACACACAAAGGGTCCATATAAAACAAAAGAGACAAAAAACACACAAACATTCAATATTTACAAAATTCTATAAAGACAGCTTCTCCAATGCCTCCAGAGATCAGAGGTGTGCCTAACACTGCTCTGTACAGTAAAAACATTCATTATTACATTTAAAGAGTGCTCAGAGCGTTTCATGAACTTATAAATACAATGTCTGATCACAGCAGTCAGAGTGGGGACATTATTAAAAACAAACAGTGAGCTGGCACTAGTCCAACAAGGGACTCTCAGTCAAATTCTAAGTGCATCATTATATGCAACCTGCAGCTTCTTAAACTTACTCTTACTGTATCTGCACCACAAGTGGGCAGTATAGAGCGGAGTGCAGTAGGCTTTAAACAAAGTTATTTTCACTTTATCTGTACTCATGTGAAATCTTCGTGCCAAAGTGTTAGCCTGTCCATACAGCTTACAGTGCTGCCTCTGAATGTCATCGTCTTCACTGAGGTCACTCCTGATTATGTGCCCCAGGTATTTGGCCTTCTCTACATTCTGAAGCACCCCACCAGACAAATAAAAGGCAGGAAAAGAGTTCTTCAGGTGTTCTTTGGTCCTCACCACCATAACTACTGACTCCTTAGAGTTAAACTTAATGTCATACTGTTCTGTAATATCTGTAAATCTGTAATGCTGTGTTTGCTATGTTGTAACAACTTTACAACATTACAACATTTGGAACATACACTGAAAAAAATAAAACATTGGTTTAATCTGAAAATTATATAGAAATCATTTACATCCAAATTTTACTAGTTGTTCATAAGGATATATATCCATTAATCAAACTGTAAATGTTTCATCTGTAACCTTTAATATTTTAAATTGGTTCAACAAGAAAATGTTTATGACTTTAACATTCAAAAGCTCATTGAGTCAATTTAAAAGTCTTCATTAGCAGATATGGGCCTATTTAAAAACTTTCATTAAACCAATGTACTTTTAATAAAAGGCTTAATTTAAATTTAGTAAGTTCACTCAACACATTTTGATTAATTGAATCAAATATTTTATTAAAAGGGACAGAACGTACAAATGCAACTTCCATTAATTCGTTACATTTTTTTTATCCAGGTAGCAGGAGGCAACATTTTGTTTTTTTAATGACCAAAATAGTACTTTTAATGCCATTATTGCATGAAAAATCTGTTTTAGCAGAACTGAAATCAGCCAAGGAATGTGACAAAAAAAAAAAAGGTTTTGAATGTTTTGGTTACAACAAGTAACTTTTGCAGAAACAAAGTGAACAATCTGTTAAACTGTTGTTGAATGCATAACAATATTTCTATGCATTTACAATACATGCACATAGTAAAAGGCAATGAGAGAACAATAAAACCTCATAAAACTGTACTGCCAAGAGTATATGCATACTACTCACAGTGTAGCAAAACACTCAGCCTGTGAACTTTGGTGTTCATTTTCTTGTTATCCAGTCCCATGAGTACCTTTTGAACGAACTCAAATGTGCGTTCACATTTCTTTGGGTACTTCATGTTGAGGGCGTAGATGAGGCCGAAAAGCATTGCAAAGCCTTGGACCATTGAATGCAGATCTGTCATGACTTCTTCACCTTCCAGTACAACCTTCACATCGGTGGGTGTTACGACGACTGCCATGGTCTCTTCCTCTACACTGAAATCTTGCTGGATCTGCAAAACATGAGTGGAATAACACATAATAGAATTAACAAATAATGCAAAGATTTTTATGGTCAGTCTAAACCAGGTTAACCAGTCTGAATGAGTCTCTAGTACTTCAGACGTTATAATTATGCTTTTGAAAATAACATTTGAGAAAATGGACAATACATGCATTTAATGTAGCGAAGATTCTTGAAAAACAGATGTATGCTCTAAAATGTATTGAAGCAATACCCAAGTATTTATCTTACAATATTTTAAAAGTTGTTCACCTTGTTTCATGACAAAATACGATTTCCCCATTTTGTAAAAACAACAAACAAATCAAAAGCGTGCAGAAAAGAAAAAAAGCAACAAACACCAACAAAAAAATCAAAAAGCAAGAACATAAAGCAAAGAAGAAAGGAACAAAAAGACAACACCATGACAGAAATGCGACAATAAACGTGGCAACAACGCAACAAAAAAAAGTCACTATCATTGTTGTAGGTCCTAGCTTTTGAATGAGGCATTACTCTGGCTTATAGGCTGTAAATAAGCTTTTAGATTTAGGTAAAGCTGATCTGGAGAAAATGTGCTCGGTTAAGGCAGGAGGTAAGAGTTTTATATATCCATCTATCACACACAGTCCCATTACTAACTAACTATATATACATTTTCGGTTTAACAAACCCTCAAAAATATGTTCAGCTTTAAATTCTGTTCATTTTATAATAATTTTACAATAGCCTTTTTTAAATGCTTTATATAATATGATTGGCTCTAAATGTGGGGATTTGACTAGATTCTACGGTACCTATAACTCTTCCTCTACCGTTATTTATGAGGGAATAGCAGTTCTCGTCCAAATCAATTAATAGTTCAAGAAAACATGATTGACAATGAGTTACTGATGAACAGTCCAAGACACATTAAAAATGTTACATTGGATGTAAATACTTAAGAAGAAACGTCTGTTCATCAAGGAGGAACTTTTTATCTCCGAGGTAAAAGCTATCATCAATGCCGCACAAAAATTTAAAAATATTTACACTAAAGACAGGCCAATAACTTTTTTAAAACATGTTCATTAAAAAAAGTTTGTGTATGCTTCATCAACTTGAAGACAAAAATGCCTACTGCGAAGGAACACTGAAGTATTATTTAGTGAAGACTTTACATCCAGTACAAAAGTTGTGCCCGTCTTGTGACTGTCCATCAGTAACTCATTGTCCGCCATATAATTCAGAGCTTGTGTTATGACAGACTGTTGGGCCACATTTACAAATGCGCCTCACGTAGGCTAAAGTCCTGTAAAGTCAGGATTTTTGGAAGAAAATTCTGACTTTAGGTTTTTTTATGACTGTCCAATGCATCAATACTAGTGTCATCTTGATTGCTGATTCAATTACCATTCAATTTATGTATATCTGCTGTTAGGCAGGTACGTTCTGTAAGCTGTGTAGAATTGACACCTGTTAATACCATTAGAGGCCAACTTGACAAATTTCAAATCCAGGCCATTGAGTGCAGTAGAATTTTTTTAAATTGTGCTTCTAAATTTTTTCATACATTTTTGAGATACGAGTAAAAAAAAACAAAAACAAAAAAAAGTTGATTTCCGGCCTTGCCACCATACCTGATGTTCTTTAATGACTGCATCCACAGGATCTCCAAGGAATAGCATCACTAACTTCAGTATGTATTGCCTTCGTGTACCTGCGTCCAATGTACCGCTCATGGAAGCCTGTAGAAAAAAAAAAAAAAAAAAAGGATGAAATGTATACTGTATAAAACTAAGTATGTACCTTTTTATTGGATTGATAAAGACACTGAAGTACCTTTAAGTAATATTAAAGGATTTTTTTGGTTAAACTTACTTAAAATGACCCGTTTGTCACATCAGATGCAAGGTCAACTTGTTAAAAATTAAATAGTAGTTTCAAATTTTATTTGGATTGTTTCACGATTTCTTTTTCTTCATCATAACCAATTATATTTATAAAATTTGGCAAGTATCACAGCTTTAAACTCCTCTCTAAGGCAGCAAAGAGTCAGTTCTATTTTGAGGAATTTTAGCCCTTTAACCCCTTAACACCCACCTGAACTATGAACATTTTCTCCAGTTTGGCTCAGCTCAAATCTAAAAACTTCCGGAAAAAACGTCAAAATGGCAACAAATCGAGAAGAAAATGATGAAAACGCAACAAAAATGTGATGAAAAAGACTAAAATGTGACAAAAAAAGAGACAAAATGTGACAAAAATGAAACAGGAAAGCCACAAAAGAGCAACCAAAAAAATGACCAATACAGCAACAACGCAAGGAAAAAAGATCCATTTACATCAGTTTTGTAGGTCTTAGCCTTTGACGTTTGAGTAAATCTTCTCATAAGAAAACGTAATCGGTGTTCAAAATAAAACCCTCGATCTAATACTCATATATATAGTATATATGACGTTGATACACAGATAAATGTATTACAGTAATCCCCAGTAAGGCAGACTTGTACCAAAAACATAGCCTATTACAATAAAACATCTCCAATAGCCTATTTTACGTGCATCTGTGCATACAAAAAAACATTTATTCATTCTACAAGTCTAAATGTACCTTTTAATTACCTTTTACCGCTGAAAAGTGGCACAGTCGTGGGTATGGCCAGGTTCGAAGTCTTGGTCACGTTTGTTGAACGTGGGGGTGGAAGCCTCTGGAGCACATGGTGTGTCATCTTCTGCAGCGTGGTAATGGCAGAGTCCAGCGCTGTTATTTTCAGTGCTGCCCCCTGTGTTGGAGGGCTGACTTGGTACAGCGCATGCGCTAGATGAGCTCGACGAAGAATTGTTCGTTTGATCAATTAACTTTTATAAATTATTACCGATTTGAAATGGACAACTAAATGAACAAACATTTCTTTATCAACACGCAATGTTCAATCTGTATGGTTTTAATTGTAAAGACCAATTTGATTGTCTTTATTTAAAACAATGGCAAAGAACATATTGAATGAACAACAGCACTGTTTTACTTTTTTCAGTGTAAGTACAGATACCAGGAACAATACAATAGTTAGTGAAAAATGGTTAGGAACTGTTCACCTGTAGGCCTTATCTTCTGATTGACAGGTATGCAAATGATGAATGTCCAAAACTTACATAAGATAAGATAAGATAAGATAAGAGTTCCTTTACATAATGATTTAGGTGATTTAATGAATGCTTGTTCCACAGGTTCTACAAATGTCCACAATATTATCCACTGAACGAATCACCAAAAAGCAAGAGTAGTATTAGTATGCAACTAAAATTCTGTAGTCAAAAAGAGCTTGCCAGACTAGTTTAGACTGTAAATCTTGGCTGAGTGGCACTCTCGCCTCTCAGCAAGAAGATCCTGGGTTCGAATACTGGTCGGATGAGGTTTGCATGTTCTTCCCGTGTCTCCGTTAAGTTGTTGGAAAGTTTATGTAAATGTCCCTCTCATTTAATTTTGTTGATAATACCGCCATCTAGTGGTGAAACGGAACTGTCTAAGTTTTGACCCACCCATGACCCCAGTTGAGTTCAGTGCCCACTTCAGCCTCAAAGACTCCTGCATTTAATACTGAAAAGGAGAGTGACTGTACTGATGTTGAATGGTATGTCCAGAACACTGTGGTGGGTCGGTTAGAACAGGGGTTCCCAAAGTTTTTAGCCCGCGACCCCCATCATAAATGCGCTGCTCCCCCGCGACCCCCCACCTCAACAGTCCTTTCCCGTCAATGAGCATGTATTTCCTTGATACGGAGTAACGCAGAGACTCCTACCACTACTGAGCTGCACTGTCCAGCCCAAAAAAGGAGGCTTGCGTATTTTTACTCACGTAGTGACACAGTGATGGGCTTGGTGGGCTCCCTTCTTAGCAGAAGTGGAGCGCATTTCTTGCGGCTCGCCCTCGCTGTTCTCATACCGCGGTAAAGTGGCCCGGCTTTTTGGAGTCAGCGGTAAAGAGGTCCGCACATTAAAAGCGGGCGGCCGCTTTCTGCTGTTACTTTATGCGGTTCATCCCCGAGGCTTCTCTTTCCAAAGTTACTGTAAGTAACAGCATAAACCGGCCACCCGCTTTTAATGTGCGGACCTCTTTACCACTGACTCCGAAAAGCCGGGCCTCTTTACCGCGCTGTTCCACCGCTGCCTTCTCTCCCTCCACTGCCCTCTCTCCCTCCGCTGCCCTCTCTCCCTCTCTTCGCACCATCAGCCTGACCTCACATGTGACTTTTCTCCCCCTCCGGGTTTTTCTGTTGTGGATATTAACCATGTTTCATTTTAAAGCAGGTATTATTTGTTTGTAGCCTCCAAACACCTTTAGTTTTAGCAAACATGGACACGCTTTGTGGTTGCGCATGATGTGAGCTGCGTAACTTAATTTTGATTGGCTGTCAATGACTGGGACAACGTAATTAAAATATATTATATTCTCCTAACATAATTTAACAAGTAATCCTTTTGAATCAAATCAAATGCAAAATAAATATTTAAGGGCTATTAATTTGCTAAAAAAAAAAATCTTTTTTTTTTTTTTTTTTTTTTTTGGAAATCATCTTGCGACCCCCCCAGGGGTTCCCGCGATCCCCCGGGGGGTCGGGACCCCCACTTTGGGAACCACTGGGTTAGAACCCAATGATGAGTCAGGGAGTTCAATATGATGATTTATTGAAGCTTGAGCTTATGGATGTGTGTGTGGTCCTAAAACAGAAACAATAAACATAATATTAGATAATTGGCTACATCTCTTAATACAGTATCTGAATTATATTCACATCTTCACTATAACACACTGAACTTAAACTTACTATACAATAATTATCTATTAGTGGAAAGACTAACAAACTCACACTAACATATTACATCCACATCTACAAACATGTCATAGTGCAGCGCCGCGCTCATCGCTCTAAACAGAGGAGCCACGTGATGGCCATGTGATGGACGCATGCATCAATTAGCAGTGAAAAACACACATGACTATGAAACTACACTTAACTAAACATTTCCATACACAGTACTTACTTTTATAACGCACACCTTTGACTTAAACACACAAACTACTGCAAACTTTAACTTAAACTTATGAAAACACTCAGACGGCAAAGCAGTAGCGGCGCCAGGTTTGCAATTTTGGGTAGGCCTGCAGATTAGTAAGTAGGCCAAATTCGCTTGCAAACTACAAGGGCTAACTGGAATTGGGGTTTCAAAGAATATGGTTCAAACGCACACACGCACGCACACGCACTCACGCGCGCACATACACACAAGCTCATTTATGAAACTTGCGTAGAAAAAGTACATTTTGGGTGTATATTCCATTTACGCAAAATCCAACGTCGGATTTATGAACGTGTGAGATCCGCCCAGTTCTGAGCGTACGCAGCTGCGGGTGTTGATGAATCGGCTGAATACGAACGTATTTAGTCACGCCTAGAATTATGCAGCAATCGCGTGTTTCACGCCACGTCTTCGTGACAGGTCAGCAGGAAGCCGGCCAAAAAGACTGTTTGGAAGCCTCAAAAGGCACGTTTGTTTGTTCATGTTTATGTAATAATAAATATGCGCTATATATTCAGCTGCGTTTTGAACAAATTTGCCAAAATGTTTTGATACATTAGAAAAATCCTTCTTGAATTGTAGAAGTGAATAAATATAGATTGATTGAATGAACGAATAATTCATATATATTATGCAACGGTGGCTCTCATGAATGAAGCGTCTGCAGCGTCTTGGACGCAGCCTGGCTCGGGGTAGAAGTGCGCATTGAAGCGCTGTACACTTCAGAGAGCGTTTGCGGTCCAGATTTCACAAAGAAACTCTAGAGCCAAAACTTCTGCACATGTGGCGCGACCTCTCACGGCACTCGCTGCGCACTCTGGACAGGGCAGTGAGACATTTGTGAGTGAGCAATACCATCGATGCGTTATTGGGGTGTGTGTCTGTGTGAGGCTTACACAAATCTAATGAAATAACACATTGCTTTAGATGTGAATGAGGAATACAAATAGCCGTGCGTAATTACGCAGCGCAGAGCCTGCCACAGGTCACACATCCCTGTTGCGTAAAGTGTATTGTCCAGGATCACAAAGTGCTTCACATTTTAAAAACATACAGATCAAAATAATACACACACAAGTCAGATTTAATAGAGGGTCCTCATCATGAGCTGTGATTTATTCGAAGTTTGCGTGGTTCCATTAGACTTTTTCTGATGCGCAAATTCAAATTTTGAAACATGATCCTCAATGAAAACACAGCATATAATTTTGCCAGAGGGAACATGTTTATTGTTGTACATATCTTGAATTTCATGCGTGTTTTGGCGTGTTGTGCCGAAGGTTGAGATCAGCGTATAGATTTACACCACCTCCAAACCTGGCGTATATTTTTTGCGTATTGTACGCTCACGTCCAGATAGATAAATGCGGAAAAGTGTAATATTTTGCGTACGCCTCATTTACCCTGATTTGGCCGTACGCAGGTTTCATACATGAGGCCCACAGTGTGTCTCACACAGGCCTAGAGTTTACCTCATCAGTGCGAGGCCAGCCTGGCCTGACCCTCCTCCTCTGGGACCTACGGGCCCGGGCCTCTGGCTACTCTACCTCACAAAGTTCACGCTGAACTTTCTTAAAATTAAAATGAAAAAGGCTGCTCTGTTGTGAATGCTTTGAGAGCGTTGTCAATCTTTAAGACGAGGAATAGCTGGTTGTTCTCGCTTCACGCTGTGTGATATGATATTGGACAAAATTGTTCAGCCAATAAACAGGACTATATTTGTTTAACGTGATGGAACGTGATGACGCTCAGGGGGTTATATTTTCTTAAAACATTAGAACGCAACATTTAGGCATTAGCAATAATTTGTGTTTAAAAATAACAATATTTAAATTATGACTTTTAATAAAAAAGGCTAATGACTTGAGAGGCGAAGAACAAATTTGAGTAGGCCAAGAAAAAAACTGGTAGGCACAGGCCTACCCCTGGCGCCGCGGCTGCTCCCCGTGTCTCCTCCCGAAGCGCAATTAAAGTCCCCCGAATTTAAAGCTGGGATACCTAAATTATCCCCATGCATTAACAATGCATGTTATTTGTGCACAAAAGTAAAATGTTGTGAACAAATCAAACAGAACACACATCAGGCCATTTTTTGTATCATTATTTTGCATACTTAAAGTAGCAATATGTAATATTTGCATATCCATCCATCCATTTTCTTCCCCTTAATCCATTTCTGGGTCGGGGGGGTGGCAGTCAGCGCTGCACCCAGTACACTTAGCACCAGCCCCTCACTGATCCTCCTGCAGGTGGTCCACAGGAGCTGAGATCTTTCAGTGGGAGCTTCAGGCAAAGTGGGGTTAAGTGTCTTGCCCAAGGACACAACGACAGCAGTCATCAGTGGGAGTCGTGAAGTAGGTCTTATGGTGGGCTTGAACCCACGACCTTCAGGCCCAAAGGCCAATGCTCTACCAACTGAGCTACTGTCGCCCCTATTTCCATAATCATCATTAAATGGCCCCAATATTTCAAAAGGCATTATTAAATCACACATCTTTAACTGATAACAGTAGTTCAGCCAAGATATTTGAATATCAAAATTAGTTTTACGACTCGTAAAAGTTGTTATTGTTTTCATTTCGATGTCCTACCCTTCGCCGTTTCACCAATCAGGAAGTCTGACGTCTGGGTTGCCACAACTCCCCGCGGCTAGTGAAAATAACATGTGGCCGTAGAACTAAAAAAAGGTCTTGTTATGATTCTCAAATCATTAATGACAAACCAAAGACTAAAACGAGGATTTATATCGGGTCAATTGAAGGCGGACACAAACTTTCCGTGATGCAGAACTTGCTGCGTTGGGTGCGTTCTTTCATTGACAGTTCATACCTACCTGGAGTCCACAATTCTTTATATGTAAAAACGGCCTAATGGTTAAGTCATTGCGGCGCCCCAGTGGACGGGGTTTGAATCTGGGCGAGATATTTTTTGGATTTAACAATAAATGATTTATTTTATGACGGATTGTTCTACATTGGTAAAAGGTAAAAACAAGCTGTTATTTGCAGATTAAAGCTTATTTGTAATAAGAATCATTTGAGACCACATGTACCCAAATAAAGTAATGTTTGTCTCTATTTGATGTGGGACTTATACATGTATGTCTAAAAAATAGGGAATACAAAAAATCGAAGGGTGATATTCTCTGTAGGAAACCCTGATGTTGATACGCTGAAGAAATACGTTCCAACATTAATTCTTTCCACTCCTATTTTGGACACCAATTGCTTATTTATTTTGCATAATCTACGTATAATTACATAGCTTTTATTTTGTTTTTCTCATCTCAAATGTTTAAATAAAAAAAATAAAAAAACATTCATTCAACATTAGCACGGCTCATGGCAATGTGAATGGAGACAGACAAATAACTGATAAAATAATTCCCTGTGTTTGCTGCTGGATTTGGTGTGTATCTGGCAACCTGAGTCGGGGAGAGTGGGAGAGGACTACAAAATATTGACTGTGACTGCAGTACCACTTTTGGCCAGATTTTTACATACTGCTCCTTTAAGAGCCCTCTGAGTCATTTCTTGACTTTTTGAGCTGAGAGTGAATTTTTTAAAATGTTTTTTTTCAGTTAGTGCCACTTTATTTCCAAACTCTTAACTCATTGTAAAGCTTAATGTCAAGGCCTGGATGAGAATTACTTTATATTGTAAATATAGGCTACAGAGTATATATTTTCACATTTTCTCCTGGTGGTGTGCCGCGAGATTTTTTCAATGAAAAACATGTGCCTTGGCTCAAAAAGGTTGAAAAACACTACTCTAGACACCGTCTGATCAGTGAGTTGTATAGTTGCATCATATAGCACTTGTGTTCTGTTAGTCCCATTTGCAAATGTGTCTGAGAGAGTCTGAGATCTGCAGCAGCAGCAGCAGCGGCCGCGACCGTTTGTCACAGAATGAAGAAAGATGAATATACGGTTGCTATAAGACATTAGATTTCAACAGTGTGTGTTTGAACAACAAAACAATACATTGTGGTGTTCCTCCTGCTCTAATAAGAGTGAAGAGGAGGTGCAGCCACAGATCAGCAGAAGAGGAGGTGCAGTCAGAGATCAGCAGAAGAGGAGGTGCAGCCACAGATCAGCAGAAGAGGAGGAGCAGTCAGAGATCAGCAGAAGAGGAGGTGCAGTCAGAGATCAGCAGAAGAGGAGGTGCAGTCAGAGATCAGCAGAAGAGGAGGTGCAGCCACAGACAAGCAGAAGAGGAGGTGCAGTCAGAGATCAGCAGAAGAGGAGGTGCAGCCACAGATCAGCTGAAGAGGAGGTGTAGCCACAGATCAGCAGAAGAGGAGGTGCAGTCAGAGATCAGCAGAAGAGGAGGTGCAGTCAGACATCAGCAGAAGAGGAGGTGCAGTCAGACATCAGCAGAAGAGGAGGTGCAGCCACAGATCAGCAGAAGAGGAGGTGCAGCCACAGATCAGCAGAAGAGGAGGTGCAGCCACAGATCAGCAGAAGAGGAGGTGTAGCCACAGATCAGCAGAGCAGGAGGTGGGTATTATGTGTAAAACAAACATTTGTCAGGAGTCACTTCAGCCTTTTGTTCTTCATGTTCTACCTCACCCTCTAGCACCAATTTGCCTTTTTTGTATTTTACACCATTTCTGTGCTGTGAATATGAATAGGCAAAAACATCTATATTTTGTACAAATGTGTCTTGCTTTTAATCAACTCGTTACAATGTTTAGATGGTTTTAGATCATGTGTGTTCAAAACAGGGGATAAAAAGAATAAACCTGTAAAACAATGTATAAATGTTTGAAAGGATGTGACCAATAGAAATATCAATACAAATAGATTTATTCCAATTGCAGTCCGACTTAAGCAATAGACATCAAAAATACATGGTTTAACAAGTATCGAGTAAAACATGCTGCTTGTAGAAGTTATTGCCGGCTGCAACCACTGCCATGTGATAGTTAAGATTGTTATTTGACCTGGCCAATACTTTGTTTTAAAGGAAAAACAATTGTGATGTCATTGAGGTACAATATGAAACCACAACAAACAGAAGGACCGAACCTTCTGAACCCCGAGGACCGAACCTTCTGAACCCCGAGGACCGAACCTTCTGAATCCCGAGGACCGAACCTTCTGAATCCCAAGGACAGAACCTTCTGAGGACCGAGCCTTTTGAACCCCGAGGACCGAGCCTTCTGAACCCTGAGGACTGAGCCTTCTGCACCCTGAGGACCGAACCTTCTGAACCCCAAGGACTGAACCTTCTGAACCCCGAGGACTGAACCTTCTGAATCCCGAGGACCGAACCTTCTGAACGCCTTCTGAACCCCGAGGACCGAACCTTCTGAACCCTGAGGACCGAGCCTTCTGAACCCCGAGGACCTAACCTTCTGAACGCCTTCTGAACCCCGAGGACCGAACCTTCTGAACCCTGAGGACCGAGCCTTCTGCACCCTGAGGACCGAGCCTTTTGAACCCCGAGGACCGAGCCTTCTGAACCCTGAGGACTGAGCCTTCTGCACCCTGAGGACCGAACCTTCTGAACCCCGAGGACTGAACCTTCTGAACCCCGAGGACTGAACCTTCTGAATCCCGAGGACCGAACCTTCTGAACCCTGAGGACCGAGCCTTCTGCACCCTGAGGACCGAGCCTTCTGAACCCCGAGGACCGAACCTTCTGAACCCCGAGGACCTAACCTTCTGAACGCCTTCTGAACCCCGAGGACCGAACCTTCTGAACCCTGAGGACCGAGCCTTCTGCACCCTGAGGACCGAGCCTTCTGAACCCTGAGGACCGAACCTTCTGAAACCCCGAGGACCGAACCTTCTGAAACCCCGAGGACCGAACCTTCTGAACCCCCGAGGACCGAATCTTCTGAACCCCGAGGACCGAACCTTCTGAACCCCGAGGACCGAACCTTCTGAATCCCGAGGACCAAACCTTCTGAATCCCGAGGACCAAACCTTCTGAGGACCGAGCCTTCTGCACCCTGAGGACCGAGCCTTCTGAACCCTGAGGACTGAGCCTTCTGCACCCTGAGGACCGAACCTTCTGAATCCCGAGGACTGAACCTTCTGAATCCTGAGGACCGAGCCTTCTGAACCCCGAGGACCGAGCCTTCTGAACCCTGAGGACTGAGCCTTCTGCACCCTAAGGACCGAACCTTCTGAACCCCGAGGACCTAACCTTCTGAACCCCGAGGACCGAACCTTCTGAACCCTGAGGAGCGAGCCTTCTGCACCCTGAGGACCGAGCCTTCTGAACCCTGAGGACCGAACCTTCTGAACCCCGAGGACCGAACCTTCTGAATCCTGAGGACCGAGCCTTCTGAACCCCGAGGACCGAGCCTTCTGAACCCTGAGGACTGAGCCTTCTGCACCCTGAGGACCGAACCTTCTGAATCCCGAGGACCGAACCTTCTGAATCCTGAGGACCGAGCCTTCTGAACCCCGAGCCTTCTGAACCCTGAGGACTGAGCCTTCTGCACCCTGAGGACCGAACCTTCTGAATCCCGAGGACTGAACCTTCTGAATCCTGAGGACCGAGCCTTCTGAACCCCGAGGACCGAGCCTTCTGAACCCTGAGGACTGAGCCTTCTGCACCCTGAGGACCGAACCTTCTGAACCCCGAGGACCGAACCTTCTGAACCCTGAGGAGCGAGCCTTCTGCACCCTGAGGACCGAACCTTTTGAACCCTGAGGAGCGAGCCTTCTGCACCCTGAGGACCGAGCCTTCTGAACCCTGAGGACCGAACCTTCTGAACCCCGAGGACCGAACCTTCTGAACCCCCGAGGACCGAACCTTCTGAACCCCAAGGACCGAACCTTCTGAATCCCGAGGACCGAGCCTTCTGAACCCTGAGGACCGAACCTTCCGAAACCCCCGAGGACCGAACCTTCTGAACCCCCGTGGACCGAACCTTCTGAACCCTGAGGACCAAACCTTCTGAACCCTGAGGACCGAATCTTCTGAACCCCGAGGACCGAACCTTCTGAACCCCGAGGACCGAACCTTCTGAACCCCGAGGACCGAGCCTTCTGAACCCTGAGGACCGAGCCTTCTGAACCCTGAGGATCGAGCCTTTGCTGCAGCTGCCCACTCTCTAGAACTCACTCCCACAACACAAAACTCACTGCATCAAAACCCACCTATTTTTGTTTTTTTTTAATCCGTCTCTTTGTAAAGCATCTTTGAGTTTTCGTAAAATTGCTCCTAATCAGTGTAATTTGGGTATTTTCTGTAACCATTATCATTTGAAAATAGAAAACACATGCATTTGACGATAAATGACATCACACAAACACTGAAAAAGGAGTGCAAAGAATTGTTTATGTGTTATAATTCTTAATCTCCAAAATATGGCCACAAAATAAAATATTCTGCCTGAGCGTGTAAAACTTTCAGGCATACCTTTGAATACATTACATGAGAAAACATTTTCAAACGCACAGATGTTGTTTATATAGTTTTTATTAAAAAAGGAAACCCAACAAGAACTTTTTTTACATAATGATCAAGGATTTTATTCTCGTCGTCTCTTTCGTCCGTTTCATCTCATTACAGAAAATGTTTATAGTACAGCGTTGTTCAATGTCTCCTCATTGCTTAATAATAATAATAATAATAATAATAATAATTTCCTTGGGAGTGCTGGTCACATATATCTGTACAGTATGGTTCCATTTTTTCTGTACATTTTTTGTGAAGTCTGATAAAAAGGCTGTCAGCACTCAAAGAAGCTGCTTCTTTTGATCATATTTCATAGTTCTCATAAATATTCGCTCAAATAAAAGGTTATTTTCCTAGGCTCACTCGCCCGCCCCGCTGCAGGGAGGCGAGGGAGGGCCCGGTGTAAGGAAGCTTTGGGCAGGTTTTTCCCCACTCTCCCCGGACACCTCCTCCTGCTACTCCTAACCCCGCCCTCTGCGCACTCTGGCGTTGCCCCCTGCCCAGGCATTTGGCACTGCGCACATAAACAAGACTCACAAGATAAACAACAAGCAAAGCTCTTTGTGAAGCCGTTATGGTGCATACTAATGAGTAAAACAACGGAAAGGCCCCTGGTACGGGAAGTCAGGGCTGCTCGGACAGGAAGTGGCCACCAGGGTTCTCGCATCGGACATTTCGCCCCAAGGGTTTTTAAATATGGTCAACATAAAGCCTTCATCAATAATGCCTGTATACCTCAAAGAAACATTTGAGAATAGGTTGCATTCATGTGACATCACAACATTCCCAAAGAGCCTATAGTTTAACACTGTGGTGGAGGACAGCTGGCAAATCCTGGTAACTATGGAAACTGAACAGTCAAACAATGGTCCTGTATCAGTTCAATAGTGTGCAGTTCCTCAAACGGCCAGTAGATGGCGATGATTTATATTGTTTTAGTGCATCAACGACACTGCAGTCGCTGGTTTTCAGTCCTCCTGTGATCCTCACACTTCCACTGCACATTATACACAGCTTGTCACAAATATAGTTGTATTCACCACTACTCAAACTGAAATAGAAATCTAGAGCATGAACGCAACCCATTATTAGAGTAGTGTAGAGCCATGTAGGGCTGGAGGAAACAGGACAAAAAGTGCTGATACCAGGAAAAAATACTACTATCCCACTTATTTAAAAGAAGAATAAATGTATGAATTAAAAAATGATAAAAAAAGAAAAAAAAACTAACATCATTAATGATCGTCAAAAGCAATACAAACAAATCTAGGGCATGGACGCAACCTAGACATATAATTCAAAAATAGATTAAAGTGCTTCTAATGTTGTCCTTGTCACTTAAAATTGATTCCTGGATGTATTCCTCTACTTTCTACTCTGACCACACCGCCAGTTCTCTAAAATGAACGGTTTAACAGTGTTTCGCAGGCATGGCTCAAAAGAAGAAGAAGAAAATATCAGCTGTTTCATAACTTGGGGCCAGGTCTGCGAAAAGGGGCGGAGTGCAAATCAGTACGGCAGGATTGCATACAGAATTGTGCAGACTTGTCTCTACCATAACCATGTTTCAAATTGATATTTACATTCTAGAGGTACAAAAAACACGTGTCTCAGCACATGTATTCACATTCTGGACAGTGGTCATCCTGCTCTTTTTGGACCTATGGCTCCCAAGTGTTTGTTATTATTGCATTTTGTATGTTCAAACTTTTTGAATCTCTGATTTGTTGTTGGCAAATCCAGAACGTTGTAATGTCCTCTGAGACGACTGCTGTTGTGATTCAGGGCGATACACACATACATTGTGAACCGAAAGTACCACAAACTTGTAATTGTAGACTGTTGCCAATGAATAAATGTATGTAAATAAACTATTTGTTATTAAGTTTTGAATTCAAAATATATTAGATTACATGAAAACCAGCTTTAAAACTAGGTATAACACGCCAGGGTTCCTCCCACCATCAATGCTGCAATGTTGTAATAATTGAAAATTAGTTTAAAAGGCTGCATTCGAGAGGGGTTGAAACAAGCGTGTATGAAGCTAAAAAACAACTCAAGGTCTGTTTGTATGAAGGAGGTATGTATTAACATGTAACATGGTTAAAAAACTAGAAAAAACAATGTTATACAATCAACATATATGTAACTAGCTTCTATCACTAGTTGTCTTTAAATCAGCTTTTTTTTAAACGGAAATGCAAAAAGAACGGACCAACTGCACTCAGCCAATCAGCACAGGGCTCTCACTTACAGATAACAAATATGAAAAAGACAGAAGGTTTTGGACTGATTTGTTCACAAAATATAACTTTTTTCAAAACTCTTTCTGTCGGGGCAAACACAATATATTATTTATGAAAAAGAAAAGTCAGGTACCTCAGCTTTAAGTGTTATTTAGACAGGAAATGCACCAGAAAAAGCACCATGTTTACAAGTTTTCCCCTCACAATATGGAGGAGTACAGCTCAACTACATTAGAACAGCGAGTGTGGGTATTGTTGTTTACTGAAGCCCCATTTGGCCCTACTTGGCTCCACTCTACTCTAATCAGCTCTACCTGGTTGTGTTTCCATTACACTTTAGTATCTGGTACTGTGTTCTAGAAACCTTTCCACAACAAACCAGTATCGTTCAATGGTAATCATGGCTTCCAGCAGCACTCTGGCCTGTAGCTGTGAGTTAGAACACTTTAGTATCAGCACGACCTGGATAGAAAGGGCAAAGAGGGACTAAAGAAGGACCTCCTGGTACTGGATAAACAGGGCCGTAGAGCCAAGTGGAGTAGAGTAGAGTAGAGTAGGGCCAAGTAGGGCTGGTGGAAATGGGGCTTTCGTTTTGTGCACAAGAGATTATTAAAACTTTTTAAAGATCTCTGGCCATTTACGTCTCACTGCTGCCGATTCTGTCCTTTTATGATCACCAGTTTATCCACACACTTGTAATCCACCCCCCATTGAGCGAAATCCCTCAATCCGAGTCCCCAGTGGCCACGCCCACTCCTCCATGTAGCTGAGCACCATGGGAAATCTTAAGTCTTCCTCCACGTCTTCTTTATTTGTCAAAAAACAGATCATTTTTTTCCAATAAAAGATGAAAAAATAATTATTTCTTCTTTTTTTTGTCCCGGCAGGCACCTACAGCTGTCTATTAAAATGCTACTGCTATAGATAAGGTTTAGCATTGAACACACAAAGCAATTGCAATGAAAGGAAAGTTGCCTTAATATAATGATAATAATAAGAATAATGATAATAATAATAAGAATAATCATAATAATATATTACAGAATAAATCTCTTTTTATAATTAGATTTTTCATTAAAAGTTATATTTTCTTTGTTTGAAATACTATCATCTTTTTAAATTAATTCTTTTATATGTATCTAGGTGTGATCAAGATGTTGACTATACCTCAACGTTCTCCAAATCAATAAAAACTAGCTGTGCCGTTGCATATTACAGAATAGTCAATGATATGTGGACATGCACCGTGAACCACCGCCTCATTCACACCCGCCGCACGCTCGCCGCACGCTCGCCGCCGTCGTCCCGCAGTGATGACATCATAGCCGGCCGATCACCATGACGTCCACAACCTCTCCCTTGTGCAGCTCCACGTATTGCTCTGTTTTGGGAGGTAGCATCAGGAGCCCGTTGGCGCTGCGCATGCTCATCAGCCGGCAGCTCACCTGGTTCCCTGCGCCGGGCGCCCCCAAAAGACACAGAAAAAAAACAGAGAAAAATAGAGTGGTCAGAGAAAGGAGAACTGAAACTAGGACATGATTTATTGCCACAGCGGTCGCAAAGTGCAAATATTTGAGTTTGAAAGTAAGACATTTTTCAGAAAAAGTATTAAAATCCCTGTTTCCACCAGCCCTACTCTACTCTGCTTTCCCCAGATTGGGACTAGTTTTCCATTGGCGCTGTTTAACTGGTACCAGGTCCGTCTTTAGTCCCTCTTGGTCCTGGTTCTATCCAGGCCGAGCTGGTACTAAAGAGTTCTAACTGTCAGAGATTGGCCAGTGCTGCTAGAAGCCATATTTACCAAGGACATTTTCCCTGATACTGGTTTGTTGAGGGTAGATTGCTGAATGGAGATGCAACCATGTAGAGTAGAGTGGAGCCAAGCTGGGCCGGTGGCAACAGGGCTAAGGTAAAGTGCTCTTACCAGGTAAGAAAAAAACAACTATCCAATCCACTTATTTTTTTTTTTCACAAATATGTTTATTATAATTTTCAATTTAAGGACAAAATATATAACACACACATAAGAAAAATTAAATAAAGACCCTCCCCCCACCCTCAAACCCACCCTTCACTCAATTACAACAAAATTATTTTCTACAAATCAAAGTCTTTTACAAGGCGTAGAAAGGACAACCAAATGTCTTTAAAGTCCTCCAGTTTTCCTTTGGCAATATATGTCAGTTTCTCCAGCGCCAAGTTACTGGACATGAGTTTAATCCACTGATTCACTCCAGGTTTTTCTGTGTCCTTCCATTTTAAAGCAATGACATATTTCGCCTGCACCAGGCAAAAATTTACAAGTTTCTTGTTCTTTGTATTGCATTTAAAGCTATTTGGAAAAATGTGCAATATACAGAGTTTACCATCTAAGGGCATTTTACATTCAATTAAATCAGAAATTAGTGCACAAATTTGCTTCCAAAAGATTTGAAGTTCCTCACACTGCCAAATATTTTAGTGTCACAGGACATTAGTGATATGGGGCGATATGAACCCATTTCTGTTGGAGTTTTACCTGGTTTTAGAATGACAGAAATGGAGGCCATTCTCAAAGACTGTGGTAGAATACCTTTTTCATAGGATTCATTAAACATTTCAAGGAGGTTACCCAATCCACTTATTTACATTATATCTATATAACACATTTTAAAAACCAACCGTTCCAAAGTTCTGCACAGAAACAACATCTGTCAACCTAAAAAAATAAATCCAACAATGTCATTTTAAAAAGCAAATCATCAAAATCATCAAAATTAAGTCACTAAAATACCAATAGGATAAATAAAATCAAAAGACAGTAGAACCACACAACTCACGTGCTGCAAAAATCTATAGAGAATAAAAGGGACATGTGAGGTTCATCCGTCTTCATTGTTTCTAAAATGAGCAGGAAGCCGGTGCAAAGACGCAGGGATTGGTGTGACGCTCTGTTACCTGTGCTCTGTGCCCATGGCAGAGGCTCCTGGTGATGCCATGTCAGAATGCAGCGGTGATATTCAGGCCGTGGGTCCAGCTTCACGTCACAGGACAACTGCAGAGACAACAGCACAGCCACAATGACTGATACAGCCTTCAGAGAGGCTCTCTGGGCATGGATTAGATCAGTTAGAACATTCAATCTGGAAGGACTCAAGACAAAAATGTCATATTAGAATGAAGTTTATGTCATGTTTGTATCAATAAAATGTATCTGATCCTTTCTTGAACATGAAAGGATTAATAAGATTTAGAGATTAGAGCCAGACAGAAATACTGCATGACATCTGCAGGAGCAAATTTAATAAAGGTTAAGAGCATGTGCACCCGGGTCTAAATCCTGGTGTTGGAGTCCCCTGGGCCTAAACCCTGGTGGCGAAAGGAACAGAGCCAAAAACATGACGACTCTTCCACTGATGAGGTGGTGGAGGGGAGGAGTAGAGTTACAGCATGAACAGCAGCTTGATTCAGCTTGAGGCTCTGTTTAAAGGCAGTGATGCTGATGCTGATGCGTGTGTGTCGCAGAGGGAGGACTCAGTCTGAATTTCTGCTTCAGCCGTATCACAGTAGTTAACACTTTTGCACATCAAGAAGGTCCTGGGTTTGATTCCACCTTCACACGGGGCCTGAGGGTGGAGTTTGCATGTTCTCTGTGTGTTCGCAACAGTTTCCTCTAGGTGCTCGGGTTTCCTCGGGGTGCTCCGGTTTCCCATACCGCTAAAATCATGTACAATAGTTCAAAGTGAATGAGTTTGTGAGTGTGACTGTGTGAAAACAAATGGAAATCAGCCTAAGGAACAATCTGATGTATTTTCAGCAGCTGTTCATGAACACACACTGTTCCAAACAAATATATAGACCAATATGGAATAGAGCAAACAGAAAACACTTTTATAAAAATAGATTAACTAAAACAGGTGAGGAGATAGTGTGAATATTGGCCTAATGTATGATGTGAGTGCGTCCTACCCTGGCTTTGATTATGGTCGGTCTGGGGTCCAAAATCCCCTGCATCTTTCTCAAGGCAGGAATTACAAAAAGATTACAGGTGACCACAGCCGACACGGGGTTTCCTGGGACAGTCGTCAGAGGCAGAGAGAGAGAGAGAGAGAGGACGGACAGAAGGGGGGGAGGAGGGGTGGGGTAGGGGAGGGGGAGAGGGGACATCACATGAGTACTGTCTCCTCAGCAGCAGCGGTGAAAATGTGACTCTAGCTCTCTACTTCACACACTACCTGGGAGAGCGAAGATGAGCTTACGGGCGCCGTCCATGTCCAGCGTGGCGAAGGTGGTCGGGAGGCTGCGGGGGAAGGCACAAGACTCAAGGTAACATCCAAACGTAGTCAAAACGTTTCTAGTTTGAGCTCCTAGAAACGTTTTCTGTAAACACGGAGTAGGCTCAGTGAATATTAGCATCCACATGAAGTCAATACACCTGAAAAAACACTGTTAGTAAATTAGTAAACAGACCATAGAGAAACATGGACGCTGTGTACAAGAAGGGGCAGAGTAGGATGTACTTTTTGAGGCGATTGGCTTCTTGCAGGGTCTGTGATACGCTTCTCTACATGTTTTATCAGTCTGTTGTGTCTAGTGTCCTTTTTTATGCTGTTGTCTGTTGGGGGGGCAGTGCAAGACAGAGGGACACTGAGAGGCTGAACGGCTCATTAGAAAGGCGGGCTCTGTGGTGGGTCTGGGTCTGGATTCAGTGGAGGAAGTGGTGGAGCAAAGAACGCTCTCCAAGATCAGGGCAATCTTGTCCAACCAGAGAAGCACCATGAGCTCCAGACTCCTCTCTCTGAGGTGCTCCAAGGACAGGCTCAAAAACTCTTTTCTCCCCAACGCTATCAGGCTTTATAATAAGGCCACTTCAGGGGGGAGGAGGGAGGGAGGGGTCTTCAGAACTGTCTTGCAGTGCCTTAACTTCTCTTTTAATGATGTGAAGGATTTTAATGTGTTTTATTGTCTTTTTTAACAATTTTGTATCTTTTAACTCTATCCTATGTTTGTATGTTTGTATGATTGCGAGCAAGGGACCAATGTACAATTTCCTTTTATGGCCAGATTCCCGGCACAAGATATTCTAATCATTTAGGTCGATACATGCGTCTTCTTTCCCATGCGTCTGAAACCCGCTCCCCATCACTGTTTGAAACATTAGCACAAAGGGCCTCTTGTTCAGCGATAGCCTTGGTCACCATCTGCATGGGCCTATCTCAAATGTACTCACAGCGTGTTCCTTCTTATCAAATTCGAAGGTCCTTTCAGTGCGCTTAATGTATCTCCCAAACTTTCCCGTCTGCAGCTGCGTATGACTCATCTCTCTTGTGACGAATGCTCATTGTTCTGTCTGACACACCTCCAGTATAAGATCATAGACATGTTTGTTGGGGGGACAGACAGACGCGGCATCGCTCCAGGTCCCGCTTCTGTTTGACTCTTTTCTGCGCAGAAAATGTCATTTTTGTACTCATCACTTCTGTGAATAAAACTGCACCAAAGGACAAGTTTGTTTCCTCTCGGTTTCATTCATTTGAGGCAATAGAATTTCCATAACAATTTGGTGTCAGAAGTGGTCTCGAAGGCTTGACCGTTGAAACGCAGGGGTCCGGATTCGGGGGACTGATCGCCCGGGATTCAAAACCAATCTCGTCGCTTTCCCATATCTCTGGACGGGCGGACTGACCGGACGTGCTGAGTTTCAACCGTCGCCTCTCGGGATTTTCACACGAAAACAAACGGTAACGTGTTTAATATTTGACTTTCTATGCTTCAGTGGTGAATCCGAGAGGCACTTGTGGGTGCAGTGTGCGTGCATGTTTGGCTGCCAGCTGGTGACGGTGCTGCTCATTCTAATCCAGGCTGTTGGGAATAAATCTAAGTTCGAGTCTTAGTCGGAGGTTAGAGTCCTCCGTTGTGAAAACAGGTTGGAGTCCTGTCAGAAAATCTAAGTTTATTCTTAGTCGGAGGTTAGAGTCCTTCGTTGTGAAGACGGTTAGAGTCCGGTCTAAATCTAAGTTTAGTCTTAGTCGGGGGGTTCGAGTCCTCTCGTTGTGAAAACAGGTTCGAGTCCTGTCAAAAAAATCTAAGTTTAGTCTTAGTCGGGGGGTTCGAGTCCTCTCGTTGTGAAAACAGGTTCGAGTCCTGTCAAAAAAATCTAAGTTTAGTCTTAGTCTGGGGTTCGAGTCCTCAGTTGATACTAGATCTGAGTTTGAAGTCTCAGATTCCAGCCATGTGGCTTAGAAGAAAAGGCAGAGTCACCAGCATGACTTTTATGAGTAAAAAACATGGTGATGATTTTAGGGCATGCACTGAAATGTGGGTGGCTGAATTAGGTTTTCCCAAAAATGGCTCCTTCAGCTTGAACCAATTGGAAAAGATTAAATCGCAATTGGATGCTCGAGAAACTGTGTTAAAAAAAGGCAGGTCTGTACGTGTGAAAGATTTGAATTATCTGGATGAGAACAGACGGTGGCTGAATGCGTGGATGACTGAGGCAAAGCTTAGGGAAAGTAGACAGAAACAATGTATAGGATCTGCGACTGATACTTCTCCATCTGCTTTTTTTTCGAGCATACCACCGATCCCACGTCAATACGACCGTAGGAACTCCACAGATGATTGGACCCCGCTGTACTCCGCTCTCTCACCCCCCGGTATCAAGCAGCAGCGGCACCTGCAGCAGCGGCACCTGCAGCACCAGCAGAAGCAGCAGCGTCAGCTGCCCTCCCTCCGGTGCTCCTCTTGCCTGCCCCAGAGGCTTCTGCATCAGCCCCTCCCCTCCTGTCTGGAGCAGGACACAGAGAAACTGCTCCTTCTCCAATCTCTCCAACCCACTCTGTGACACATGGTCTGGGCAAAATCACTCTAAATGACAATGGCATGACGCTGAGAGATGGAAAGACTTTACAAGCACCTATGATAGAATACCCTGGCCCCGAGGGAACCCCCGTTCTGGTTCTGCGTCAAATGGATCAGGAGATGAAAGACTCTGTCAAAGACTGGCCTTCTCCCCACCGCGGGGGTGATTCGATGGCAGACGCATTTCTGGCCTTTTGCAAAGCATGGCGTCCTACGGGCGCTGAAGTTAAAAAGCTTCTCCTCCTGTATTTAAAACCGGAGGGCTTCGCCAAGATAGAGCCCGCGGTCCATCGACAGAATTATGAGACTTTGCGAGCTCTGCAGGCGGAATGGACAGAGGCGAATGCATGGGAGACATATGTGGCCAACATAGTGACAGCTCTCAAGCGTGCGTTCCCAGTGAAATTTGATATGGGAAAGATTAAAGACTGCTCTCAAAAGACAAGTGAGTCAGTTGTGGACTTTTATCATCGTCTTGAGGATGTGTGCGTTGCCCACTCTGGTAGTCAAAAGCCAGACAATTACACTGCCGCAGCTGAGACCACATTCGAGGTGATCTTTAAGATGGCGTTCTGCGAGGGCCTTCCCCAACCGATCCAAGCCGCACTAAAACAGACTTTGGTGGGAGGTTGGCAGGATAATCGCATCCCGGAAATCCTCAGACACGCAAAGCATGCTGAAATGAAGAACACTGAGGAGAACGCTGTAAAAACTGGCGCGCAGGAGACGGCCCAGCATCAGGCCAATCTCACATTGATCAAAATGACGGGCAGACAATTCCGTCGTGGAGGTCGTGGAGGTAGAGGACGGAGAAGAGGTGGCCACGGACATTTCGAGAACAATCGTGACCACGGACATTTCGAGAACAATCGTGACCACGGACATTTCGGGAACGATCGTGTCCATGACGACCAGGACAAATGTTTCAACTGTGGTGAAATTGGACATTGGAATCGTGACTGTCCCCAGCCACGCCGAGATGCGGGACGGTGGAGTGGACGTGGACGGGGTGCGAGACCGGAGGACCAGCAGAGATTTTCTTCAGATTGATGTCTGGTTGACGTGGGATCTGACACAGCACCTGTACAGATGAGTAATGCACACACTCTTACACACAACACACTAACTGCTAACTGCAATGAAGACGCGCTTGCCACTGATTCACTGCTTGGCTTAATTGAGGATAGAATTAGGGAGTTAGAGAGCGGTGACAGGCCCAACACAGGGACCTACTTAGCTTATGAAAATGAAGCTTACAGAAAAATGCCAACTATTGTTTGTGAAATTGAGGGTAAACCGATCACTTTTTTAGTAGACTCTGGTGCAACCCACAGTGTGATTCAGACAAAGGAGCTCTCAATCAAATTAAGTGGCAGAAGTGTTTTTTCCACAAGTGCGAGTGGACAAACGGTACCGGAATCTTTTTCTGTTCCGATCAAATGCACTTGGGCAAACGAGCGTAACCCAGCAACAGCAAAACATTCATTTTTGATGTCTGACCTTTGTCCTGTAAACTTGTTAGGCCGTGATTTAATGATAAAATGGGAAGTTGTGATCACATCGACAGCAGAAGGCCTTAAAATAGACAGAGGTGCGTGCGCAACTAATTTTGTCAAAGTAAACACAAATTGTCTTATGTCTGTATATCAGTGGTGGTTTCATACTGCCAGCGCGAGTCATTTAATGGGGGTGGTTTCTCCATTTCTTAATCCAAAATCTGATATATTGAAAGCTGAGGACTTGCATTGTGTGTGTCATTTACACCATAGCCCTGATTGTGAATTTGAAGAAACGTTTAAAATGGGCTCAAATGACTGCTTGATTATTGCTGACGTGTACTTTGATGATTCCAAGTGTGCTGTTTCAGTAGAGTTAAGCCAGTCACAAAAACAATGCTATCGTCTTGAAAATTCAAGTCCTCATATTTCAATAGCAAAAGCAAAGACTGACACATGGCAAACCTTAGGCCTTTTTGTACGCAGATGTACTTTGGCAGAGGACTGGGAGGCGTGTGAACGTGGAGAAAATGTGTTTTATTCACAATCCGTTTGCGCGTATAAAATGTCTCATACGAAGACAGTTGATGTGCTAAATTCAGTGCTTTTGACGTCTTCATATGATAACAATGACGGACCAAATTTGACTCTGACTTGTTTGACTTCTCCGCTTGAGATTTCATCTTTGTTGTCACAAGTACCGGACAGTCTGTGGGCAAAAAGTAAACATGATGTTGGTTTGATCAAAAACTGTCCACCTGTTCGTATTGAAGCTAAATCTGATTATAGACCGAGGCCAGCGTCAGTATCCTTTGAGACAGGAGGCCATAGAAGGAATTACACCTGTTTTTGAATCATTTCTTGAGGCTGGCATTATTGTCCCATGTGAGGACTCCCCAGTGCAGACACCTATTTTCCCGGTAAAAAGAAAATTAGACCAGCAGATAAACCTACAGAGTGGCGTTTTGTGCAAGACTTGAAGGCTGTGAACGCTGCGATCATCTCTCCTGTTCCCAATGTGCCTAATCCACACACTCTTTTGAGTCAGATACCAGCAGATGCAGAGTGGTTTCTGTAGTGGACTTATCAAATGCTTTCTTTTCTGTACCTGTGGACAGGGATTCACAATTTGGTTTGCCTTCTGTTTTTAATGGAAAAAGATATACTTTTACTAGACTTTTGTCAGGGCCTAAAATCAAGCCCCTCGTGTTTTGTGAGGCTCTGAACCACAGTACTAGCGTCTCTTGTGTAGACAGACGGGACTGTTTTGATTAATTATGTGGATGATTTGATGATTGCTAGCCCACAAAAGACAATGTGAAGAGGACACAATTAAGCTTCTCCACATTTGGCTGAGGAGGGCCACAAAGTATCATGTTTCAAAGTTGCAATTTGTCAACAACAAAATGTTGTGAGTTAATTGGGTCACATTATAAACCTGAAGGTACAACCTTGTCACAAAAGCGATGTGTGGGATTTGTTGGGTGTGACGGCCATAGTTGATGCTCCGAAGCCTCAAACAAAAAGGAACTTCTATTCATTTTTGGGAATGTGTCTCATAATGCAGGCATTTTATCGCCAATTTCTCTGAGAAAGACAAGCCTTTAGTGATATGACTGTGGGGAGGAACATAGTGTGCGTCCTCTCCTCGTGTGGACTCCAGAGGCAGAGCAGGCCTTTGCAGACTTAAAAATAGCTTTGCAATCGGCTCCACTCTGGGAATCCCAGACCCAAATCAGCCTTATTGTTCAGTTTGTGGACGAGAGATGTGGATGCATGACATCAGTACTTTTGCAACAAAACATGGAGATCTACTGAAACCTGTTGGTTATTTTTCAAAACTTCTTGACCTGTGGCGAGTGAGGTCTCCTGCTTGTTTAAGAGCCATAGCTGCGTGTGAACAGCAGTGTTGGCATCACGTGACTTTGTTGGATTCTGCCAGCTTTTGTTGTTTGTTCCACATTCTGTTGCTTTGATACTACAGGAGCAGAAACTTCACATCTTTCTGCCTCTCGATGGCTCCGATATCACACACACTTTGGGATTGCCACATGTGATGTCATAAATGTTTACACTAATCCTGCACATTGTTACCCCTCCCAGGAGAGGGCACACCGCACTCAGATGGCAGAGCTGAATCAGATCTGTACTCAAGACCAGGATCTTCTTGATACACACTGACTAACCTGATTAAATCTATGTAGATGGATAGCATAATCGAGACCCGGACACGGAAGGTCGCCATGCTGGATACGCAGTGGGGAGACATTCAGTGTTATTCTTCCTCTCATCTGATGTCCTCGGCACAAATTGCACGAGTGGTTGGCGTTGACAGAGGGTGGCATCCGCAACGGACGGTCTGTTACAATATTCATGACTCCGCTATGCATTATGGGGTGGACGCAAGATTTTGGGGCACTGTGGAAAATAGAAACTTTCTAAAATCTGACGGCGGAAAACCAATTTTACACCACACACATGTTGCAGCATTGTTAGAGGCTAATCTTGCTCCATCTCAGATTGCAGTGTGTAAATGTTCTGCCCACACAGGTGCAACGGACTCTGTTTCATATGGGTAACGCTAGGGCGGACAGAGCTGCGAGAGCTGCTGCTAAACAGCTCCTCCTCATCAGCTTCCTTCTCCCTGCCCATGCTGTCTCCCAGAGGCCTCCTCTTTCCCCTCCGCCTCTGAAGGACCTCTGCTCACTCTCTTCCCTGAAGAGCGGCGCACGTGGGCGGAGAGTCTGGAGCTGTTTTCAAAATGGCGTCTGGGTATGGGCCAGATTTGAAGCCATGCCATCCCAAAAGATTATTTAATTGCTATGCTAAGTTAAACACTGGGTTAGGACCATGTGTCAACGGGGAAATATCCACTGGAAGTTTCAAGCAGTCAACAAATTTTGGTTTACAAAAGGATTTTCTCCATTGGCTGCAGAGTTTTGTAGAAGCTGTAGATCTGTGCACAGAATAACCCGGGTAGGCCGAGGTCTCTGGCACAAGCAGCTCCCCAGCTCCAACAAGACCAGATTGAACATCAGTCCAGCTGGACTCATTGAATTAACACCAGTGCAGGGAAACCATTTAGTCTAGTACATGGTGGGCTAAGTTTTCCAAGGTTGCAGCTTTACCCTAGCCACATAAATGCGACTCGCTACAGTAGCAAACGCCATTTTGACTGAAATTCTTGTAAAAAGGGGAATCTCAGAAGTTGTAGCGAAAATGGGTCGCCATTTGTTAAGAAGATGATACAACACAATGTGCTGATATTTGAAATTTGCTTTGAAAATCACAGCAGCTATCACCCCACATTATGGCTGTGGCTCGGCGGAGCGAGACAATTACACAATAAAATCAAAAATGGCCAAATGCTTGTCCAGGAAACAAACCTACGTGGCCAAAAACAATTGCTTGCACAATTGTCCTGCTGTACATGCGAATGAGAGTTGAGCAGCTAACAACCTGTTCCCCTTTGAGATTAGTTTGCCGCTCCCCCACGTCAGGAATGGGACAGCTGCGGGACCTCAACAGATGCCATCCTGTGCGAGGATGGCATGATAAGGTATTGTAATAACCTACAAACGTCTCTTCTGATCAGACGACAGGATGAGTCATCGGCCCTTCCCCAAGCGGGCGGGACCATCACTTCACAAACATCCAACCCGGCGACTTCTCCTGATAAGGAACTTCAAGCCAAAGGAGCTGGAATCACCATCGCTGGCTTGGCCCATTCCAAGTTCCTCGTACCACTCACCCGCTGTGTGAAAGTCAGGAGAGGCCAGCACTGGGATCCACGCATCGCACTGCAAACAACGTCCCAGCTCTTCTTGCGGAGGTACAACGGAAGCATAAGGAGGATCTTACCCCTCCCAACGCGAAAGGAGGGTCACACAACACTACCCTCCCAACGTAAAACATTGTTAGAACATACAATGTTAGTGCATCAGGAGAAAAGTGCTGGTAACTCCACTCTAGGTCATAGATGAGCGAAGATAGGTAACACAAGAAGATCAACAAGTGACAATCAAGTCCAGGATGCACAACGGCGGGAGCACGGCCCCTGGGGGGCCATCCATTAGGCAGCAGGGCATTTGCGGGATGAGAAGACTTTGTGTGTGCTATGTTCAATTCCTTCCTCATTGAGTGTTTCACTGTATGGTTTGAAGGTCGGGAGAATAAAAAGAACAATCAAACACAGGTCGTTGTCAATTACACTCTAACACCTCTTCATTTACATCAAAACGTGTGAAGAGGGAAGATGTGGCGAAATGGATTTTGCGTGGTACGTGTTTTGGACTCAGTCATGAATCAACACCGCGTATGTACACACTAATTTGTGGTATCAATAATGCCAAAATCTTAGCAGAGTCATAAAATCGCTCAAATTGTTACATTTGTACTCATAATGCTATTGCTATCAAACCAACATCACACCTTAACATGGTCGATGCATTTACACATTTTCCAAAGATTAGATATTCATCTGTCTCTGTTGATTAATTTCCTGAGACGTCACGAAGCTGTTAAGGTAAATGTCTCCCCACTCCACACGGTTGTTAGTTCAGATTACTTTCAATTATTGGTTTAATGATGTATTAGATCCAATTTATTTGGCCGGGTGGAACATATCAGACCTGGTACTAAATTTGTATGTTACACTTATCCGTGACCATTTACAGATTCTCCTATACAGATTGGGACGGCTCCCCGTATGATCATAATGTGTTTAAATGTGTCTAACCCGTCTCACAGGTACTTTTTTCATGGTAATTCAGCTTTACAACACTTAACAGGCCGCATCCGGCGGTTAGTACATGTGCACTCCATACTTCTCTGGTTCTGCGATTCAACCGGGCCTAATCTTGAAGGGTTAGTTTTGTGGCTGTGTGGCTTCTATGTCAATGATGAAGCTAATTTAAATGGCAATAGGTCGCTGTGCTTGATGCTAGCTTCAGATCACTCTTACATACCTCATACATTCCTATGATGCGATGAGGGTTAAGCGCAGAATTCTATGTGCGTCATGATGCAGTAAGGGGGACCGGACGTTCCAGCTGATACAAACTGATGGACCAAGCACAACATAACGTACTTCTTCTCATGTTTCCCCAGGTCGGGTAGGAAGGGCTGATATGCTATTGAATGGCATACCTTGACAATATCGGTTTTCAAGTTTTGTGAGAATTCAAACTAGTCCCTATTCTAGAGGGCAACAGCGTAGAAGGTACTGCGATAGCGTGCCGGTTGCTATACAAACCAGGATTGTTTTGGCTCATTTGGTTGCCTCAAGTTGGAGGTGTTTGTGTTTTACTTAATACAGACCGCACTTATATTCCATGATAAACAGATCGCTGACGATGGCTTCAATGCACAGGGTATACGACAATCTAAACCACAGCGATTCTAACCGTGATTTGTTTATAACGATGCTCGAGGGACGGAACCGTGATTTGTTTATAATCCCTGATGCTCGTGTCTAAAGTTTTCCATTTTTAAATCAAGTTTAAACACGTCTGGCTCCGGGTAGTCACATGTGTACTTCACGGATCCTGACTCAACTGGACTAATAACTGAATGGTGTGAGGCTTGTTGGCTTCAATTTCATATTGTGAAGCTACCATTTAATTGGATAGGTCGTTGTGCTCTGATGATAGCTTCAGATCACTCTTACATCATCTCTACCATTCCTAGATCGCGAGGTAAGCGCGATTTTGCTGCTCATGATGCAGTTTGGGGACGGACGTTCCAGATGATCACAAACTGTGGACCAAGCCAACAAAAGTACTTCTCTCCTTGTTCCCCCAGGTCGGTGTAGGGAAGGTTATGCTTAGAATGGAAACCTTGAATTATCGTTTTCAAGTTTTGTGAATTCAACTGTAACTATTCTAGAGGCCAACAGAGTAGAAGTAAATGCGTTGCCGTGCCGTGCTTTACAAAACAGGATTGTTTTGGATCATTTGGTTGCCTCAAGTGGAGGTGTTTGTGTTTTACTTAATCAGACCGCTTGTTGTACTTATATTCCTGATAACAGTGCCGATGATGGGATCATTGCACAGGGTATTCGAAATCTAACCACTTTGCGCGATGCGGTTAACCGTGATTTTGTTCTAGATGCTTCATGGTTTTCAGACTGGCGAGCGTGGTTGGTTCAAATAGGTACTGGACTTGGAGTAATATTAGTACTGCTAATAGTGCTGTCATGTTGTGTCATTCCTTTGATCCGTTCATTGATCCGACGTATGATCTCGTCGACACTCGTTCAACACACTTCTCTTAACCTGCATGTTGACTGTCTTGATGAGGACAGTGATCCATTTAGTGAGATGTTACTTGATGATTTTGAGTAAATTGGTTTGTATGTCTAACCCATTTTATGACGGATTTTCTTAAACCTACTAGGTGTGAAAGTTTTGATGTTCCGGGGTTTATTATATTTTACTTATATTTTACTTATATTTTACTTATATTTTACTTATATTTTACTTGATATATTTCATTTACTTATATTTTACTTATATTTTACTTATATTTTTTAGTAGTTGATATATTTTTAGTACTTAATAGCATGTGTGTGATTGATTTAAGATAATCAAAGGGTGGATTGTTATGGCCAGATTCCCGGCACAAGATATTCTAATCATTTAGGTCGATACATGCGTCTTCTTTCCCATGCGTCTGAAACCCGCTCCCCATCACTGTTTGAAACATTAGCACAAAGGGCCTCTTGTTCAGCGATAGCCTTGGTCACCATCTGCATGGGCCTATCTCAAATGTACTCACAGCGTGTTCCTTCTTATCAAATTCGAAGGTCCTTTCAGTGCGCTTAATGTATCTCCCAAACTTTCCCGTCTGCAGCTGCGTATGACTCATCTCTCTTGTGACGAATGCTCATTGTTCTGTCTGACACACCTCCAGTATAAGATCATAGACATGTTTGTTGGGGGGACAGACAGACGCGGCATCGCTCCAGGTCCCGCTTCTGTTTGACTCTTTTCTGCGCAGAAAATGTCATTTTTGTACTCATCATTCTGTGAATAAAACTGCCCCAAAGGACAAGTTTTGTTTCCTCTCGTTTTCATTCATTTGAGGCAATAGAATTTCCATAACAATAAAGCATATATTTATCTATCTAGAGCGTATATAGGAGTGGACTGAACGAGTGTGACATCACCATAGTGTTAGCCTTAATGCGGAAGAGGCTAATTTGAACATGAGCTAGCAGGAACCCATTTCCTTATATGGGTATTTATCCTGCAGCGTTAGCTTTGGGCCGAAACAGGAATAGACGTGTTGCTAAGACGGTTGCAAAGGAAAGCTGGAGTTTTCCCTGTGAATAAAGGCATTAGTCAATCCTTATACAGTATGTATAATGTCTGGATTTATAAAGATAATATCACGATATAAACACCGGGATCACAGAGAGCACTAAACCACAGAGCACAGGCCATTGATCTGAAGGGGAAAACATTTTGGAGAACCGGAGCTTGAAAATGACTAACTACTGCAGACTGTTGTTATGATCAGCTCAGTCTTAATTGCACAAAAAGTTTACTTAAAAGATCTATACTGGCAAACGTATTGTTTCTTACCCTGGTTTCATAAAAACACGTCCAAAATGGATCTGAGCGTGGAGGTCTATGTCCATCACCTGTTTTAGGTAATCCTGTAATCACAAACAACAACAAAGGAAATACACCAGATTTAACCATGACCGATCGAAGAGTTTCAAATGAATGAGAATATCTATAAGCATGTATTTGTGTGTCAGATCGTGCACATCGTGGGGGTCACATTACAGCCAGGTCTGAAAGCAAAGTGGTTTTCAGCAACAAAAAATGGATATTCATCACCTCGAGCCAGATTCATGCAGCTAAAATCTGGAAGTCTTCTTGAAAATGTTAGACAGGCTTTACAATGTTCAAACCCAGGTTAAAAACAGTTCTGATTCGCTGTGAATACAACTGAAGGATATCTTTTCAATATACTGTGATTATTTATGATTTTTTGTTAGGCACTTTGAGTTGCCTTGTGTATAAACTGTGCTAAACTAATCATCTTGGATTAATAGTATAGTATAATAAAAAAGGAGAAACTGAAGCCGGGGGTGAATTTGAGCTTAATTCTCCAAAAGGACATTAGTTAAAACCTCTCCAACTCTCCTTTGTACTGAAAGTATGAGAGTTGCATTTCTCTGACTCAATATGTACATCTCATTGTCACAGCTCTATTAAAGCTGCACTAACTGACTTTGGGATTTTGAAGCCGCGGACTCGCTGGCCTCGCTCTTTCTGCTCCCCTCCCCGCACCCACGAAGCTATCGCCCCCCACACACACCCACTGTTGGGACGGAGCTAGTGTCTCCCAATATGGATAATACACGAATATGGATTTGTACGTGGATGCCGTGACCATAGAACGATAGAACCGGGAAGCGCAGAGGAACGGGACTTTCTTTTGGATGGCTGTCTCGCTGTGTAAGCAGTAACCGGTGACGAAGACACACGAAGCTTCAGGTTAGCTCCGCCACTTGTTGTGCTAACTCAGCTGTCTATGCTAACGGAGACCTGTAGATTTCTCACTAAAGTGGGGGCTAGTGGTGCGCTGTGATTGGTCACAATCTGCGACCCGAAACACATTCTCTTCCTTGTTTCATCAAAACTCAATCTAAAATATAATGTCACGCCAGCCCAAATCTGCACTACTTTTTCTTCAAAAGGACGTATATCCCAATGCACTGCATGGACATGGATAGCTTTTTTGTAATGAATACAAAAATAAAGTCAGTTAGTGCAGCTTTAACTGGCATCATGAAAGTACATTTCAATAGTGCAATTCTGTGTCCTGCCACACGGTGTCAGTAGAACACAGTGTACCTTCTCCCCCATGGACACGCCTCCAGAGGTGATGATGACGTCTGCTCGGCTGATGCCTTCATTCAGAGCGTTCAGGAGGTCGTCAGGGCTGCATAAAGCACAAACAGTGGTACAGTCGTTAAGAACCGCGTTTACTGGACATTGTAAAACTGTTTTGATTCAGGCTGTTCTGAGCTTTGAAATGAGCTATGACAGAGCTGAAGTTGGCTGAATGACAAATGTTTACCATCTAACCAGCTACATTAGCACCATTAACTGAATTTTGTGACCTAATAAAAGCAAATGTCTGTATATACAACTAAAGTAATCAGCTGGTCTCTCTCTCAGGTCTCAGCCTGCTCTCTCTATGGTCTCTCTTCTCTGGTCTCTTCTCCATGCTGTCTCTCTGCTCTCTCACTCTCTGGTCCCTCTCTTGTCTCACTCTGGTCTCACACATTTCCGCTCACACATCCAAGCAGTTGTCAAGCACAGAACAATAAAGTAGTGAATGTTTTGGGGAGTGTAGTGTCGTACTTGTCCCCTACGATTCCCAGGTTGATGGTGGGGTACCCGTGCTCCTGGATGGTGGCCAGCAGAGTGGAGCGGTTGCTGTCCCGGATCTTCCCAGGATGGAGGTCGTCCTCTGGGTTTAGCAGCTGCAAACCACACAACACAAGTCATTTGAACATATTTTGAAGATACAGTATATTAAAGAGGCTGTTTGTGAAGTTCTTCTCAGCTTTTAATTGTGTCCAAAACAGGCACCAGAGTTGGATTACAAGCTGATTAAATCTTATCCCTATGTGGGTAGTAGTCAGTAACATAAGCCCCATTTCCACCAGCCTGACTTGGCCCTCCTCTCCTGTACTCTACTCTACACTACCCAGATTGGGAGTGTTTTTATCCGTCCTGTTTAACAGGTACCAGGTCCTTCTTCAGTCCCTCTTGACTCTGGTTCTATCCAGTCCGAGCTGGTACTAAAGTTTTCTAACTGACTTATGTTCTAACTGGTTACTTGTTATTTGCGTGTAGGTTGCGAGGATACGAAACCAGATAATGAAGCAAAATGGAAACGCAAACCAGGTAGAGTAGAACAAAGAAGGGCTGGTGGATGCAGGGCAATAAGAAGAGCTTCAAGAATCAGGTAATATGTATTATGAAATCTGCAAAAGCTTCAGGAAAGAAGAAATCCACAGATGCAACCATTCAGAATGTCCAGGTAGGTCCACTGAGGGAGCTGAAGAGCACCAGCAGGATGTAGGACTGTCACCCTCAAAGAGGCGCTCGTGTGCAGCCCATTGTGACGTGTTGTAGGGAGAAGGGAGCCAGCTGAGGCTCGGGCATCTGTTTCGACCTTCTGGACGTCTCCCTGGGGAGTTCTCCCGGTCATGGAGATTCCGGGGAAGACCCAGTGCACATTATGTCTTGAACGGCTTGGGATTCTCCCAGATGAGCTAAAGTAGTGTGAGTAGAGGGAAGTCTGGGAATCTTTGCTCGGACTGCCGCCTCCATGACCCAGGCTCAGATAAAGTAGATAAAGAACATGGATGGATGTTCAGTCGGCACACAGTTATTGGCCAGAGGGCTGCTGGAAGCCATGATTACTACAGCATTTTAACAGATACTGATATGTTGTGAGTAGGAAACGAAACCAGGAAGAGTAGAGTGTAGTAGAGTAGAGTCGAGGGCTGGTGGAAACAGTGCTATACTTATCTATAAGGAGACAAGTGGAGGACTCTGAACTTCTTGAATTAAGCAAACGTTTGTATAATGTTCTGTCACCAGTTTCAAAAATGTTGACTTTATTTACTCATACAAAACCAAAGAAATGAAATATAACCAACACAACCATGCACCAAACCTAAATAGAAAATACAAAGAACATGTCTGTAGCAAAAAGCCTCAAGACAACACACCCAAATGATAATGTTTCCAAATGAAAGGAAGGCGTACGGTTTGTGTGTGTGTCCATACCATATTTGTACCAGTCCTGCTGACCCACCTCGTTGCCCGTGGACATGACCGCCACCACAGGGAACTTCTGCACCTCCACCTCCGTGACGCCCACCGTGGCCAGGAGCCCGATCTCCGAGGGGCCCATGTGGGTGCCCTTGGCCAGCACGCATTCCCCCCGCTTTATGTCGTGACCTATGGGCCTGGGAACAGGGCATAACACAAGACTTGGATCAGATAAGTGTCCGTAGCTTTGCAGCACTGTCATGTTCAATTCAACTCATATCTGATTCAGACACATAAATGTCCATAAAAATCCTTAAAAACTATGAAAAGTACAGACAAACATACAATATTCTCAACATTCTGTATAGACACTTCAGACGACGCCAGGACCTTCAACATGCACTGGGAAGGTTTGCAGGTGAGTGTGAAGCAGCAGAGATAAGAATCAACACCTCCCAATCACATGGTGCTCGACCGCAAAAAAGGTGCCTTACTCTCTTCCACTTGAGGTGCCTTCCTCAAGTGGAAGAGTTCAAGTATCTCAGTGTTTAGGAAATGTTGTGGTGAAGTGGAAGTGGTTCCCAGGGAAAGTTGGATACCCCAGCTTTAAATTGGACATGGCCCAATCAGGTTTTGTTGACGTATTGAAGGCCACTAAGATGCCACTGACCTGATATCTTGTCCGGGACGAGCCTGGACTAGGATTCGTACCTCCAACTCTTCTGTGCCCTAGAAAAAAACGAAATCCCCCGTTATGCTTATGTTACAGCACAAAGTTTCAAAGAACCTATAGTTTAGCATTGTGGTGGAGGGCAGCTGAAAAACCTTTCCTGGTAGCTATAGTAACAGTCAAAATTCAGATTTTGACTGTTACTAAATTCAGATTCATGCATGTTCAGGGGGTGAAATTAAGGCTCAAAGTGCAGAATTTGACATCTCTCGAGCAAAAACAGACTCTCTCTCTGGTCTCTCTCTCTGGTCTCTCTCTCTGGACTCTCTCTGGACTCTCTCTGGACTCTCTCTGGACTCTCTCTGGACTCTCTCTGGTCTCTCTCTCTGGACTCTCTCTGGTCTCTCTCTCTCTCTGGTCTCCCTCTGGGTTCTCTCTCTGGTCTCTCTCTGGACTCTCTCTGGACTCTCTCTCTGGTCTCTCTCTCTGGTCTCTCTCTCTGGTCTCTCTCTCTGGTCTCTCTCTCTGGTCCCTCTCTCTGGTCCCTCTCTCTGGTCCCTCTCTCTGGTCTCTCTCTCTGGTCTCTCTCTCTGGTCCCTCTCTCTGGTCTCTCTCTCTGGTCTCTCTCTCTGGTCCCTCTCTCTGGTCTCTCTCTCTGGGTTCTCTCTCTGGGTTCTCTTTCTGGTCTCTCTCTCTGGTCTCTCTCTCTGGTCTCTCTCTCTGGTCTCTCTCTCTGGTCTCTCTGCTACACCTCTACCTCTGTACTCACATTCTACCATTTTACTCAAACATGTTAGACTCATACATACTGCAAAGTTGATTCTTACGTCTTCGGACTCTCTCAGCAGCTCTGTGTCCTCCACTTGTACCACGGCGTCGGCTCCGCAAGGGATGGGGGCCCCTGTGGTCACTCTCATCACCTGGCCCGGCATCACTGTGTGCGTGGGCTGCACAAAAAGACTCTTAAACAACCATATTGCCCCACAAACGACTAGTATTGTTTCAGTTGACATACCTGCTCTCCAGCTTGTGATTCGCCAATGATAAAGCGGTCGCCAGGTCCGTCAGCCGCTGGAAAATAATAAGCCAATTAGTGATTTGCGAAATGTGGTGATGTAGGTACAGAAACTTAGGTCAAGTCCATAGACAGGTGGACAAGGCCAACCGGATAAGTTTTGCTCCATCTGGCTCTTGCTCCTATTGACTTACAAGAAATTACATCTGAAAAATCCTCTTGCTCAGTAACCCTTTGTGTCACTCACCATTATGGGCTTTAAAATATGTGGTGTTTATATTGTGATTTTTTTTGTAAATCCAGATACAGTGTAAGCCGTATAAGGATTGACCAATCAAATGCCTTAATTTGCAGGAGAAACAATAACTTGCCTTAGAAACCAGGTTAACAACATAACCGCCCCTGTTAATAGGCAAAGCTAATGCAGCAGAAGAAATGCCCATAAAAGGAAATAGGCTCCAGCTGGCTTTTGTTCAAATCGGCTTCTACTTTTGACACACACTATGGTGATGTCACACGTGGTCAATCCATTCCTGAAAAAAGGACAAGGGTCATGTCGCTAGGATGTATTAGAGCTACCTCTGCAGGACCAGAGAAACATGTGAGCCTTCTGAGTTCCACTAATCAGAGCAGGACAAACGCAAGCTGAATCTTTGGCAAAAAAGTGTGGATTTACAAAAAACAAATGGATTTTTATTTGTTCACGATGACAAGAGACACTGAAATCCTCACGAACCCTAAATTCTGCTAGTTCCCAGTCAGCTGAGGACGAGGCCTTACAGTGAACACTGAGGTCTATTTGGAATTCTCCAATCGAATCCAATACAATCCACTTTTGTTATATCGGTGCACTTTATTAATATCTGTAGGGCAATTCAATCCTCTGCATTTGACCCATCCTGATGCCGCGAAGGCTTATGTCAGGAGCAGTGGTTGCCGTAGTAACAGCGCCCGGGAACCCATCTCCGGAGGAAACCTACTCGGGCGCAGGGAGAACATGCAAACTCCACTCAGAAGGACCTTGTTCCAACCGGGATTTGAACCCAGAGCCTTCTTGCTGAGAGGCGAGAGTGCTAGCCACCGTGCCACCCATGAATAGCACCTTTCATAAAAACAGTTTCAAAAGTTCTGCACAAAAAACACAATTGTGTCTGAGGTTGCAGTACCGCTGGTGTCCACCGGCTTAAGCAGCGACACCCTCCAGATCATATTTATATCCATGTATATACCATGGAAGATGTAGGCAGACTTCAATCTTGCTCTGTGTGCAGATTGTCCCCATTCATAATTAGAGTGAAGGAGTAATCAGAGGCCAAAACTATAGGGCCTTAGCTTCACGTAGTGCACAGCCATTTGTTTGTGCTCCAAGGGATTCTCAGACACGGTACTCTTTTCATGTTTGAATACATAACAATAAGTAGCATGTAAGCGAGTATGGCACAATGAAAAAAAAGCATGCACCTCTCACCTCTCACAGCATAGCCGTCCTTGACCGAGGCGGGGAAAGGGGGCAGGTTGTCTTTGGCATAAACGTCCTGAGCGAGCACCCGACCCATCCCATCTGAGGAGGGGCACAAGGTCAGAGGTTACACCTAAAGACAGGGGGCAGTGTATATTCCAGTATTTAAGGGAAAGGGTTTAGTCACCTAATTGCATCTCGTGACAGGGGTCATCTGCGACACAAACGACACTATAAGCGGTCAGTGGCTCGAGAAGAATGAAGGATGGGATGTTCTGGCCTCTAGCATGTATCGAGTTGTTGTGAGGATTGTACATGGACTTATATTAGGAACGGGTGAAACTCGGAAAATATTGTTCAAAAGTCCATTTACTTCTGTAATTCAACGTACAATGTGAAACTAATAAAGTGTGTGAAAGTAGCTGCTGTATGTTATAAGGCTGTAAATCCCTTCACACACACTTACTACACTTTTCTAACCACCTGAACTCACGACTGGTGATGTGCGTCTCTCTGAAGACCAGAGAGAGAGAGAGAGACGCAAACGTTTTTTAAATCCGATTTTAAATAAAGGTAACTGTCATGTTCTACAAGCGGTTATAGAGTGTTGTTTATGATCTTGTTGGACTATTCAGGCGGTGAAAGACCAGAAAGAGACCAGAGAGAGATACCAGAGATAGACAAGTGAGAGAAGATAGACCAGTGAGAGAATGAGAGACTAGAAAGAGACCAGTGAGAGAATGAGAGACTAGAAAAAAACCAGTGAGAGAAAAGAAGGAGACCAGAGAGAGATCAGAGAGAGATACTAGAGAGAGACCAGAAAGAGACCAGAAAGAGACCAGAGAGAGACCAGAAAGAGACCAGAGAGAGACCAGACAGAGACCAGACAGAGACGAGAAAGACCAGACAGAGACTAGAGAAAGACCAGAGAGGGACCAGAGAGAGACCAGAGAGAGAGAGAAGACAGAGACCAGTGAGAGACTAGAAAGAGACCAGAGAGACCAGAGAGAGACTAGATTGAGACACCAGAGACTAGAGGGAGACCAGAGAAAGACAAGACAGAGACCATAGTGACAGACCAGACCAGAGAGAGAAAGACTGCCAGGCTATTGTCGTAGTTATAAGTCTTGATCGAGTATCATGTACACTCCAACAATTGTTGTGCAGGATTTTTATGCGCACAATAGTGAGGGTGCACAACAGTGAGGACGCACAATAGTGAAGACGCACAATAGTGAAGACGCACAATAGTGAGGACGCACAATAGTTAGGAAAGACTGAATCTGAGTCATGAAAGCTGAGGAGGTGTCGCTCAGTAAGAAAGAGTTTGTGGCATTATGGAATAGTCTCAGTGTTGAACTAAAATGACCACAAAATGTAATACATTTGAAAAAGAAATATAAGGAAGACATTGTTGAGCAAAAATTGAGTCAGATGTGGTTGTGTTGCGTACACATGTGCAGATGTGGTTGTGTTGCTTACATATGTGCAGATGTGGTTGTGTTGCTTACATATGTGCAGATGTGGTTGTGTTGCTTACATATGTGAGGTTGTGTTGCTTACATACGTGCAGTTGTGGTTGTGTTGCTTACATATGTGTAGATGTGGTTGTGTTGCTTACATATGTGCAGATGTGGTTGTGTTGTTTACATATGTGCAGATGTGGTTGTGTTGCTTATGTGTGTAGATGTGGTTGTGTTGTTTATGTGTGTAGATGTGGTTGTGTTGCTTATATGTGCAGATGTGGTTGTGTTGTTTACATATGTGCAGATGTGGTTGTGTTGCTTACATATGTGCAGATGTGGTTGTGTTGCTTACATATGTGTAGATGTGGTTGCTTACATATGTGCAGAGGTGGTTGTGTTGCTTACATATGTGCAGATGTGGTTGTGTTGCTTACACATGTGCAGATGTGGTTGTGTTGCTTACACATGTGCAGATGTGGTTGTGTTGCTTACATATGTGTAGATGTGTTTGTGTTGCTTACAAATGTGCAGATTTGGTTGTGTTGCTTACATATGTGAGGTTGTGTTGCTTACATTGTACGTGCAGATGTGGTTGTGTTGCGTACAGATGTGCAGATGTGGTTGTGTTGCTTACATATGTGCAGATGTGGTTGTGTTGCTTACATATGTGCAGATGTGGTTGTGTTGCTTACATTTGTGAGGTTGTGTTGCTTACATACGTGCATATGTGGTTGTGTTGCTTACATATGTGAGGTTGTGTTTCTTACATACGTGCAGATGTGATTGTGTTGTGTACATACGTGCAGATGTGGTTGTGTTGCTTACATATGTGCAGAGGTGGTTGTGTTGCTTACACATGTGCAGATGTGGTTGTGTTGCTTACATATGTGTAGATGTGGTTGTATTGCTTACATATGTGCAGAGGTGGTTGTGTTGCTTACATATGTGCAGATGCAGTTGTGTTGCTTACATATATCCAGATGTGGTTGTGTTGCCTACATATGTGCAGATGTGGTTGTGTTGCTTACATATGTGCAGATGTGGTTGTGTTGCTTACATATGTGCAGATGTGGTTGTGTTGCTTACATATGTGCAGAGGTGGTTGTGTTGCATACATATGTGAGGTTGTATTGCTTACATACGTGCAGATGTGGTTGTGTTGCTTACATATGTGCAGATGTAGTTGTTGAGTAGCTGACTTACACTGTTTGACTAAGTTAATTTACATCACTGTATGTTGAATTTTCCGGAAAAAACATTTAAATAAACAGTACATTTTAGATCAATATGGTTAGAATTCCATACGTTTTAAACTTTCTCCTACTCCTTTTGAGCCTCATTTTCGGAGTGTACCCCTTGTCAATAATTGTATCATTTAATTATCATTATTACTATTATTATTTTTTTTTACAATTGACCGACTGCGACATTATGAGTTGAACGTCTTGCATGTGTTTTAACAGCAAAATAAAAACACAATAAGACCTCACCTCAGTATGTGTACGTCTGTGTAAGATTCAACAAACTAATAACCGCCCTAATTAGTGGAAATGAAATATCTTTGCGTATTATCTTCAGTGGCGACAAACTACAAAACTGTGCGGTCCGACAGTCGCTCATTAGATACAAGCACAGAATGTGTTGTTTCTCTAAATCAGCATCAGACAAAACCCTCTGATCTATTTTTACTCTTTAAGACTTTTCTTTTGTCTCAGAACAGCGGCACAAACGGCGTGTCCACGTGCGCCGCTGTCATCCTGCATCAGTTATAATCACATTTAATGGCGCGCACATGAAAGCGGACATGGGACTATATATAGCCGCGCGTGGAGCAGCTTTAAGGTATTTTTGAAGCAGGATTTTTCTCGACCTCCTACTCGCGCCTCGCTCTCCCACGCGCAGCTCATGTAATATATTCCTTACATCTAAAAATAGTCCAACACATCATATGGGAAAAGTAAATTAATAATGTATGCATGTTATTCGCTACAAAGATGCGATGTAACAGAAGGCGAGCTCGTCAGATGGGTTGTGTATTGTTTGGAATAAAGCTAGAGTACCTCTCTTTGAAACCACAAAAAACCCAAAAAGGTGATACAAACCCATGTCTAGTTCCTCGCTTTCAATCTGTTTTCTTCCATCACTAAATCCACGTTCATGTACTTTTAGCCTCTGTCAAATCTTTAGTTAAAGTGATAGTCTGGAACTCTAAATGAATTACACATTTTAAAAATTGTGTTAAATTGACCTCCTGGCCTTAAATGTTGATATAAAATAAGTAATTTTATTAATTCTAATATTACGGGTAAGTCCCGCCTTCCCTGCTCTTAGCTATAGTTCAGAATCCACGGTGCCGTTGAAGTTAACCAATCGAGTCATGCCAAGGGCTGTCAATCATCTGCGCTGATGCTCGCAGCTGCACATGCGCAGTTGTTTGTTTTCACGGAGCCTCCGAATCAAGCCTCTATTAGTCTCTGGAACTACAGGAAAACTGAACAAAGAATTCTGAACATCCGCGCTGAGGTACTTATGTATATACTGAACCTATATCCATAATCATTTATATACTGAACCTATATCCATAATAATTTATATACTGAACCTATATCCATAATCAGATCCTCTGCAGATGTGTCCTAAAAATTTTCAATTAATGAAAACAGCTATTTCCGGGTTTGCCGCGATCGCTTTTTTGTGTGCATTAAAACATTTTTTTTTTCATGAAAACGTTAACAAATCATTTTGAAAACCTCTGTGCATGTGTATTAACGATGTATATGTATAATGTGTTCTCTGATTAACATTTAAAAGTGTTACGGAAACGTTGGCGTAGACCAATCAGAACGGAAGGGGGAGGGAGCTTGCGTCGTTTTTTTCAAATCAAGTACCTCTCTCTTGTTCTGACAAACTGCAGACAATCACTTTAAAGTTAACTTTACTTCATTTTCTCCATAGGGAATGTTTGACCCATCCTTTATTGTCACTGGGGCCTCTGTCAGGAGCAGTGGTCGCCGTAGTAACAGGGACCCATCTCCAGATGTGGGTGCTCTTGGTCAAAACCAGAGCTGGAGGATTTTACCTATAGTTCATGTTATTAGTGGAGCACCTGGAGGAAATCTACGCAGACATAAGGAGAATATGCAAACTAAACCCAGAAAGGCCAGGATGTTCTGACTGTAATTCGAAGCACATGGGGACTGGCCTCCTGCTGGGGTCCCGAGTCAGGACTAAACATGGGGACTGGCCTCCTGCTGGGGTCCCGAGTCAAGACTAAACATGGGGACTGGCCTCCTGCTGGGGCCCCGAGTCAGGACTAAACATGGGGACTGGCCTCCTGCTGGGGTCCTGAGTCAGGACTAAACATGGGGACTGGCCTCCTGCTGGGGTCCCGAGTCAGGCCTAAACATGGGGACTGGCCTCCTGCTGGGGTCCTGAGTCAGGACTAAACATGGGGACTGGCCTCCTGCTGGGGCCCCGAGTCAGGACTAAACATGGGGACTGGCCTCCTGCTGGGGCCCCGAGTCAGGACTAAACATGGGGACTGGCCTCCTGCTGGGGTCCCGAGTCAGGCCTAAACATGGGGACTGGCCTCCTGCTGGGGTCCTGAGTCAGGACTAAACATGGGGACTGGCCTCCTGCTGGGGCCCCGAGTCAGGACTAAACATGGGGACTGGCCTCCTGCTGGGGCCCCGAGTCAGGACTAAACATGGGGACGCAGCGATTCAGGTTCATACAGCTAAAATCTGGAACAGTTTTCCTGAAAGTTCTTCTAGGATTCTATGTTCAAATTAAGGTTAAAAACAGTTCTGTTCAGCTGTAAGTGAAGTATTGTATCTTTACTAAATGTTGACCGAAATTAGATTTTTAGATACTTTATAATTATGCTACAAAAGAGTCGAGTCCATATATTCTCCAAACTGGTGCTAATTGTACTATTGCACATGTATTCCAATGTGGTTTTACTGCAAATGGCAAGGCAAGGCAAGGCAAGTTTATTTGTATAGCACAATTCATACACAAGGCAACTCAAAGTGCTGAACAAAACAAGAAAGCATTAAAATCATAAATAATCACAGAACATTAAAAAGAAAGATAAAAATATAAAATCCCTCAGTTGTATGCACAGCTAAACAGCACCGTTTTTAACTTGGTTTTAAACATAGTCAGAGAGGAGGCCTGTCTCACATCTTCAGGAAGACTGTTCCAGATTTTAGCAGCATGAATCTGAAAAGCAGCCTCCCCATGTTTAGTTCTGACTCTGGGCACTAACAGGAGTCCAGTCCCTGTGCTCCTCAGAGTCCGGGCTGGTTCATATGGGACTAACATGTCACTAATATAGTTTGGTGCGAGGCCATGGAGAGACTTGTACACAAGCAAAGCTGTTTTAAAGTCTATTCTCTGAGCCACAGGAAGCCAGTGCAGAGACCTGAGGACCGGACTAATATGGTCGTACTTCCTGGTTCTAGTCAGGACTCGAGCTGCTGCATTTTGAATGTACTGCAGCTGTTTTACAGCCTGTTTGGACAGACCTGTGAGCAGGCCATTGCAGTAGTCTAACCTACTGGAGACAAATGCATGGATAAGAATCTCCAAGTCTGCTTTAGACACTATGTTTTTGATCCTGGCAATGTTTTTTAGATGGTAAAAAGCTGCTGATGTTACTGATTTGATGTGGCTATTAAAATTTAAGTCTGAGTCCAGTATTACCCCTAGATTTCTGACCTTGTTTGAAGGTTTTAGAAATGGCAAATAAAAGGAAACTTAAATCTGTATCTGAAACAAAGTTATTGACAATACTACTTATAGTTTTGGAAAAGACAGAAAACATCTTACTGGAAAAACTGGATAAACATGATTGGGCAGTTTTGGATTAGATTAGATTATCGTTATGTAATGGGTATGTGTCTGTATTGTTCTGTGTGTGGGTGTGTCTGTGAGTGTGTGTGTGTGTCTGTGTGTGCCTCTCAGTGTGTGTATGACTGTCTGCGAGTGAGTGTCTGTGTGTGTGTGAGCGTGCGTGTGTCTCTCAGTGTGTGTGTGTGAGTGTCTGCGAGTGTGTGTCTGTGTGAGCGTCTGTGTGTATGTGCCTGTGTCTGCGTGTGTCTCAGATTGTGTGTCTGCATAACTGTGTGAGTGTGTGCGTCTGTGTGTGTGTTTGTAAGAGTGTGTCTGTGCGCGTGTGTGTGTGTGAATGTGTCTCTGTGTGCTTGTGTATGTGTGTATGTGTGTGCACGTCTATGTAAGAGTGTGTGTCTGTGCGTGTGTATGTGTGTGCATGTCTATGTGAGAGTGTGTGTCTGTGCGTGTGTGTGTGAATGTATGAGAGTGTGTGTCTATTTGAGAGTGTGTGTCTGTGCGTGTGTATGTGTGTCAGTCTATGTGAAAGTGTGTGTCTGTGCATGTGTGTGTGTGTGTGTGTGCGTGTGTGTGTGTACCTCTGTAGTTGATGATCTCGGTGCCCAGGACAGCGGTCATCTCCAACACAGTGATGAAGGCTTTGTCCATCGAGGTCAAGGGGAACGGCGACATGCGGTGTCTCCGGGCCACTTTGGTGATGTCCACCGCGCTGTGACCTGCGAGGATTACAAGACAAAGCAAGTTTATTTGTATGGCACAGTTCATACACAAGGCAACTCAAAGAACTTAAAAAAAGTATTTGTCAGGAAAAAAGGTGGTAACTTCACTTTATCATTCTCTTAAATATACTGTTATGATTATGTATAAACTGTGCTATACAAGTAAACTTGCCTTGCTTTGCTATTTCTCACCCTTTTTAATTTAAAGCTGGGGTACCAAACTTTTTGATTACATCACATGTTGTTTGTCTGAAAAAAACAGACCACAACATGCAGTCTTTTGCACACGTGTACGGGAGATCCCTGTGAGTCACTATTTGATGGTTTGGGCTGAGAGCTGAAGAAAATTTGGTACTACAGCTTTATGGTATTACTGAGTGCATTAACAAAGCATGAGAATAGGGAGTATGTTCAAAAAACACGCGAAAACTGGTGATGTCACACTTTGTCTCTCCACTCTTAAAGTGATTGTCTGGAGTTTGTCAGAAAGAGAGACAGAGAGGTACTTGATTTGAAAAAACCGACACAAGCTCCCTCCCCCTTCCGTTCTGATTGGTCTACACCTACGTTTCCGTAACACTTTGAAATGTTTATCAGAGAACACATTATACATATATATTATTAATACACATGCACGGAGGTTTTAAAAATTATTTGTGAACGTTTTAATGAAAAAAATAATGTTTTTATGCAAAAAAAAAATCGCGGCAAACCAGGAAGTGCTATTATCATGAATTGCACACTATAGGACACATCTGCAGAGGATCTGATTATGGATATAGGTTCAGTATATAAATGATTATGGATATAGGTTCAGTATATACATAAGTACCTCAGCGCAGATGTTCAGAATTCTTTGTTCAGTTTTCATGTAGTTCCAGAGCCTAATGGAGGCTTGATTCGGAGGCTCCACGAAAACAAACAACTGAGCATGCGCGCAGCTACGAGCATCAGCGCTGATGATTGACAGCCCTTGGCATGACTCGATTGGTTAACGTGGACGGCATCGTGGATTCTGAACTATAGCTAAGACAAGGGAAGGCGGGACTTGCCCATAATATTAGAATTAATAAAATTACTTATTTTATATCAACATTTAAGGCCAGGAGGTCAATTTAACACATTTCCTAAAATTTGTAATTCATTTAGAGTTACAGACTATCCCTTTAAAGCTGGATTACCTCACTTTATTTTTGTATTCATTAGGAAAATTCAATCCATATCCATGCAGTGAATTGGGATATACGTCCTTTTGAAAAATAAAGCCTGGACTCCACCGGGCGCGTCTCCGTTGAGGCGCGTTGGTTGCTGCCCGACAGACGTCCTTAAAACGGAATAGTGGCCAAACCGCTGCAGCAGCGCGCAACTCTGGCTGTGCGTTTGACAGCACCCGTGAGGCTTTGTTTTAAATATAAGAAGCGCTGAGGCTGTGGCTATGATCTATGCAAAGCACGGCATATTGAAGCATCGAGGACGTTGTGATGGATGAGGCAAAACTTATTGAAAGCAATTGGAAAAAGGGAAGGGAACACATTTGTTAATAATCATTGTCATTAACAAATACTTATGACCAAGGACCACAGCATATATCAATACATGTTTAATAATGTGGTAAACATATTATTCCATTGTATTTTCAATGGAAAACGGATCCGACACGCGTCGACGGACGGGCAGTGGATCCTTCCATTCACCCTCATTGAGATTACGGACACGTTTGGACAAATACTTAGTCCGTTTTACGCGCCCGGTGGAGTCGGGGCCTAAGTTGCGCTGGATCGTACTGGAGTGTAATTTTATTTTATATAAAATTCTCACGCAAAGCGGAAGATAAATTATTTTGGGACCAGATTTGGACCAATCACAGCGGACCATTGGCCCCCACTTTCTTGAGAAAATCTACAGGTCTCTTGTTAGCACAGACAGCTGAGGTAAACAAGCATTATGGCGGAGGCGAACCTGAAACTACTCGTATCTTCGTTACCGGTTACTGCTTATACAGCGAAACAGCCAAAAGAAAGTCCCTACAAGAACGGAGAGAGGCCAAGCGTTTGAAGGAGCGGGAGAGAGGAACCCGACGAGACTACTTGAGCATCGGGGCATGCAATCAAATGAGGAACAAAAAATACCTGCAACATTTCTATTTGTTTTTGGGCCAAGACAAGAGACGTATCCAGCTCCGGAAATAACAGCACAACGAGCATGCGCACAAGCTAGAACAGCCGAGTAGAGTAGAGTAGACTAGAGCCGAGCAGAGTGTAGACTACAGTAGAGTAGAGCCGAGTAGAGTAGACTAGTGTAGAGCCGAGTAGAGTAGAGTAGAGTAGAGTAGAGCCGAGTAGAGTAGAGCAGAGTTGAGCAGAGTAGAGCCTAGTAGAGTAGAGCCGAGTAGAGTGGAGAGTAGAGTAGGGTAGTGTAGAGAAGGGCAGGGTAGTGTAAGGAAGGGTAGAGTAGAGCAGAGCCGAGTAGAATGTAGATTAGAGTAGAGCAGAGTAGAGTGTAGAGTAGAGTGTAGATTAGAGTAGAGCAGAGTAGAGAGTAGATTAGAGTAGATTAGAGTAGAGCAGAGTAGAGTGTAGAGTAGAGTAGAGTGTAGATTAGAGTAGGGAGTAGATTAGAGTGGAGTAGAGTAGAGAGTAGATTAGAGTGGAGTAGAGTGTAGAGTAGAGTAGGGTCCAGAATACAACCACCACATTTCTCTCTCATCTGCAACAAAATGACCCCAGACAAATGAATAACTTAAAGTAAAATCTCCTGTTCGTAAACTGCTGATAAATCACAAATAAATGATGCGCTTCAGCACTTTCCGTTTCCTCCTCTCAAAGTTAAGTAAAATACAGCACAGGAGCTTTGGAGGGGGGGGGGGGGGGGGGGGGGGGGGTGTCTGAGTGGTCCCAGGACTCCCCAGCCTTCCACTCCGGCCCTGGGGCCAGCTCGTTGCAGTCTACAGGGACAGGCTTCACTTGAACATCTCCCATTGGACTCGGAACGCACAGACATCCTCCGAGATTGCAGATCAGAAGACAGGCCTGCGGTGAAGGAGCCGGGACTGACGCACAAAAACACTGAAAAAGCGGCGTTTTGAGTTGTTTATGTTGCCACGAACGAGGAGTTTAGATCCACCAGAAAAGTGAAGATGAAAATACTGAAAAACAGTCTCTCCCATGTCCCAGATGCATTTCTCTAATAACAGAGAAATGTTTTGGGCTATAATGATTATATTCCTAATTATTTATATTCATTATAGGTGGGAACAATCTCTGCACATATACATACAATACATACATATTTATAGTATATACAGTATGTCAAATCCTTTCATGTGTGTTTCATGTCCTTTCTCTGTAGACATCAAGATGTAGTTTAAAATCCAAACCATAATAAACATGGAACAATACAGGGAGCGGCCTCTTTCTGACATGAACCAGGAAATACTTTAGAGCAGGTGCGACAGCAGAAACAAAACCTAAGCAGAGACAGGAGAGAGACCAGAGAGAGACCAGAGAGAGCCCAAAGAGAGACCAGAGAGAGACCAGAGAGAGACCAGAGAGAGACCAGAGAGAGACCAGAGAGAGCCCAAAGAGAGACCAGAGAGAGACCAGAGAGAGACCAGAGAGAGACCAGAGAGAGACCAGAGAGAGATCAGAGATAGGTCAGAGAGAGACCAGAGAGAGACCAGAGAGAGACCAAAGAGAGACCAGAGAGAGACCAAAGAGACCGTGTTCAGGTGAGTCTGTGTGGGACGTGTGGAGAGGGACATGTTGTATGAGTAATGATTAATTTACTATCATCATAAGTGGGAACAATCTCTGCACAGAGACAAATCCAACTCCAGAGTTCCCCTACACTTTCTATAGTGAATAATAACTAGAAATTGTATAACGGCTTTATAAATGTACATTTTCAAGTGTTATACCTCATTCTGTGAGTTTTTTCGTCTCTTGGGCTCTTCGTCTTACTTTTGGTGTATGTATGTTTTTTGAAATTTATATAAAGTAGTACTTTTTTCCTATTTATTTACTGTACTTAATTCATAATGGGCCTTTTTACAATCTTCAAAATTTTTAATGTTTTGCTTTTTATATCATGTTTAGAATTTTTTTATATTTTTAGAGAGTGTTCATACTTCTAAGTCTTAGTATATACAGACTTAAATGTATATATATATATATATATATATATATATATATATATATATATATATATATATATACACACATACTGTATATATATATAGGAAGAGTGGTTACAGCAGATCCCTGGAACAACCTTGGACATCTCGTCCAGAAATGTGCAGTGCTAGGAACAGCAAAGATACTGCACAGAACCCTCAAGCTCCCAGGCCTCTGGTACTGTGCATATGAAGATACTGCCGTGTTTAAAATCAAAATCATAATTAACACAATAAAGAACAGGGAACGGCCTCTGTCCTGACAACAGCAGAAACAAAACTAAAGAGAGACCAGAGAGAGAGCAGAGAGAGAGAGCAGAGAGAGAGAGAGCAGAGAGAGAGCAGAGAGAGAGCAGAGAGAGAGCAGAGAGAGAGAGCAGAGAGAGAGAGAGCAGAGAGAGAGCAGAGAGAGAGAGCAGAGAGAGACCAAAGCAAGACTAACGAGAGATTCAAGATTCAAGTATTAATTTGCCATTTGCAGTAAAATCACATTTTAAAAACTAAATACCCCAGTATGCACCAGAGTACACACCAGCCACGGGGCCATTTTTCCAGCGCCTCGCTGGAGAGAGACCAGAGTGAGACCAGAGTGAAACCAGAGAGAGACAAGAGCGAGTAGAGTGAAACCAGAGTGAAACCAGAGAGAGACCAGAAAGAGTCCAGAGAGAGACCTTAGAGCAGGGGTGTCAAATACAACCTAATTGAATCTCAAATGGGCCGGACAAGAAGATGCTCTACAAAAATACCCAAAAACGGTACAAAGTCCAACTTTTTGTTCACATAAACACATTTATTTAAATCTTCCTTTAAAACACTGTCCTTTAATACTCGCTCAGTTTTAACTGTAAATCTGTTACAAACTTAAATGTAACTGAGTTTTTCATAGTGCAAATAATGTAATAATGTAAGAATATTACATTGTAAATGGCATTTCACAATATTTATATTAATATTTGTAAACTTGCTCACAAAAGGTAAAGTAGGTAGAAAGAAAAAAGCACTTTAACACAGCACCTCAGCTTATCCATCTTCAGTGTGGTAAGGTCCATGGTTATGTTATTATCACAGAGAAAGCATCAAACTGACCATGTTTCAGTTGAAATGAACAAAACAACTTCCATAACGTGATCTATTCTTAACGACTGCAGCAGTGTCTCTGTGTAAAATACTGTCAAATGTGCAAAAATTATCACCTCCATTTGCGGCTTTATCATAACACCTGCCTTTACTGTCGGTACCAGACTGAGAGCGCAGGACCAGTCTCTCTGTCAAACGCACCAGCAACAACAGGACCAGCAGCAGCCCCAGCAGCAGTGCTCAAATCTCATCTGTGATAGTTTCAGTAACACCACAAATGAATATGCGACATCAGTAACATCAGTCTCTCATCAATAGCAACATGTTGGTAAAAGCGAGTGGTTTCTCAGACCATGTCTACAGCTTGTATGAAAGTTTTAACAAACTCTCTCACTGTGCGGCTGTGAGGCAAATGCTATGTTTTTTTGCACTGTTAGCACAGGTAGCTTGTCCTTACAGCAGCATCACTAACCTCTTGCTCTGGGCACAAACAGACTGCTGTGTCTTCAGGGCCAGACATGTTTATCTTCTGTCTTCTCAATTCTCCGCTCAAAGTGCTGTATTTTTCGATGAAAAGTTTCGTACTTTAAGATGATATTCCTTCAGCACCGCTCTGGAGGAGCCACTACAGACGCACTGGACTCGCTGCTGAGCGCGGCGTTGCGGCGCGGATTTAAAAAAAAAATATTATTATCATCATTTTACATAAATGAGCCGCGGGCCGGGTCAAATCTCTTGGCGGGCCGGTTCCGGCCCGCGGGCCGTGTGAATGACACCCCTGCCTTAGAGAGACCAGAGACCAGAGAGAGACCAGAGAGAGACCAGAGAGATAGACCAGAGAGAGAGACCAGAGAGAGACCAGAGAGAGACCAGAGAGAGACAAGAGAGAGAACAGAAAGAGACCAGAGAGAGACCAGAGAGAGACCAGAGAGAGACAAGAGAGAGACAAGAGAGAGAACAGAAAGAGACCAGAGAGAGACCAGAGAGAGACCAGAGAGAGACAAGAGAGAGAACAGAAAGAGACCAGAGAGAAACCAAAGACACAAGATCACTTTGATTTAGTTATTTTGAAGTGTATCTCTGTATGATTTCCTTTTTCCATCTTAGACTTAGACAGACTTTATTGATCCACAAGGGAAATTGCATTGTCACAGTAGCTTGCATAGTATTTCACAATAAAAATAACATTAAAATAACAATCTGAAAGTAAGAATAATAATAAGATCTTATTTGTGAGAATATATAATAATCTGGATGTAGGTGCTCATGAATATACATATGTGAATATGTACACAAGAGAGACCAGGAGAGAAATGTCTTTGTCATTATTAATAAAATCTGAATCACAACCACAACTAATAGACTGAAGAAGGACTGGACCAACGAGTACTGAAGTCACCCATAGTGTTTCTCTGAAGAAGCTGATTAGAGCTTACTCACACAGGCTCCATGAGGACTATAGCATATTGGCAGGAATCTGTTGCCAAATTTGTGAGAAGCAACAACTTAGCAACCAAAGAGCCAATCAGTAGTGGGCGGATGAAGCCCCCTAACACACCGAGGCTTTCCCTGCCAGACTGTTTCAAATGTTTCCATTCTATTTTTTAACGCTTGTGGACAAATATAATCAGCTTCTGAATATCTGTAGTTGATTCACAGTGGTTTCAAATTCATACGGTTTGATCTTCTCACATAACTATCACAAGAGAGTCATCCTACTGCAGCAGAATATAGGTATATACAGCTTTTTGACTCTTTAGAAAATGTGACGATAACCCGTTTGGTTTAATAAGATCAAAATGAAACACTGTCTCCTCACTAAAAAACAGTGTTTACAAATATTGATGCATCCTTTATGCCACGCTTCTCCACAGAAATTTGTCAAACTAAAGCCTGGTTCACACGAGATGATTTTAAATTTGTCGGACGATATTTTCTCCGTGTGAGACACACACGGAGATAAAAAATCACGGTTCTAACCACTTTGGTCGTACAGTGTGTGATGTGCAGCCACACGGCAAAATCACGCAAACCACACACATCACACAAGAACCGATTTCACCCCCGAGCATTCAGTCAGACGGAAATCTCACAACATCTCTCGAGATCAAGCAGAGTAAACAGAGTGTGCGGGCCTCTCCGCTTCACGCAGCCTATAGAGACTCTCGTCTGACCACAGCAGCCACAGACACCATGAGGACAAACACATACATGTGGATTTTACTGCTCTACAGTTCTCTGGCCCGTACTGTCTGTGCTGTTCAACAATACAGTTTGTACGGACTACCTGTGAATGCACCACACACACTGCTAGACATGAAACTTAACATACGCGCAAACCAACAAGCACGGCTGCAGTAACGGCTGCATCAACATGTCTGTACTGTATTAGGACAGAGTGCAAAGTAAACGTACAAACACAACCCATCAGTGATCATTTAGTGTACTAATCCCGTCCGAATAGGGCTTATGCCAACACTACCTGTGCAGCAGCAATTTCTGCCCAATTCCTCTCCTTGTCATTTCGGTGATGATGTTCTTTACACGACACGTCACATACATTCATGGTGTTGCCTTAGATCAACTAGTTGTTCCTCCATCTCTGATGTCCACTGAACTTTCTGGTGCGCCATGCCGCTGACTGGTTTGGTTTTTTTACGCCGTTTCCTCACCGGCTCGTCTCGTCTTCTGATTGGCTACACGCCGCAGTCATGGCAACGCGCTCGTGTGTCCCCGGGGGACACCACACACAAAGAGAAATCAGGCCAAAACAATCCAACATGTTGGATATCCCCGATTTGAGATCGGAGCAGTCCCGAAGTCCTTCCGAGCGACGAGCGCAGTCTTAACACACCACACACGGCAGGAAAATCCATTAGATTTTTTGTTACGATATTCGGAGCGTTCTTACGATTGTCGTAGGGGTAAATCGGATCCAAAATTGGCCTAATTATCCTGCCGTGTGAACCAGGCTTAAGGAAGCGTGTCGAAACGCTCTGAACAAATGCAAAGCCGAGAAACTAATTGAGCCAATGAAATGCTTTGTGACACAGTTGATACACAAAGCAAAGCAGCGGCTGCAGAGTCTCAAAGCAGTCTGCTTCAGGTAGAGCAACACAAGCTCCATAGCATCGTACTGTTTGCCCATCACTACCAATAAGGAAAGCTTTTTTAAACACTGAGAGAATTCTGATTGACTCTAAACCAGTTGTTCTCATGTGTCTTGCAGCGATGGCGGCTGTAAGCTCTTCTCTCAGTGAGCAGCAGTTTCTCTGCTCCATCTGTCTGGAGGTCTTCACTGATCCAGTCACAACACCATGTGGACACAGCTTCTGCTGCATCTGCATCGACAAACACTGGGACACCAGTGTCCACTGCAGCTGTCCACTCTGTAAACAGGACTTTAGCCCAAAACCACAGCTGAAGGTCAACACCTTTATGTCAGAGATGGTCTCAATGTTCAGGAGTAAACCTCAAGGAGAACCCCTGGTGATTGAGCCTCAGTCCACTGCTCCAGGAGAGGTGGTCTGTGACCTCTGTCCAGAGCCCAGGCTCAGAGCTCTGAATTCCTGCCTGGTGTGTCTGCTGTCGTACTGTGAGAGCCACCTGCAGCCACACCTCACAAACCCCCATCTGAAGAGGCACCAGCTGATCCAACCTCTGACCAACCTGGAGGAGCGCATCTGCCTTGAGCACGGGCAGCTCCTGGAGCTCTTCTGTAGGGACCACTCACTGTTGGTTTGTCTGAAATGCACGTCTGAAGAGCATAGAGATCATCAGACAGTCCCTCTGAAGGAGCAGGGAGAGGTGCAGCAGGCCACACTGAAGCAACAGATCAAAGACAGACTAGTGAAAGTCCAGGAGATCCAGCGATTAGTGAAGCAGAGTCAGAGAAACGCAGAGACAGAAATACAAGAAGGTCTCAGAGTCTTCAATACTTTGATGGAGTATGTTCAACAGAGTGCAGCCAGCTTCAAACAGAGCATAGAAGAGAAGCACAAGAAGAGCGAGGAGGAGGCAGCTCAGCTGATAGAGCAGATCCAGTCAGAGATCTCTGAGCTGGAGCAGAGAGGAGCGGAGATGGAGCAGCTGTGGAGCTCTGGAGACCACCTGCACTTTGTCCAAACCTTCACTACAGTCAAGCCTGCTCCATGGCTCAACGACTGGACGCAGAAGACCGTGAGGGTCCCATTGTACAAGGGGAAAGCTAGTCAGGCAGTGTCTGTGCTGGGGAGAAGACTTAACACAGAGATAGATACGGTTTTCAGAGAAGAATTTGAAACAGTACAAGGGTTTGGAGTGGAGGTGTCTCTAGATCCAAAGACGGCACATACATACTTAGTTCTGTCTGAAGATCTCAAACAGGTTTATGTCTGTGCCCATAACAACCATATCCCAGACAACCCCGAGAGATTTAGGCCAGGTTTTTATGTTTTAGGGAAACAGAAGTTCTCATCGGGAAAGTTTTATTTTGAAGTTCAGGTCAAAGAAAAGACAGGCTGGACTTTAGGAGTGGCCAACAAGTCAGTGGACAGAAAGACAAGTAATCGAACTGTTCGGACTGGATACTGGTACCTCTCCATGAGCAGTGATGGTCAATACAGAACATCAGAGGTCCCTAGTGTAGTTTTCCCAGTGCAGTCGCTTCCAGAGAGAGTGGGAGTGTTTGTAGATTATGAGGAAGGTCTGGTCTCCTTCTACGATGTGGATAAACAGTCTCTTATTTACTCTCTCACCGACTGTTGTTTCACTGAGAACATTCTGCCACTGTTCAATCCAATTGTCAATAGTAGAGGTTTAAATTCTATTCCTCTGGTCCTGATGCCTGTCGGACATTAGTTATACAGTGGAACGTTTAGTCAGCCGTTTCTCATCTAACAAAACCTTAACTCTTTCTTTTGCCCAGGAGCAGTTCTCTTGTGCTTGTCGGAGATGAGTTTGTTTGTAATCTATATTTCAAAATAAAGGGGAAAAAAACACCACTCATTCTTCATTTGTGTCTTTGACCCATAGAGCGTATATTGGGAGTTGACTGACAGAGTGTGACATCACCTTATTGTTAGCCATAATGTTGAAGAAGCCGAATTAAACATAAACTAGCCTCTTATGAGCATTTGTTCAGACGACATTAGCTTTGCGCTGTAACAGGGGCAAATGAAGCTTAGACTGTACTGCTACTTCTACTACTACTTCTGCTGCTGCTACTGCTAATACTGATGCTACAACGATTACTACTTCTACTACTACAACAACTGATAATACTACTACTACTACTACTGCTGGTTCCACTGCTACTACTGCTAGTGCTACTGCTAATACAAAATTGTGGAAAGGTTGATGATCCATAGAAACAGAGTTGTAATTTGTGTGGTTTAATTAAAGTAAAAAGTACATATATGAAAGCGGTGAAGAGTTGAAACGCCTCATCCACCCCACTATGGCACCTGGTGTTCCCAGAGGTCTCCCCTAACGTGCTAACCAGGCCTTGCCCTGCTTAGCTTCAGCGGTCTGATGGAATATGGCGTTCACCTGCAGAAGTCACCACATATATAAAGGAGAGCACAGCTGGTGTTTGGGGATAGAATGTATTTGACTGTAGAACAACCCCTTGTTGAGGTAAATGTCACTGAAAATGGGTCTGTACTGAGGCAAACAGCCCTAGGAGAATACATGTTAAATCTCTTTTTCAACATATTGGAGAGAGAACGTTTCCAGGAGTTTGGTGGTTATATGTTTATACATTTTAGGCCAAAAAAGTATTTTTTAGGCCTGTCAAAATTATTGCGTAAACATTTTTTTTTCATTAATCCCGTTAAAAATTAACAAATTTTGACGCATGTGCCGAATGACCCGCCCATGCATCTCATAATATCACTCAGAATGCCGCGGACACATGCGTGTATGAGATGGCGACAGAGCGGGTAGGCCCTCTGGGAATTCAATTTAAAAAAGAATAGGCGCATGACAGCGGGGCTCTTTCTGTTGTTTGCTATGAACTCGAACGGGAGTCCGCATCCTCCGTGGCCACGGTGAACGATGCCGCCGTAACAGGATCCAAGACCACACCAGCCTCAGGAAGTGTCTTCCTGTGTCTCTCCCCCACAACTAAACTCGCTAAATTAAAGATGGGGTACCGTAATTTTCCCTTGCACTATGCAGTTCACGTTGGTTGTGCCCAAAAGTAAAATGTTGTGAGCAAATCAGATCTAATGACATTCTGCATTTCAGACTGTTTTGAAATGTCCCTCATCTGTAACAAACAATAGTTTTGGTCTGAGTCCCTACAGAAAGACAGATTGTTATTAATGTTAATGCCATTTTATATGGATTTATTGTTAAATCCATTTAAACAAATACAGTGCATATGTACACTATTACACTATGTTGTAATTTATCTTTTTATTCAAACAACCATTTACAGAAACATATGCATAATTTAGCCGATAGTTCGAAATGCGTTTAATTAGGAGTAATTAATTTTTAAGCTGTAACTAACTCGATAAAAAAACCAGGAAAGTTCAACTGATAGTCCAAAATCTCTTTTTCAGGGGTGTCCTGACTCCAAAGAGTCAGAATCAGAATCAGAATCATTTTTATTGCCACGTAAGTAACAGGAGGTCACAGACTTGGAAATTGCTTTGGCTCAGTGCAACAGTCAGAAAGAGATAATAAAAATAAGAATAAAAAACACTTCTAAAGAATACATTTAAATTTAAAATAGAGTTACAGTTACTATTTACAATATACAAGTGCACATGGTGCAGAGAAGGGACCTATTGTAAAAATTTTTTAGTGGTATGGTAGCACCTGGATGAATGTGGAGAACATGCAAACTCAGAAAGAACTCCACTCCACAAAGGAATCATGCCTTTCTTCAGGAGGGACAGTAAAGAGTGATGGGAAGGAGGATGAAGCAAAATACAGGACGTTATTGGAAGAAAAGGAGCTGGAAATTCCACATCTCCTGGTGTATGAATACAAAAACCCACTCATCCATTCATTTATGTTTTTTCCTTCACCTCACAGTTGTCTGTTACTATGTCACTGTAACATGTCTTCTCTAAACTATGGCAGGGATATTGTCATCATCCACAAAGTTTCCATATAAATTTAAATACTTTACTCACTTGCTCTGAGAATGTTCTCTTTGCTGCTGCAGCGGGACTGGACCTGTGCAGAGGGAGAGGAGGGGACAGAACACGGACCAGAGTGATTCTTCAAACATGCAACACGTCACATACGACACATAGAGGACGAGCAAAGTCTGTTTATGAGTCCAGCTGTAGAAACCTTAATCTATTCTCTGGCTCTTCTATAGCCCTGTTTCCACTATCCCTACTTGGCTCGACTCTACTCTACTCTACGTGGATCTACACTATCTGGTTGTATTTGTATTACACTTAGTATCTGATACAATATCCTAGCCACCTATCCAAAATAATACAGTATCCATGGAAATTCACTGGTAATAATGGCTTCCAGCAGCACAATCTTTGCCAGTTTGAACCAGGGCCAATTGGGGTAGAGTAGAGCCAAGTAGAATAAAGCAGAGTAGAGCCAAGCAGAGTAGATTAGAGTGGAGAAGGCCTGGTGGAAACAGGGCTTATAATACGTCCAGGGTGCACATATGGACTGCATGTAACCATAGTGACTGGTTCATATCTGACATGTTGCAAGAGGATTATTCCAAGTGTGACCACTTTACAAATTAATCTACAGTACAAGCTGTGGACTTCGATCTTACTGGCTAAAATGGGATTCTCAACTCCCAGAATTTTGGAAAGGTCGTAGTCTCTGGGTCAGAGATATTAGAGAAAGACCTGAGATAGACCAGAGAGAAAGACCAGAGAAAGATTGGCAGAAGAGAGACCTGAGAAGAGACCAGAGAAAAAACAGAGACCAGAGAGAGAGAGGAGAGACCCAGGGAGAGAGAACAAACTGACACCAAAGAGACCTGGAAGAGGGAAAGAGAGAGAGACAAGAGAGAGAGAGACCAGAGAGACTCTCATCCTTGATTATGATCATGATATGTACTGTCAGACACTTACATTTCCCAACAACAACAGCACATGCACACACAGGGCAATCAGATGACATCATACACATGTGTTGATAAATCCATGTATTTCCAGGTCTGAACATGTGGTGATGAGACAATGGCCCAGTGAGACTAAAGTGGACTACTCTACGGCCGGACTGAGTTTCACAAAGAGCATCATTTGAGGACATAGGGACATAGTGCAAGTCCCCTGAGAATACTGACACTGCTAGTTTAACATGACATAAATAATGAAAACAGTTTTTTCATTAAAAATAGTTGGAAAATGTGGTTCCTTTGAAACCAGTTTGACCGCTCTGTCTTAAAGTAAGATACGATAAGATCAAACTTTATCTTATTAAAATATCATAATATATCTATTTTAAAAATCAATACAATATCTGTATCATTCTGACTTCTCCCATGTTTTTAAATCTATTTTCAAAAATCTATTGTAACTTTAATAGTTTAGCATTAGATAAGGAGACTTTGGTCTCTCTCTGGTCACGCTCAGGTTTCGCTCTGGTCTCGCTCTGGTCTCTGTCTCTGGTCCCTCTCTCGGGTCTCTCACAGGCCCTTCACTGTGGTCTTAAACCCAGGGGACAGGGCCTTGTGGATGACAATTTCTATAATTTTTAATGTTACTACAATGGTTTCTGTGCAGTCGTTTGGAGACTGTGTGTTTGATGTCATGCACTTAAGTGCTATCTAAAACATAAATGCTTTTTTTTGGGAAACTCAGTCATGTTCTAACCAGTGCTGTGTTTGGGTGACTCTCCCAGGGCAAAGGTGGAGGTGGGTGATGGCGGGTGACGCGGCGGATTGCGTGACGTGGTTGAAAAGACCAAAAAATAAACATAAAATTCAACAAAAAGGGACTGGACTGCACTAAACTACAGAAGTCTGAACACATCACCAGAGCAGACGTACAGCGGCTACTGAAGCAAAGTAACCCTCAACAACAACAAAAGTGAACCAAAAAACACACAGATGCACAAAAAGACATCGAACGGATTGTCAAAATAGTGCAGAAGAGAGAGAAAGACAAAATCGTGGAGGACAAGACGGGGACAAGAGGAGAAAGACTAAGATGCTGTGCATGAGGACATACAAAAGAGTTAACATGACTTCAATTCAGGATCGGGACAATTGTGTTTGACTTTGCCTTGATTTAGATTTTTTTTGAGTAGATATTGTACACATAAAATGATAATACCGTAATGTTATTCGAAAGTGAATTTATTCCTGTATTTCAACTTAAAATGTGAAACCGATACATGAACATAGTCTGTGTATAGATGAACCATGCTAACCCGCTAGTTCAATTAGGCCCAATAGTGAAGTGCTCGTGCACAAAGTTTTGCTCTAACTCATTCTGGCTCCTATTAACTTACATGTAAAAGTAAACTCCTCTACCTCAATAACTGTTTGTGTCACACTCACCATTTTGGGCTATATATTGTAATATTGTCTTTATAAATCCAGATATGAGTGATTGAATCAGATGCCTTCATTCACAGCGGAAACTATAGCTTTCCTTAGCAACTGTCTTAGCAACAAGTCTGCCCCTGATATGGTAGGAAGCTTGAAACATCAGAAGAAATGCCCAAATAAGGAATTTGGCCTGTGCCAGCTTATATTCAAAATTGCTTCTTCCACATTAAGGCTTACACTATGGTGATGTCACACCCAGTCAGTCCACTCCTATTCAGTCTATCACAGAGACTAAGAACGAGTCATACTGTATGTACCTTTGTTTTCAATAAAGTTTTTGATTATGACCTACAGTCCACTTTCAAAATATTCTAATATTCTAAGATGTTTTTTATTTGGGGTTTCTGCTGTAATAAAGGCTTTGTGTCTCTGCTGAAATGAGTCCGTCATGTAATAGTTTCACATTGTATCGAATTTCCCCAATAAAGGCCGAAGGGTTAGGGCAAGGATAAAGGATTTCCTAATCTTAATCTTAATATTCAAATTTTTTGAGTTTCACCTGTAGTTTTAAAGATGGAAATAAATATGGTAAATGTAACGCTTTACAAATCTGACCTCATTGTTTAGTTTTCATCCATCCGTCATAAAACATGTATCTTTTGCATTTGAGTCTTTATCTGACATTTTGGGCTGAGAGCTGATTGGCTGATCGAGGGTGGTTTCACTTTTCTGTCTGAAAATTTTGATTTAAAGGTCTGACCAATGCCTAAAGATACATTATGTGAAAACCCCAGCTTTAATGTGAACCCCCTTAAGATAAACCATACTTATCATACTAGCCCATCATTGAATGCGTCCTCCTCCTGTTCCAATTGAATACGATTGATAAAGACACATGTACGTTGTGGTGGTGGTTCTACTGCGGATGAGCTGCATGTAAACACATCTATATAATGAGACATCAGGCAGTGATGCATTTAAGAGCACAGGGAAACTCCAACTTGTATTAGTAATGCATGTATTTGGACGGGTGCTATTCAAAATAATATTGATCCCCTTGGCATAACCACCTCCAATAACATCTTCTGGAGCAGAATAGTTAAACCCATAAAGAGGGGCCTCGCCAGTCAATCAAGGATTTGTATTAATTTGGTCCTCATTAAGCAGCAGGGGGGGACTAAAGGATTCTCTCTCTCTCAAAGTTACTGACGTTCACTTTATGGAAATACTCTCTTATAGTGCATGCAATTTAGAGAATAGGGAACATATTTTAAAAGTGTTATAATAAATAAATAAATTCTGCAGCTTGAGTCCTATAGAACCAGGAAGTACCATCACATTAGTCCTGTTCTCAGGTCTCTGCACTGCCTTCCTGTCGCTCAAAGACTACACCGGTACTTTAAAGCAGCTCTGCTTGTGGACAGGTCTCTCCATAGCCTCGCACCAAAATACATCTGTGTTAGTGCCATACGAACCAACTTGGACCCTCAGTAGCACAGGGACTGGCCTCCTGCTGGGACTCTGAAGGAGTTTCAGACTTTGGCTGCAAAAACTGAAGGATTGTTTCATCACTCTTGCAAATATATTGTTTATGTATTTGTTTTTGTATTTATTATATGAATGCCATGTGTAATTAAAATGTTTCTTTTCTAGTTTTGTTAACACTTTCAGTTCCCTGGTGTATGAACTGCGCTATAAAAAAAAAAACTTGCCTTGCCTAACTTGTACCTCCTGTCAGTGCCTGTCTAAATTACTCCCAATTGAAGCCATTTAAACTCTTGTAGATTTCAATCTTTGCAGCGGCATTTTCCAAGAGAGAGGGAGAGGAAAAGGAAAGGACATAGTGGCACACATAGAGTGAGGTGGGCACAGGGGGCGTTTGATTCGCGCTCCGTGAGGTGGTGGGTGAGGAGGGGAAGGGGGAGGTGGGCGGGGATAGTTACTCGAGAGCTGAAGGTCCTCCTGCGGTCATCTTTAAGGCCCTCCAACCTACACTGGAGCTACAGAGATAGATAAAGCATTGGGGTCACATCAGTGCTTCCATCAGCACACAGACACACACACACGGACAGGACGGACGGACGGAGGACGGACGACACACCCACTACAGACGCAACTACGGCAACACCACAAGGACAAAAAGAGAAGGACGGGAGATAGACGGGAAGGTCTGGGTATGTCTAGTTTGGGAGTGTTTGAACCGGTTCGCCCGGGGTTAGTGGTTGTCTGCTCAAAGAAGAAATATTATGCATTATTATTGGCTATTACAAATAATGATGAGACTATTTACTTTCATTTCATATTTTAGAATGTGAAAACATATCTAAAGTAGAAAGTATCTGGTTAAACAAGTGATAAGGGCTAAAAACGCTATCTCTCCTGTCTGTAACTGCCTATAATACCTCCGGAGGGAGGTGTAGAATTTGTTTAGTTTTTTCCCCCGAAATAAAAAATTACTGGGACACCACAGTTATGTGATTGTAAAGAATGTTATTTCACCTGAGAAATTTCATCCATTTTCTTCCCTTTAATCCATTTCTGGGTCAGGGGGGTGGCAGTCAGAGATGCCACCCAAGTCTCATAGCACCAGCCCCTCACTGACCCTCTGCAGGTGGTGAGTCCACAGGAGGACGGCTGCTCTCTGAGTGTGAGCATAGCCTTGATCTTTCAGTGGGGGCTTTGGGCAAAGTGGGGTTAAGTGTCTTGCCCAAGGACACAACGACAGCAGTCATCAGTGGGAGTCGGTTGTGGGAATTGAACCCACAACCTTCTGGCCTGAAGGCCAATGCTCTACCAACTGAGCTACTGTCGCCCGACCTGAGAAATTATCAACATTAATTTATGGGCAATAAGTCACTTTTAAAAAGGCAGAAAACTACTCTCTCTGGTGTCTCTCTAGTTTCTCTCTCTGGTCCCGCTTTCTGGTCTCTCTATCTGGTCTCTTCTATCTCTGGAAGATAATGATTTATATTTTTACAGTTAATAATTATGTGTTGGCTTTAATGTTCATAATATATAATACATTATATGGTTGTAGCTAAATAGCTTTAACCCTTTAATCCTCCTTGAAGAAAGCATTGTAAACATTTTTTACTTCATATTTTCTATCATGTAGGAGCACTCACAACACAAATAGTTTTTAAGTTTTATTTTGGTAAAAAAATAAAATAAATAGGCCTTTGCTAAATGGTTGATTTATAATTTGATGGTAAATGTGCCTAAACCAAGTGAGATGCTCCAAAAAGGTAGATATTGTGATCCACCAAATGGTTGAGGAAAGCTTTAAAGTCAGTCCTGGTTCCACAGCCTGTCTGTCTCTCATAAAAGGGTCTCCCTGAAGTTTCTCACTTGTTCAGACTGGGTTTCTGAGTGGCTCCTCACTGATGCAAAAGGTTCTAAGAACAGTGATGATGATATTTATGGACATGTATTAACAGGTCTGGACAGTGGTTATCCCGGACAAATGGCTCCTACGTGTTTGTTATCATAAAATATAATACATGTTTTGTGTTTAAACAGTTCTGTTTAGCTGTTCATACAACTGAGGGATTTTATATTTTTATCTTTCTTTTTAATGTACTGTGATTATTTATGATTTTAATGCTTTCTTGTTTTGTTCAGCACTTTGAATTGCCTTGTGTATGAATTGTGCTATACAATTAAACTTACCTTGCCTTGCCTAAACCGTTTGGTTTTCTGATCTGATCCTGATGTGATTTAGAGATACATGTACAGTATATACAAATAAACCTAACATCAATGCTGCAAGTTAATAGCAATAATTAAAAATAATTTCAGAAATGGTCTGGGGGACGTCTATTAATGTAACAATCTGTTTGAATTGTGAAGAAAAGGCTCAATAAAAAAATTACAAGACAAGAACAAAAAATGGTAAAGAAAGACGCAAAAAAGAGCTCTAACAGCTACAGCGAAACACAAAGTAAACACACAAAAAGCACATTGAAATCTGACTCAACGACTCGGACCACAACACATCTTTGTTCAAGAAAAAACCAACACAAATGTTATAATACGAGCAACATTGTGGCAATCGGGTATTGATCTGAGAAACTATTGTGGCAAAAC
>OZ035839.1:30704163-31171880 GCA_964034765.1 Knipowitschia caucasica
TGATGGAATATGGCGTCTCAGCAGAAAGTCTCACATATATGAAAAGGACAGCACCGCGTGTTTGGGATAGAAAATGTATTTGAACGGGAGTAACAACCACTTTTATTAATGTCACTGAAAATGGTGCTGTACGTCAAACTGCCCTAGTAGATGTCATGTGAAAGCTCGGTTGGGCTAACAAGGGAGAGAGAACCGTTCTCAGATTTTGGTGTTTGAGGGGTTACAGTGTACCATAAAAGCGGTTTGTGCCTGGCAATAGGATGGCGTATTTCATTTTTAGTGGCAGGATTCCAGTTATAGGTTCTAATGGTTTCGCTGTCCGAAGAACCCCCCCTGCCATCTCATATTTTCCACGCAATGGCCAGCTCACTCTCGAAGGGGTGTGCTCTGTCGTACCCCGCTGAAGGCATAGTGTAAATAAAAATATAGACCCTCTACAGCGGGCTCGTTCGTTGGTTTGCGATGAACCGTACGGAGTCCCTCATCTCCTGCCCGCGGTTCACCGCCGTAACAGATCCAAAACCACAACACCTCAGAGGGTCGCCGGGGCGCGCCCCCTCACCGAAACTCCTAAATTATAAGATTTGGGACCGGAAGTTGCCCGTCACTAGCAGGCACTTGGTTTCCCCAAAGTAATTTGACTTATCAAGCGATGGACATTCGCTTTTCAACTGTTTGGATATTTTGTCCCCATCGGAACTTACCTTAGGTGGGGTCTGAGTCACGACAAAAGACAGATGTGTAGGAATGGTAAATGCCATTTATCTGGATTTATTGTTATACCAGTTGTACAAATACATGCATAGTACGCTAGTACACTATGTGAATTTTATCTGTTTATCAAAACAACCATTTACAGAAACATACTTAATTTGAGCCATAGGGTATATATCGGTTATGAGAGTATTTAAGGGGGATGCTGTAACGATCTCGATATAAAAAACCAGGGTATTGTTCAACTGATGAGGCAATAGCCCGGGGGCAGGGGTCCTACGCAAAAAGATGGCAGACATCAGAAGCATAATCATGGGTTGGTGCCTATAAAGTACAAGGGCACAACTGGGATTGGCGGTGGCTCTAGGGGCAACAACAAATGAGAAATAAAATATATTAAAATAAAAATCACTGCAAAGACTACATGGATTAGTAATTTAGAAGGGGCAGGGTCGATGTACAAGTATACAATGCACATGGGGCAGAATAAGCCCGTATTAAAAAAATTTGTTAGTGTATGGTACTACCCTGAGGATTGTGAGAAATGCAAACGCAGAAAGAATCTCCGCCACTCCACAAAGGAATCATAGCCTTTTTTCCTTCAGGAGGGACAGTAAAGGATGGATGGGATGAGGAATGAACAAAATACACGTTATTGGATAAAATAGAGCGCGGGAAATTCCTCTGTCTCCTGTGTATAATACCAAATAACCACAGCTACCACTGTGTATGTGGTGCCGGCACCGCAAAGGGCGGTACGTCTTGTCTACTGAACATGTCTTCTCTAACTATGCTGGGAAATTTCCCATCACATCCACTTGTGTCCAATGAATATTTAATACTTTACTCACATGCTCTGAGAATGTTCTCTTGCTGCTGCAGCGGACTGGTCTTGCAAAGTGAGAGGAGGGGACAAACTCGGACCAGAGTGATTCTTCAAACTTGCAACACGTCACATACACACTTATGTCACTTAGGCTGTTTATATCCAGCTGTAGTAAACTTATCGATTCTCTGGCTCTCTATTGCCCGGTTTTCCACTCATCCTACGTGGGCGCGTCGAGACTCCTACGCTACTGAGCTACACTATCGGGGTGGGTATTGGGTATTACACTTTGTATCGTTACAATATCCTAGCCACCTATCCAAAATAATACAGTATCCATGTTATTCACGGATATAATGGGCTGCCAGCTGCACAATCTTTGCACTGGTGGGTAACCTGGGCCATGTGGGGGGGTAAGAGTCCAAGGTATATAAAAAATTGAAGCCATACTGAGTATATTAGATGTAAAGACGGGGAAACTGCGTATATGACTCCAGGGGGCACATATGGTACTGCATGTTTCCATAGGACGGGGTCATATCGTCATTTTCTTAGATTTGTCCAAGGGGGGTCCACTTTACATAGGAATCTACGTACAACGTGGACTTCAGCTACGGCTATAATGGGTGGCTCAAACTCCCAGAATTTTGGAAAGGTCGGTATCTCTGGTCTGAGATAGTATAGAAAGACCTAAGATAGACCAGAAAAAAGACCAGAGAAAGAATTGGCAGAAGAGAGACCTGAGAAGAACCAGAGAATAAACAAGACCAAGTAAAGGAAGACCCAGGAGTGAGTACAAACGGACTCCAAAAGACGCTGAAGAGGAAAAGTGAGAGACAAGAGAGAAGAACCTTAGTACCGACTTCCGGGGGATATCTGAGAGGTAACTGTCTGGACACTTACTTTTCCCCTACAACAAACTGCCTCAGCACTACTCAGGGCTTTCAGATGGACATCATAATACACATTGTTATAATTCCAAGTATGGTCCAGCGGAACATGGTGATGTTCAATGGGCCCTGAGACTATAGTGACGATCCTCTACGCCGACTGAGGTCACTAGGAGCATCATTGAGACATAGGGACAGTGCAAGTCCCCGTAGAAGACTGACCTGGCGATTTTAACATGACATAATTTTTAAACAGGGTGTTCATGGAAAAATAGTTGGAAATATGTGGTTCCTTGGTATCCAGGTGGTCCGCGCGGGCCGTGTAATTAAGAGTACGATAAATAGCAAACGTTTATGCTGTGGTATATATGTGCTTAAGAAGCTTATTTAAAAATCAATACAATATCTGTATCATGTCTGACTTCTCCCATTTTTGAAAAGCTAGGGCAAATTAGCTTGGATTCGTTAAGAGTTTTTAGCAGGATTTGAAGAGACGGTGGGGCTCTACTCTGGTCCCACCTCAGTGTCCTCGGGGCTCGCGCTGGGCTCGGCTCTGGCCCGCTCTCGTCTCTCACACCCTGCACGGTTCCTTGAATATCCCAGGGGACTGGCTGGGGATGGACAATGTCGAGAATTTGGATTGGGTACCTAACTTCGGGGTTTCGGGCAGTCGGTGGATCTGTGTGTTGATGTCATGGCACGTAATGGCAGCTAAAACATAAATGCTGGGTGTTGTGTGGGATACCAGCATTTCTATCCAGGCTGGGGGTGGGGTCTACTCCCGCCCACAAAGGGGGAGGTGGTGAGGCGGGTACGCGCTTTGCGGGACGGTTGAAAGAAGAACCAATATATAACATAAAATTTCAAAACAAAAAGGACTGAACTGCTCTTAACGACTTTGGCTGGAAAACATCACCAAGCAGACGTACAGCGGCACTGAAGCAAAGTAAACCTCAACAACTACAAAGTGAACCAAAAATCACACAGATGACATCAATAAGACATATATCGAACATGTCAAAAGAGGGCAGTTAGAAGAAACTTATTCGGTGACAAACGACATAAAGTAAACGTTTGGCGTGCCTGAGAACAGTCATATAGCCAGGTATAATACTTTCCTAATTCAGTCGGACAATTGTGTTTGACTGGCCTTGATTTGTCGTGTTTTGTGGTATTATTTTGTGACACAGAAAAGAGAATGCCGTAATGTTATTCGAATTGTGTAAGGTTGGCCTTTTGCTTCTGAAATTGTAAAACCGTGTACATGAACTTAGTCGTGGTTAGAGAACCATGCGAACCCGCGTGTGCAAGGTCCCCATTTGTTGTGCTCGGCACTAAGTTTGGCCTAACTCATTTCTGGCTCCTCAGACATACATTGTAAAGTAAACTCCTCTACCTCATAACTTTTGTGGTCACTCTCACCAGGGTGGCTAGTTATTGTAATATTGTCTTTATATATCCAGATATGAGTGATTGTATCAGATGCCTTCATTCACAGCGGAAACGTGAGCGGTCCCGTTCAATCTGTCCGTAGCAACAAGTCTGCCCCTATATGGTAGTTGCTTGGATACTTCAAAAGAATTGCCCAATAATATGGAATGTGGGGCCGTGCCAGCGGTGATTCTAATGGGGGCTGGCGCCACATAACGTCTCTAGGGATGGGCACAACAACCCAGTCAGGCCTCTCCGATTCAATCTATCTCTAACGAAGAACAGCATACGGTAGGGGACCGGGGGGTGACAATAACTGTTTGTTGATTATACCGACAGGCCACTTCCAAATATTCTAATATTCTATAGGAGGGGGGTGGGTATGTGTGGTGCGCTCTGGAATAGCGGTGGCGCTCTGAAAGGAGTCCGTCAGGTTGAGTGATCAGTGGGTTGCTAGAATTTCCCCTTTAAAGCCCGAGTTAGGGCATGGATAAAGTTGCCTAAGCTTAATCTTAATTCAATTGTGGTGATGGTGTGGGCACGCACCGGTAGTGTTTAAAGATGCTAATAAAGAGGGAAAGTAACGCTGGACTAATCTCGACCGCTTTGTTGATGTTCATCCATCCGTCAGAAATCATGTAGCGGTTGCATTGATGCGGGTTTCTGACACTTTTCTGTCTGAAAATTTTGATTTAAAGTCTGACCAATGCCGAAAAAGATAAATTGGGTGAAAACCCCAGCTTTAATGTGAACCCCTTAAGATAAACCATACTTATCATACTAGCCCATTCATGGAATGCGTCCTCCTCCTGTTCCAATTGAATACGAGGGGGATAAAGACACATGTTACGTTGTGGTGGTGGTTCTACTGCGGATGAGCTGCATGTAAAACTAACATCTATATAATGAGGACATCTCAGGCAGTGATGCATTTAAGAGCACAGGGAAACTCCAACTTGTAGTAGTATATGCATGTAGTTTTGGACGGGTGCTATTCAAAATATATTGATCCCCTTGGGCTTAATAACCCACCTCCAATAACATGCTTCTGGAGCTGAATAGTTAAACCCATAAAGAGGGGCCTCGCCAGTCAATCAAGGATTTGTATTAATTTGGTCCTCATTAAGCAGCAGGGGGGGACTAAAGGATTCTCTCTCTCTCAAAGTTACTGACGTTCACTTTATGGAAATACTCTCTTATAGTGCATGCAATTTAGAGAATAGGGAACATATTTTAAAAGTGTTATAATAAATAAATAAATTCTGCAGCTTGAGTCCTATAGAACCAGGAAGTACCATCACATTAGTCCTGTTCTCAGGTCTCTGCACTGCCTTCCTGTCGCTCAAAGACTACACCGGTACTTTAAAGCAGCTCTGCTTGTGGACAGGTCTCTCCATAGCCTCGCACCAAAATACATCTGTGTTAGTGCCATACGAACCAACTTGGACCCTCAGTAGCACAGGGACTGGCCTCCTGCTGGGACTCTGAAGGAGTTTCAGACTTTGGCTGCAAAAACTGAAGGATTGTTTCATCACTCTTGCAAATATATTGTTTATGTATTTGTTTTTGTATTTATTATATGAATGCCATGTGTAATTAAAATGTTTCTTTTCTAGTTTTGTTAACACTTTCAGTTCCCTGGTGTATGAACTGCGCTATAAAAAAAAAACTTGCCTTGCCTAACTTGTACCTCCTGTCAGTGCCTGTCTAAATTACTCCCAATTGAAGCCATTTAAACTCTTGTAGATTTCAATCTTTGCAGCGGCATTTTCCAAGAGAGAGGGAGAGGAAAAGGAAAGGACATAGTGGCACACATAGAGTGAGGTGGGCACAGGGGGCGTTTGATTCGCGCTCCGTGAGGTGGTGGGTGAGGAGGGGAAGGGGGAGGTGGGCGGGGATAGTTACTCGAGAGCTGAAGGTCCTCCTGCGGTCATCTTTAAGGCCCTCCAACCTACACTGGAGCTACAGAGATAGATAAAGCATTGGGGTCACATCAGTGCTTCCATCAGCACACAGACAACACACACGGACAGGACGGACGGACGGACGGACGACACACCCACTACAGACGCAACTACGGCAACACCACAAGGACAAAAAGAGAAGGACGGGAGATAGACGGGAAGGTCTGGGTATGTCTAGTTTGGGAGTGTTTGAACCGGTTCGCCCGGGGTTAGTGGTTGTCTGCTCAAAGAAGAAATATTATGCATTATTATTGGCTATTACAAATAATGATGAGACTATTTACTTTCATTTCATATTTTAGAATGTGAAAACATATCTAAAGTAGAAAGTATCTGGTTAAACAAGTGATAAGGGCTAAAAACGCTATCTCTCCTGTCTGTAACTGCCTATAATACCTCCGGAGGGAGGTGTAGAATTTGTTTAGTTTTTTCCCCCGAAATAAAAAATTACTGGGACACCACAGTTATGTGATTGTAAAGAATGTTATTTCACCTGAGAAATTTCATCCATTTTCTTCCCTTTAATCCATTTCTGGGTCAGGGGGGTGGCAGTCAGAGATGCCACCCAAGTCTCATAGCACCAGCCCCTCACTGACCCTCTGCAGGTGGTGAGTCCACAGGAGGACGGCTGCTCTCTGAGTGTGAGCATAGCCTTGATCTTTCAGTGGGGGCTTTGGGCAAAGTGGGGTTAAGTGTCTTGCCCAAGGACACAACGACAGCAGTCATCAGTGGGAGTCGGTTGTGGGAATTGAACCCACAACCTTCTGGCCTGAAGGCCAATGCTCTACCAACTGAGCTACTGTCGCCCGACCTGAGAAATTATCAACATTAATTTATGGGCAATAAGTCACTTTTAAAAAGGCAGAAAACTACTCTCTCTGGTGTCTCTCTAGTTTCTCTCTCTGGTCCCGCTTTCTGGTCTCTCTATCTGGTCTCTTCTATCTCTGGAAGATAATGATTTATATTTTTACAGTTAATAATTATGTGTTGGCTTTAATGTTCATAATATATAATACATTATATGGTTGTAGCTAAATAGCTTTAACCCTTTAATCCTCCTTGAAGAAAGCATTGTAAACATTTTTTACTTCATATTTTCTATCATGTAGGAGCACTCACAACACAAATAGTTTTTAAGTTTTATTTTGGTAAAAAAATAAAATAAATAGGCCTTTGCTAAATGGTTGATTTATAATTTGATGGTAAATGTGCCTAAACCAAGTGAGATGCTCCAAAAAGGTAGATATTGTGATCCACCAAATGGTTGAGGAAAGCTTTAAAGTCAGTCCTGGTTCCACAGCCTGTCTGTCTCTCATAAAAGGGTCTCCCTGAAGTTTCTCACTTGTTCAGACTGGGTTTCTGAGTGGCTCCTCACTGATGCAAAAGGTTCTAAGAACAGTGATGATGATATTTATGGACATGTATTAACAGGTCTGGACAGTGGTTATCCCGGACAAATGGCTCCTACGTGTTTGTTATCATAAAATATAATACATGTTTTGTGTTTAAACAGTTCTGTTTAGCTGTTCATACAACTGAGGGATTTTATATTTTTATCTTTCTTTTTAATGTACTGTGATTATTTATGATTTTAATGCTTTCTTGTTTTGTTCAGCACTTTGAATTGCCTTGTGTATGAATTGTGCTATACAATTAAACTTACCTTGCCTTGCCTAAACCGTTTGGTTTTCTGATCTGATCCTGATGTGATTTAGAGATACATGTACAGTATATACAAATAAACCTAACATCAATGCTGCAAGTTAATAGCAATAATTAAAAATAATTTCAGAAATGGTCTGGGGGACGTCTATTAATGTAACAATCTGTTTGAATTGTGAAGAAAAGGCTCAATAAAAAAATTACAAGACAAGAACAAAAAATGGTAAAGAAAGACGCAAAAAAGAGCTCTAACAGCTACAGCGAAACACAAAGTAAACACACAAAAAGCACATTGAAATCTGACTCAACGACTCGGACCACAACACATCTTTGTTCAAGAAAAAACCAACACAAATGTTATAATACGAGCAACATTGTGGCAATCGGGTATTGATCTGAGAAACTATTGTGGCAAAACAAACTCAAAATCGTAATTGGAATGAGGAGAGCAGTCCGACACACTCTTTAAAAGGTTCTTTTGTGGTTCTTTTAAAAGACAAGTTTAGCCTTGTTCGGCCGCGAGTTGCTCTGCTCTGCACTACTCTACTTCTATTCAGGCCGAGCAGAGTGCACCATGGTTACCAAGAATTTTTCTCAGATGCTAGGATACGGTAGCAGACACTTTAAATAGTAAAGTACGTTGGATACGCAACCAGCTAGACAGGAGTAGAGTAGGACCAAGCAGGGCTGGTGGAAACAGGGCTTTAGATGTGTTTCCACATGTTTCGAGTGCAGAGCTGTGAGCATCTTGAGAACTGTACCCCGCCTTGGTGACGTGTTATTTATCAGCTAATCCTGAGTAGGCGTGATCAGTGGTTGTTACTTCTTGAATGAGTGTGGTAAGCTGTTGTTACTTCCTGAATGAGTGTGGTAAGAGTGTTGTTACTTTGTGAGTGGGCGTGGTCAGCTGTTGTTACTTTGTGAGTGGGCGTGGTCAGCTGTTGTTACTTTGTGAGTAAGCGTGGTCAGCCTGATTGATAGGTCATTCAGACTGACCACGCCCCCTCTCGTACGGTGCTCTCTGGATGAGAGTGTCCCATGTGTGCATCAGGAGGAAGGCTCCCTCGTCCCAGTTGATCCCGTTGTCCTGCTCTGTTACTTTCAGATCCAGAGTTTGTATAAACAATATCAGCTGATAAATGACATGTCAGTTCTGAATAGGGAACAACATCTAACTTGTCTTTCAAAAGAACCAAAAAATAAATAAAAGAACTACCAACACACTCTTGTCTCGTCTCCTGCTGCAGGTAAAGAAGATGGATGTACAGTAGAGAGACAATAATGGAATGAAAAATGCATTGAAATGTATGCAGTGATTCTATAGATATACAGTACATTGCCAAAGGTTTATAGCCGCCTTCATTTTGTAATAGTTTATGAAGGTTAATTTTGTCTTTTTAGTAGATTAAGTCATTTGGTTCTTCTATTCCAGACATTAAAGAACCAAAACAACTGGCTCCTCTCTTATGGTATAGAAGAACTACATCATTTAACCTCCAGGACTGTTTTCAATAAGGAAGCCATGTTGAAAATGGAGAAAGATGTCGCCTTTACGGATCCTCAATACAAGATCGTTAAGTGATTTGTCACACGGCCACATTCTCCTCGACACGTAGGCAATTGTGGCGCAGACAGCCGCTTGAACTTGCTAATAGAAACGTGACGACATCTTGATGAATTCCTGAACGTGGTCCTTGCACACTGATCGCTCTCCTCGCCTGTCACTGCTGTTGAACCGGGTGCCAGAGAGATCCGAGATGAAGTAGCGAGGAAGAGAGAGCGCGTTGCCAGATCTGCGGCGGATCCGTGGAGGGGCCAAGTCAGGGGGGCAGGAAAAATCAATGGGCCGATAATAGGACTGTTAAAGAGACGGCGGCGGAAACGATGAGCTCAGCAGCAAACGCACGGAGCTGTCGAATAGATGACGTCCAAAAAGAGAACGTAGTTAGTATATACGGCGGCGGAATGCAACAGCAGCTCTGTGATGGGATACTTCACCAGAGCGGAACACATTTTTGGTCTCATTCTTGTCTCTCTCTCTTGTTTCTCTTTCTTGTCTCTCTCTGCTCTTTCTCTCTAGTCTCTCTCTGAATACTCTATACTGTCTGTCTCTCTCTGGTCTCTCTCTGGTCTGTCTCTGGTCTGTCTCTGGTCTGTCTCGCTGGTCTCCCTCTGACGTATCTCTCTCTGGTCTCTCTTTTTTCTGTCTGCTCTATCTTTCTTGTCTATCTCTGGATTTTCTTTTTCGCATGTTGAGATCGAGGGCCAGTGTTTTTCAACCAGTGGGCCGTGGTCTATCAGTGTGCCTTGAGATGTTGACTGGTGTGGCTTTGAAAATGATGCAATATTATGTGGTTGGTCCAAAATAATGGTAGATTAGAAAGATTTTGATTTTATTTGTTTGATTTTTTATATAAAACACTTTGATAAGAATGACTTGGTTATAAAGACAGCAGTTTCATGTTTATTTCAGTTTCAGTATCCAAAATGAGCGAATTTGCTTGCTATTTCTGCTAGTGATAGATTTTATTGTAAATGGTCAGTAAGTATGGAATGAATGGATGGTTGAGAGATGAGAGACGGATGAAAGCAAAAGAAAAACACTGATTTTATGATGTTTTGAGAGCGCTGTCTGACAAATGTTAAAACCTCAGTCAAGATAGGTGTCCCACAGGGAAGTGTGTTGTCTCCTATTGTCTTTTCAAAAGCTGCTTTCACATGGTCTGGATGGCTTCATACAATAGCACAGAATTTGTGTTGTTGTATTGGCTCACTGTTTGGAATCTGTATCAAAATCGAAATAATTTCTAAAAGGTCTATCTCGGGATGGAAAAGTACTATTTTGTGAAATCCGAAATATCCAAAAAATCAACATTAACTTACCAGCCTTTCTTGGCCTTGTTGGCCTGGTTGTGTTTCGTGTTGTGTCTGATTTGTTCACAAAACTTTACTTCGTGACTCAAACGTTTGTTTTTCCATTGTTTTAAATCGGACAGACATCTACCACATCTACTTTTCCACAGGTTCTACTCTACTCGGATCAATTGCGTTTCCAGTAGTAGTATCTGGTACCGTATACTAGCAACAAGATCCATGGAATTTGCTTGGTAACCATTTTTATTACACATAATCTGGTACCAGTACCCAGGGAAATTCCTTGGTAACCGTGCCTTCCATCGAGTCCCTCTCTTTTTTCTCTCTATGTTAAGTGTATTGTTTATTTGGTTGGGACAGTGCATGTTAATGAACACCTTGGGCTAATTTCCCGGGACCTTTTCACTTAGAAGCGAGAGTGCTATCCACTCAGCCACTCTCTACGTTTGATTTAAGTCTGTAAACTGCTTCCAGTGGTACATTGACATCACACCATTACAGAAGCTTTTAGACAGAAGAGGCAGAGCTACTGTAAATATTTGCATCAGAAGTCTAAAAACGATCTAAAAAGGGCACATGGAAAAAGGCTGAAACAAGTGGATTTCCAGGATATTTCTCCTTTACTATCACTAAAACACATCCAATCCCATGTGAAAAGCAGTTTACGGCTGTAATACACTGATCTTACACCACCATCACGAGAAGCAGTATGTTTTCATGCAAAGCTGTTATTTCTCTCTATACAATTGGTGTAGCTAAATAAATCGTATGCTGTGAAACGCCATGCCGGGAGGACAAAGTGCATGATGGGGATCGGCTGAGTTTTACCTGGTCCAGGGTGGAGTACCTGGACTTGAGCGTGATGACCTCATCCAGGTGCGCCCTGAATTCTCTCCGTGAGGCCTGAGGAACCACATCACAGTCACTACACAGTAACAGCAGCAGAGCAGACATACACAGACCAAAAGACACCAGCTACAGTGATGTCACATACACACCACAAGACACCAGCTACAGTGATGTCACATAAAGAGGCAGAAGAGGATTCAAAATAAAAACTGTTGTGTGTGTACTACTGTTATTTGAAGTGCTTTTCTCCTCTTGAAGGACACATTTCCCTAAGGGGATTATACATTACAACTTAATTTAATGAAGAGGCGTTTTAACACACTGCTGACTCGTAATGATCAAAGCGCTCTGATAAATCCAGTTGGTTCTGACAATAAACGGGTGTCTCATACTTCTGAAGCTTAATTCAAAATAATAAGTCCATAAACTTCTTTCTCCCTGCACGTTCTCATGTACCTCTACCGTTCACATAAACACACTGTAGCAGGAATGTGTGCTATGTAGGCCAATCTGTTGTTCCAGGGGGCGCTTTACCAAAATAAGTAAGTTACTGTAACTTCTACGCTATTGTGCATGTGGGAAATGTGTCCACTGCATTTTACCCGTCCTTCATTGCTTTTTGGCCCTTTGAGAGGAGCAGTGGTTGTCATAGTAACAGGGGACCAGCTCCAGATGTGGATGCTCTTGGTTAGGACCAGAGCTGGAGGATTTTACTCATTGTAGAGGTTTTTAGTGGTAGGTGCAACCAAAGCACCCTGAGGCTCAGGATGGCTGGATAAAACACCTGCAAACTCCACGCAGAAAGGCCTTGTTTTGACCTGTATTTGTACCCAGGAGCTTCTTGCTGAGAAGATGTAAATATACATAATAAAAAGTAGCGACTTAGAGAAGTAATGTAGCTCCTCGCTGTCAGTTTGCTTCTATCACGAGTTCTCACATACATGTGTTTTTGGCCTCAGTCACATCTTAAAATCAGCTTTTTCAGACAAAAAAGTCAAAAAGGGAGAACCACCCAAACTGGCTGCAGCCAATCAACCAGCCGTCTCTTTCTGCAACCAGCTTCAACTCATGGCCTGAAGTAAGTAAGTAAGCACTATTTGACTCTTTAGGCCCTCAACTCATGGCCTAAAGAGTCAAATAGTGACTCAGAGGGCTCTTTCTCACAGAAGAAAACATTTTCTATTAAGACTGTTGCGTCTAACATTTTACTTGACTGGAAAGTTTGTTTTAGTTCCAATCGGACAGACCTCTTGCGCACAACATGCGTCAATACAACATCTACCAGATGACAATGGAGCCCTTTCCACCGGCTCTACTCTGCTCTATGCTACTCTGTTGCGTTTCCATTTTGTTGAAGTATTTGGAACCGTATACTAGCAACAAGATCCGTGGAAATTCCTTGGAAACAATGGCTTCCAGTAGCCCTCTGGCCAATCACTGCCAGTTAGAACACTTTTGAACACTTCAGTACCAGCTCAGCCAGGATAGCCAAGAGGGACTAAAGAAGGACCTGGCACCGTCTAAACGGGGCCAGGGTAAACGCTTCGAATCATGGTAGAGTAGATTAGCAAAAACAAGAGCGGCTTTCAACTTCAGTTCTGATGTTGAAATGCATCCTGCAGGAAGAGAGGCGGGGTTCGGGAAGGATGAGAAGGAAAAAGAAGACAGAATAGGACAGAGACGCTTGACATCACAAGACAGGAGTCAACGTGCTTTGGTAAACAGGAACATTTGGTTTGGAGGTGGCGTTAGACTAATACATAACACATTTTTTCCATTTAAGTGAATACAAAACTAAACAATCATTAAGCCCAGACAGATGTTTTGCACAAGATTATGGCCCAACAGATATCTACATCTAGATACAAGAAGGAAAAACACAAAAAAATACTCTTAGCGCTTCCACTGGCTCTGTTTAACCGGGATCAGGTCCTTCTTGGCCCTGAGAGTGAAGGCCAGAGCTAGAAGCCATGGTTACCAAGGAATTTCCCTGAATACTGGTTTGTTGTCGGTAGGACGCTCAGATAGGATATACGATACTAAAGCATAATGGAAACACAACCAGGTAAAGTAGAGTAGGGATAGTGAAAACGGGGCTAATGACAGATCCTGGTGTTGATATTGTGATATTGTCTTTGTATATCCAGGTATGAGCCCTATAAGGATTGACCAATTAGATCCTTTCATCCACAGCTTGCCTTAGCAACCGCCTTAAAAACCCGTGTGCCCTGTTACGTTGAGAAGCAGCAGATGAAATGCCCATATAAGAAAACTGGCTTCAGCTAGCTTATGTTTATAACGGCATCTTCCAAATTAGGGCTAACGAGGGTGATGTCACACTAATAATATAATATACAGTCTATGATTTTGAGTTGCACTGTGTATGAATTGCGCTGTACAAATAAACTTGCCTTAGTACACCAACTTTTCAACATGTTTCAGTTAGTTTAGATTCAAAACACGACTTTTACACATTTGAAAGCTATAATCCTGTTTGCCAACATTGCACAAAAGGTAACAGGAAGCCAGGCCAGTCCGGAGGGGTGCGGTGTGTTTGGGGGTGGTAGCAGTACACACACACACACACACACGCACGCACAAACACGCATGCAGCAGGAGTACCTCTGCAATGCTTAGGGTGGATGAACAGGAGGGGAGCCGCGCCTGGTGCCACAGAGAAAAGAACAGGGTTAAATAAAAACAGTGCCAAAGCCAGTGAGCCACAGCGCCGCCTGTCTGTGTGGAGGAGCAGGGGAGGAGCAAGCCTGGCCCATCTGTGGGGGATAGCATCTTCAAACGGAAAACATCCAGCCATAACAGAGTGAAGGGGAGAGAACAAGAGACATGTGGGGACATTGGGACAGCAGGTAAGGGTCATAAGGATCAAATCTGTATGTTTCCCAGACCAATATTTGTACTGTATTTGCTGGACTATTAAGAACATCTGTTTATGAATAAACAAGAGAGACAGAGATCGGAGAGACCCAAGAGAGAGACCAAGACCAGAGAGAGAGACTAGATAGAAGAGAGACCAGAGAGACATCTGAAAGAGGGGCCAGAGAAAAGCCAGCCGTTGACTTTATTTCTATATACTTACATTGGTTTGGCTTGGCTAACATGGCTGTTGAGATTGTCATTCAGCGAACATTACTTTTGAATGCTCTGGAAACGGCAGCAAGTCCTATTAGCTCTTAACTGTTTTGTGCTTTACAATTTTTATTTGTCTTGCTTTTCTGCCTGAGATGTTGCAGTGTTTGTGGTTTTGCCTGGTTCAGACCGGAGGAACCAAGCAGGCAAAAATCCACTGGAGGAATGCTTACTTTTTGAAAATGCTAATGAAGCATTCAGCATTTTACTTTGGACCAGAGCAGAGAATATGGTCCGAACCAAGCGGCTACTCCACCTCTGCTGCAGTGAGCTAAAGTGCTGTTGCATTTTAATACTATTGTTAGCTAGTTTTAGAATTATCCATTTGTTTGTTCTGCTGCTACTGGACACCTGAATAATTCCTATGGAGATCAATAAAGTATCCATCCATCTATCTATTAGCTCAATCATAGCAAATCTTAAAGCTAAAAACAGCCTGAATTCTATCCCTAACCCTAACACTTTTACTGTCCAGTTGTCGGTCTCTGCACAGGTCTTAGGGTAATTAGGGTGAACCAGAGTCAAGATATATGTACAGTATTATCTGGAGTCCACATATAAGCCGCAGGTTTTCAGGTTGAGATGTAACATTGAACCAACAGCTGATGGAAACAAAGCCAAGAGACGACAGTTAGATTGTCAAAGCTAACGGTAAATAAGAAAATGAAGACAATGAATGAATTTATCATATTCAGTTGCGACAATAAAGGTGCTTCCTACAGCTGCTCAAACTCAAAATAATAAGTAGCTAAATAAAAGTAATAAAATCGGATTCTGATCACATCAAAAGAAAACCCTGCTGTCTCTCTGCTGTTCACATAAACATAAATAGCAGATATAGCTGTGTCCAAATTCTATGTTTTTGAGGGATGAGGCAACAATTTAGAAACATGGAGAGAAGAAGAAAAAAGTAGAACACGTCCCCTTTTTGTGTGTGAAAAAGTCGACACCCGAGTTCACACGCTGAGAAACGCAGACTCATCTCAAACCTGTTCAACTGTTGACTGTTTGATTTGATTACACAGAACAAATCAGATATGAATGTTGCTGTTTCTTGACTAAAATCTCTCTCTTGCAGCACCTTAGCGGGATTGAAACCGCTTACCATTACAAAACAAAGAGTTATTGAAAAGGGCGGAGGCTCAGGAGGGATGGATAGAACAGTAGGTGACTCCTTTCTGTTAGCTATTATTGCATTTTCTATGTATGATTTTTTGATCTGTTATTGAGGAATCAACAACTAAAGTGACAATTGCTGTTTTGATAAGGCGATGCACAGACACACTTGGAAGTGTCAGATATTCAAGAGAGACGAGAGACCAGAGAGATACGAGAGAAAGACCAGAGAGACTAGAGAGAGTGATCAGAGAGAGACTAGAGAGAGAATGACCAGAGAGAGACTAGAGAGAGTAAGACCAGAGAGAGAACAGAGAGAGTGACTAGAGAGAGAGAGAGAGACCCCAGAAAGACAAGAGAGAGAACAGAGAGAGTGACTAGAGAGAGAGAGAGACCCCAGAAAGACCAGAGAGAGACCATAGAGAGACCAAATAGAGACCAGAGAGTAATATGGATCTCAGTGTGTGCTTGAGCTTGTGTTGTTGTATTCATCTGACTCCATTTCATTCAAATCAATTCAATACAAAGTTGTTCACCAATAACACAGGAAATGCAACACAGTACAATAAGCACAATCCTGTCAGGAGCAGCTGTTTGTTTTAAGTCTGTAAAACCCCTCACACACTTTATACACTTTTCTAACCATCTGAACTCAGGAGATGAAGTGCGATCGCAGAGATGTCAAACCTGTTGGTTGTTGATCTGAGCACTGAGAGAGAGAGACGGGAGAGAGACTAGAGAGAGAGAGAGAGAGAGAGAGAGAGAGAGAGAGAGAGAGAGAGAGAGAGAGAGATAACTAATGACAGCGGAGAATACAAGCAACACTAGTTTTCTTCAATTCTTCTTAAAATAATTCAGCAGTATAAGTATGTTGTGTATGATGCAACAAATTGCAAAAGGCATTATAGTGAAGAACCATGTAATAACAAACAAATATAATGTCCAAAAGATGTCCTTGATCATTACGGCCCTTAGACCCGGCAAGGAACTGCTTTATTTCTTATCGTTTACTGTGTTTTATGCTCTATGCTGCTGAAAGGATTTGCCCCTGATAGGATAGACAAAGTAGTCTGAATCTGCATCTGAATCAGTTGACACAATTCCAAAACGCTTTAAAAACAAGTCCTTTTTTTGGCAGATTAGAGACTCCCAGCTGCCACAAAAACAAACTACAAGGATTCTTCTTTCTCATCTTTTTAATGACATCAACCAGCTCCGGATTGAACAGGAGAACCTCTGGGATCAGCCTTCATGACCATCTCCATCAGGATTTACAATTTGACATATTCTAAGCATGAATTATTTGTCAATGTGAAGAGTAAAACATGTCATATACTGTATCGTCCATAATAACATCGCCCAGGCCCAGGCCTCCAGAAAAAGCCCTTCACACCAACAAACAACACAACTAGACTAACAACACAACTAGACTAGCAGCAAATACAGCAATAGCAGTTCTTACTCACCATCTTCCTTCGCAGAGACACGAGCGAGGAATGAGCTGTGGGGAGTGCGCACATGCGTTACAGCCTCTAACTGCTGGAGGGAGAGAGAGAGGGTGTGTGTGTGTGTGTGTGTATATGTGTGTGTGCGCTTGTATCTGTGTGTCTGTGTGTGTGTTTGTACCATGTGCCTGTGTGGTTGTATGTAGGTGTATGTGTTTTTAAGTGTCTCTCTGTGTGTGTGCATGTATGTGTGTGTGTGTGTGTGTGTGTGTTTGTGCATGTGCCTGTGTGGTTGTATGTAGGTGTATGTGTTTGTATGTGTCTCTGTGTGTGTGTGTGCATGTATATATGTATATATGTGTGTGTGTTTGTGTGTGAATGTGCCTGTGTGGTTGTATGTGTGCGTGTTTGTATGTGTCTCTGTGTGTGTGTGTGCAGGTATCTGTGTATGTGTGTGTGTGTGTGCGTGTCTCTCTCTCTCTCTATGTGTGTGAATCTATGTGTGTGTGTTTCTCTCTTTATGTGTGTCTCCATCTGTGTGCATCTGTGTGTCTGTGTGTGCATCTGTGTGTGTGTCTCTCTGTGTGTGTGTGTGTCTCTCTCTGTCTGTCTGTGTGCCTGAACGTGTCTCTCTCTCTCTCTGTGTGTGCCTGTGTGTGTCTCTCTCTCTCTGTGTATGTGTGTGTCTCTCTCTCTGTCTGTCTGTGTGCCTGTGTGTGTGTGTGTGTGTCTCTCTCTCTGTGTGTGTGTGTGTGTGTCTCTCTCTCTGTGTGTGTCACTGTCCGTGTCTTTCTCTCTATGTGTGTGTCTCTGTGTGTGTGAAAACAAGTGCTAAATCATAACTGCAGCCAAGTCCTCTCAAGCCAATTGTGTAAAGACTGAAGAACAAGTTGTTTATAAAGGTGTTGCCAAAATACAAAAGAAAATACATTAAAGCAATATTAAAAAATCTACATTGGCTTCTGACTCAGGCTGGCTTTAAAATCCTCATTTATAAAGCTCTCAACAATCTGGCACCTTCACGTTCCCCGGGTCACAATCTAAAAATAACCCACAAGAAGCAAAATCCTTGAAGCAGACGCTGTATGTTTTAAGGCTGTAAAACCCCTCACACACATTTTTTGGCCCACCTGAACTCTCGACTTCTGAAGTGCGATCACGTAGATATATCAAACCTGTTCGTTGTAGGTCTGAGCGCTGCTGCAGCTGTCAAAAGCCGTGCATATACACTAAAATATAGCTGCAGAGGACATCGAGCTGAGGAGCAGAACGGAGGGCTACGGGAAGACCAGAGAGATCTTAGAGAGACCAAAGAGAGACCAGAGAGAGAACAGAGAGAGAGAGACCAGGCAGAGGAAGAGCTGAGGGAGAGCAGAGAGAGACCAGATAAAGACCAGAGAGGGACCAGAGAAACCAGGGAGAGACATCAGAGAGAGAGAGACCAGAGAGAGACACCAAAGACTAGATTGGGATATGTGAGCGTTGAGACAAATCAGAGCGCAGCTGAACAGAGCCTGCTAGAGAGGGACAAGTTTGTTGCACTAAAGTGTGAATTTATAGAAAACCAATGGATTTAACATGGAAAACACTGGATAATTACAAGAGAGACTTAAAATCTCCTCAAAATCTTCTTTTGTTTACACTGTAGGTTCCCTGTCAGCTTAGGACGAGCCGTTTTAGTGAACACTGAGGTCTATGGGGATTTAAGCTGCATTTATGTTTGCAAGAAAATACATATACATTGGTAACATATATATTTCTAATCCCATTTCTTCAGCATGACACAGCCCCCCTCCCCCCTTCATGTCTCAGTAATCTCCTGCTGTCCTCCTCATTACGCCTCCATCTCTGACTCACTTCTCACTTGTCCACATTCACACAATCACATTTCACGCAGCACATTGAGTTCTGTGCAAACCCAACGCTTCGAACCAAGCACCTCTGAGTAGTTTTATCACAAAGCATATTTCTTATTTTCAAACAAAAACGTTTTCCTTGAGTGGTGGAGTTCAAGTATCTCAGGTTCTCAGCGAGGGAAGGAAGGAGAGACAGAGAGATTGGTGCAGCTCACTGAATAGAACTGTGAAGAGGGAGCAGCGTCTGCAGTCAGAGCTCTCCATTTACCGCTCAGTCTGAAGTCCCCACCCTCTCAGCCGTGAGCTTTGGGTAATGGCCGATCGCAGACACAAGCGTGAGTCTGTTCCCAGTCCGCAGAGTGGCTGGGAACAGAGATAGGGTGAAAACAGGCATCTGCATGGGATGCTTCCTGGAGGCCTCCCTGTGGAGGTGTTCCAGGCATGTTCCACCAGGACCAGGACTGAGGCTACAGATCCAGGACTTCACGTCGCTTACGCTATGGTTTGACAATTCCTGTTTTTTAAATTTGTTATTTTTTACTGTGTTTTTATGCCCAATGCTGCTTAAATGAGCTACGCCTGATGGGATAAATACAGTCGTCTGAATCTAAATCTAAATCAGTTGGCACAATGAACAGTTGTTTATTTTCACAAAACAATATGAATGTCAAAGTTGAGGGATATGTCCAAGATGTCTGCTCATTCAGATCAGTGTCCTGTGCTCATTGGCTCCTTCTCGCACCATGGACGTCCCAAACATTAGCAGAAGTGACGCGTTCTGGCCAGTTCTGGTTCTCCTCCCCTTGTGCAGTGGTTCTACTTCAAAGCGGAGCTGGAGCGACACAAGTGTGTGTCACAAAGTCTGGACATTTTTTTTATTTAAAAAGCCTCTGTCTGCCCAACAATACTTTTTTTTATTTTTTCCAATACAGATTATTTTTTGTCCAGTTAAAAGTTTTTGTGGTTTGAAAGTTTGGTACCTTAGGTTTAAACACACTCATCTTTCATAATGTATCTTTTCTATGCAGCAGGTCACGTTCTGATGTCTCATGCTTTGAGCTGTGTTTTGCTGGATGGTCAGTACATAGTATTCCTGGTGGTTTCTGCCTCTGACCCTCAGGCCGACAAAGTGCTGTAGCGGCTGGATGTTTGATTGATCAGCCCGCCTGTAGTCAGCTGATTTTACAGTGTCCATAAATCTCTGTGGACAGGTCACTACAGCCGTTCTACTGTCGGCCATCGGCGTAACGTGTGTGTGCATGTAAGCATTTAGCAAAGCCAAGGGAAACCGCTTTATGAAGATACAGACTGCCAGACAGAATGTAGGAGACCAATTTAATGAGCTTTTACTTTGAGACCGATCCTGTCAAACCCGATAAGTGTGTGTAACCATTGAATCTGCTTTTTGATCATATCTTTTATGGTTTTTCTTCTCTTTCAAAAAGTGTTAGAACATTTCCTTTGTCCCATTGAGTTGTATTGGCACCTTCCCTCCAACTGAATCTTACATGTTGTAGAATTCTCTTTCAGCTGAAGGGCAAGCTCCAATACAACTCTATGGAAAGAAGCTATTTTTGTAAGAAATTTTGAATGTTGTTGTTTCTCCAGATCATTATTTGGTGGTGATTAGATTCACAAAGTCAGAGAGACCAGAGAGAGACCACAGAGATGAGAGACTAGAGATAGAGACAAGAGAGAGATACCATAGAGAGAGAGGAGGACCAGCCAGAGTGACCAAGATCGGAGAGAAAAGAGAAAGAGACAAGAGAGACCAGATAGACCAGAGAGAGTGACCGGAGAGACCAGAGAGAGAGAGACCAGGGAGAGACCCCAGAGCAAGACCAGAGACGACCACAGAGAAGGAGAGATTGAGAGAGAGACAGTGAGACCAGAGAGACAAGAGGGAGAGACCAGAGAAACCATAGAGAGAGAGGAACCAGACAGAATGACCAAGACCAGAGAGATATCAGAGGAAGATACCAGGGAGAGAGACAATAAAGAGACCTGAGAGGGAGAGAGCGAGAGAGAGACCAGAGAGAGAGCCCAGGGAGAGAGACCAGAGAGAGACTAGAGAGAATGACCAGAGAGAGAGACCAGGGAGAGAACACGAAGCAATACTAGAGACCAACAAGAGACCACAGTGACCAGAAAGAGAAATCGAGAGAGAGAGAGTGAGACTAGAGAGGGACCAGAAAGAGACCAGCAGAGAGAAAGACCAGAAATATTGTTGCCCTAATAACACATATGCTGTCCTACACAAATAAATCTATCTATAAATCTATAAATCTACACACAAATCTATCTATCTATCTATAAGATCAAGGCTTTATTTCTTGTCTTAAACACATCTTAAACCGTTGCTTTTGTCACAGTGAACCGACACAGGCGGCTTCCACTCGTGTGAGCATCTAGAGCGCTTATGTAAGAGGCTGGGAGTTAATGAAGCATCGGACAGACGGGACGGGCCCCAGACTCACTGTGGCTGAGGAGGAGGTGCAGGCTCCATATTGGTCTGGATTACACCTGGGAAATAAAGTGTGTCATACAAGCCGCAGCCGCATAGCTTTGTCATATAGTTTGTTTTTCACAAAGGGGTAATATCAAAGCAGGTGTAAATCACTTTGTATTTTGTTATATGCTAATAGTTTATTGCAAAAAAGCAGTATGATTAAGGACAAATGTTAGAGAAGTTAGCAGTGTGGCTATTGTTAAATGATGTTCAAGGACATTTATGGTCATTTATTTACATTGAAGGATGGTGGTCCGCCCCTTATGGACCAATGGTTCTTTTGTTTTTTTTTCTATCATTGGATTTCCTGTGTTTGATTCTCTGATCTGTGTAGGCGAATTGACAACTTTGAAAAGTCCTCCAAGACAAATCACAATGACTTGGGCCTATACAAAAATTAACTATATTGAATTGAAAGGAATTGTTAGCATAGCCCTGTTTCCACCAGCCCTGCTCTTCTCTGCTATTACTCGGCTCTACTCTACTCGGATTGGGACGGTTTCCACTGGCCCTGTTTAACCGAAACCAGGTCCTTCTTTAGTCCCTCTTGGACGAAGCTGGTGCTAAAGTAAAGATTAGCCGACGTGCTGTTGGAAGCCATGGTTAGCACGGAACATCACTAGTTTTCACATATTTCTTGAGGTCTTGATCTTGGTCTGTGTCTGATCTAGGTCTCGGTTTTGGTCTCAGCCTCGGTCTTGATCTTGGTGTAGTTTCACATACATGTATTTTTTGGCCATCTTTAGATCAGCTTATTCTGACAGAAAAAGTTAAAAAGACAGGACTGCCCTCACTCAGCTCTCTGCCTAAAGAGTCAAATATTGACTCACATGTACACAAATTATAATGAAATATTAGGTACTGCTGCTTTAAGGTGAAGCCTCACTAACCCCAGTCTCTCCTACAACTAAAAGCTGCACATTTACACCTTGATAAATTGGCAGAGGGCGACATGTAATCCTCAGGAGAACTGGGGGCCGCGGCACCACCTGAGCTGATTGAGTAATCGCAGACGGGCTCCAGGGACCGTGTGTACATGTATCTGGCAACCACGTGTGTCTGGCAACCACGCTCTCTCTCGACCTGGGAACATCCTGAACATATGTCGTCTGGAGCCGAGGAGCAGCCTGTAGAGCGCGCTTCCGTCTGGGAACGAGCCGGGTGTGAATGAGGAGCAAACACTGGCACGACGATATTCAAACAACTTCTTTGGGTAATTATCAAAATGGTACTTTGATTTGAAAATATCTCTAAACTAATCAAACACTGTATATTAACATTTCTGGACAGTGGTCATCCCGCTCCCTATGGACCAATGGCTCCTATGAGATTGTTATTTCCTGTGTTTGAACTGTTTCTCTGATCTGTGGTGAATTGTTGGTGAATCCACAACAGACAACAGCTGATTTGTTGTGCTCTGGTCTCTTTGTCTGGCCCCCAACTCTGGTCTCTCTCTCTGGTCCCTATCTCTGGCCTCTCTCTCTGGTCTCTCTCTCTGGTCTCTCTCTCTGGTCTCTCTCTCTGGTCCCTATCTCTGGCCTCTCTCTCTGGTCTCTCTCTATGGTCTCTCTCTCTGGCCTCTCTCTCTGGCCTCTCTCTCATCTCTCTATGCTGGTCTCTCTCTGGTCTCTCTCTGGTCTCTCTCTCTAGTCTCTCTCTCTGGTCTCTCTCCGGTCTCTCTCTCTGGTCTCTCTCTCTGGTCTCTCTCTCTGGTCTCTCTCTCCGGTCTCTCTCTATGGTCTCTCTCTCCGGTCTCTCTCTATGGTCTCTCTCTATGGTCTCTCTCTATGGTCTCTCTCTCTGGTCTCTCTCTCTGGTCTCTCTCTCCGGTCTCTCTCTATGGTCTCTCTCCGGTCTCTCTCTCCGGTCCCTCTCTCTGGTCTCTCTCTCTGGTCTTTCTCTTCTCCCTGCTTTCCTCTTCCCTCTCTTCTCCAGTTTGCCTCAGATGATTATAAAAATGGCCATAACATAGACAAAGTTTATCGGCTGTAGCTTTTCTGAGCAGTTGGCATCAGCCCTGAACCTCACATCCGTCTCCTCACACCCACTTCCATATCAGAGAGTATGAGAAAGTATCAGAGAGTATGAGAAAGTATCAGAGATTATGAGCAAGAATCAGAGAACATGAGAAAGTATCAGAGAGTATCCTAGAGTATGAGAAGTAGATTTGGGCTCAGACTGTCCCTGGTCTGCTCATTATGCACAGTCGGCTGCATGGGTCTGGAGAGGCCTCCGGAGTGTTCCATGTAACAGGACAGATGGAGACGTGCAAATCACACACGGGAAATGATCGACATCGCATTCACACTTTGTCTTCTATTTTCAGATTAGAGTCACGTTGATCCGGGTTGAACATAAATGCTAACATTTAGCAACAGAGGAAGAAATGTCACTAAAAGAGGACTCACTCATTTAGGATTATCTAACATCATTATGGTTGAATAGATGGTTAGAGTCAAAACAAGGGTTGGAGGTTGGCCACTAGAGGGGGCTGTGGGAGCTCTGTGATGGAGGTTCGCATCAGACATGTCAGGTGATACTAACAAGAGGAAGGAACAGCCTTTTTGGAATGTTTATAAGATACAGATTTTTCCTCTCCTCTCCCCTACTCTGCTCCCCTCCTCTTCACCATCTCCCCACTCCTTTCCCCGCTTCTCTTCTCTCTCCCCTCCTCACCTCTTCTCTTTCTCATCTTCACTTCTCCCCCTCACAATCTGTGTGTTCTGCTCTGAGATTCTGCAAATGAATTGCACTTTGCGGCTCTTTGATTAGGGTTAACCTGAGGAAACGTTCAGCAATATTTATCTCCTGTGTGTGTCGATTTTCCACTCATGCGCCTCTGCCGCGCCTTTGCCTCGCAGTCCGTGCGTCTCTACCGCGGAGTCCATGCGTGCATCCCGAGAAACACACATGCAGTTCGACGCTCGAACACGCATAACCTTTGACTTTGCATTGAAAGTCGACGCAACGCATGAACCGGTCTGAGCGCGGCACAAGGGGACGTCACACTCAGTCTGTCCGCTCCATTATATACACATAGTATTAGTTTGTCTTTCAGTCTACGCAATCACTGATCAACCACACGCACACTTCTACTGCAGCAACCCCAATCAGCCTCCTCAGCCGCTCCCACCTCAGTATTTTAGTCAAGTTATAAGCTGCCACCTGCCTGCTGTCCCAAAAACACATGGAAACATTGAGAAGAAAGACAAAAAAGGGAATATATATGACACGTGATGGACACACACGGGTCGTACTAGAAATACTGCATTTATGTACTCAGTAAAGCCCCGTTTCCAACAGAGTAGAGTTGAATGGAGTATTGCAGAGTAAAGTAAAGTAGAGTAGAGTAGGACTGGTGGAAACAGGGCTTATGTGTCAGTTTAGACAAGATGGCGGATTTTCAATGTTTATTTGCTGAATAAAATACATTGGTCATTGGACAGGGAACAAAACGCTTTACACGATCGTTGTGAATTCAACCTGGCGCCCTGGACTCACCTTGGGCGTGGGACAGGAGGCCGTGGAGAGACGGGAAGTGGCCTGAGCCCGCGGCGACTCCGAGGGCGTGGTGCTGAGAGACGCCGTGTCGCGCGGCAACACCTGCACGCCCCGCGAGGTGATGGAGTCTGGGATCTGAGGTCACATGACACAACAGCACTCACAGGTAAACCACCACACACAGGTCCGGTATGCACGCTACGGACCAGGGATGGAGCGGTCGGACAGGGCTGAGATTCTGATGACCATTTGAGTGCATTTAAGCAAGTTAAATACATCTCAAATCTCAGAATCAGAATCAGAATCAGAATCATTTTTATTGCCACGTAAGTAACAGGAGGTCACAGACTAGGAAATTGCTTTGGCTCAATGCAACAGTCAAAAAGAGATAATAAAAATAAGAATAAAAAACACTTCTAAAAGAATAGAGTTACAGTTACTATTTACAATATACAAGTGCACATGGTGCACACAATGTAAGGTGACAGCAGTACAGTGAAGTAAAGTGACGTATGAAGGGCAGTAAAGTGACTTTATAAAGGGCGGGGGGACAGGTTAAGAAGTGTTCAAGAGTCCAACAGCAGAGGGGAAGAAACTGTTCTTGTGGCGGGAGGTTCTAGTCCTCCCGCCACAATCTCACAATCTCCCGCCACAAATCTCAAGTTCTTTTCTATATAGGAGAGGTAAATGAGGATAGTTTATCATTTGTCCGCCTCTGTCCTGGATCTGGAGCCCCATCATGGGTCTACAGCGTCAGTCTTGGACATAGAGCCTCAGACCTGGATCTATAGCCTCAGATCTGGATGTACAGCCTCAACCTCATTTGATAGATTATTGACAGGGAATGAGCCATAGCATGAGCGTCAAAGTGAATATAAAATATCTACTTTTGTTTTACTGTGAAATCACCTGCTCAGCGACTACAGCTGTAGACTAGCACTGCTGCTACAACCTGATAAAAAGCATCTCTCCTTTTGGCTAATGTTCATTAAACACTGTCCCTGTAAAAATAAAAATCATACCAGACCAGACCAGACCAATGTCCATCCCTGGTCTGTGTTGTCTACATACAGAAATACAGTCTCACAATACAGCCAACATGTGACGAGCTGTGTAGTGCTCAGATGGAAGGTGAAGATATTGGGCTTACCTAGAGCCACAGGGGCCACAGGGGCCACAGCGACCACGGGGGCCACAAGAGTCAAAGGGCCTGGCTGAGGCCACCATGAGAGGAGGGAGATGGAGAGGCCACCATGAGAGGAGTGGGATGGAGAGGTGACAGCGACACATGGAGAGGGTGGCATGAGAAACAGATGTTTATCACTACAAGATTTTTTTTAATTTGATTTATTCATTTGCACAAATAGATAAAATGATATGAAAATATGCATTTTCAATACATCAATCAATTCACAATGTGAGGATAGATCACACTGTAATATAGTGTTTAGTAAATAGCAAACTCTACTTTAGATACAAACAGATGTAATTATTTTTTGACAAACATGTTGAATATGATGCTTCCAAGTCAGCTTTTGATCTTCAATGACACCTAGAAATTTAGTTTGATTAACTTGGTTTAAGTCTGATACCATCAATTAAAATGTGTGCATTCTGTTGATTATCTCTTTTATGTGCTAAAATGTATATAGTTTGTTTTTTGTTAAGAGAGATTTACTGTAAACCACTCAGTGATATTTGATAATTCTTCATTTGCTTCTCTAATAAACATGTCAACATTGAAGTGAGATAATAAAAGACATGTATCATCGGCAGTACATTTTTATAAACAGTTCTTAAATCATTTATATAAATTATAAATAAAAGAGGACCCAAAATGGATCCCTGTGGCACCCCACATATGAATTAATAATAATAATATTATTATAATTATCCGTGTCAAATGCTTAGGTCAGATTAATTGTGTTTTTGAGTGAGTAAGTAAGTCTTCATTTAACAGATCAAGGTCACCCAAAGCTCACGGGTGACACCTGTTGTGGCATATTTTATTTTGTTAAATTTGTAAAAGGGTCACAGGCTGTAAAGTGCCAAACTGTCCTGGTTGTGTTTTCATTACACTTTAGTTCAACAGTGTTCATGGAAATTCTGTGGTGACTGGCCAGCAGCACTCTGGCCAATCACACTTTAGGACCAGCTCGGCCTGGATAGAACCAGGGCCAAGAGGGACTATAGGGCAGGGCCTATAGGACACCTGTTTGTATCAAGGAGTTTTTGGTTTTGCGTGAAGGACATTATTGATGGGAGAAACATAAGACGGTGATACGATGGATGGAGCTGATGTAAGACCAGTGCAACTTTGCTCAATGACGAAACCTCATCTAGACCCTGGAACAGCACAACACCATGTATGATGTCATTTAGAAATTTTCCCACTGTGGGACGAATAAAGGAACTCTTATCTTATCTTATCCTCCAATATCCTTTAGAAAGTTCTGTCAACTTCTGTGAGCATGTTTTTGTGTGTCAGGACGTGCATATCTCAGGATTCACATTCCAGCAAGGACTGAAAGCTGAAGGCAAATCGTAAGGACTTCTCAAAAGGATCATGTTGTGTCTGCCAGAGATGAACCGTGGCAAAGTGCAAAACTGTTGTGTCCTTAGGCAAGACACTTCACCCCCATTGCCTAGAATGAGTCTGGTGTGTGTGTGTGAATGGTTGGTGGTGGTCGGAGGGGCCAATGGCACATACTGGTTGCCCCGCTTCTGTCAGTGTGCCCCAGGGCAGCGGTGGCTACAGTAGTAGTTTATCACCACCGTGTATGGAGTGAAAGAATAATGACATGTGAAGCATCTTTGAGTGTCCTGAAAAGCAATATATAAAACCGATACATTATTATTATCATTATTTTTTAATGTACTGTGATTTTCTATGACAGACTTCTTCAAATCCAGGTTAAAAACAGTTCTGTTTACTGGAATGTTCAATTAAATAATAATAAGATTTTCTCTGGTGATTTCCTTTTGAGGTTTATATCCCTCTATGATGTCTGCTTTTTGTGACTCTAGTCTGTTGTATTGGAATAATGTAAGTCACGTGCTGGGAGCTCCCCATTCATGTGAGAGGTCGTCTATTCAGAAAATAACAATGTCTTGTCCTGTAATAAGGTCCTTTTCTTATTTTTTCTAGTGTATGAACTTGGATCCGTGCCAAAAGTTGAGTTAGTTGCTCCAAAAGGACATTAGTTACAATAACTCTCTAACTCCTCCCTGTACTACGTGTATATAAGAGACTACTGTGAGCTCAGAAGAGGGTGAGGGTCTGCTGTCTGTCGGTGTCCACTTCATGTACGCATAAAGACTTCTCTTCACACACCATTAGATTTGTTGAGGATTTGTTCTTATTGCATTTCTCTGACTCATTATGTACATCTGAATGTAACAGCTTTATTAGCTTTGATTATTCCAAGTTGATAATGACTGTGTTTATGCAGGATTTGACTCTTGCCACCAGGGGGCGTGATCTCAATCATCATTCAGGATTTCAATATCCAAATGGTGTTTTTGTCTGTTCCAGTGCCTTCAGTCACACTCATGCAGAGATGGAATGTGTAGGATTTTAATTATGAACAAAAATGGCCCAGGGAATTGAAGCGATAATTCTACTTTGCGTCTTCTATTCATCACTGGTTTGTGGAGGCACCAGAGACGAGTAAAGCTGGGATACCTAACTTTTTACTTTAATAAATAATACATGTTGATTGCCCCAGTCGAAAGTCTGTATGTTGAGCCAAAATTAGACCACACCATGCCATCTGAATGTGTTAGAAAAGAAAAAGGGAAAGTTCTGTACCTCAGCCTTAATGATATCCAGCACTTTACAACTGCAAAAGCACTTTGTCATGTGCAATGTACTTTCTTCACTGTGGACAATCTACAGTATGTAAATTGTTGTTTATTGTGTAAATACTGTTTTTAACTGTGGTATTGTACTGGTTTCTTAACTTGTATTTTGGCATTTATTGCACAAGCACTTTAGTGGACTGTGCAATTTTGTGGAGTATTTAGATTGTCCTGATGTTGGGAGAGACCAAAGACAAACTTTCCTTCTGGGACAATAAAGTTGAATCTTATATGGATCTTTTTAAATATTTTTTGTGTAACTATGTTGAAACTGAGCGGACCATAACAATAATCTGCAAAACTCAGTCCTGGATCTAAAGCCTCAGTCCTGGATCTACAACCTCAGTCCTGGATCTACAGCCTCAGTCCTGGATCTAAAGCCTCAGTCCTGGATCTACAGTCTTTCCCATTGTGCTGAGGAGGGTCTGACCCAGGACATTTTTTTACTTTTCTGGACAGAAGTCTTCCTGGGTTCATTATTTTTGCATTTTATGTGTTTGAACGGTTTGATTCTCTGATATGTTGTTGGTGAATCCACAACTTTGTAAACTCCTCAGAGACGACTGCTGTAGTGATACATTGAATTGAATCGACTTCTACTAAGTTGTAATGACAGCTCAGATTTAACATAGTTGCACATATAGTGGTAGAAAAGATCCATACCTTGACCTTTGGCCCTTGAACTTATACCAATCCTACATATTGCATCGCTCAGTGTGACATCAAAGTGAAAATGCAGAATGGACAAAAGCGCGACCCGCACCTGTCTGTGTCTCTGGCCCCGTACCTTAGCAGCGATGGAGGCCGCGGTGATGTGGGAGGACTGGCTGTCTTCTGTGGACGCTACACCGCTGTCTTTCTTGTCCTCGTCCTCGTCCTCGCACTGCACGCCCTTGTCCTGTGTGTGCGAGCGAGAGGGGGAGGGGCTGCGCGGGGGAGGAGACAAGGGGGGCGGGGGCGAGGGCAGCTCCTCTAGGCCGTCTGACGCCTCCTTCACCCGCACCACTGCGTCCCGCAGCAGGTCGATGGCGTGGGGCAGCGCGGGCAGGATGAACTGGAAGCATTCCTGCAGAAAAGGGAGAAACAAGAGATTAGGAAACGATCAGAGACTGTGGGAGAATGTGGCCGTCACTTAGCCTCAGAGGCGGAGCCACATGGGTAGTTGGAGTTGCTTTTGACACGCCTGTCAAAGTACTTGCCTCCCCCAGTGCCACCCCGCTGAAAGTATCGCACTTTTGGAATTTTATGAAAAATGCCAAAGAAAAGTGTCTATTTTCCGCACAAAAGTGAATGCATCTTTCTTCTGCTGTTGTGTCCTTAGGCAAGACACTTCACCCCCAAGGCCTAGAATGAGTCTGGTGTGTGTGGCACATACTGGTTGCCTCGCTTCTGTCAGTGTGCCCCAGGGCAGCTGTGACTACAGTAGTAGTTTATCACCACTGTGTATGGACTCAATAAATAATGACATGTAAAGCATCTGAGTGTCCAAAAAGCGATAGAATAAAACCGATGCTTTATTTATATTAATTATTACTAAATTAAGCAAATAATACAAATGTAAAGGAGAGGGTCTCTGCATAAGGTTTTATGTAATTAAAACTATTTCTACTTTTGTGTTTGGGAATTTCAACAGAGCCTCTATAGACCTGGAACTTCTGTGAAGTCTTTATGAACCCATTCCACACTATTCTTCTGATCACATTACCTCAATCCTTGATGTTACAGTATTAATGCTTGAGAATTTCTTTCTATTATTTTTTCCTTTTACACTAACATGGACTTTTGGAAGTTTATTGCCCTCTACTGGCTCTTTCTGTCACAGCAGATGTCACCATGGGGTAGATTTACCACTCCCTTAGGAATTGTAGTCACTTGGGAACACAGTATAAGTCAATATGAAACACAGCATCTATATCTGAGACTGACCTGTTTCCACAAACCCTACTCTACTCTACTCTACTCTACTCTACTCTACTCTACTCTACTCTAGAAACCTACCTACAACAAATTCCTTGGAAATCATGGCACTCTGGCCAATCATTGTCAGTTTTGAGCCGTTTCCACCAGCCTTACTCTGCTCTCCCTGGTGTGGTCCTTCTATTGTCCCTCTAGGCTCTGGTTATATCCAGGCCGAGCTGGTACTAAAGTATTCTAACTGACACTGATTGACCAGAGTGCTGTTGGAAGCCACGGTTACCAAGGAATTTCCTCAGATACTGATGGGTTGTGGGTAGATTGCCAGGATACAGTACAAGATACATAACAAACCAGGTAGAGTAGAGAAGGGCCAAGTTAGGCTGGTGGAAATGGGGCTTTAGAACATTATAGTACTAGCTCGGCCTAAATAGAACCAGTGCCAAACTTAGAACCTGCTTAATCCCAGTAAAAAAAAAAAAAAAAACTGAAAATACAACACCCAGGGCCTGATCCATCCCTATGTCTCCAACAGGAGCCTGAGGTCCTCCACTCAGAACCTACTGATGGTCTCCCGCACTCGCTTTAAAACCAGAGGAGACAGATCCTTCCAGGCAGTTGCTCCTCACCTTTGGAAAGAGCGTCTCTGCGCATGTTAGAGACTGTTGTTGATTTTAAGTCTCAACTTAAGACGCATTTGTTTAGACAGGCTTTCTCGCGTCAATGTACTTAAGTCGTCCGTGAACTCCGTGTTCATGATGAGGACCCTCTTCTCTATGTTTTAAATGTGAAGCGCTTTGTGATCCTGGTCTGTGAAAGGCGCTATCCAAATAAACTTTACTTGCTTACTTACTAATAAATAAATAGATAAAAAATTGTGTTTTTACAAAAAGCCAAATTCAGTGAAAAAGACAGATATATTAAGAGCTGAGGACTATGTATAAGCACAGAGTCTGAGTAAGCGCTAAGAATAGTGATGTGGGCGGAATTCTTCGCAACACAAGGATCTCAGCCAAAGTTCAGCAAAGAAAGAACAAAAGACAAACTATATCAAATGTATCAGAAGAGTGACAAACATGTGGTATAAAAAACTCACGTTTGAAATAACAATATCATGTGTGACATCACCATAGTGTTAGCCTTAAAACAGAAGAGGCAGATATGAACATAAGCTAGCTGGAGCCAATTTCATCTGCGGTGTTAGCTTCACTCCAAAACAGGGACAGATGTGTTGCTAGTAGGGCTGGGCGATATGGCAAAAAGTAAAATCTCAATTTTATTTCCTGCTCTGGACGATATTTATTTTAAATCAATTTTCATTTAAGTCACAGAAGACAGACTTTGTCCTTAAAAATATGTTTTGATTATTCCGCTCAATATCAAAATTTCAAAACTTTAATTTGTTTCCCCTAATAAGTATTATAAAAGTCTTGTACAGACTGTGCTGATTTTTCAAGTATAATTCATGTGCTGCTGGAACTCTCACAATATTGTTCATTCGATTTCAGAATTTTCACATTTTGCCCAAATTTGATTTTTTCCAAAGCCGATTAATTGCCTAAATTTGATTTATTGCCCAGCCCTAGTTGCTAGGACGTTAACAAAACCAAGCTGGAATTTCCCCTATGAATGATAGAACGATAGAGCTGGAGGAGTTTACTTTTACATGCAAGTCAATGGGAGCCAGAGCGAGATGGAGCAAAACTTTAGCCACAAGCACTTCCCTATTGGGAATCATTAAGCTAGCGAGTTAGCACTGTCCATCTAAATACAATCTATGGTCCTCAAACTATGACGTCATGGACAGAGCTGTTTTTTTTCCTTGTTTTGTGAATTTCTTTGGTCAAATTCTGTTCAAAGTATCTGTGATCGCATTCAATTAAATTGCACCATATGTTTTATAGAGTCATTTCCCCACGTTTACCACTCTCTGAATATGGGCCTCCCCAAGGTTTCTCACGCTATTCCCAAAGGTTTTTTAACCTATTCTTTGTCGAGAAGAACAGTAATGATCTGGGACATTTATAAACATCTATGGACAGTGGTCATCCCGTCCCTTATGGACTAATTACTCCAATTTGTGAGTTGTGCAGTTTTGAATTTATTTCCTAGCACTATAATTATATTGTGAATTAAATCATTATTGTGATATTTCCATATAGCGATATTATGTCTTTGTCCGCATCGCCCACAGCTTTGTGGGTGTCTCCCATGAAGAGCCATGGGAGACAGATGACCATATTATAGAGAACATCTTAGGTAGAAACCTATAAGCCCATGCATTGTAGCAGTATGTGGTCCTGTCTCCAGTGTGTCCCATGCCTGCAGGGGCCAGCAGTGAGTCCTGGCTCTTACCTGGGAGCCTTTTTTGCTTCCAGGGAGGTTTATGATGAGCGTCTTGCCCCGAATGCCACAAACAGGTCTGCAACAACACAAACATGAACATGAACATTGGCTCTAAGCAGTCTGTACAAGAGGGTCTTCAACCCAGGGGACAGGGCCTTCTCTGTGGTCTTAAACCCGTGGAACAGGGCCTTCTCTGTGGTCTTAAACCTGGAGGAGAGGGCCTTCTCTGTGGTCTTAAACCCGTGGAACAGGGCCTTCTCTGTGGTCTTAAACCTGGAGGAGAGGGCCTTCTCTGTGGTCTTAAACCTGGAGGAGAGGGCCTTCTCTGTGGTCTTAAACCCGGGGGACAGGGCCTTCTCTGTGGTCTTAAATGCGGGGGACAGGGCCTTCTCTGTGGTCTTAAATGCGGGGGACAGGGCCTTCTCTGTGGTCTTAAATGCGGGGGACAGGGCCTTCTCTGTGGTCTTAAACCCAGGGGACAGGGCCTTCTCTGTGGTCTTAAACGCGGGGGACAGGACCTTCTTTGTGGTCTTAAACCTGGGGGACAGGACCTTCTCTGTGGTCTTAAACCTGGGGGACAGGACCTTCTCTGTGGTCTTAAATGCGGGGGACAGGGCCTTCTCTGTGGTCTTAAACGCGGGGACAGGTTTTGATAGTACTACAGTGTATTACAGTGTATTGTTGTGGGGATGTTACCTGGAGAGCATGCCCAGTGGTGTGACGTTGAGGGAGCCCATGAGCATGGCCAGAGACATCCCAGGGGCCTCGCGCTCGATCACCTCTTTAGTGGCCTATATAAAACACACAGACACAAGCCGAAAATATCAGTTATGAGAAAAACATTCCGTGTAGATCTTAAACCAAACAAACGAGAAAAAAAGCCTCAATCTACTTTACTCTACTATTCCCCGATTGTGAGTGTTTCCACTGGGCCTGTCGTCTGGCTAGTTCCAGCAGACATATATACTGGGTTGTTGTGGAGGTTGCTAGGATACTGTACCAGATACAAAAACGTAAAGGAAACACAACCCAATATAGTAGAGTAGATTAGTTAATCAAATTACAATAAGTAGAGAGAAAAATCTTACACATTCAAATTATATCATTTGAATGTGTAAAGCATTCAAATGGAGCAGTAGTAGTAGTTGTAGTAGTTGCAGTAGTAGTAGTAGCAGTAGTAGTAGCAGTAGCAGTAGTAGTAAACCTTTTCAATACAGGTTTAATAGAATTATAGAACTATCATTATAGAGCAGTTCCCATATCATGAAAAAAGCTCGTATTAAATAATCTTTTGTTTGAGTCTATTTTCCACAGGTCTATTTTTAGCGCACTCACGATGTGGAACCTTGTGTTTGGTTTGAGTGTGGAGTGATGTGTGCGCGGCGCGAGGTGTTAGTGCCGCGATAATGCTCCAACACTGCACGCCAAGACTTCAATATGTCTCCATCTATCAACAAACATGCAGCACACCAAACAAGAGGAACCAGCGCGAGCAGTGGACACAGTCGGTGCTTAAAGGAGACACTGGCCCCATTTCCACCGGCCCTACCTCCACCAGTGGAAGTCAGGCTAGTGGAACAGTCTGGAACTGTCTTGATAATGTGAACCCAGGTTTTTAAAAAGTTGTAGAAGTACGTAGTTGTGACATTTACAATTACAATTGAAGGATTGTATCTTGGCCTTGGTAGAGCATTGGCCTTTGAGCCTGAAGGTCGTGGGTTCAAGCCCACCTCAAGACCTACTTCGCGACTCCCACTGATGACTGCTGTCGTTGTGTCCTTGGGCAAGACACTTAACCCCACTTTGCCTGAAGCCCCCACTGAAAGATCTCAGCTCCTGTGGACTCACCACCTGCAGGAGGATCAGTGAGAGGCTGGTACTCTGTGACTGGGTGCAGCTCTGACTGCCACCCCCCCGACCCAGAAATGGATTAAGGGGAAGAAAATGGATGGATGGATGGATGGATGGATTGTATCTTCCCTTGTTTTACTGTACTGTGATTATTTATGATATAGTGTGATGGTTTCTATTTTGTTTTGTTAATCCCTTTGAGTTGCCTTGTGTATACTGTGCTATACAATAAACTTTCCTTGGCAAGAGAGCGACCTTTTTAGCCCAAAACGGTCATAGTGACAAACGCTCATTGTGCTTCATAGAGCTAGCATATCTTCATTGAGCGAGCAGGTTAGCGTTGTCCATCTGTCTACAGTCTACGTCTGCAATCATCAATCTGAGCGGTGGTGAACATACCTCTGGTGTGACGTCTCTCGGTGCGAAGCCGGTGCCCCCGGTGGTGAGGATGAGGTTGAGTTCTTTTTCATCGCACCAATCCACCAGCGTGTCCTGTTACAAAGTAACATACACATGAAATGTTGACGTTGAACATCGAAAAGTGAGGGAGTGACGTCACAACAATTGGAGTGAGGTCACAACAATTGGAGTGAGTACCGTACTCTATAGATCCATTATAAATACACTGTACACATATCTAAATAATAATACTAATATTAGTAATATTTAGGGATGCACGATACCGATACTGGTATAGGATATCGGGTCGATACCATAGGCTTGTACTCGTACTCATACCATAGGACCCGATGCGGACAACCAATACCCACATTTTCAATTTACATTATCGTCACGACAGCAGACAGCAGGAAAGCGCTTGCCGCTAGCTTAGCTTAGCTTGGCAGCTACCTTCGTGGGCAGGATGTGGGCCGTATGGCGGTGTTTTAAAGGTCCCACATTACGCTTATGGACATTTCTCTGCTTGAAACATGATTACAGTCCTATTTGGCCTTCATACACATGCCCAGAGTAGTTTTTTCATTGATTCCTTCAAGCTTTATTTAGAGAGCGATCTATCTCTTTCACCCTCGAGAGGCAATGAAACGCCCGGGTCCACACCTGTGGCCATTGGCCACTGATGACAAATACAACGCGCAGAAGCCAGTTTTCTTTCGTATTTGAAACGGTTCTTAAATACTATTGTCAAACCAGGGAAAACAATACACAATAAGTATGCTGTTTGTTGGCAAAAATAATGAAAATAATGAAAACACTCAAATCCTGGGGTGATTGACAAATCGAAACAGCGAATCAGCAGTTCCCAAGTCCGGTTCCCAGTCCAGTGTATATGGTTTGGTCCCGCGCACACAACATGGAGCTACAGTACCTTGTCAGTCGCATGGTGTGTGGGGAGGCGGGACTACTGCCGTAGCCTACCACAGAGTGCAGCTGAAGAGCCGGGTGAAAAGTATACCGGTCGGCACTAGGCAGAGAGAAAGCTAGTTGCGAGTTCGAGACAAAACGATGGAATTAGTTTCTAGGCCAATCGCGACAGGTGCAGTGTGGGAGCATTTTGAATTTAAACCGAATGCCCGTGGTTAACCACTGAACGTGTGCGAGTCAGTGTGTCACATTTGTTGGAAAACAGAACGACAATATTATCGTTTATCACAATCATTTCTGAGACAAATTCGTGACAGGCCTAATCACAAGGTAAAACAAACACGTAAAACACCTGCAACTTCATCATTTGAAAACTCACCACCATGCAGAGTAACCTTTGCTAGCACCTTTGCTAGCACCCGAGCTATTTCTTTGTTCCTTTTGTATTTTCTTATTGTTGAAATGAGAAATAAAACATTTTAGATTTCAGTTGTTTTAGTTTAATGAATTCCCAGGGATAACAAAATGCAGTACTCGTATCAGTACTCGTATCAGTATTCGGTATCGGCAAGTTAGGGTACTGGTATTGGTTTTGAAAAAAGTTTATTTGGTGCATCCCTAGTTATAATGATAGCAATGCATTGGTTTTATACAGCGATTTTTTTAAACACTCAGCATTCCTCTTTCACTCCACACATGGTCGTGATTAACTTCTACTGTAGCCACAGCTGCCCTACGGCACACTGACAGAAGCGAGCCAACCAGTGGGTAGGTCTTCCAGGCACGTCTCGCTGGGAGGCGACCAGGGAAGACCAAAAGACACGCTGGAGGGACTGTCTCTCAGCTGACCTGGGAACGCAAAATTTTGCCTCAAGATTTTGCCGGATGATCTGGAGGAAGTGTGTGTGGAAAAGGAAGTCTGGACCTCTCTGCTTAGACTACTGCCCCCAGGACCCGGCAACATATACAGTAGGGGAGGAAGAAAATGGATGGATTTGGCTCTTCTGCTATTGATTTTAGCAATCCTCTATCCCTTATAAAGATCTAGAGGGCCACATTTTATTTGTTTCACATCAAATTTGTGAAAAACGTATGTATTTAAGATTAAATGTATTGTATTGTCACAGACACCATCAACAACACTACATGGTTTTATTTAAAGTGCATAAACAGCAGGATCCACATATCCACATTTGAGCAATCTTGACCATCAGTTCAGAGCTACTGAACCAACGCTAAAGCCCCATTTACACCAGCCCTACCCTACTCTACTCAACACTACTCCACTGGCCCTTTTTAACCAGGTCCTTCTTTTGTCCCTCTTGCGTAGATAATTGCTGGTGGAAACAGGGCTATAGCTGGTCAAGAGACAGAACCATGTGAAGACATTCTGAAAAACATACCTTGATGTCATCGATTTCATCTGGCACTATTTTGTACGCCACGATCATTCCTCCCAACCTAAGGACACACAACACACAAGGGATTAGAAGTCAGCACAACTTTATTATACAAAAGATAACTATGTACTGAAGTATCCGTCGGAACATGTTAAGGTAACAACATCGCTAACCTAATAGAGTCTGGTATAGAGGAAACTAATACTTGTTAATATGTACTAAATCGCTCTCAAAACTGTTTTCTTCTGTCACTAGTTTTCAAATGCATGAATTTCTGTCACAGATTTTTTATGACAGAAAAAAGAGAAGGAGAAGAACCACCCCCACTCAGCCAACCAGCTCTCTCAAAAGATCAAATGTTTTCAAATAAGATAAAGCCTTCCTGCTGCTGTCAGACTGAACAATGGGAACTGCTGAACCTGTATGTGTCATTCATCTGAATCATCTGCAATCATAATATCTTACTATTTATTCTTCCACATTCCACTATTTTACATTATAGATACAGAGCAGTGCTGGGCAAAGGGTCGTCTGTAGGCCAGATGCGGCCCTCTGGACAAGCCCCTGGCCCCTGAGCCCCCTCAGTTTATATAAATACACTGTAGAATAATGATTATAACATCTCTCTGTTCTGCATCCAGAGCCACAACAGCGCTTCTAGCTCAAATGCAATAAATTCAATTCAATATAATTATATGGAAAAATGAAGTTTGAGAAAAACACATCGGAAATTAATCCTGGCCCGACAGCAGGCTGGAAATCCAAGGAGGTAAAGTTTGCCCATGCCTGATTTATTCTCTCTCTCTCTCTCTCTCTCTCTCTCTCTCTCTCTCTCTCTCTCTCTCTCTCTCTCTCTCTCTCTCTCTCTCTCTCTCTCTCTCTCTCTCTCCTCTCTCTCTCTCCTCTCTCTCTCTCTCTCTCTCTCTCTCTCTCTCTCTCTCTCTCTCTCTCTCTCTCTCTCTCTCTCTCTCTCTCTCTCTCTCTCTCTCTATCTATCTATCTATCTATCTATCTATCTATCTATCTATCTATCTATCTATCTATCTATCTATCTATCGATAGATATATATATATGCTTCAAATAGCTGTAAATAATCTATATTTATTGCTCCTATTTACAGCTATTTGAAGCATTCACAGCTCCTCATCTCTGTGTTGTGTGCTCCTCTGTGCTGATACTACTGTCCTGTCTGACTAATAATTTGATTAATGATTTGATTTATTTGGGAAAGCCCTTTGAGATGCAGCATCTCATTTTTGAGAGGGTCCCATGTCGAAATGTCAGTGTGCGCTGCAACACCAACCTTTCCGCTCTGTGGGACGAATAAAGGCTCGCTTCTTTTCTCTTTATATACAGTATATTTCAGGAGTTCAGTCCAGTTGAACATGAACACAAAATATCCAAATGAGTCTTTGAGTTACTCCGAAACGCCCTTGACAAGCTCCTTTGAACACCCTATCCAAAGTGTCAGCGCCCTCGTGTGGCCGTCCGGAGCGCTACAGATGCTTTACCACAACCCCGGGCTCAAGGTGAAGCCTCTGCACACACACGGCTTATGTAACCAGCTTTTATTATTTTTTTGGACCTTTTTTCAGATGCAGTGCTATTTGGGGAAGACGGCTGCATCATGCAACAGCGACAGTGAGAACAGGATAAGGCTTCTTCCTCTACAAGGCAAGGTTATTTGGATAGCACAGCTCTTACACAAGGCAACTCAAAGTGTTTAACAAAACAAAACATTCAAATCACACCAGGAATTAGAATCATAAATAATCACAGTACTTTAAAAAGAGTGAAGATTTGCTGCAGCAAAACAGAACTGTAATTAACCTGGATTTGAACATTGTCAGGATAGAAGCCAGTCTCACAGTTTCAGGAAGACTGCTCCAAATTTTAGCTGCATACCTCTGAATCACTGCCTCTGCATGTTTAGTAATATGACTTAAACAAAATTGTCGTCTCAATAATAATGCATCGGTTTTATATAGCGCTTTTTTGGACACTCAAAGACGCTTCACATGTCATTATTCTTTCACTCCATACACAGTGGTGATAAACTACTACTGTAGCCACAGCTGCCCTGGGGCACACTGACAGAGGCAACCGGTATATGCCATCGGCCCCTCCAACCACCACCAACCATTCATACACACACCAGACTCATTCTAGACAATGGGGGTAAAGGACACAACAGCAGTTTGGCACTGTACAGCCACAGCCGCCCCACTGTGGCATCACGTGTTCCCAGAGGTTAAGTGTCTTGCCAAGGACACACCGACAGCAGACAGTGGGAGTCGATGGTGAAAGTCGGGCTCGAACCCACAACCCTCTGGCTCAAAGGCCAATGCTCTACCAACTGAGCTAGTGTCGCCCAGATCTACAACCTCAGTCCTGGATCTACAGCCTCAGTCTTGGATCTACAGCCTCAGTCCTGGATCTACAGCCTCAGTCCTGGATCTACAGCCTCAGTCCTGGATCTACAGCCTCAGTCCTGGATCTACAGCCTCAGTCCTGGATCTACAGCCTCAGTCTTAGAGCTATTTTCAAATATAGGCTTTTAAACTTTAACCGTCAGAGTCTTGGAGTTTCTGTCTGGTGACTCTTGAACTGTACATAATATTGGTGTTTGCGTGTGTGTGAGTGTGTGTGTATGTCTGGAGATTTAATAGTGCTTAATGTAAGGATTTAAATGTGTTTTACGCATTTACTTTCGTGGAGAAGTACTGAGTAATTTTAACCGCAAGCAGCATTGAGTGGTGCACGGCCACGTGCTCTGCTGCTCCCCTCATCACAGATCTCATGGAGAAAAAACTTTTATCGTAATAATGAATATGATCAGAGTGAGTTTGCTTGGCGTCAACAATGGCGTGTAAACTCCATCAGAAGAAGTCACACAACTTTTTATCTAATTATGTATCTATTTAACTCCTGCAGTGAATCTCTCTGGTGGGAGTTTACGTTCCATGTGATTAAAGGGCCAGGAGGACATATGTATTCTTTCAAACAACAATACATTTGAAGTTACATTTGGATACTCGATTACTTGCATGTGGAAGCTCCTCTTTCAATAAACCTCTAAACCTGATACTTCTGTTCTGAATGCAGTGGGTTATTTAAGTTGAGAGTCTCTCTAGCTCTCTCACTCTGTTTCTCTCCGTCTTTCTCTACCTTTGTGTTTCTCTCTGTCTCTCTCACTATCTCACTCTCTCTCCTGTTTGGTTTTGCTGCAGCACAAATGAAAATATGCTCAACTCCAATAGCTGGGGTTCCTTCCCGGTTACCACGGCAACCCCTCCGTTCTGTCTGTAGCGGAGGGAAAATGAGTGAGCCAAATGTGTGTGTGTTTCAAACTGTTGGGGATGCCTTTTTCTGCACAAAGCAGCAGTGTGTTGTTGACTAGACATTTTTGGTGGATTTTTGTGCAGTGCAGCAGAAACATGTGTCAGTCACTCCGAGAGCTACTACTACAATGTTCTGATCTGGTCTCTTCATTGGGTGAGGGGGCAGAGTTGGTTAGCACTCTAGCTTCTCAACAAGAAGTTCCTGGTTTGAATCCTGGTTCGAACAAGGTCTTTCTGAGTGGCGTTTGTGTACATTTGTTCTTCTCGTTTCTGCGTAGGTTTCCGCCAGGTGCACCAGTTTCTCTACTACTAAAGCAGTAGGACTCTCCAGCACTCTCCTGGTTAAACAGAGGTCAAATAACATGTTTTCTAATCAGATGAAGATGGTCTGATATGTCTTTTTAATCTTTTGTGTGCTGTGAAACGATTCATGTTAATTATCTATTAATATGTAAATGTGATTAATCACATAAATCAGGCCTTGACATTAAGATTTGTCAACCAAGTACCATTTATATTTTATTTGCCCAATGTCAAAAGTTACTTGCCCAAATATTTCTCAATACAATGAGTTAACAAGAGTTTGGCAATAAAGTGGCACTAACTGTGTGAAAAAAAAACCCACTCTAAGCCCAAAATGTCAAATAATGGCTCCCAGGGCACTGAAGTCTGCAAAATTAAAAAACAAGAGGGTCTGTTGTGTTGTGGTCTATTTGATTTGTTCCCAACCTTTTACTTTGGTGCTCAATCAGCCAATGGTACTGTCCGCGTGTCTACGGGCCGCGCACGGTACCACATTACGGTTGTGGGTTCGCAAAGTGTTGTTACAAAGCGGCCGCAGTTGCTCCCGGGCTCAGAGCGTGGGATGTGAATCATGTTCAAGTACGTAACGCAAACAACAGAAAGTCTTTGAATTAGAAATTACGTTTTCAGCGGAATAAAGTCGAGATTGTGGATCAGCGGAAAATTTTGATTCCTGGTTTATCCTGATGCATTTAATTGATCCAGAGATTGTACCAATGAAAGATAAACAGATGTGGCCACTCCCGGCTCCATAGGAAGAAATGCAGGAATGCATTCCCGGCCTAAATGGGTTAAAGTAATACATCACTTGCTAAGACAGCGCACTTGTCCGTCCCAAATCTTTAGTTGCCCCGGGCAAGCGGACAACTGTTGATGTCGAGCCCTGCATATGTCATAGTTAACTCAGTTAGGTCACAATTAAGTGAGCTAACATTTGATGGCACTTTTTCCCTGATTCTAAATGTCCCTTAATTTGGTTTGAAAAGGGATTGGATTAATTCACCTCCAAAAAGTAAGTATTTGGATTGTCAAATACAAGCTACTCAATTTCTCTTTACAGTGTGTAGAACTATTAAACAAAGTTTAAATGACTTGAATTGTCAAATAAAGGCTACTCTTTTGTTTATGTTTTCTTTCCAGTCAGTTGATGGTCAGTGATATGACCATCACGCACAGTGCAAACAACTCTAGCTTCAACGTTTGGGCAGGGACCTGGAGAGAGCTGGGATTCCTGATGGACGTCCAGTAATCACCAATGAGCGTGACTTCTTTTGTTTTCTCCAACGCCTGCTGTATCTTACATACTCTACACTTCTCCATAGACTTTACAGGGCCAACAACTGTCGCGCTTTTGTGCTTGTGTTAATAGCACGACAAAGAAAATTATGCTGCTAAAATGGGTTTTCACTAGTTTATAACATTTCACTTTTATAAGAATACACGTCAAAAGCATTGTTAGAGCCCCCAGTAAACATCGTCAAGAGGGTTTGCTCTCTCTCTCAGGTATCCCTCTGGTCTCTCTCTCTGGTCTCTCTCTCAGGTATCCCTCTGGTCTCTCTCTCTGGTCTCTCTCTCTGGTCTCTCTCTCTGGTCTCTCTCTCTGGTCTCTCTCTCTGTTCTCTCTCTGGTCTCTCTCTCTCCAGATCCGGCCTTTTATCCGAGGTGTGGATGTGATTCTTGTTATAGCAGCTGCTTAATGTTGGATGGTGCGGTCTCGTTTTGGTCCTGAAAGCCGAGATGCCAGGTCTATGAATAAAATAAGTGCGTGATACTTTGAAAGCCCCGGTGCCTGAAAATCTGGACGATTGTAGATGCAGCGGTGAATAATTGAAGCCTCCTGCCTCCACGGTGGGTCCATTACACAGTTGTAGAAGAGCAGGAAGCGCTCCGGAAGTTTGTATCTCCGCAGGGATCATGAGAGAACTCCAAAGTTTATTTGTTTACTATAAAATAATACATAATCAAAGTGCATTGAAGAGAAAGCGCAAATTCATGATACCAGCGTGGATAGATCTAAAAACAACTGCAAGTCTGTTTTTGATGATGGCACAATATTAGTAGTGAAAAGCTCATAAAACAGTCATTCTTGTTTGAGAATGATTTGTCAGTGCCCCTTGGTAACCCTGGCTACCATAGCACCTTTGCCAATCACTGTCCATTAGAACACTTTAGTAGCAGCTCGATACCTGGATAGCACCAGAGCTGGTACTGGTTAGACAGGGTCGGTGGAAAAGCTCCCAATCGGAGTAGAGTAGAATAGAGAAGAGAAGAGTCGAGTAGGGCTGGTGGAAAGTGGGCTCATATAAGCTATAATATTGTCTGCTTAATACCTTTTATTGTGGAGGGTCAATATAGGGCTGGGCGATAAAATGATAACAATATATATCGCGATATATCAATATCAATAGAGAACGGGGTCGATAGAACTTTCGATAGTTTAACTTCACTCCGTTCGAAAAAACAGGAACGAAACACAGGAAGTAAAGCCGAGTCAGAAGCGCGCGGCATTCTGGGGGATGTAGGCAGAGACTTCTCGACCTATCACAGCCGACTACAAACCGCAAAACTTTCTGGGAATGAAAAAAAACTACCATACCATGCGTAGCGTCCATGGATCGCCCTGGTATAATAGCCCTGGATCTAAAGATCGTGTCTCAGTGCCGTGTCAATGGTTAAACACGTCCATGCGAGGAACAGCATGTGCGGCGCGGGAGAGGCAGAGACTCGATGCATTCGGCAAAAACAAGAGATTAACTTTCCGGAGCCGCCACGGGGACACAGGACACTCGAAAACAGGTGCTAAACCAGGACTAAACGAGGATTAAACCAGGACTAAAGTGGGGGAGACTGCTTGTGAACATTTGGCTCCAGCCTCATTCCCCCGTGACTGTAAACAAGGCTGCTAACATGTGTTAGCCGACACGACAAATTTATTTATTTACGTTTAAAAAAATAAATAAAAAACAATCAATATATATCGTTATCGACCGATATGAATTACTTATATTGTGATATAGTTTTCAGCCATATCGCCCAGCCCTATAGTCAAATGGCTCTCGTCCACTCGCTACATGATTGTTGTTTCAATCTCCCACCTTCTCCTCCGTGAGACAATATTATCTCGGAGCCGATTCCTGAAGGATATTACCGTGTTGTGGCGCAGGGGTGAACACGCTGGTCACGTCTACATGTTTCACTCTGTCAGTCACGTATGTATTTATAGAGCGTAATAACAAAAGGCCAGGACTCACAGGGAGGGGTCGTGGACGAGGTCTTTGAGGTTGACACCGCTGCGGTCCTCTGCCAGGTTTCGGTAACAGCTGTCGCTCACTGCAACGAGGAAAAACAGAAATGATGAGAAATATCTACATGGCTTTCCATTGTAACTGACACGACTGATGTGGAGGAGTTTGGCAGATCTCAAAGATCAAACACATGAGATTAAAAAAAACAGCTTTATGTGTCCCACATAAAATCTTAAGGGAGAACCTCAATATTAGGCAAGGCAGGCTTATTTGTATAGCACAGTTCATACACAAGGCCACATAAAGTGGTCAACAATACAAGCTACAAAACATTCAAACTCTCACACAACTGTTTTTAAACAGAATTTGAAATTTGTGTGTCACATTTTCGGGAAGACCAGCTGTGCTATCCACTACACTTCTTACTACACACACTACACAAGAACGTTCTGGGTTCGAATCCCGGTCAACACAGGGCCTTTCTGAGTTTCCTCCAGGTGTTCCGGTTCCCCTACCACAAAAAAATAAACGAATAATAGTTCAGGGTGAATGAGTGTGACAACAGATGTAAATTAGTCCAAGGCTACAATCTGGAGAGATGAGCTAATTAACATGCTCAGTCCCAATAAAATGAGTAAAATAAATCTGAAACGCTGTGTCCCTGTGCTCCTCTGAGTACCTAACCCTGTCCTCAGAGTCAAAATGATATTCTATTCTATTGATCAAAATTCTTAATACAAGTTTTCCTATGTCTCCAAAGACCATAGACCCAAGACTCCTACATAGATGAACAATGCTGACCCACTTGCTCAATGAAGCCCAATCAAAATATAAACATCAGGATTAAAGAGAGTGATAAACCACCATTTTTAAGCTCTAAAAAGTGAGTGTGATACAAACAGTTACAGAGCTAGAGGAGTTTGCTTTTCAATGTAAGTCAATCGGAACCAGAGCGAGCAAAAAAATGGTAGGGTCTCTAAGATGTCTGCCTATTCAGATCAATGGCCTGAGCTCATTGGCTCGTGGCTCGCACCTAGGGCGTCCCAAACATCAGCAGAAGTGACGTGTTCTGGTCAGCTCTGGTTCTCCTGATATTGTGCAGTAGGTGTTCTTCTTCCGCAGGACCAGAGTAACACGTGAGCGTTCTGACCAATCAGCGCGCCGGAGAGAGACCAGAGAGAGACTAGGGAGAAAGACCAGAGAGAGATGAAGGAGAGAGACAAGAGAGACCAGAGAGAGACCGGAGAGAAAGACCAGAGAGAGATGAAGGAGAGAGACCAGAGAGACCAGAGAGAGACCAGAGAGAAAGACCAGAGAGAGATGAAGGAGAGAGACCAGAGAAAGAGAGACCAGACAGAGACCAGAGAGAAAGACCAGAGAGAGATGAAGGACAGAGACAAGAGAGACCAGAGAGAGACCAGAGAGAAAGACCAGAGAGAGATGAAGGAGAGAGACAAGAGAGACCAGAGAGAGACCAGAGAGAAAGACCAGAGAGAGATGAAGGAGAGAGACCAGAGAAAGAGAGACCACAGAGATACATTTGCACTCACCAGAGTAGACATTAAATAGACCAAAACAGACACAGATAAGAGCACCATCAGGGACCTCTAGGACCAGGGGAATAAAGGACATCAAGACTGAGAGCACCTCATAATCATTCCGTACTTGCACTTAGCCTGAGCCAAAAGAACAGTCTTTATTGCACTTGCCCTAAGCCCAAAGTGCAGTCTTAATTGCATTTACCCTAAGCATAGATTGCAACAAAACGGATACGCTGCACGGTGGGAAGCCCTATCACAGCCATAGGTGTGAACTCTCTGGCTGTGATAATCTCACCACTTCTGCGCAGTAGGCGAGAACAAACGTAAACAACAATAGCGGCAGATAACACCCGCCTCATTTTGGCTTGTGCACAAAAGTTGGGCATACCCAAATGTCTTTGCTTATTTAAAAACACATCTTACATCTCACATGCTTGTGTGGTGCATCATTTTAAAGCTAGAGCCTTCTAGTTTATGTAAAAAAAACACTAAAATAATGTTTGTCATTCCTATTTCCCTCTGCATCCTTTGAAGTTTGGGAAAAAAACCCTATTTTTTTTTAGCCTCGCCTAACATTTTCAATTTCTAAAGGCCCTAAAAAAGGCATACTTCATTGCAAGTTCACAATATTCAAACCCTCTGTTTATTGTGTTGTTGACAACAACTGTCTAAAGTTTCAGACTTCTAAGTTTTATAGTTTTTATGCAGTTTCTCCTTTTCATCAAGTAGTGCACATTTGGCACAATTGTGCCAAATTGTGCCAAATATCTTTACTGATATTTAATCATCATAAAAACAATATTTTTTATTATTGGTACTTATAAGTTACTAATCTATGTGTTTTTTTTTTTTTTAATGTCAAAGTTATTTTTTTATGAGTGTAAATTCATTGCAGCTTCGAGAGCGTCTTTTGGCTGCCATTGCGCACAATTCTACAGGCACAACATAAGACAGGACACCATTGTCCCACCCCTTGATCGAAAGCTTTCCTCATTGGCTACACAGACATGTCAATCAAATATCCTGGAAATAGAAGCAAACAAGAAGGGACAACAACAAAGATCAGTGATCCATGCGCAAACAGCAGCGCTAGCTGTACTCACGGGAGCTCTTGCAGACCCAAAAATTGGTCTAGCTTTTTGGGAGTAGTCTCATTTGAAAGATAAGGAGCTAAGGAACACGTAGATACCAGATGTTTGGGTGAAAAACAAAGCTAAAAGTCCGTTAAAAGTGAAAGAGTAACATCTGTGCTCTTTTTTTTTCGTTTTTTTCGCTAAAGATAAATGCACATTTTTGGATTATTTCTGCAGAATGGATTTTACTTTGGGTAATACAAGTGGATATATCTGTTCCAGAGAGAAACAATGATGTATTGCAAGCTGGGAGGAGAGCTGATTTATTTGTACAGCACAAGCCCAAAGGTAAAAAACTATTTCGGAATTGATTTATTTTGTGCCCACATTATGTGTTATATCTTTTGAATGCAAAGTCTGATGTAGTTTACATCGTATATAAATGTAGATAAGAAAATAAGATTTAAAATGATATACAGCTTTTGGTGTTCAAAATACATCTGCTATTGCCAGCAGAACATTTAAAAACATAAAAACGGCACGCCGGCGCGCTGGTGGGTGTTAAGAAGAATGTGTGCTTCAGCAGTTACACGGAGGAGCAATCCTATTCCTTTGTCCGTCCAAATGAAACCATGAAAAGTTGAGTTGCAGTTTCCGTCTTTGCTGCTACTGTTAAATGCAGAATGATGTTGGTGCATTCTTATCCGTTTTTGCCGAGCCCTGGCAATCAAAGATGGCGGTGTATTGAAATCAATGGTTGTGCTTAGTGGCGAATGAAGCCACCATGGGCGTGGAACTCACCCATTTTTGGGCATGCATCTGGTCCTCCCGCTTCTGCACAGTGGAGAACATCCCATAAATGCTTTGTGCCAAAACACCAATGAGCATGCGTGTGTGGCTCTCGTGTACGTGCACAGAGGGGCATAGCTGCCTTCTGACCAATCAGGCGTTGCTGATCAGAGCGGAGCTGGAGCGGGCGGAAAACGAGCAGGGTTTGTTGCATTAAAGAGTGGATTTATAGAAAACCGGATATAACAGGAAAAAAAGTTATGGATGACAAAGGACACAAAATCCCCACAAAATCCAACCTTTATGAAAGCCGTAGGTTCTCTGTCAGCTGAGGTCGAGCTGTTTTAGTTTACATTGAGTTCTATGGGGAACATTACTCGGGCTACATGAATTTAGCCCGAGCCCATGGTCCTTCAGCTATAAGCTAGTAAGACCCTGTCCAGTTATTATTATAGATCCATGAGCAATATTGAAGAAGTGGTTATACTGGCAGGGTTTGTGTGTGTCGCGTTGTAACGTTTCACTGCCCACTACTGGCTGGGCGCTAGAACTACACCGTTTTCCAATGTGTAGACGCTTTGCACTTTGAATCCGGAGCAGGGTCGTTTTTGAGATCTACTTTGCAGCGTCTCCATGTAAACAGGGCCTAGAGTACAGTCTTTATTGCACTTACCCTAAGCCTAGATTACAGTTTTTATGACACAGTCCCAACTCCTGAAGTGCCTAAAGTGCAGTATTTAGGCACTTCAGGAGGAGGGAACATGCAATAAAAAACTGCAATGAGTTAAAAAACAGCAACTGGGGACTGGTGCATAAAAACTGGGAAACTTCCTTCAAGACTGCAGTGTTCCTCTCTGCCTGCTCCCTCTCTCCTCTCTGCCTGCTCCCCCTTGATCTAAAAATAGCTCCAGCTCTCTCCTACAAAGAGGCAGCAACCGTTCTGAACCAATCAACTGGCGCTGTCAAAATCGGGCTTCGCCGCACCTCCGTCCCTCCGAGCGTGTGCGCAGCGTGGGGAACTCCTGGAAGGGAAGACCGTACGGAGGAGAAGAGAGAACGGGGATCCTCGCGAATGTGGCAACGGGGAAAAAACAACAAGGCAATCAACTGTGTGTGTGAAAAGTCTGCAGCGAATATGGTTTCAAAAGAGCACTCAAAAACACAATCGCTTCTATTTAATTATAGAGCGCATATTAGGAGTGGACTGACCGAGGGTGATTTCACCATAGCGTTAGCTTTAATGTGGAAGAAGCTGATTTGAACATAAGCTAGCTGGAGGAAAAGGAGCAGATGTGTTGTGTGAAGAAACATTACTGGTTAAAAAATAAAAAATTATTGTGTACCTGAAATGTATATGATTTTTTCTTGTCTACTTAAAAATGGACATTGTTGGAATAATTAACTACAAAAACAAAGAATTAAATGTTACTTTCAGTTCTCATAAAAATATCTATTTATTTCTTTTAAATAACAAAATAATGTAAGTGAACTAGTGATGACATCAGTCAAAGTAAGTAATATCACAACATAAACAATGGGATCACAGAAAGGTCTACCATGGATTTAGGCCAAAAGGGTGAATGTGACACAAATAGTTGCTGAGGTAGAGGACTTTACTTTTACATGTACAGTAAGTCAATAGTAGCCAATAGTGTGTTGGAGAAAAACTTTGTTCATGAGCACTTCCCTATAGAACTTCATTGAGTCAGTATTATCTGTATACGTTCCATGTGCTCTCAGGTTAGTTCTCTAGAGGGGACACGAAGTGACCAAACTCTGTCAACCAAATCAACCAAGAATAATCAGACGCTACTGAAAATTCCCAGAATCTCTTCATCTTAATCTTAGTTTTTCGACTCATCTAGTGATGGTTTTATCTTTTAGTGAACAGACATAGACTAAAATATACCATGTACATATAAACATAAGCAGGGTTATAATCAGGAGCAAATGGAGCGTTTGTGAACTAAACCAGGCCTTTCTTCTCGCCACAGTGGTAGCGCTGACGTTGACATGGTGACATACTTCCAGAGACGACAGCGCACAGGGACAGTCCTGACGGAAGCAGTCCGTGTGATCCTCACTCCACTGGGACAAGGAGCCCCCCCTCCAGCCGAGCGGGGGGCCAGATCACACGCCTGCATGAGGACGGATCCACAGAGCGTGACAGCTCAGCTCGGTCGCTGAATACTCTCTTCGTTCGGTTTGATTTCAGTTGATAATTATCTACATTTTGCGTTGGATGAAAGCAATGTCATTCTTCTCATGTGCCGCGTGTGTATACTCAAACAACATCATAGAAGTGCTAGCATAAGATTATAGTTACCTTTATTACTATAGAAAGCTACTGGTAGAAGTATGTATTTATTTGTTTTGTTTATATGGATAGATGTTTCTGCTGCTACTGGACACCTGAATTTCTCATATGGGGATCAATAAAGTATCTATCTATTTCTCTATCTATTCTTTTTTTAAAGTTGGAAGAAAACTTTTGTGGCTCTCTCTGTTCTCCCTAGTTATCTAGTCAAACTGTCTAGTCTCCCTCTCTGGTCTCTCTTTCTGGGCTCTGTCCCTGGTCTCTCTTTGGTATCACTCTCTGGTCTCTCACTCTGGTCCCTCTCCAGTCTCTTTCTCCGGTCTCACTCTTTGGTCTCTTTCTATAATCTCACTCTCTGGTCTATTTCTCTAATCTCTCTCTCTGGTCTCTTTCCCTGTTCTCCCTCTTTCCCTCACTCTTTGGTCTCTTTCTATAATCTCACTCTCTGGTCTTTCTCTTAATTCTCTCTCTGGCCTTTCTCTGATTTCTCTCTCTGGCCACTCTCTCTGGTATCTCTCTCTCTCTCTGGTCTCTTTCTGGATTTCACTCACACATATGGACATTTCTGACCTCACCTTTAAAATATCATTTCACATTCTGAAAGTAAATGTGAAATAAAGTACACATAATAACACGTAATACTTCTTCTTTAAACCACTACCACTATAAGTCCACTTGTAATTAAACAGACAATCATCTACATAACCCTTACCATTAACCCAAACCCAAACGCTATAAATCTCCTCAGCCTGGATTCTAAACGTTCTGTTAGCTCCCTGTCAGATTAGCCAGCGGGTTGTCCGAGCTCGCGGGCTACGTGCTGTCATCTTGTCAGCCGCTAGCTAGCACAATGCATTAATACAGCTCCTGTTTGCTTCACTCCATCATTTCCGGAACATAAAGCAGTCAGCACTTATCTCCCTGGGATCCCGCGCTAATGGGGCTTTCCCTTATAGCACACACACACTATACACAGAGACACACGCACACACAAACACACACATATATATCACACAGAGACACACACTTATATAAAGGTGATGGGGGGAGCCTTTTTGAACGACTGCTGAATTGCCACGAAAAAAATAAGGGAAAACAGGGACGTATTATGTAAAAATTGGATATTTTCATTTGCGTCTTCATCATTGTCAATGTTTTTTTCAAGACCAGAGAGAGACCAAAGAAAGATTGGAGAGAGAGGCCAGACACAAGAAAGAGACAAGGATAGACCAGAGCGAGAGAGACTAGAGAGACCAGAATGAGACCAGAGGGAGCAACCAGAGAAAGAGAGAGACAATAGAGAGAGAGACCAGAGAGCAGAGAGAGAGACCAGACACCAGAAAGAGACGAGAGAGAGAGCACTTCTAGACACCTTTAATAGAAAATTATATTAGTATTCTGACGTTAGTGTTTATATGAATTACAGAGATATTATTACTAAACTAGACTAGATTCCGACTTTTGACACTCACCGTAGTTACCAGGAAAGCTGTTGCCCTTCGCCACAATGTGAAACTATGATGTCATACAAACGCAACCCATTTAACGTACAATGCAAGAATATCAAATGGAGCGGGTTTAGGGCACAGATTTAAAAATATACCTCATAAAGCAAAGACTACCCTTGACTTTGTTTTTGCATAATCCCACACGAGCGACCCTTATCAAAGCCGCTCAAGCTGTGACCGACTGAAAGCATGGCCCCGAGACTTGGCTAACACGTGGCTAATGATGAACGCTGGTATAGATCCTCCTACAGATTCTGTTATGGAGGAGGAGATGACAATTTGGCTAGGGGGCTATCAGTTCTCAGCTTTCTCAAAGAAGTGCAAAACAAAGCCACCCTCACCCAGCCCACGGCAGCTTGGGTAGATTTCCAAATTAATAAAAAGGCTTGATGGGCGCCGCATGGTAAAATATGGTCGCGGCAATAACAGCAGATAAGCTAATCTAATATAAGGCGCTGTATCTTAGCAACCTTGTTAATTCCGAGAGAGCAGCGGAGGCATTCATCACGGGTGACACACCGGGAGCAACGCACCAATTACTCCAGAGGACGCACGGGGAATTCAACACGCTGGCAAGACGGACCAGAACCCTGACGGTTGAGTTTGAAGAACATATTGTACATGGTTTGTGTTCATTTTGGTCGTTAACTTTTAATAGAATAGAGACGGTGTGAGTAATCATGGTGGTATTCCCAATATTTTGAGACTACAAGAACCAGTTCTGTTAGTGGTCACTGATTTTGTTTTTACCTTTAGCCACTTTTAACAAGCCTAAACCGGTGAATATAACTTGAAGTACAGCATCAACAGTTTGTTGAGAGGCTATTGCTAATTGCTGACAGTAAACAGTGTGTTGATATGATACCTGTATGGTAACAGGACTAGACTGGAACAGGATCAGCACTATCCTGGCCTTAGCCATCCGTACACTCCGGTCAATCATCATTTCCCTGCATGCAACATCTGGGTCTGGTCCCTGTGTTTGCGATTACATCGGGTGAATTCTATCCGGGCAGGTTGTAGTTTGGCGAAGAATGAGATAGTAAAGTATTCCGTTCTGGTTCTATCAAGAAATTGAAGCCGGAGCAAGAGGAATGTACAGCAAATGTAATCGCTGGCAAAGATTGTGGCGCTACTCCCAGGGGCTCCGTTAGCTGCAAAGGAGATGGCTAAAGCTTGGCAAAATGCTAACGACTCACTCGGGCGCATTACATACGTGACGGTAAACTCAGATCCAATTGTTTCAATCTGCAAAAGGACTTAACCCCTCCCACCTGTAAACGGAGCTCAATGGAGCACCTCCAGAGCTTAGTACCAAATGTAATTTGTACTATGGCGTGGTACGAGCAGGCTAGATCAGGACCAGACCAAGACCAGATCATGACCAGACCATGACCACACCAGAACCAGGTCAGGACCACACCAGAACCAGACCAGGACCAGCACAATGACAAAAAAACAAGATAATTTCAAACAAATAATGACAAAGAAATAAACTACATAGAGAAAGTCAAATTTATGAAGACCAGAAAGGTAAATAAACTGAGTCCTCCAAAATTATAAGCCATCAAATTGACTGCTGCAGGAGTCCTTGTGTTAACACTGAGATTTAGTCTCTGGTCTCACTCTCTGGTCTCACTATCTGGTCTCAGTCTCTGGTCTCAGTCTCTGGTCTCAGTCTCTGGTCTCAGTCTCTGGTCTCAGTCTCTGGTCTCAGTCTCTGGTCTCAGTCTCTGGTCTCAGTCTCTGGTCTCAGTCTCTGGTCTCAGTCTCTGGTCTCAGTCTCTGGTCTCAGTCTCTGGTCTCAGTCTCTGGTCTCAGTCTCTGGTCTCAGTCTCTGGTCTCACTCTCTGGTCTCACTCTCTGGTCTCACTCTCTGGTCTCACTCTTTGGTCTCACTCTCTGGTCTCACTCCCTGGTCTCACTGTCTGGTCTCACTGTCTGGTCTCACTCTCTGGTCTCACTCTCTGGTCTCACTCTCTGGTCTCACTCTCTGGTCTCACTCTCTGGTCTCACTCTCTGGTCTCACTCTCTGGTCTCAGTCTCTGGTCTCAGTCTCTGGTCTCACTCTCTGGTCTCACTCTCTGGTCTCACTCTCTCCCTGGACCCTCTCCTCTCTGTCTGTGAGGGAGTGGAGCTTAAACTCGGCCTAAAGACATGGCTCAAAGAAAAGTGTTCAGTCATTACAGACCATCATTAAATATCACCGATGACTCAAACACAGGAGAAACCAAGACAATTGTGTTTCGATGGTCATTTGTACATTTTTGGGGTACACAAAGAGAAAATCGCCCTGTTTCCACCAGCCCTACTTGACTCTCCTCTACACTCTACAAACTTTTGCTCCTGAGGGCCACATTGGAATAACAACAACAACGACTTATTCTTGTATAGCCCTAAATCACAACAGAAGTCATCTCAGAGGACTTAACAAAACCATTGAAATCACCAACACAGATCAGAGAATCAACAGTTAAGACACAAACTATACACATGAATTGGTCCATAGGGAATGTTGATAAATGTCATACATGTTGTAGAATGTTAAAGTGTCCTGGATCATCACCGCAGCCCTTCTAGTTGGACACTAACTGCCCAACAGACCCTCCTGCATCGGAAAATGAAAACTCACAAAAACCCAGTGGGAAAAAAAGTGAGAAACCTCGGGGAGACCCACATATTGAGAGAGCGATCCGCTCCACATGGACGGGCGGGCTATCGACCCAGGACCTAAGCTACAATAGGTAGAATATTAGCCTGCTGCAAGGGGCCGCTAATTTACTTATATTATGTAAATTAGGTACGGCCTAATTTATGTGTCCGATTACTTATATTTATACAGTATGAATATTTATATAAGTAATGCGACGCGGATGCGCCTCAGACGCTTCACAGCAGCGTAGAAAATGCCAGAAAAAGTAAACCTTTATGAAAAATGAGCAATGGGCAAGATTAAATTGCTTGGCGGGCTGTATGTCTGCTCTACTTGGTTGTGTTTCCGTTACATGTTAGTATATGGCTATCTTTGCAGCCTACGCACAACAAACCAGTATCCAGTGAAATTTGTTGGTAATCATGTCTTCCAGCAGCACTCTGACCGGTCACTGTCAGTTAGAACACTTTAGTGGTACTAAGCCCCTGCGATCCAAGATGGCGCCGTATTCAAATGAATGGTTGTTCTCAGTGGCGCTTTGTGCAGGCATGGGTGCCGAAAAGATTAGCGGAACTCGCCAGGAACTCGCAAAGATCCATGGGAAACTCGCCTGTATTTGGGCATCGTCTGGTCCTCATGGTTCTGTGCAGTGGATGATTTCCCATGATGTGTTGTGCGAAACATGCATGTGTGGCTGTCATGCACGTGCACTGAGGGGCTCGGCCGCGCTCTGACCAATCAGAGCTGCTGATCAGAGCAGAAGTTAGAGCGAGAGACAAACGAGCAGAGTTTGTGGCAATAAAGTGTAGATTTAAAGAAAACCGAAGGATTTAAGAAGAAAAAAAGTTCAGGATGACAAGGGACACTAAAATCCCCACAAAATCCAACCTTTATGAAAGCTGTAGGTTCTCTGTCAGCTGAGGTTGCGCTGTTTTAGAATACATGGAGTTCTATGGGGAAAATTTCTGGATAGCTCACGTGAATTTAGTCTGGTTCAGTCTACAGTACCGCGAGAATTCTCCGAGCACATGGGTTCTTCAGCTTCAAGCTAGTAATACCCTATCCAGTTAATATAATAGAGCTGAGTACAGTATAACAGAGTCGAGTAGAATAGGAACAGAGCCGAGCCGAGCCGAGCCGAGCCGAGCAGAGCATGTGCAGGGGCTTACTGTAAGAAGCAGCGGAACAATGGGATCCTAATCGTTCCGGGCCGCATTTCAAAGCTTCCTCTACAACACGCTTCCCAGATAAGATTTGAGAAAGGCTATTTATATCCTGCAGGGGAGCGGGGAGCAGCCGGAGACCAGGCAGGCGAAGCTTTTCATGTATTTCATCTAAATTGGGGAGGAGTTACATAATGACAGCAGCACGGTGCGGCACTCTGCAACCTGCCAGGCACCGAGGCCATTGAGAAAGACGAGAGTAACAAACACTACAACATGTACTGCTACTACAACACAATATCACTGATAATACTCCGGACAATACTATAGCCTGCAACTAAAACACTACCACTACTAGCCCTACTGCTGCTACTGCTGTAACTACTACTTATACACTACCACTACGGTTGCTGCTACTGCTACCGTCATTCAATTCAATTCAATTTTCTCTTGTATAGCCCTAAATTACAACAGTAGTTATCTCAGAGGACTTTACAAAACCGTTGAATTCGCCAACACAGATCAGAGAATCAAACAGTTCAAACACAAGAATTAAAACAGAAAACAGTCTTAATAATAAATTAGTTGTGGCAGTGTATTTGTATAGTTACAACTTACTCCTGCTGCTACAACAACTGCTGCTACTACTACTACTACTTGTAGCATATACGTTCTCAAAAGCTAATAAAGACTAGTGCAGTAGCTAGTTGTATAAGAAATGTACTTTAGTTTTTAATCTTATGATGCTAACTATAAAGATTGATTTGGATTTAGGCTAGTATCAGAAAGAAACTAGAAACGACTCTGGGAGAGAGGAGGCAGAAACCGTAAATACCTTTGGTTTGCTCCATGTATTGGAAAATTACATACAGTGACAGTGAGCAATACTCCACACAATATTTACAATATGAAAATAAAAAGTTCAACTAACTCAATTATTTAAGTAACTTCGTTAACTACTACTACTACTACTACTACTGCTACTACTACTACAACTACTAACACTGCTACTACTACTGCAACTACTAACACTGCTACTACTACTACTACTGCTACTACTACTACTACTACTACAACTACAACTACTACTACTGCTACTACAACTACTGCTACTACTACTACTACTACTACTACTACTACAACTACAACTACTGCTACTACTACTACTACTACTACTACAACTACAACTACTGCTACTACTACTACTACAACTACAACTACTGCTGCTACTACTACTGCTACTACAACTACCGCTACTACTACAACTACTGCTACTACTACTACTAATACAACTACTACTACTACTGCTGCTACTACTACAACGACTGCTACTACTACTACTACTACTGCTACTACAACTACTGCTACTACTACTACTACAACTACTACTGCTGCTACTACTACAACTACTGCTTCTACTACTACCACTGCTACTATTACTACTTCTACTACTGCTGCTACTACTACTACTACTACTACTGCTACTACTACTACTACTACTGCTGCTACTACTACAACCACTGCTACTACTACTGCTGATACTACTACAACTACTGCTACTACTACTACTACTGCTGCTACTACAACTACTGCTACTACTACTACTACAACTACTACTACTATTGCTGCTACTACTACAACTACTGCTACTACTACTACAACTACTGCTACTGCTGCTACTACTACTACTACAACTACTGCTACTACTACTACTGCTACTACTACTACTGCTACTACTACAACTACTGCTACTACTACTACTACTGCTGCTACTACTACTACTGCTACTACTACTACTACAACTACTACTACTACTACTACTGCTGCTACTACTACAACTACTGCTGCTACTACTACAACTACTGCTACTACTACTACAACTACTGTTACTACTACTACTACTACAACTACTGCTACTACTACTACTACTACTACTACTACTACAACTACTGCTACTACTACTACAACTACTGCTACTACTACTACAGCTACTACTACTACAACTACTGTTACTACTACTAAAACTACTGCGACTACTACTACTACTACAACTACTGTTACTACAACCACTGCTAGTAATTAAAATATAATTATTGTTTAATGCAATTCTTTAGTGAGTTACATGTTATCTCGCTATCAAACATGACAAATAAGCCTTGAAAAAGAACATTTTAAGGTCAGATTCTTAACTTCACAGTTTTTTTCTTTTACTGTAAGACGCAACATTGATACTTTCTATTGTTATCACAATTGGCCAAAAGAAATCATGCTATGAGCAAAGACTGTATGTGGATGGACAATGCTAACTTGCTAACTCAATAGCCGCTTAGCTTAGCATGAAAAGATTGAAGTCATTTTCTTTTCAAACATTTTTCTTGCTAATGTGGCTAACCCGGCCAATCACGCTCTGACGCCTGAAGGAACACATTTTGGAAACGGCTTGAAATGAACTAATTTTATTTTTGTGTGGCGCCAAACACAGGCACATGGCTCATCTGCATACACGGCAGCGTTCAGCTCCTTATAAACATTATTCTGTTGTTTATGAGTGCTTACCGCCACACGCCCGCCCATCACTACATCGATTTCCTTTAGTGCTGAGGTCTGCCGTTTACCGGGGCTGCCGTAAACACCGCGTACTTCCCACACAACCGGATCACAAGCTGACCAAGACATCCACACACACAGGAGCTTTGGTGTCGTATGGGAGATACCAGAGCAGAGCTGTCCTTATGAAGTATGCACATGTGTACATGCATTTAACAAGTCCCTATATCACATCATTAGGAATTACATTCAGTAGGTGTAACTCAGAAAAATAGAACATTGTTGCTCTAAAGTTAATTTAATTCTATAATTCAACTTAAACTGTGAGACTAATATATGATATAAGCCTTGTTTCCACCAGTCCTACTCTACTATACCCACCCCATACCCTACCCTACCCTACTCAACTCTACTCTAGTCTTCTCTACTGCTTTAGTGTTTCCACCAGCCCTGTTTAACCGGTACCAGGTCCTTCTTTAGTCCCTCTTGGCCTGGGTTCTATCTATGCCGAGTGCTACTGGAAGCCATATTTACCAAGGAATTTATTTGTAGTTTGTTTGTATCCAATGACACTACAACTGTGGGGATTTTTGTGTTTTTTGTAGCAGTCACATTCAGTAAAGTGATGTGTTGTGAAAAAAAGAAACTACAGTGGTCTTTTGCTCTTACGCGGTTCACCTTTCGCTGTTTCTTACATTCATTACAATTTCATATACAGGGGTGCACGTAACCTTTTTCAATGAGGTACACAGATGAGTACCAGGAGATGGTGTTTCACCATGCATTTGTCGCATGGTTCTTAGATTTTATACTTGCTTCTTTTTTATGCGAAAGTTTAGATCGGCTCAGAAAATCCACTCTTGGGCCAAAAAGTGAAATAATGACTCACAGGGCTCTCAGGTATTCCAAAAAAATCTAAAAATCAAAACAAGACGCCGTGTTGTGGTTTGTTCTGTTTGAGTTGTTCACATTTTACTTGTGGGCAAAACCAGCATGCTTTATTAATGCAAGGGAAAATGTAGGTACTCCACCTTTAATGTAGAACATTTTAGTTGTGCTGCGCGAGAAAAACGGGGGAAGACATGGACACTTCCTGAGGCTCCATAATCCAACTCTGGTTTTTGCAGCGGTGTATTTATTGCCTGAACAGGTTACGCAAAGACACACAGTTGCAACATACAGAGACTAGTCCTGTGTGTGCATATATGGTCCTGGGGACATTATGACCACGTTACGGCTATGCGCTCGCCGCATGCGGTTGTCAAAGCGGCTCACAGTCACTGAAGGCGGGAACCACTGTCATTACAATGATCATGGGGCGACAGTGCCCCAGTTGGTAGAGCATTGGGCTTTGAGCCTGAAGGTCTTGGGTTTGAGCCCACCACAGACCTTCTCCACTGACTCCCACTGATGTCTGCTGTCATTGGGTCCTGAGCAAGACACTTCACCCACATTGCCTAGAAGGAGTCTGGTGTGTGTGTGAATGGTTGGTGGTGGTTGGAGGCACATACTGGTTGCCTGTTGTTCTGTCAGTGTGCCCCCAGGGCAGCTGTGGCTACAGTAGTATTCCCCCCCCCCCCCCCGGAATTGCACCACGCCCCCACTATTTGTGAAGGACTGGTCTATGTGAAGTACACAAAAGCGCCTACTAACTCAAGTGATAGTACGCATTTCATTTTTTGTCGCGCATGCACCTGTGTCCCAGTTATGCGAACCCTTGATTATATACCTCAAGAGTTACCTTGAAGTAAAAGTCAGAAGAAAACTGTTGTGGCTCTCATTGGTCTCACTAGTCTCTCTCTCTGGTCTCTCTTTCTGGTCTCTCTCTCTGGTATCTCTCTCTGGTCTTTCTTTCCGGTTTTTCTTTTTGGTCTCTCTCTAGTCTGATTTGCTGGTCTCGCTCCGGTTTCTGCCTGGTCTCTCTCTGGTCTTGCTTACTGGTTTTCTATGGTCTCTTACAGTATGTCTCACTCTATTATCTCTTTCGTCTCTCTCTGGTCTTCCCGTAGCCCTCAGTCCCGCTCCTATCTCAGAGTCTTCTGCTGCTGTATTTTACAGTGATTGCACAGCTTTTGACAGCTGCAGCAGCGCTCAGACATACAACCAACAGGTTTGATATCTCTCCAATGCACTTCAGCAGTCATGAGTTCAGTTGGTTAGAAAAGTGTATAAAGTGTGTGTGAGGGGTTTTACAGCCGTAAAACATACAACTGCTACTTCAAGGATTTCGATTATTGCAATAAATGAGAGACCATGAGAGTACCTGCTTATTGAATAACTCACTCGTGTCTGTTCCGCCCAGCTCAGTAGCGTCTGACAGCCAACCACACCTCTTTGAAAATATTACCCATAAATCTTGGCCTGGCTGCATAATACCGTATATGATTGATGCATTTATGTTGTGCTATCCAGGCCTATGTCAGGTTAAAGCTGCACTAACTGACTTTGGGATTTCGAAGCAGTGGTTTCGCTGGCCTCGCTAGCTAAGTCAGTTAGTGCAGCTTTAAGGCACAATACTATCAATGGTTTCTCTCTGGTTTCTCTCTCTAGTCCAGGGGTGTCATTCATACGGCCCGCGGGCCGGAACCGGCCTGCCAAGAGATTTGACACGGCCCGCGGCTCATTTATGTAAAAATATAATAATAATACATTTTAAAAAGCCGCTCCGCGACGCGACGCTACGCGAGGCCCCTGAGCGCGACGCCGCAGCGCCGCGCTCAGGGGCGAGTCCAGTGCGTCTGTAGTGGCTCCACCAGAGCGGTGCTGGAGAAATAACATCTTAAACTACAAGACTCGGCGAAAAATACGGCACTTTGAGCGGAGAATTGAGAAAACAGAAGATAAACATGTCTGGCCCTGAAGACACAGCAGTCTGTTTGTGCCCAGAGCGAGAGGTTAGTTCTGCTGTTGTGAAGGGAAGCTACCTGTGCTAACAACATTAGCATTAGCATCGCAGCCGCACAGTGAGAGAGAGTTTGTTAAAACACTCACAGGCTGCAGACATGGTCTGAGAAACCACTCGCTTTTACCAACATGTTGCCATCGATAAGAGACTGATGTTACTGATGTCACATATTCATTTGTGGTGTTACTGAAACTATCAGAGGAGTTTTGAGCGCTGCTGCTGGTTCTGCTGCTGGTTCTGCTGTTGTTGCTGGTGTGTTGGACAGTGTGGACTGGTACCGATGGTAAAAACAGGTGTAGTGACAAAGCTGCAAATGGAGGTGATGATTTTTGGACATTTGACTGTATTTTACACAGAGACACTGCTGCAGTCGTTAAGAATGGATCACGTTATGGAAGTTGTTTTATTCATTTCAAGTGAATCATGGTCAGTTTGATGCTTTCTCTGTGATAATAACATAACCATGGACCTTACCACACTGAAGATGGTTAATGTGATAATAACATAACCATGGACCTTACCACACTGAAGATGGTTAATGTGATAATAACATAACCATGGACCTTACCACACTGAAGATGGTTAATGTGATAATAACATAACCATGGACCTTACCACACTGAAGATGGTTAATGTGATAATAACATAACCATGGACCGTACCACACTGAAGATGGTTAATGTGATAATAACATAACCATGGACCTTACCACACTGAAGATGGTTAATGTGATAATAACATAACCATGGACCTTAACCACACTGAAGATGGTTAATGTGATAATAACATAACCATGGACCTTACCACACTGAAGATGGTTAATGTGATAATAACATAACCATGGACCTGACCACACTGAAGATGGTTAATGTGATAATAACATAACCATGGACCTGACCGCACTGGAGATGGTTAATGTGATAATAACATAACCATGGACCTGACCACACTGAAGATGGTTAAGCTGAGGTGCTGTGTTAAAGTGCTTTTTTCTGTCTGCCTACTTTACCTTTGTGAGCAAGTTTTCTCTGTAATGAGCCTTAAAACAAAGCTAACATACAAATATTAATATACATATTGTGAAATACCATTTTCAATGTAATATTGTAAATACATTACATTATTTGCACTATGGAAAACTCACTGTTACATTTAAGTTTGTAACAGAAAACTGAGCATTAAAGGATAGTGTTTTAAAGGAAGTTTTAAATAAATGTGTTTATGTGCACAAAAAGTTGGACTTTGTACCGTTTTTGGATATTTTTGTAGAGCATCTCCTGGTCCGGCCCACTTGAGATCAGATTAGGTTGTATGTGGCCCCCGGACCAAAATGAGTTTGACACCCCTCCTCTAGTCTGTCTCCAGAGAGACCATGAGAGAGTAGAGAGAGACACCAATGAGAGACCAGAACGAGATCAGAGAAAGACCAAAGAGAGAGACCAGTGTTAATATGATGTTACTAACATACTATGGTGTTGGCCCGGGGTGAAGCAGCCTCTGTGCAGTGTCCCCTCCGGTTGTTGATGCATAAATGTTTGACTGCATCTCCCACATGTTAAGAAATACATGATCCGAGCACTCATCCACACACCTCAGAGAGGAGCCAGTGTTAGGAGCGTGTCTCTGTCCAAGTCTTGGGGTAAAAATGATGATTGTGGTTTAAATAAGTAAGAAAGTAAGTAAGTAATCTCTTTATTTAGATGATATAAGCCTTTTTTACCAAGGTCACCCAAAGCCCTTTGCAATCTCCAGGGTACAGATATTGTTTCATTCCACGCAATGATGCAGTAAGCGAGACGCTGAACACACTGGCGCATCAAAGCCCCCAACCAACACCATCCATTCACTAATTAATTACAGTCATACCAATTGTTTTTAGTGGTAGGGGAAACCGGAGACCTGGGGAGAACATGCAAACTCCACTCAGAAAGGCCCTGTTCCCAGAAATGCCCAGCAAAAGCACAAACTCACAGAGTTTGGTTGGTTTTATGTAGCTTTTTTTGGAAAGACGTTTCACACATTATTCATTCACTCCACACACAGCAGTAATAAACTACTACTGTAGCCACAGCTGCCCTAGGACACACTGACAGAAGCGAGGAAATCGGCCCCTCCCACCACCAACCAACCATTCACACACACCAGACTGACTACAATGTGGGTGAAGTGTCTTGCCTGTCTGTCCTAAGTACACACGGACAGTCTCCGTTCAACTGCAGAGGTCTGACAGAATCTGGCCAGGTATCCTAAAAACACTTCAGAAACACGGGGCTTCAGGGAGACAACGGAGAAAAACAAACAGAGAAACATTCTATTTCTATGACTCTTTACTCTGCAGATCAATCCCCCCCATACACACACAGACACACACTCTCTGAAGTCCTTTGCATGGCTAAACGCGGTCACATAGCAACACGTTTGATCAGATTGAATAAATATTTCTCTCCTACGCTCTCCTCTTTCCGCTGCCAGGCTGGAAATAGACTGCGACAAAGAAACACACAATAAACATATGGTGTTTTCTTTTGTAGGAGGTATAAAAATAACTGGGCTTCACATAGTGTGGGCGTCCATGACAACGCTTCAGGCTAGAATCCCTTCACAAATCCACAATCATTCATATTTAGAAAGAAAAAATGTATATATATTCGGATATATAACCGTATATAACCATATACAGCAAATGTGTGAGTTTTAGGACACAGCTAATGCACATTGTTTGAGTCGGAAATCATGTTTCCCCATTGCTCCATCAAAAACAGACCTGGAGATGTTTATGTGGAGTCCACCTATACACAGTCATCACACAATTCACAGACCAAAGTCACACAAATCGCTTTCCAAGGTTTTTTTTCCAGTACAGATAATTTACAGGGGCGACTGTAGCTCAGTTGGTAGAGCATTGGCCTTCAGGCCTGAAGGTTGTGGGTTCAATTCTCACCTCTACACCTTCTCCACAGACTGACTGCTGTCGTTGTGTCCTTGGGCAAGACACTTAACCCCACTTTGCCCAAAGCCCCCACTGAAAGATCAAGGCTATGCTCACACTCAGAGAGCAGCCGTCCTCCTGTGGTCTCACCACCTGCAGAGGGTCAGTGAGGGGCTGGTGCTATGAGACTTGGGTGGCATCTCTGACTGCCACCCCCCTGACCCAGAAATGGATTAAAGGGTAGAAAATGGATGGATGGATGGATAATTTCCCATGTATTCACTTATTACATTCAGATAAGTATGTCCATGCTTTTAGTGGTAGGGGGAAAAGGAGCACCCGGAGGAAACCTACACAGACACAGGGAGGTGGAATCAAACCCAGGACCTCCTTTCTGTGATGCACTAAGTGCTAACCACTGCGCCACTGTGTCATAATCTACGGCAGGGGTACCCAAACATATTACTATCAGCGGCTTACATGAAAGGGGAATTGCTTGGCGGCCATTCAATGAGCCATATCTAAACCGGGTCTTAACCAGGTCCAAGCTCGGTAAGTAAGTGAAAGGTATAGTGCCTTTCACAGACCAGAGTCACAAAGGGCTTTACAATTGTCGGCATTTGTCCTCTCACTCAACACAGAGATGGGAGTAGGTCCGCTCAGGGTCCAAACCAGGCCTATGTCAGGGTTATACCAGGTCCAAACCAGGCCAATATCAGGTCTACCAGATCCAGTCCAGGTCTGAATCAAGTCCATACCTTGTCTAAACCAAGGTTTAGACAAGGTATATTAAACCAAGGTTTAGACAAGCTTAAAATAAAGTATATGTCCATTATGGATTCATGTTGACGGAGGTGAAGTTGGCGGAATGACAAATATTAATAACAGAGTTTGATACAAAATGTTGACACACAATCAAAACCAAAAGCCAGAATAAAATGAAATCAATGAATGGATTTCGGAGGTCCTGAGCTTTACAACGAGATACAAGTCTGTAATATTGGAGCTGAAGTTGGCTGGATGACACTGTGAACTGGCTACTCTGGGTTAGCAAGGAGGAGGTCCACATGAAATGCCACAGTTTGTACATGGCTGCCACTGTGTGATGGGGTCTGCTCCCTGCTTGATGCCATGAAGATGAATGGAATATATCACTTAGGGTTTTTACTGCTCGAAAAGCTCTCTGCAAACACGGCACATACATTTGACTTTTCTTCCCATTTCTACTCTGTCCTCCCCCTTTCATGCATGCTATCTGAGGCTATCCATTAGCACTGCTCCTCTCCCGTTAGGAGGCGGAATGAGCCTGAGAGCGGCTCTATTGATTTGGATGGGAATGTGCTTACGCCGACATCGATATCTCCGCACACGGGACAGACTCCTGTTAGCCACAACCCCCAACCCCACAGAGCTGCTGATACAGGGAAACCCAACCAAACCTGGTCCGACCAGAAGAAATGGTCCTTTTCAAGGACCTTTTCAGTCCTCCAGTCTCTGTCCTCCCAGTCTCTGTCTTCCCAGTCTCTGTCCTCCCAGTCTCTGTCCTCCCAGTCTCTGTCCTCCAGTCTCTGTCTTCCCAGTCTCTGTCCTCCCAGTCTCTGTCCTCCAGTCTCTGTCCTCCAGTCTCTGTCCTCCCAGTCTCTGTCTTCCCAGTCTCTGTCCTCCAGTCTCTGTCCTCCAGTCTCTGTCCTCCAGTCTCTGTCCTCCCAGTCTCTGTCCTCCCAGTCTCTGTCCTCCCATCTCTGTCCTCCAGTCTCTGTCCTCCAGTCTCTGTCCTCCAGTCTCTGTCCTCCCAGTCTCTGTCCTCCCAGTCTCTGTCCTCCCAGTCTCTGTCCTCCAGTCTCTGTCTTCCCAGTCTCTGTCCTCCAGTCTCTGTCCTCCAGTCTCTGTCCTCCAGTCTCTGTCCTCCAGTCTCTGTCTTCCCAGTCTCTGTCCTCCCAGTCTCTGTCCTCCAGTCTCTGTCCTCCAGTCTCTGTCCTCCCAGTCTCTGTCCTCCAGTCTCTGTCCTCCCAGTCTCTGTCCTCCCAGTCTCTGTCCTCCAGTCTCTGTCCTCCCAGTCACTGTCCTCCAGTCTCTGTCTTCCCAGTCTCTGTCCTCCCAGTCTCTGTCCTCCCAGTCTCTGTCCTCCAGTCTCTGTCCTCCCAGTCTCTGTCCTCCCAGTCTTTGTCCTCCCAGTCTCTGTCCTCCAGTCTCTGTCCTCCCAGTCTCTGTCTTCCCAGTCTCTGTCCTCCCAGTCTCTGTCCTCCAGTCTCTGTCCTCCCAGTCTCTGTCTTCCCAGTCTCTGTCCTCCCAGTCTCTGTCTTCCCAGTCTCTGTCCTCCCAGTCTCTGTCCTCCCAGTCTCTGTCCTCCCAGTCTCTGTCCTCCAGTCTCTGTCCTCCCAGTCTCTGTCCTCCCAGTCTCTGTCCTCCAGTCTCTGTTCTCCCAGTCTCTGTCTTCCCAGTCTCTGTCCTCCCAGTCTGTCCTCCAGTCTCTGTCCTCCCAGTCTCTGTCCTCCCAGTCTCTGTCCTCCAGTCTCTGTCCTCCCAGTCTCTGTCTTCCCAGTCTCTGTCCTCCCAGTCTCTGTTCTCCCAGTCTCTGTCCTCCCAGTCTCTGTTCTCCCAGTCTCTGTCTTCCCAGTCTCTGTCCTCCCAGTCTCTGTCCTCCCAGTCTCTGTCCTCCAGTCTCTGTCCTCCAGTCTCTGTTCTCCAAGTCTCTGTCCTCCAGTCTCTGTCCTCCAGTCTCTGTTCTCCCAGTCTCTGTCTTCCCAGTCTCTGTCCTCCAGTCTCTGTCCTCCCAGTCTCTGTCTTCCCAGTCTCTGTCCTCCAGTCTCTGTCCTCCCAGTCTCTGTCCTCCCAGTCTCTGTCCTCCCAGTCTCTGTCCTCCCAGTCTCTGTCTTCCCAGTCTCTGTCCTCCAGTCTCTGTCCTCCCAGTCTCTGTCCTCCCAGTCTGTCCTCCCAGTCTCTGTCCTCCCAGTCTCTGTCTTCCCAGTCTCTGTCCTCCCAGTCTCTGTCCTCCCAGTCTCTGTCCTCCCAGTCTCTGTCCTCCCAGTCTCTGTCTTCCCAGTCTCTGTCCTCCAGTCTCTGTCCTCCAGTCTCTGTCCTCCAGTCTCTGTCCTCCCAGTCTCTGTCTTCCCAGTCTCTGTCCTCCCAGTCTGTCCTCCAGTCTCTGTCCTCCCAGTCTCTGTCCTCCCAGTCTCTGTCCTCCAGTCTCTGTCCTCCCAGTCTCTGTCTTCCCAGTCTCTGTCCTCCCAGTCTCTGTTCTCCCAGTCTCTGTCCTCCCAGTCTCTGTTCTCCCAGTCTCTGTCTTCCCAGTCTCTGTCCTCCCAGTCTCTGTCCTCCAGTCTCTGTCCTCCAGTCTCTGTCCTCCAGTCTCTGTCCTCCAGTCTCTGTTCTCCCAGTCTCTGTCTTCCCAGTCTCTGTCCTCCAGTCTCTGTCCTCCCAGTCTCTGTCTTCCCAGTTCACACATATCAAAGCACTAACAGTTTGTAAATGGACCACTCCTGCTGAGCAGAGGGCTCTGATGAGGTTGTCTCATGTTGAATCCAACTCAAATCAGTGATTAACTACAGCACAAAAATAATGTACTGATCATATAGTTTTATGTAGATTTCACAATGGTTGATTAAACATATTGGTCTCACCTTGACCTGTCCACAGCACCAACAGCATCAGGCTGGACACAATCCATTCTGTTGATTGTGTCCACTGTCCAGCCTGACATGTCCAAACAAAGGCCAGCAGGCCAAATGCAGCTGTCTGTCATTTTATATAGCCTTCTGCCATGAACATAATGCAACCTTTGATATATTAATCACCAGTTCACAGTGTCATGCAGCCAACTTCAGCGCCGTCAACGGGGGCACGTTATACTATGACGCTCAGAATTTCTGTAATCCAGTCGTTGACTTTGTTTAACTGTTCTGAGTCAGGCTTGCCTGTGTAGCAAAACTAACCAGACTAAAACTATAAACCTTCCACAGCCCAGCTTTAAGAGTGCCTCATTGCTGAATCTAACAGTATGGATTGTGTCCAGCCTGATACTGTTGATGCTGTGGACAGGTCAAGGTGAGACCAATATGTTTAATCAAAGGGGCCTTGTTATCACAGCGGCCCCTGTGCAGGTCATGGGAAATGTTCAGGGTCGAGGCATACCCCCATAACCGGGACAGAGAAGAGGGGAGGACCATATTTCAAACGTGACAGGATGGTAAATGTAAAGCAGGGCAAGGTGAGTTCATTTATTTTGTAGTTTATGCACAAAGTAACTCAAAGTGATTAACAAAACAAAAAATCTAAAATCTAAATCTTACAAGGCTATAAAGAGAGAATTGTATACAAGCTGAGCTGCTTTAAAGTCGAGGAAGCCAGTGCAGAGACCTGAGAACAGGACTAATGCAAGTGGACTTCCTGGTTCTAGTCAGAAAGCACAAAATGTAGCTTAAACTTGACAAGTGCATGTAACATGGTCAAAAGTCATGATGTCTCCTTTAATGACATACCTCTAGCAAAGTTATCATCAATACATTATTAAGATGCAAAATGTCAAAAATAATGACAGCCAATGACTGTCAATGACTCTAGTACCAGTTCGGGCAAGAGGGACTAATGAAGGATGTGGTACTGGTTAAACAGGGCCGGTGGAAACACTCGCAATCAGAATAGAGTAGAGTAGGGGAGAGTAGAGTAGGGCCATGTAGGGCTTTTGTCTTTTCTTCTTTCTCTCGTCCCCATTTATACCTCAGATCTGCCAACCCACCCTCTTTCTCCCACAACAAAAAAAAGATACCGGAGATATTGAAGACCACAACTCGAGAAGCAATTATTTTGGGAGAATTGTCATGGCAATACTAGCACACAAGACTAAAACATGCAGCGCTAATGCTAACCAGCATGCTGCTGACGAGTGCTCTCCGGGGGTCTTGGAGGAGGCCAGTGATTTCCCCCTCGTACACTTGGAGACCCCACACAGACAGGGTGAGGGTGGGAGTGGGCTGCAGGCGGTTTTATTACAGCTACAGCTCTGAACAATACTGCACATTTGTGAGACAAGAGGGTGCATTCAAGTGACATCACATTCCAAGGGGACTGTTGTTAAATTGTAGCATAGGGCAGATGAAAAGTCCCTTTTGACAACTATGGTAATTTATGAAGCCACTGATGTGCTGAAATGGTGACAGTATTCAAAAACATATGCATGATGTTTGCCAGTCACTGACTCTACTGTACTCTACTCTGCTCTACTCTTCTCTTCCCGATTGGGAGTGTTTCCACTGGCCCTGTTTAACCAGTACCAGGTCCTTCTTTAGTCACTCTTGGCCCTGGTTGTATCCAGGTTGAGCGGGTACTAAAGTGTTTTAACTGACACTGATTGGCCTGAGTGCTGCTGGAAGCCAAGGGTACCAAAGGATTCCCAAAGATACTGGTTTGTTTGTGTAATGGAAACACAACCATGTATAGTAGAGTAGAATAGGGCCAGCTCGGGCTGGTGGAAACTGGGCTATAGAATTCTAGAATATTTAAATTTCTCCTCTGCATTTGACCCATCCAGATGCCACTAAGGCTTACGTCAGGAGCAGTAATTGCCGTAGTAAAGCGATTTTACCTACTGAGCATATTTTTAGTGGTATAGGGAAACCGGAGCATCCAGAAGAAACCGGAACACCCGGAGGAAAACTACAAAGACACAGGCAGAACATGCAAACTCCACTCAGAAAGGCACTGTTCATACCGGGATTCGAACACAGGACCTTCTTGCTGAGAGGTTGCTATCCACTCAGCCACCGTGCTGCCCATAACCATCAAACTCTCGGTCTAAGGACAGTGAGGATCCAGGACATTTATAAAAAATGTTGGACCGTGGTCATCCTCTGCATGACACTATGGCCGCTGTTGTATTTATAAATACGTGACATTCTAAAACCATGTGTTTTATGACCTAAACGACCTCTAAGTGGGAGGCCAGTCCTTCTTATTTTATTTTAGGTGTCTTCTTGTGCCAGCAACTGGACAACAGATAGATTCTCCTGTTTGGATTTCACCCCCCTAGTCTTGGCCTGCTGACTTCTGCACTTTTCAACCTCACTCCATCAGGAGTCTGGCAGACGGTGGAAAAGGCTGGACCCTAGACCGGAAGCTGGCTGATAGGACACTCCCCTCCTTCCTGTTCTTTTTATATGCTCTGGCTTGGGGAGAAACAGAGGGATCAGCCGAGGGCCAGAGAGAGGGACATATATAGTTTTAGGAGCACTCTTTGTTGGAATTTCTGTATCTGATTGTAAAGATAAATTAAATACAGATGTTAAACTTGGAGATCTCTTGTCTTACTCTTGCATCGACTTTGAACACGTCAGTCAAAGGGAATTATTGACTTCATTTGGTGAATCCCGACGTGATCGGTGCAGGAGCAAGACAGAGATGAGCTCAAATATAGACTGGGTCCGTGGGCCGGGAAAATTCTCTCTTCTCTTCGAAAGAGGTAAGCGGATCGTTACTTTTGAAAATCTGCACATTGTTTTAAATGGAAGAGAGAGAGAGAATTCGGCTCGACGGACTGCAGCGTGGCCAGACCGCCGTGATGGGTGTTCTATCGGACGCGATAGAACAATAGTCAGGTTTAGACGTTTTTAGCCTTGGGGGAAGCATGGGTCCCTCCTTAAAAAAACAGAACATAGATGATGAAAAGAGCCACAGGATTTATAAGTGCAAAAGAGGCACACCTTCTTAAAGTGCAGAGAGGCACAAGCGTATTAGTGAAAAAATAGGAATAGAATTAGAGAAATAGGGACAAATTTAGGGTCAGAAGTGATAGGATAATAAAACCTTCTATATCCCCCGGGGGGCGGGAAAAAGGGTACAATTAATTTAAACAGAAAAAAGCCAAGTATTTAAAATGTGAATTCTGATACTAACGATCTGATTAATGAGAAAAAAGAGAGCCACTTGGCTGTAGTATACGAGTTTCATGTGAAGAAATGACAAAAGATCAGTCTGGGAGTTTTTCTCTTGTATTGTGATGTAATGTTTCGATAGTTACAGAGAATCAGAAAAAAAAAAAAAAATTCTGCTGGAACTCTCGATACATTAATCATGTAGCAAATGGTAATGTTTTCCATTACTGACGTATTTAAGGATAAAATGTAAAGTGTCGTTTGACGTGAGAAAAACTTTTACCACTGATTAAAACCTTGTCACGAGAAAAACGAGGAAAGTATTTCAGACTCCATGTTTTCCTTTGTTCGGGAGGCCCCTCCCCTTCTTCTTTCTCTCTCTCTCTCTCTCTTTCTGTCTTTCTCTCTCTCTCGTGAAGAAAGAAATTTTGTGTAGAAAATTACATTTATACACACGATAATGTTACTGACAGGGAGTCATAGGATCACAGAACTTTGAGTTAGATTATAAAGAGGCATTATTTTATTTTTTATCTCCAAGGCGTCTGGACAAGTTATTAAACATTTTTTCCATACATTTTGGTGATATAAAAGTTAGAATGATCTTAGAGAGCATTATACTTTTGGAAAAATAGGGCTTAGGATAGCAGTTGAATGCAGATTTGGTTTTCAGAATCTAATGTTTAAAATGTTAATATTAATTATTTCATAGGTCTATTTTGATTTGTAATTAATCATTGGTTTTGTATGGTAATTAACACACTTGTTTGTGTTTCTTGTTTGTCTGTTTTTTCTGAGAAAACTTCTGTCTGTTTCATTTGGCCAAAATCGTCTCTGCCACAAACCACAATCGAGCGCCATCAGCACGGACCATCAGCGTCTCCCCCAGACCCACAGGGGGCACCAAAGACAGCAGCATCGGCTGCAGCAGCTAACAGGAACTCTCGAAGAAGACTCCTCCAGCCCCCATTTCTAACAGCATTGACAAAGAAAAGACCGCAGATTTTTTCACAAACTGAGTGTTGTCCCATCTACGGAACAGAAGGTGGCGGTAATGCAAAAAATATAGGCCGCCAACCGCCGGAAAACCTAACAAGAAGAAGAAGGACACACACACTGGTGTGCGTCAAAAATGAGACAAAGAAAGACATGAGAAAAAGTTGTTGAAAGAAGAAGAAAGTGATTGAAAAGAAGAAGAAAGACATTATGAGAAAAAGTTATCGGAAGAAGAAAGAAAGTGATTGAAAGAAGAAGAAAAAAGGCATTGAGGCAAAGGCATTGGACAACTTGAGACAAAAGACATTGAAAGACGCCATAAGAGGAGGACGTGGCTGGGCAAATGAAACAGACGGAAGGTAATATACAGACAGGCAACAAACGCACAGAGACATATTAAGTCATATTTACACATTTAGCTAGGTCATTCGTTCATAACACTACATTTAGCTGCATGAAAGATTGCAAGACAATCGTCAAAATTAATTAGACTCTTGCTTTAGAATGAGACACAAGGAGATTAGAACAGCAGTATATTTAAGGTAGAGGAGCTCTATTATTGAAACTATTATTGTTATTTAAAGTTATAGACGCGGAGAAGTTTAGAATTATTGATCTTGACTGCATGATCTTGGTAATACGGATATTTAAGGCAATTTTTCAACCTCTGAACCGTGGCTCGTTTCTCATTTAAGAACAATCACATGCACAGTTGAAACTGGTGCTAGAAAGAGAACTGCAGCTTTTAATGGACGCTGCATTTAGTACAAAATGGTTTGTTCAGACAAAAAAAAAGAGGTCTGAAAAATAATATAGAGTATTTCTAAATCTTGGCTAAAGGTGATATTAGACCATTTTTGATGGCACACTAACGCACCACGGTCCATTGGTTGAAAACACTGATGTAGGGACATTTTATGAAATCTTTTATGACATGTTTCTCTTCCAAATAGCTAAATTAGAAACAATTAGGACAGTTATGTCTTTGATATAACTGTTGACAGTTTATCTGAGACATGATTGGTGCAAGTACACACACATAAAACAATGGTCTTTTCTCCACATGAACGTGAAACAAAGGTAAAGTATTAAAGTTTGAGACTAATTTAAATTTTTTATGAATCCGACCTGGCTTTACTGAAAAAGAAAAAAAGAAAGAAGGAAAAAACATTTATTGCACGTGCATGAGTTTTTTTTAAGTAACGAGAGCTCATTAAAAATATAGGGGACACAGTCTGTGAGAAGCCCGAGTACAGACCACGTGGTTTAAACACTAAAAGTTTGAAATGGATCCTTTTAGGGAAAAATCTCTTAAAGCTCTGCATGTTTTGCAGGCTCTGAAAGTTGCAACAATAAAATAGCTCATGAGACAATAGTAATTGGACATGGAAAAATATAACAAAGTTAAAATTACAGGCCTGTGTTGTCTATATGTTTGTGTGTGTTATATGTTTGTGTGTGTTATATGTTTGTGTGGGTTATATGTTTGTGTATGTTATATGTTTGTGTATGTTATATGTTTGTGTATGTTATATGTTTGTGCGTCATGTCAAGTACACTACGTTGACCTTAACAAACTCTGGACCAATATACTAACTGGGGAGTCGGCCTGTGTTGTGAGTGTGATGTGAGTGTGTTGTGAGTGTGGAGTGAACGAGGAGTGCTGAACGGAATCATGGAATAACAAATGTTTTCTGTAATGTTTTAATGTGATCATGGAATAATTATTTTTTGTCAACAGCACACGGTGTAAGTACTAGAGATTCAAAGATAACAAGCTTTATTGAACAGGTGTAAAAGTGAGAGTACTCTGGGATGAGTACTCTGAGAAAGTACTCTGCGGAAAGTACTCTGAGATGAAATACCTTGCTGAAGGTACTGGGAGTCCCTCCCTCTGCTGTTTGTCCTGACAGTGATTCGGTCCAACCGCAGTGAGCGGTCATTGGGCGGAGGACAACTTTGGTTTGTAACTCACATTTAGTGGAGTATAAAATTAGAAACATACATATTGTTAAGTCTGTATTTGGCTACAGCCTCTGCCCTGATGCCACACACCGTCTGTCAATGCAGTTATGTTTTGCCCAATTGGATTGATTGACAGGCTGCACCATGCGAAGAGAGGGAAGTGGGCGTTTCTTGTGTTCTAATGTTTCTTTTTCAGATGAAAGATGAACTGCACCTGCTTCAGGGATGACAGTAGTATGGATCATAAGGAAATGAGCCTCTACTTTGGCACCAAAGCCCACAATATGAATTGAGGACGATCCGGGAGAAAAGCAACTGGAGATGAACGGAACAGTAAATCTACACACACACACAGATGCATGTTTTATACTTGGCCCATGACCAATAGGGGGAGTATGGTAATGTTATTGTCATAGGTGGTCATGGTCCTTAAAGGAGCAATATGTAATATTTGCATGTCAAGTCATCATTAAATGACCCGAATATTTCAAAAGGCGTTATTAAATCATACTCTTTTCGAATTCATCTTTAACTGATAACAGTAGTTCAGCCGAGATATTTGATTATCAAAATTAGTTTTACGACCCGTAAAAGTTGTTATTGTTTTGATTTTGATGTCCTACCCTCCGCCGTTTCGCCAATCAGGAAGTGTCATGTAAGTCCGTGATCGGGTTGCCAGAACTACGTGCGGCTCATTAATCTCAGAGGTAAAATAACATGTGGCGCAGAACTAAAAAAGGTCTTGTTATGACTCTCAAATCATTAATGACAAAACAAAGACTAAAACGAGGATTTATATCGGGATGCCTTTGAACAATTGAGACAGCTGATAAAAGTTCACGTGTGATGCAGAATTTTCTAGTTTGACTCCGTTCTTCACAGTGTGTCATTCATGTGAATCGGTGGTCTAATGTTCTAAACTGTGCGCTTACGACGCACGAACCCGGGTTCGATCCCGGGCTATGTCTTTTTGTATTTATTGCATGTTATCACATTCTATGACAGATTGCTCTAAAAACGGTAAAAGACGAAGGTCAAGACGTTTTTTTTTGCAGATTATAGCTTAATTGTAAAAAGAATAATTTAAGACCACATGTACCCCAATTAAAATAATGTTAGTCTCTTTTTGATGTGGAACTTTTACATGTTTGTCTAAAAAATAGGGAATAAATAAAATTGAAAGGTGATATCCTCTTGAGCAAACCCTGATGTTGATACGCTGAAGAAATACGTTCCAACATCCATTCTTCCCACTCCTATTTTGGACATCAATTGCTTATTTATTTTGCATAAACTATGTATAATTACATTGCTTTTATTTTGTTTTTGTTTTTCATCTCAAATGTCCAAATAATAATAATAAAAAAACATTAATCAAAACATTCATTCAGCATTAGCACGGCTGTCATGGCAATGTGAATGGAGACGGACAAACAACTGATAAAATAATTCCCCTGTGTTTGCTGCTGGATTTGGTGTGAATCTGGCAACCTGAGTCAGGGAGAGTGGGAGAGGACTACAAAATATTGACTGTGACTGCAGTACCACTTTTGGCCAGATTTTTACATATTGTTCCTTTAACCTTCTAAATCATTAGAAAGAAGTGTAAAACATATATTTACAAGACCAAATAAATAATGGAAAGGGCAGCCTAAAAAGCAAAATGGGAGAATTATTAAGTAATTTTCGGAGTTGCCAAAATGAAATAAAATTCTTTATTTGTCCCATAGGGGGTCATTCTAAATTTAGTGTTGTGCAGATTCAAAAGGAGAAATAATAGCGCTTATAACATCAAGCAGATCTACTCTTTAAGATAATAGATCATATAATAATAATAATAGAATAGAATGAAATAGTCTGGAGCTATAATGTCATTGGATTCAAGGAGCTATAGGTTGAAAGGTCGCTAAGAAGAGGTGTCAGAATAAACCATAGTAATAATAGTTAGACTAGTGAATAACCATCCATCCATCCATTTTCTTCCCCTTAATCCATTTCTGGGTCGGGGGGGGGGTGGCAGTCAGAGCTGCACCCAGTACACAGAGCACCAGCCCCTCACTGATCCTCCTGCAGGTGGTGAGTCCACAGGAGTGAATAATCAAAATAGTTCTATTGTGGAAATAAGTATCAATAAGGTCAAATTGTTCTAATGACTAAAGTAAAAAGGAATCAAATGGAGTCAGATTTTAGATGTTTCTGTTTTCCACATCTGTAGGAACTAGTGCAGATGTGTTTATAGAGAGTAGTATTAAAATGCAGACATAGAACGACAGGCTTTAACACAATTTTAAATCTAAAAATAGCTCAAATATAACATTGCTTTTGACGCAGCCTCTAAGCTGCTCCATTGGAGAACAGGTTAAATGTTATTGGTTATTACAAACAGCTGATGTATTTACACATATTAAGTTTGGGACAACTCTTTAAACAGCTATAAGCAGCGGACAGAAGCCATGAATGTGCTTTTGTTTATTAAATAATTAATTTCATAGCCATATAATCGTAGAGAACGGTTTTAAAATAGTTCTCTTCCTCCCGCTCCCTTTCAGGCAAATTGAATAGATTCATGTCTTTAATATTGGAGAACGACTGTGTTGTTTTTGGAATTGTCTGAGATACAATACATAAAATAGTGATTTGCAGAACAAGAACCGGCCAATGAAAAATCGTCTATTGCCAATGCTATTGTTACAATCAGAACTCACAAATTGGGAATATGCTTTGGCTCAAACTACAACCAAGATTTGGAGTCACAATAGAGTGTAAAATAGATAGATGCTTTCAAAAATAGAGATTATTTTTAGACAGGGCTAATATCAAGCGGTAAAAGGACCATTTCCTTCATATTATGTCCAAAAGTATTTACTTCAAAGGTAGATGAAGTTCATTACAGTTAATGCACAGGTTTATTAGATACTGTCAAATTCACTTGTTTCAAACATAGGTGAATGTTAACAATGCAAAAAGCTAATGAGATAGATTAATGAGATAGATTAGAAACAACAGAGATTCAAAAACATTTAAAAGCATTTTAATGTATTTGGGTATAGCACAAAAGTAGATATTTAGGTATTTTTTGAGAATTTTAAGAGCTGTCGATTTGTCAGCAACAGATTAGAGAATCAAAATACCGTTGTATAGGGACTGACCCCAGAGAAACCTGCTAAAATAGATTAGCTCTTGTAAGGATAATACCAATTTGATTAACGATGTACATTTATCCCAAACGGTCTGAGAGGAGGAAGGGACAGCACTTCCTGGTTCAACAAAATGTATTTGGAAAAATGAGCAAAGCCCCACGAAATGGCCCAAAGCCACTGATAATGAAAGCAAACCACAGTATAGATAGATTTATTAGATAAAAACATATGTTTAAGAATAGGGCTCAATAAAAGCAAAATATGCAAACATATTTGTAAATAGATTAGAATAGTTTAAACTATAGTGAATAGTTTTAGTGCATACATTACAGACGAGGTTGAAGAAGAATCAGAATGACATAGCAGTGGTCATCAAATAGTATTGAAGGAATGGTAAAAATGTGGTTTGTTGTGTGTTGTTTGTTTTCTCTGTATTAACTCTTCACAGATATCAAGCCGGAACTAAGCACAAGTATTGATGATAAACGACGATGTGGATTGTGACCTAATTTTTAATCAGGTCAAAAGAGGGAAACTGTTGTATTTATAAATACGTGACATTCTAAAACCATGTGTTTTATGACCTAAACGACCTCTAAGTGGGAGGCCAGTCCTTCTTATTTTATTTTAGGTGTCTTCTTGTGCCAGCAACTGGACAACAGATAGATTCTCCTGTTTGGATTTCACCCCCCTAGTCTTGGCCTGCTGACTTCTGCACTTTTCAACCTCACTCCATCAGGAGTCTGGCAGACGGTGGAAAAGGCTGGACCCTAGACCGGAAGCTGGCTGATAGGACACTCCCCTCCTTCCTGTTCTTTTTATATGCTCTGGCTTGGGGAGAAACAGAGGGATCAGCCGAGGGCCAGAGAGAGGGACATATATAGTTTTAGGAGCACTCTTTGTTGGAATTTCTGTATCTGATTGTAAAGATAAATTAAATACAGATGTTAAACTTGGAGATCTCTTGTCTTACTCTTGCATCGACTTTGAACACGTCAGTCAAAGGGAATTATTGACTTCATTGCCCAGCGTAGTAATAACAGGGTTATATCACTGCGCTGCTGAACGGAACGTATCAAGATATCCTTAGTTCCTTCAGCTGTCAGACTGTACAACAGACTTAGATGAGTCTTCTGCTGCTGAACACCTGATTTTTTTCCTCTAGTGGTCCATCCGCCTGCACAGCTCCTCCCTCTCTCCACATGCTGCACTATGAGCCTCTCTTGTACATGTGAATTATGCACCGTAGGCTTTCCCCGCTTCCTGTTAGTCTATTTCCAGGAGGCTTTGGCAGCGCTGGGTCAAGGTGCTGTCCAATTTCCTCCATTATTTAACACTTGCTACAGTTCTGACCAGGAAATCCTCTCTCAGGCAATCAAATGTTAATAAAGCTGTTCCCCTGACTGGGATTATCGAGAAAGTCGGTCCGGTCAAATAGAATCAGGTTTTGATTGACGTGGTGAGGTGTGGATTTGTAATGAAGGAGAGAGTTATTGGAATCCGCTTGTTTATGAATGTGTGATGTCCTATAATATTCAAGATCAAATCAATGGCAGAATATTTGGGTTCATGTGTTTTTTTAAGTCACTATTGATAGATTGCACGAGCAAATTCTTCCCACATTTTTTGGGACTTGCCCGTAGAGCGTATAATAGGAGTGGACTGACCGAGTGCTGATGTCACCATAGTGTGAGCCTTGATGCGGCTGAAGAGGCCGATTTGAACATAAACTGGAGCCAAACAAAAAATGAAATCCCACAGATTTCAAAAACAACTTTCTCCTGCTACTGTCTTAATTAATATGTACTCCAGTTCTTCAAGAGGATTAGATACAACTATGACTTATCTATAGTAGTTTTTATCTATCGAACATGGAGCCAGATATCTCAAACTGTAATACAAATGTATCTACGCCGGGTAACCTGAACCTGGCCCTGAAGTCCATTTACACACTGTCGATGTGGAGGTCTGCTTCCCCCCATCTCTCAGGACAATACAAGCAGTTGCACACACACACTTCCTCTGGCTCAGTTTGTGTTGATAACCCAGTAGAGACAGAGAAGAGGAGACAGTGATGCAGATGGCGATAGCAGATAGTCTCTGAGCTGAGGTGCTGATCACACACTCACACACACACACACACACACACACACATACACACATAAAGACAAACATACAGACACACACACACACACAGACACACATATCATTTTTTATATTACCATATGTCCCAATTTTTAAGCCACGTTAAAGCTGGGATGCCTGATTTTAATACTTCATGTTGTAAAGAAAGCTGTTGTTAACAAATAAGACCATGACATGCTGTGAAAAAGAGTCATGTGAGTCACTTTTTGACTCTTTGGGCTGAGAAAGGGTGGTCCTGTCTCTTTAATTTTTCTGTCTGAATAAGCTGATAGATAAATAGATAGATACTTTAATGATCCCCGTAGGAGAAATTCAGGTGTCTGGTAGCAGCAAAAATAAAAAACAAAGTTGATCATTCTAAAAAGCTAACAATAGTAACAATCAGCAACAGCCCTTCAGGTCACAGCAGCAGAGGTGGAGTAGAGCCTCTGGGTGGAGTAGGATCGGTCCCAAGGTTTTCTCTACTCTAGTCCAAAGTAAAATGCTAAATGCTTCATTAGCATTTTTCAAAATTACTCTAGTGGATTTTCACCTGATCCACTTGATTCGGACCATGAATCCTCTCTGTTCTGGTCTGGACCAGTGCAAAACTATGAACACTGTACTGCACCATCATCTCAGGGAGAAAGCAAGAAAAAGAACAATTCTGAAGCACAAAACAACAACTGTTTCAGAGCTACTTAGGACTTGCAGTCGTTTTCCAGTGCATTCTAAAGTAAACAAAAGTAAACTTTGATGTGTCAAAGGCAAAATGCAAAACTGTTTAGAGAGCAAGGAACTACATTAACTACACATACACACACACACAAACATACAGACCGACACACAGTAATGACTGTTTCTCTGCCTTGAAAGTTGCGTTGTTCTGCTTTAACTCATCCCAAATCCAATGACTAAAAGTGACACGTTTTGATCGACAACAAAAGTGAAAAAAACCTATGAAGTCTTGCGCAAAAAACTATTGAAACGTTCAAACCGCTGCAAGGGCGGCACGGTGGCTGAGTGGATAGCACTCTCGCCTCTCAGCAAGAAGGTCCTGGGTTCGAATCCCGATCGGACCGGGGCCTTTCTGAGTGGAGTTTGCATGTCCTCCCCGTGTCTGCGTAGGTTTCCTCCGGGTACTCCGGTTTCCCCTACCACTAAAAATATGTACAATAGGTCTGGCATGCGCCTCCTGTTCGGCGACCCCGCTCCCATCTCTGTGTGGAGTGAGAGACAAATGCCCACTTACTTAAAAATGATTCAAATATAATTAAACAAAAGTCCTTCACATCGATGTCTCCTCCTCTGCATAATTCACAGCCAGCTTTCCCGAGCAATCATCAAGAGTGAATGAACGACACGGATCCGGCATTAGCCAAACACGCATGACCGAAAACCACTGGCCGCCTAATCTGCCATGCCTAATGTGTGTAAAGAGCTGGTTAGCAGGAGTTAGCTTGGCAATCATGCTAATAGCCGGCACAAGCTAACGTGGCATGACAAGATCCAGTCAATAATACATAGGAAGATGAGCTCTCTTGCCTGAAAACATGAGTTACTGTATATGAGATGGATTAACTTTTAGCGCTATTAGCGTTAGCATCAGAAGAAATTACTGTAGGGACATTTCTGGACAGTGGTCCTCCCGTTCTCTATGGAACAAAGGCTCCTATATGTTTGTTATTATTGCCATTCCTGTGTTTGAACTGTTTGATTTTCTGATCTGTAAATGTCCATCCATTTTCTTCCCCTTAATCCATTCTTGGGTCAGGGGAAGTGGCAGTCAGAGCGGTTCCTCACTGATCCTCCTGCAGGTGGTGAGTCCAGAGGAGGATGGCTGCTCTGTCTGTGACATCACAGCCCTGATCTTTCAGTGGGGGCTTCAGGCACAGGGGGGTTAAGTGTCTTCTCCAAGGACACAACGACAGCAGTCATCAGTGGGAGTAGGTGGAAATGGTCTCGAGATGGGCGCTAACCCACGATCTCCGGGCTCAAAGGCCACAATGACAATCGTAGAATTTTAACCCCCAATTTGAAACCGATTGTTTGAGTTGGGGAAAAAACAATCTCAGTGGTTATATTTTTCTCCTTTCATTTGAGCCAAAACATCTGTGTAACGCGGCTGAATCATCTGTGAATCAAAAAAACAGAAAATACATGTAGCACAAAAAGTGTTGGAATAAAACTGTGTGTGTACGCTTCAACTGTTCATTCAGCTCGTGTGGCTGATCACTCCTTTCTCCAGCTCATAGACTTTATACGAACATTGCTAACCCGCTAGATCAATGAAGCCCACTAAGGCACGGCTTGGGGAAGTTTTGCTCCAACTATCCCTGGCCTATAGCCCTGTAGCCGTTTGTGTCACACTCACCCACTCACTCTGATGTTGGTGTTTTAAATTGTCATTGTAAATCCAAATATGAGCCACAAAAGGATTGACCAATCAGATGTCTATAAAACTCGAGCTTGCCTTAGCAACCATCTTAGCAACACGTCTGCCCTTGTTATGCCGTGAAACTAACACCATGGAAAAATCACCCACATAAGGAAATTGTCTGACTTCTGGCTTTTTTCTGCATTAAGTGGCACTATGGTGATATCACACTTGGTCAGTCAACATTTAATGCTTTGTTTGTATATTAAAGTCTGTATGTAGTAGAATAGAATATCAACTAAAGAAAACACCACTTAAATTGCACGGCGATACAATCGCAAGGGGGAGGGGTGAGTGATGGAGAGGGTGACAGGGTGACAGGAGCACGGGGCCGACAGCCTGAACTCTGGCCCTCAGCACACGCACACACATGCTAACAGGCTAATAGCAGCTAACGGAGATGGAGTGGTGCTTCAGAGCAGACATTAGCATTCTGCTCACAGAGACACAGCCGCACGCTGCAAGCTAACCACACTAGAGGAAACAAACAGGAGGAGCAGGGACTATGGCTGCTGCTGCTTCTGCTGCTGCCCCTACTGCTGCCTTTGCTGCTACTGTTGCTGCTGCTTCTCAAGTCAAGTCACTATGAGGCTGCAGGGAGTAATATTCCCTCCCCAATGGATTTAAAGCTGGGGTGCCTGGTTTTTGCAAAGTGAAAGGAGGGAGTGCCTTTTTATTTGTTCCTTTGACAAACCTTAGAGAACACCTGAGTTGGGTTGATGGAACCTGCTATTTTCTCTTCGGCTCAACCATACTTGACTCTACCTGATTGTTTCCATTACAACCAACCCACAACAAACAAGTATTCAGGGAAACGCCTTGGTAACCATGTCTTCCATCAGCACTCTGCCCATTCACTGTCAGTTAGAACACTTCAGTACCAGCTCGGCTTGTATAGAACCATGGCCAAGAGAGACTAAAGAAGGACCGATACTGGTTAATCAGGGCCGATGGAAACACTCCCAATCAGGGAAGAGTAGAGTAGTAGTCATTTTTTAAGAACCAACTGATTTTGAACTCTGAAAAACAGATAATAATTTCCAGGATGAGGTGAGATTCGGCAGACTCCGTGCAGCTGCCGTCTGCGCCTCCTGCTCTTAGGACATATGCTGCTTTTGGTCGGTCGCACTGGCACCGAGCTCCATCCCGAGCTCCAGCCCGTGCTGACTCCACTCCCCTCTCCTTATGCTACAGGAGCCCGACTGGGACACGGGCCAGCCAGCAAATGATGTGGAAAAGAAATGTATTAATGCCCTGTCTGCCGGCAGTGGTAACAAAGCAAAAGTAACTACTACTACCAGCAAAAAAACACACACACACAGATTGTCAATGACACTGCATATGGAGACCCCTGCAGTTCTCCTGCAGGGGTCTCCATATGCAGTATGGTAACAACATTGCCTTCTGCATTTCCTACTTTATCTGTCTTCATTATCAGTTATGCTGTCCCATTGTCTGTTTTATGGCATGATGATGGGACTCCTGAAGCTGGCCTCTAAGACCTACTCCTGAACCAGGCCTCTCAGACCTGCACCAGGAGGGTCTAAAGACGCTGATGATCTGGACATTCCACTTGTATATGGAGTGGGATGACCACTGACCAATGGCTTCTACGTGTTAGATATTATTAAATTCTCTGATCTGTTGTTGGGGAATCCAATGGAATACCTCCAAGACAATTGCTATTGTGATTTAGAGCTAAACCTGGTATGTACAGCACACATTCATATTGCATTTCCTCTGACAGGGGCCCTAGTGGCATTCAGGATGGGTCAAATGCAATAATAATAATAATAATCAAAATAATAAGGCATGGGTTTCATACAGCACTTTTTTCATACAGCACTCAAAAGATGCTTCACAACATTATTCATTCCACAGTGGACATAAACTACTTCTGTAGCCACAGCTCCCCAGGGGCACACTGAGAGAAGCAAGGCAACCAGCCTGTGGCATCAGCCCCTCAGACAACCACCATTCATGCACACACCAGACTCATTCTAATGTGGGTGAAGTAGCTGAAGAAACATTTCCCTATGAGGCCAATAAAGTACAACAACCGTAATGTTAATTTTAGTGGTAGGGGAAACCGGAGCACCCAGAGAAAACCAACACAGACACAGGGAGAACATGCAAACTCAGGGCCTTCTTGCTGCGAGGCTCAATCTCTAAAAGATAACTCACTGTTGGCCTTCTTTTTTCAGCTGAAGTGAATTTCCTGAAAATATCACAACACTATATGGACCTTATATGGAACTACATTGACTTTTGCTTCTATTTCCGGATCTAGAACATCTCTATTGCACTGCTGCAGCTTGTATACGAATAAAAACACAGCATGTATACAGGGTAATCCAGGGAAGCTGCAGGGTCAGATGAGGCTAAAGATTTTCAAGCAGAGATAGTGCTGCGTAACCAGTGTTATCCAGGCCGACGCTGCTGCTGCTGCTGCTTCTAGCTCCTATATGAACTTGTCCTCGCGTCAACTTTCTAGCATCAAGCTATGTCATGCTCATGGACGAAGTTCGGCTCTAACTTGCTCTGGATCCTATTGACTTCCACGTAAAAGTAAACTCCTCTAGCTCAGTAACCACTTGTGTCACATTCACCATTTTGGGCGGTGATCCTGGTGTTCTTATTAAGATATTGTCTTTGTAAATCCAGATATGAGCCTTATGAGGATCGACCAACCAGATCCCTTCTTTCGCCGGCGAAACTCTCCCATACAAAGTAATTGGCACAACCTAGCTTCATTTCAAATTGGCCGCTTCCGCATTAAGACTATGGTGACTCCTTATGTACAGTCAAAGGTGCACCACTCTCCAAAAGAATTAAAACTATTACCAGCCCAACTTCCAATGACAATCCAGAAACATGGACCTAAATATTATGCCTGTGATATTAAAGTTATATGATGAAAGAACTGCCCTCGTCAGAGGGAACGCATATTAAAACTCTCAAATCACTAGAATGATTGGCAATTTGGAAGACCAATAGTCAAGAAGAAAATCCTCCCCTGATGCTCAAGTAACCATTCCCCCTCTCAAATATCTTTTATTTTGAGAGGCCCTATCTGGAGGTGGTCTTGCTGTGAGGCGAGAGTGCTAACCACTCAGCCACTGTCCACTTTAGATGCTTTATAAGATTTAGAATCTTATATTTCAGATATGAATACGATGACAACCTATGTGTCCGCTTTAATTTGTATTTAACTTCTGAGTTCCAAAGGAAACCATTTCAGTTTGACATCGTCCGGACAATTCTTCGTTTAAAACTAAAATACACACAAATAGTGTTTGAAGAGCTGGTTCTGTCCCGATTTAGTCCCAGAAAAGTCATATTTTGACCTGGTTTAGTTATTGTGCTACTCAGAAGGCCATTTACTGATGTCGCTGGCAGTTTGGGACCAACTCTTGGAATATGACAGAATTATATTTTGTTTAATAAAATATAACAGTGGCTGTCCTCTTTTTCATTCAGTCTGTATGTTTAAAAAAAAACATACAGACAAAATGATGCAATCAAGGATAGGGCTTTATGTAGTCCCAATAAAAACAATATATATCGTATACATCCATCGATACCTGTGGACGGACTTCCTCTGCTCGGACACCCGCCTGGGAGCCGCCTCTGTCCTGCATCGCGTGGCCTCGATCCTCGTTCTAAGGCCTGAGTTCTGGATCTATAGCCTGTTTGTCTGTGGGAGCGGGTCCCTCCCTCAATGTGGGCCTCCCCGGGGATTCTGACATTTCTCCCACTGAGTTCTTAGAGGAGTTCTTTGCCGATGCAGGAGTGTCTGAGGACAGCGTTGATGATCCAAGACACTCAACATTCACCGACTTTTATGGACCTGTATAAACATTTATAGACATTGGTCATCCGCCCCTTATGAGCCAATGGCCAATGTGTTTTTTTATTGTTACATTTTCTGTGTTTGAACTGTTTGATTCTCTGATCTGTGTAGGCGAATTGGCAACTTTGTAAAGTCCTCCAAGATAGTGATTGTTGTGATTTAGGGCATACAAAAATAAACTGAACTGAATTGAACTGAGTGTGATGTCATCAGTTCTAACCTCTTTGTGTTATTCACATTTCAGCAGCTGCTTGAATCAAAAAAATAGTAAGTAAGTAAGTAAGTCTATTTATATACCGCCTTTCACAGACCAGAGTCACAAAGCAGTTTACAATTGTTATTTTTGGGCATTTGTCTCACACTGGGAGACAGATGGGAGCGGGGTCGCCAGTACAGGACCTATTGTACATGTTTTTAGTGGTAGTGGAAACCGGAGTACCAGGAGGAAACCTACGCAGACACGGGGAAAACATGCAAACTCCACTCAGAAAGGCACTGGTCCAACTGGGATTCGAACCCAGGACCTTCTTGCTGAGAAGCGAGAGTGCTATCCACTCAGCCACAGTGCCAAATACTTATTCCAACTTTTAAAATATGTTAAATATTGTGTGTTATTTGAACATTTTGGACTTTTCTTTAAGAACAGGCAAATATCCATTTCTGTGAATGGACAAAAACTAAAAAGAACTTCCTTTTCAATTTCAGTCGTGATTTATTTTACAGGCCTGGCTTGTAGTCCAGAGAGTTCTTAATGAAAGAGACTTGACCACATCCCATCATGGTTACATCTTTAGTTGAATAGTGCTTATGACCCAACAACAGGTGGATTGTTTTTTGTTTCGACCTGCCCGAGGAGATACGGTTAGCATCAGTATCCTCTTTTAAATCACTTCTTAAAACCGACTTTTTTCGAACGGCCTTCCAACAACTGTCTATTTTAAACTTCACGTTTTTTATTTTACAGTTACTTTGTCTTTTTTCCATCTTGTGTGCCGTCTGTCAGCTTTATTCTCTTGTATTTCTTATTGATATTTTAAAATATTATGTGTGCTGTATTGGCTTTTCATGTCTTTATGCGTACTTTGTAAACACTGTTTTTGAAAAGTGGTAGACTAATAAAGATTTTGTCAATTTTATTATGTTACTTGCAAGGTAATACACACCGTAGATTACAATCAACACAATTGTAATCTACGGTGTGTATTACCTTGCAAGTGCTTACAAAAACAAATGCTATTTCAATTTCAAAGAGTTATCATGTGTCACTTTTTTCTATGTGCTTCCCCCATAGTTCCCAAAAGCTCAGACCACAGGGCGTATATTATGAGTGGACTGATCGAGTGTGACATCACCATAGTGTTAGCCTTAATAGATAGATAGATACTTAAAAATTATAAAGCGTAAAACAACAACTATCATACGTAGGACTTGCAGCCGTTTTCCAGCGCATTCAAAAATAAACCACAAGGCGGATCACGCCAATTTTAACATAAGTTAGCTGGAGCCAATTTCCTTATATGGGATTTTCTACACAGTGCTAGCTACACACCATAACAAGAGCAGACGTTACATGGATGCCGGAGTCACCCCAATGAAATTAGGCTTCTGATTGGTCAATCCTTACATAGCTCAGATCTGGATTTACAAACACAATGTTACAATATATAACACCAGGATCACAGAGAGCGCTAAAACCACGGATTTTCAAAATGATGAGTGCAACACAACGGTTACTGAGTTATAGGAGTTTACTTTTACATATAAAGCCTGGTTCACACGAGGCGATTTTAAAATTGTCGGCCAATTTTTTCTCCGTGTGATCAAGGGTCTAACTTCTTTGGTCGTACAGTGTGTGGTGTGCAGCCACACGGCAAAATCACGCAAACCACACACATCACACACCAACCGATTTCCCTCCCCGAGCATTTCCAGGTCAAACGGAAATCTCACAAAATCTCGCGAGATCAAGCGTGACTTCAGAGTAAACAATCATGGCGGACGAAGAGGATGCAGTGGCGATAGTTTCCAGTTTGTTTTTAGCAGAGAAAAGACGTAATCAAAAGAAAAGGCGATGGTCAAAGAAGTGTAGACAACAATGGACTGTACTTCTACATCGTGATATGGAGGTGAGTTTTTTACGGCGTTTCCTCACCGGCTCGTCTCGTCTTCTGATTGGCTACACGCCGCAGTCATGGCAACGCTCTCGTGTGTCCCCGGGGGACACCACACACAAAGAGAAATCGGGCCAAAACAATCCAACATGTTGGATATCCCCGATTTTGAGATCGGAGCAGTCCCGAAGTCCTTCCGAGCGACGAGCGCAGTCTTAACACACCACACACGGCAGGAGAATCCATTAGATTTTCTTTACGATAATCGGAGCGTTCTTAAAGATTGTCGTAGGGGTAAATCGGCCTAATTATCCTTCCGTGTGAACCAGGCTTAAGTCGAAATGAGCCAGAGCGAGTTGGAATCAAACTTCATCCATTAGCACTTCGCTTTGGGCTTCATTGAGTTAGAGAGTTAGCATTGTCCATTTGTGTACAGTTTATGAGCACACCCCTTCCCTGCCCCACTATTGAAAAAAACAACAGCTTAAACCCTAAACACACAGCAGGAGAGGAGAAGAGGTGAACTTTCTTCAGATTTGACTAAAATGAGGAAAAACATTTGATATGCACTCACTTCACGACTGCATTCAAACAGAGCCTCTCAAGTCCCTGCATCAAGCTGCTGTTCATGCACTAACCCTCCACCTCCCCGCCTCTTCAGTGGAGCATCGTCATGTTATTTTCTCAGCTTCCAGCACCACCAGGGTTTAGGCCCGTGTGACTCCAGCACCAGGGTGTAGACTCAGGGGGTTTGTGCGCTCATAATTTCTAGCAAATTCCCTTCTGCTGGTGTCATGCAATATTTCTGACGGGTTTTAATCTCCAAATCTTTGAAAATGTGTTCAATAGCAGTAAATATTCTTCTTCATGCGTCTGCAGGTCTAATGTCTGATCAGCTACAGTATATTCATACAAACATGGCAACTAATACAATCCTTGTCTTGAGTCTTTTCAAATCTGACTAAACATTTCAGGTCAGTGCAGGACACAGATTGGCGATGTCATCAGTACAGGACACAGACTCATGATGTCATCAGTACAGGACACAGACTGGTGACGTCATCAGAACAGGACACAGACTGATGATGTCATTTGTACAGGACACAGACTGATGTCATTTGTACAGGACACAGAACACAGATCTGCAGCGGTGATGTCATTGTGTAGAAAACCTTCTGTAATCAGAGTAAACACAGAGACTCTTATGAAGCGGTTTCAGACTCCTCCACAGACTGTTGTTTATATAAAAACTGTCACATTCAATCTGCAGATCCAACAACATGACGGTTTGGTGGATACGAGTGAAACCTTCTCCTTCTTCCGCCAAAAACCTAGGCCAGTGGACCAAATGCGGCCCGCTTATTTGGCCCTCTACCGCTACTCATTTAGGTGCTAGAACTGTGTCACCCATCCAACTCCAGCTCCACCAGCTACACCTCCCTGTGAGGCTCAGAACCTTTGGAATGTAGTCGTTACCTGCATTTGTATATTCAAACTTGTTATTGAGTGACAAAATTCCATGTATGGCACTAATGTAGCTGTTGTGTTATTCAATATAGACATATCATACCCATTTAAAAGCCCAGAACAGCCTGAATCAAGTAAAATAATCTAATAATCCGGACAAGTCCAGTGAACCACAGAGAATCTCCTACTAAAATGTTTAGACACCCTTGATGTAGATGAAACTTTAATCCAAAAGGTCATTGCGTTTTAACTTTTACTCAAAAAAAGTTCTGTAGGTTAACACAATGGGCCCCTTTTCGTAATAATTTAGGGTTAGGGTTAAATTAGCTGTGATTTGAAAACACTACACTAGTATCAGCAGATCTCAAAAGCCAAAGTATCAGGACTCGAAATGGCCGGATCGATGCCTCCCTACAGGCAAAAGAATGAAGTATAGTAGAACTATATCAAGTGCCTTTGATAATCGCAGCCATTCAATTTGATTCAACGTGGTCAGATGTTGTAAGTTGTTTGAAGAGGGCTTTCCCGGAGTCAAGGCATCTCTCGTTTACACCCATGAAAATAACGCCCCCATCTTTTCCTCTTGGCTGGATATTCGGGAGCAGAGGACACGGCATCGCATGAAATATTGATCCGGCCCTGTGCTTCGATCCTCAACACGGGATGGATAGATGAAGAAGGAGAAACAGTGTGAGTGTGTATGAGAGAGAGAGAGAGAGAGAGAGAAAGAGAGGGGTAGAGAGGGAATGAGTATGGCACAGACCGGCGCAGTGGTAAGGGTATTCCACTCATCCACTTTGCGGTCATGGCAACAACCCGCCTAGAAACATGACAAGGCAACACACGGATATAGTCTGGCACATACACACACACTGGGACCAAGCGCCAATAACTCTTCCCCAACCACCACCACCTTACCCCCCTCCCTTCCAACCCGGAATACAAGCATTTTTGTTTAAAAGTGACACACATACACACGCACACACATACACACAACACAGTGCATCGCTGCTTGAACAGATAATCATTCATTTGCATTCACAGTAGCCAGTATATAACACAATATCTTCCAAAACACCTATGTATGCACATCCAGCCCCTTCGCACCGTCACCTCTCCCCGTTCGCCCCCCTTGTAAAACAGGCCGTGGCAGAATGCGTGTATCACCGTAAGCAGCAGTGAAGAATACATCACAAAAAAGACTAACGTAATCTTTCGAAGTCGATGTCACAATTTTTGCACAGCACGAAATGAATAATTCAAGGCGCGTCGTTGTGCAGAGGGGTGACAGCTATAGGCAGGCGGCGAAGGCAATGCAGAGGATTTTTTTGTTTTTTTTATTTGGGGGGGGGGGGGGGGGGGGGGGGGGGGAGCGTGCTTCGGAACGTATACGAGTTATAATAATAATAATAACAAGAAACACGAGTAATCCAGTGCAATGCAGTCGTCAAACGCTGGCATGACATGTATAAGGTATAAGGTATAAGGAGACAGTGGGATGGATCCAAGGAGGGGGGGGGGGGACACGCACACACACGAGGCGGGCGAGCAGTGCAAACGGACCGGGTAGAGAGGAGATGAAAGAGCGGGGGGGGTGGGGGGGGGACATGGATGGATGGATGCATGTATGTGTGGATGGATGCAGGCAGGTCCTCGCGTGTATGCAAGGTCGCCCGCGGAGCATCGGGAGGCAGAATGCGGCGGGATTTTACCTGTCAGGACCCCGACGCGGATTTGGTGGTCGTGGTTTGTTAAAATCATCCCGTCTGACGCCATGTTCAGCACAGCAGCGGCGAGAACTCACGGCCGAGAGCATCGAACTTAGACGCGAGAGGGAGCGAGGGGGAGGGAGGGGGGAGAGAGAGGAGAGGGAAGGGTGAAAGAAGAAGAGAGAGGAAAAAAAGATCCAGGCGAGAGGTGTAGAAAGCAGAGTGAGAGCGCACCTGTGATGGAGAGGTTAAAGCTCGGGGACGTAACTTTTTTGTTTCCTATGTTTGTCCCAATAGGAAGTCAAAGTAAAGTGTTGTGGAGAAATCAGCACCACATGCTGTTTTCATCATTTCCATACTCGTAGATATTACCCTGTGAGTCATTGTTTGACGCTTTGGGCTGAAAGCTGATTGGCTGAGTGAGGGTGGTCCTCTCTTTTTCACATTTCTGTCTGAAAATCTGATCTGATGACATGATCAGAAACCATAAATATATGCATGTGAAAACTAGATCAGGACCAAGACTAGCAACACACATGCCCTGTTGGCGCAAAGCAAAAGCTGTTTAAACAAATGCCCATTTAAGGAAATTGGCTCCAGCTACTCATGTTCAAATCGGGCTATTCTGCATTGGGGCTAACACTATGGTGATGTCACACTCGGTCCAAGTGTCTTATGAGGCTCTGACCACCAGGGTTTTCACACTTGAATGACCTCCAAGGGTCATTTCTAGTTTTTTGCAGAACGTGCATGGACTTATAGGATGATCTTTGTTTACACCCGTGTGCGCATGCGCCCCTCGCTGTGTGGCAAGAAGACAGAGCGGTGCATACTGAAGCATGGATGCGACGAGTACTTTTAAAAGACTCAGTGGGCGAATAGCACTGTATACAAGCACTTAAACACAAGAAGATCAGAGGAGATATAAACCCAAGCTAAAAAATAAGTATATGAGACCGAACTGAAAAAATTCAAAGCCCATATGAGACTCACCTCTCTTTTGGCACCGATCTGCTGGGACTGGGACTCAGAGACATTTATTCTTACTTCATAGAAAACCTGGGACCCTTCACTCAAGAAGGGTCCGTGGTGAAAATCAATTTCTCGTGTTTTTCACCGCGGAAGAGTGGCCCAGCATTTCGCCGTCGCGGTACTGTTACTTACGGTAAAGGTGGAACAGGAAGCCGCTGGTAAGAGCAACCAAAATGCAATGTTTAAAATCAATCATCATTCATGAATGAATGAATGAGTGAACAAATCCGCAGTGAATTTTTATCCCCTCATCCACCGGCTTCCCGTTCTACGTTTACCGTAGGTAACAACGTAAACGGGCAACCACTTTACCGTGGCCGTTTTTCGCTGTTCTTTTCCGAAAGAATTAGAAAAAAAACTGAATCTGTCCCCAGCAGGCTGTACAACCGACCACACAACAAGAACGGACCATTTGATTTAGTAAAACCTCTCTACAAATGTCTAAAAATAGCTAACACTCTTGCATCCACGTGGCTGTCTATCCTGTTGTGCCACACTGTCACGTGACCGGAGCGGAAAAACTATAAACAACGACGTCACTCCAAGATCCTCCTATAGGGTTTGGGGCCCCACAACTGACACACACATACATAATTGTTTTGTCATCTCTCATCTTGTCGGGTGCTACACCACATCCATACCGTGTGCTTCACCCCTCGAATGAAATTTCAGATTGTAAAAACAAGTACACAAACACATACAAATCCCAATACCATTCTAAGATCACATCAATACAACATCACACCCTTGTCCATATGCAGCTAGAAACATCTGTTATAACTATGTGTTGTTGACTTGTACATGTTTTCTTTCTTTTTTTCACATTTTGCCAGCTCAGCCCTTCGTCATCCCCAATCCATGACATCACCAAACGCCCCATGTTCATAGCTGGAGTCTGGATCATATTGACAGATGTGGGTCTTTACAGGTCCCCCTCCGGAGACACAACCTCCCCCGTCTCCCTCTCATACACGGGCTTAAACATATGACCCGAGCAAACGCTTTCAACATCCTGGGGCCAAGAAATCCTTACGCTGCTATTTTTAGTTCGCCTTCCCGTATGTATCCACTTGTTTATCTAAAACTGACAAAGAAAAAGCAGAAAGAAAACAGCCTTTAACAAGATTTTCTGTGAGATTTTCTGATGGGAATCCGTCTGTATACATTAATCATTCCTCGAGCTGGAGTGACCTGGGGCCGTATTCCTAAAGATTCTGAGAGTCCTCTCAGAGAGCTCTTATCTTAACCTAAAAACTCCTAGCTAGGAGTCTTGGCTTAAAAGTTATTCCAGAACACTCTTAGAGAACTCTGAGCAAGGAATTGACAACAACTTTTATCTTAGTGAGGGGGCGTGGCCGACCCCGTTGCTAGGTATGAGTCATCATTTCAGACGCTGTGATTGGTTGATCCTAAAGGTTAGAGAAACCATATTTTTGATGATAATAGGCAAAATAAGGGCCCTAAAATGGACAAACTCAATCATGGAATCTAATCTTAGGAACACTGTGTTATTGTAAATAATAACCAAAAGCTATAAAGTCAGATATATCAATGGTACATAAATACTGTGAATAGTAAAGTTAGACTTATACACCATCATCAGAGCTGGCTCAGCACCAATTTATCACACATAATACGTATATATCATGAGCACTTATAATTTTATATATATATATATATATATATATATATATATATATATACATATAATTTAAATATTACTCTATATATAATATACATGATAAAGAAAATTATTATTATAAATATTATATGGATAAATGATGATAATGATAACGTTAGGATTAAGGCTGTGATATGTATAGACTTATAAGGAATTAAGGAAACAATATTAATATAAACATATTATCCATACACTGTACAAATCAAGTACAAGGGAGCTTAAAAGTCTTATCCTCTCCCACTCCTTTTTGAGCTGGATTGTTGTTAATAAAACAAAACTGTATATTTGTACTTCTATTCTGTTGTTGTTTTGTTTGTTTTGTCCTTTTTTTCCTTGTTTGCCATGGCTCAAAATAAAGTATTCATTCATTCGTACTGAATGTGTGACAATTTAGGACCACTTTTTCCTCTCTTTCAACTTTTACCATTTCTACTTACTTTTGTGTAACAAAGGTAAAATGGATGAGGTGTTATTGCTGACCAGCCAATGAGAAGCTGGTCACATGATTGACTTTTAAATATACCACAAACATGATTCCTGCTTGAATCTGTAGGGTTTCACTGATTCACTGTCATCCAGTGTATAGAATCTTTCTCCTGTCTCCACCGTCCACCATTTTGTGCTCTTAGGGAACTTTTAAGTCGCTAAAAGTCCTCCTCTCAACTCTTAAGGGATCTCCCCTTAAGAGCTAGGATTTTTTAGGAATAGCTTTTATCTTAACTAGGAGCTACTCCTCACTTTTAGGGGAAATTCTAAGAGTTGGTCAAGATTCTAAGAAAATTCTTAGAATTTGGCCACTAGGAGCAACTTTTAGCAGTAAGAATCTTTAGGAATACGGCCCTTGGTCTTTTGTAGTTTTTTTGGGTTGATTTCTTCTCCACCCATTAATCTAGACCCAGATTTAGCAGCTGTTTCAAAGTGTGTTGAATCTGGTTGCATAAATATAGAAAATTATGATTCTCAATGTAAGAATCAGTTTATTTGCCATTTGCAGTAAAACCACATTTAAATACATGTGCGAAAAAGTACATATTATTAAGCATGCTAAAAGGTACAAGAAACAATTGTCACTGTGAAACCAAAAAAACTCAATTAAATTCAATGTATTCTTGTGCAGCCCTAAATCACAACAGTAGTTATCTCAGAGGACTTAAAACCGTTGAAATCGCCAACACAGATCAGAGAATCAAACCGTTCAAACACAAAAAAATATAAAACATAGCAATTCGTCCATAAGGGGATTTCACCAATGTCCATGGATGTTGATAACAAAAACAAAACAGATAAATTACAAGTGCAAGAAGATTAATGTGCTTTGTTTAAACTGATTACATCTTGGAAAAGTGGAAAGAAGTTGTTAGCATCAAGATGTCCTGCATGTTAGGGAACGATGTCTTCTACCAGAGGGAAAAAGATAATGCTAAGGATGTAGTGCAGCCGGTGATAGGATTCTGCAGTTCTGAGTTTGGCTTGTCGATGGTGTGTGAGAAAAGTATTGTGTTGAAAGACGAGTCATTATAGTAAACTACCGGCAGAGCTACTAACAACTAAACAAAACATTTGGAAAACGTACTTAAAATGAGACAGGATATGGTTTATTTGTATGTCATTTTATCGCTAAAGTCATTCTATAGCCTTCTAGTCAAAAGCAGCCCCCGAAAGACATGCTACAAGCGTTTTTGACAAATGCTTGTGTGCTCTGGCGCTGCGTGTTGAGGTCACATGCGTCAGAGAACCTTGTAAATGACGACACGTGCGCGACGACCGGAGAACTGTGAATCCCTTTGAGACGCCCACGGACCACAGCAGGCAGCTGGCTCGAGCTCTGAGGGGACGGGAAGGCTGCTGGGATAGCCTCGCTTGTTGTAGAGAGTTTAAAGATGTATGATATTATGTGGAGGATGTTGATGCTTAAACCCGTCTCCACATGGACTAGAGGCCACCCACGGTACTGCAGGCTGTAAGGAGATTTCCTCTTAGACCTCAGTGTTCACTAGAACGGCTCGTCATCAGCTGACAGGGAACTACAGGTTTTACAAAGAAGGATTTTTTTGATTTTTTGGAAATGTTGGTCCCTTTTGCGTAGGTTTCCTCCAGGTGCTCCGGTTTCCCCTACCACTTAAAACATGCACAATAGGTATGAATTAGGGCTGGGACAACGCGTCGACGTAATCGGTGACGTCGACGCATCGGTGACGTCGACGCAAAAAATACACCGACGTATAATATGCGCGTCGGTGCGTCACACACAAAACAAAGATGGCGGCGAGCGGTAGCAATGCGAGTGCCGTGTTAGAGAAGTGCAAGCCGGTGTAACGCTGACATACACTGTCTTGAAGAGATGCACTGCCTCAGCTGTTTATGATGTAATGCAAACCTGCGCATGCGCGTTTCACGGCAGCCGAAGCAAACCAAGATGGCGGACCGTGAATTTCTTTAAAAGTTAAAATACGAACGAATTCCGACACGAATGTCACTTTTAATGCAATTTGAGGCGAGATGTTGATGGTTCCGTTTTGTCACATGTGGGTTTTAAGAGTCAAAGTTTCGTGCAAAGTTTAGTTTAAGCAGTCAACTGCGACTGTGAAACCACAAAGCTAATGTTTTCATAGCAGTCCGCGGCTGCTGACGTAGGCTGATGACGCGTCCTGTGGCAACTTTACAGCTTACAACTAGTCTGTCTTTCTTTGTATCAAACGGAATATTGGCGCCCGTAATAGCCCCTACATGTATTATTCACTGTCATGCCCGCCGTATATGGACATTTTTCAACATGTGTTCAATATCCTTAATGTGTTTAACTGTTGATTGATTCTCTGATCTGTGTTGGTGACTTCAATGTTGTTTTAAGTCCTCTGAGATGACTTCTACTGTATTCTTTCAGTAACTCTAAAAGAAAGGATGACTGGTTGACCTTTTTATTTGCTACACAATGCATTGTTTTTCTCTTGTACACTCTTACTTGAATTTTATTTTTGAATTTTGAGTTTAAGAAAAAGGTGAGTGGCAGAGTTTTGACTGTTATTTTTATATGAATGAAGAATTTAAGAGATGCACTTTAATTAATGGACTTCAGTAATATAGGCCTATGTGTCTTCAACTTAAATGTTAAACTCTGTTGGTTCAGGAAGGACGCCATGACAGGCTGATGGCTCCCACTGTTTTTGCTGGAAAAGCACTCTTTGTTTAGCTTAAAGCCTTCAAGTTTACATTGGTTACTGTTTTCTTTTAGTTGCTCTACACAAGTATTTGGCTGAACTTTTTCATATTTTTATTGAATGCTAAGCATCAAATGTTTGTTTCAAGAATGATAAGATACACTTTTTTCAGTAAGCTGTGTTTTCAAGGCTTTAAGGTTTTATGCTACCTCTAAGAATGTCTTATTTTTGAATTTTAAGAGCAAGCAATAAATATTTTTTGTGAAGGAATTCATGTTTTTTTCATTAAAATATTTAAATCAACATGTATACATCAATATTAGTCAATTAATGGGGAGATAATCGAGAATCGAATCGAATCGAAATCGAATCGAATCGAAGCGAAAAAAATAATCGTTAGATTAATCGATGCATCAAAAAAATAATTGTTAGATTAATCGTTTAAAAAATAATCGTTTATCCCAGCCCTAGTATGAATGTAATGAGTGAGTGAATGGATGGTGTTTGGTCAGAGGCTTTGATGCACCAGTGTGTTCAGCGACTCGCTTCCGTCATCACCGTGTGGAGAGAATGGAAACGATTGTAAAGCGCTTTTGGTGACCTTGGTCTGTAAAATGTGCTATATAAATAAAAATTACACTTTTGTGCAACTAACCTGTCCCTCTATCTCTGGTCTTTCTCTCTGATCTCAATCCGGTCTCTCTGTCTGTTCTCTCACTGGTCTCTCCCTCTCTTTCTCCCTATACGCTTTCTGGTTTCTCCGGTCTCTCTGTGGTCTCTGTATTTGTATTTCTTTATATATTTGACAGGGACAATACATATCAATGAGCATACTGTATATGGTTGTACATATTTTCGACACACCAAATTTTAGCCAAAAGTGGTCTGGTCTCTCTCTGGTCTCTCTCTCTGCAGCGCTCTGATTGGTCAGAAAGCTCACGTGTTAGTTTGGTCCGGTGGAAGCAGAACCACAAGACTGCGATAACCCAAGCTGGCCCCTTACCTTGTTTTTCACATCATGACAAAAAAATCCCAAAAAAAACAATGGCAAGACAAGGCAAGGCAAGTTTATCTGTATAGCACAGTTGATACACAAGGTAACTCACAGCGCTGAACAAAACAAGATAAAAACAATCACACAGGGCGTCATGAATAATGAGGTAATAATGTTTGAATATTGCAAAACAAATGTCCTTTAATCCGTTTAACAAGAGACCAGAACAGTTAAACAGGTGAAGCCTAACTCTGCGGGTGTGCGTCCCTCTTTACCGGCTCGTATGGCGTTCTGGAGAAGAGCCACTGCGCTGGTGCCAAAGAGGTGGCTGTTAATTAGAATGTATCCTGGGGCATTATAGGAGAAGCGGTGGTTGGTTGCATCCCAAAAAGAAAAGTCAATGTGGAGATTTGGGAAAGTGGAGACAAACTTTGACACGGACAGTTTTTCTCTGTAGCCCCGTTTCCACCAGCCCTATATGGCTCTACTATGCTCTGCCTTTTTGGTTTTTTTACACTTTCCTACTCTGGTACCGTATCCTAGCGACCTACCCACAACAAAGTAGTGTCTGGGGAAATTTTGATGTAAACCATTGCTTTCAACAATACTCAATCACAGCCAGTTATATACTTTAGTACCAGCTCGGCTTGGATAGAACTAGGGCCTAAAGAAAGAGCTGATATTGGTTATACAGGGCCACTGAAAACGCTCTCAACTAGACTAAAGTAGAGTAGAGTAGAGTAGAGCTGAGTAGGGCCAAGTCGGGCTGGTGGAAACAGGTTTTATGTTATGTTTTGGGCGTGTCATTCCTACTGTTCTGTAATCTGCGATGCAACAATCAATCAATCAATCAAACTTTATTTATAAAGCTCTTTTTATACAATAAAATGCAACACAAAGTGCTTTACAGCTGAGTCAAAATCAATACAACATGCCCAATAAACCCCACAAACCCACCCACACACACACACACACACACACACACACACTCACACACACAGAGACATATAAAATCACATCAGACAGGTAAAATAGGTAAAACTGTGAAAAGATATAGGGCTGGGTGCGGATGTATCCAGCTGAAGAAGCGCCATCCAAGGAGCCATCTGCACCAGGAGCAGGGAGCTGCTTGCAACCACAGGGGACGACACAGGACCCAGAAGAGAGAGGAGGCCCCCCGCCAGGCCCCCATAGTACCCGGAGGAGAGAGGAGGCCCCAGGCCCCCACCAGATCCAAAAGCCGGACCCCCGCAGCCACAGCAGTCTGCCACTCCCAGTGCAGAGGGCCCCTCCAGAGGAAACACTGGGGATACTAAAACCATACAATAAAGAGTAAAACAGCTACCTGATATTAACAATAGTAAGTGACAAAACAGAATACGTAAAATGAAATAAATGAATAAGAGCCAAAAAAAGATCTGTCTAAAACATAATAAATACTAATCAAATCAACTAATCAACAGTGACATTTTCCCCTCTGTGGAACAAATAAAGGATATCTTCATCTTAATCTTAGTTAGAAATGTCGGGTCCACTGGTTCAGTAATGTGGTTTTAATGTTTACTTAAACCTGTACTGCTATTGACACTGTTTCATTGCCTTCTTATTGTACATAAAATATCCTGAACAGACTATATTTTTGTCTCTAACATGTTTGCACACTTCTTTTGCGCTATCTGTGTGATCCTATCTATGCCAAAGTACATTTCTCCAGTGTGAGATCAATAAAGTGTATCTTCCCACTAAGCAAGCCGACGTTGAATCAACGTAATTTGAACGTCGTTGTCCGACGTAGAATATAGGTCACTGGTGGGTGCAGAATGAAAGTTTTCTCGACGTCGTTTCCCGACGTCACCTCAACCTCCAAATGTTACGTTGATGGCACGTCAATTCAAGGTTTGAATGTGGTACGGAACCGGTCGGGTCTGACGTCCTATCAACGTCTCATATGACCAAAATATTGACGTTTATATGACGTTCGTTTTCAGTCGTTCCCACTAAGCAAGCAGATGTCAAAACTATGTCATTTCAACGTCATCTGGACGTTCATTCAAGGTTGCAATGTGGTACAGAACCGGTCGGGTCCGACGTCCTATCAACGTCTTATATGACCAAAATATTGCCTTCATATGACGTTCGTTTTCCGTTGTTCCCACTAAGCAAGCAGATGTCAAAACTATGTCATTTCAACGTCATCTGGACGTTATCTGGACGTTCATTCAAGGTTGCAATGTGGTACAGAACCGGTCGGGTCCGACGTCCTCTCGACGTCTTATATGACCAAAATATTTACGTTTATATGACGTCCATTTACAGTCCTATGTAACCTACTTAACCTCTGCAGAATCACTCACTGGTCGAGACATACTTTTTGCAATAGGCAAGGCAAGTTTATTTGTATAGCACAGTCAAAACAAAAGCAAACTCAAAGCACTGAACAAAAGATAGAAACAATCAAACAAGGCATTACAATTATAAATATTGACAGTAAATTAAAAAGATACAAATAAAATCTCTCATAAAATGTCTCAGTTGAAGCAGAAACAAAAGTGTTTTAAACCTGGAGTTTAACATTGTCAAAGAAGAAGCCTGTCTCACATTTCCAGGAAGACCGTTCCAGATTTTAGCCTTGTGAACCTGAAATGCAGCTATATCATGTTTAGTTCTGACTCTGGGCAATAAACGATAAACACAGCATTCAAAAATCATTAGAACAACTGTAGGAGAAGGATATCAGTCATTATTGCAAATGGAGCTGCATTAAAAATCATGTTTCTCTACATCAAAGTACAAGTTAAAGCACACAGGGCAGTGTTATGAACACTACTGTACTGAACAGTTCATGCCAAAGTAAAAAAACATGATTGTAGCGCCTATGTTTGGATCAGTATAAAAACAGGCACAAGCTACACTCTAGGTTCCCCAGATGTAAAAACACAATCTGAAAGGCAGAAGAATGCATTTATTGAATGTTGATGTTCCAACATGTGTCCTCTCTTGGTCTTCAGTCTCTCATCACAAGGTCCAAGCACAGCACCTGAAAATGTGGAACATGTTTAGTTTCAACATAATGTGGCAAAGTGATATAACAACACATAACTTTCTATTAATGCCTCAAACCACTCGATCCGTCACCATGTGATACAAACCTTGGCACTGCACTAGCTCGAGACACTGGAAGACACTCCGTCTGAGAAACTTGGGATAAGGCTTTGGTCATTGGAGTAATTCCATGTAAAAAACAATTGCAAATGTGCATTTGTTTTGCACATGGACACAAATGAGCCCTGAAAGCTACTTACCCTGTATTACTCTACACATGTTGCATTTCCGAGGGGGCATCTTCCCCTTGTTGCTCTTTTCCCTCATCTTGAGTGAGTTGCTGAACAATCTGAGAAAAAGATAGATGTTTTCAAAGAGAATACACCAAATAATGGTTTATTCTAAAAACAACATAATAATACAGAAGAACAATCAATGTGTGAGAGTGTGATTCTTACCTTTGAACACCTTCAACACAGTCTGACACCTGTAAGACTCAAACACACATGACACATTAGGAATACACACAGAACATTAGTTATTGCAACAATCATGAAATTATACTCTATGGATTTCACAATAATTGACTGCATTAGCAAAGGTAAATGTATTTTAATTAACATATGGCTGGTTTTAAAGTTTATAAAAAAAGTAAGAAATTGAATAGAGTTGCAAGCGCTAGTTAGCTTGCTACCAGCAGATGAATGGATATTTAATATTTGCAGCTAACAATAACAAAAATAACAACTGTAGTGGCTCATTTAAACAGCCACAGTGAGAAGAAGTGAAAGTCTCTGACATTGAAGATTTAATGGGAAGACATTAAATCCATTTATTAAACAAAGCAATACACGAACATTAAACTCTCTTTCTGCAGCAGGTAACATCTGTGTGCTCCTATGGTCCCACACCTGAACTCAACTGCAACTGATGACATCACAAGTGTCTAAATGATGGGAGTGTCCCAAATATTAAAGCTGATCTCCTTGTTTTTAAACTTAGTTTACAAAGTACTGTTGTCTTTTTGCAGTTTATAAACCATTGTGAAATATACAGTAACTTTACATTTTGAAATTGAATTATTATTTTAAAACTCAAGAATCTTAACCTTTTTTAACACATAGTTTGTTGGACAGTCTAACCTAAGAATTCTAATGTGTTAAAAATAGTTTGAAATATGAAAAACAATATATTTTAAACTTTAACTTAACTCAGACTGCCAGGCATTTTCGGATTTGAGAAGTGCGTTCTGCCAGCAATTTCAGGTGATTTGACCCAACTTTGAAGTGCCACAGAATATTCATTTTTTAGACAATGTAAACACCAAGGGCACCAAATTAAAGATTAACCTCTTTGCTTTACTCTGAAAAAAAACAGTTTGTTTCTACCTCTTACCGTTCTTGAGCTATTCGCCATAGAACAAAGCATACTTTCACCCACAACACCTGGTCTGAGTAAGAAAACAGAGAAAAGGAGCTGTATGTAAACAGGAACATATCAAGCAGAAAAGAGACTTTTAGATGCATTTTTGCTGCTTTAGTGACAACTCAAAACATCTTCACACTTGTTCCGTTACAAAAATTATAAAAACATGACTCTGAAATAATACTTTTGGCAAACAGACTAAACAAACAGACTATGGCAAATTGTTGGCAATTTATTCACAGATAGAAAATTTTACTTTCTTCTATTCCATCAACCAAAACGTCAAACAACAACAACACAAAGATCAATAAAACTATAGCTGTATAAAATAGAATGAAGCATGTGAATTTGAGTGTGTGTGTGTGAATGTCAGTGTGCGAGTGAGTGTCTGTGTGAGTGAGTGTCTGTGTGTGTGTCTGTGTGCGTGTGAGTGTCTGTGTGTGTGTCTGTGTGCGTGTGAGTGTTCGTGAGTGTGTGTATGAGTGAGTTTATCTGCTTTTTCAGTCCTCCCAGTAGTTCAGCTTTGAGTTGTAGAGGTTGAAACACTGTGTGCAACGGAACACGACACGCTGTGTACCATTTGTAGTTCTCCCTCCGTGAAGAAGAGCTCCAGAAAGTCTGGATCAGATGAATCCAGCTCCAGAAAGTCAGCTGGATCAGATGAATCCAGCTCCAGAAAGTCAGCTGGATCAGATGAATCCAGCTCCAGAAAGTCTGGATCAGATGAATCCAGCTCCAGAAAGTCTGGATCAGATGAATCCAGCTCCAGAAAGTCAGCTGGATCAGATGAATCCAGCTTCGCAGCCTCTGTCCGCAGCCTCTGTGGTCCAGCAGCTCCTGTGAAGGGCAACTGACTCGGCTCCCACTCATCCTCCTGTCAGCCATCTTCCCCAGAGCTTCTGGGTGACGAACGTGCTGGAAATTTGATACACACAATAACTATATTATACAGTGAATTTGTTACAATAAATCAATACATAAAATACAATGAAGGCCTTCCTCCCACATTATTGACTGACTGCTTTTGGACGAAACAAGTATACTATATTATTATTATTATATTGCCATGGGATGTACAAGAATAGAAATAGTAGTCCTTTTACCTTTTTTGTGCACAGTAACTGCCTCTCGATGCACCACCTGTAAATAATATAAATTTGTAAATCACTATACCAGGAGAATATATACAAAAATATGTACAATGGTATGAGGAGGCATTATCTTTACCTCTGCTCCTTGCCCTGTTAACCCCAATGGGGGAGGGCTCTTTTATCAGAATCTGTGAATGAACACATTTCATTTAGTCAGAGCTATGACACTACAACAAGATGTTCAAGTATGAAATAACTAAACATAAAAATAATAAATACAACAATGATAAAACGCATAACTAGCATTTACTAAAGAAACAGTAGGATTTGAGCGCTGTGTTACTTTGCAGATCAGAGCAAGTTTCCGCGCCTTTCCCTCCTCTCAAGTTAGCATATTCTAGGCAATTTAGCAAGTTCTTACCTTCGACTCTTTGTGGAGCTTCTGGAGAGGATGCTCTGCTGGTTTGAGACTGCAACCACTCATCCGAGAAATCATGATCAGGTTCTCTGAACGAATCCGAGGCATCAGTAACAGCAGCAGCTGATACGCTGCGAGAGGCGGAAGGTGTGTCCCTGCTCCGGGCTCTTGCTCCGCGCAAATGTGGCTGCAGAGACGGACCTCCACCGGGGTCTTCACTCTCTCCCCTCTCGACCTCACTGACTGATCCGCGAGTCAATCTCTGAAGTAGTGTACACTGCTTATAACTATTCTTTTTCGCCATCACTCTTGCTATACTATCGCTAAACTAGATCTCTGATCCGTCTCAATGCTACGCTATCATCGCTCGCTCTGCTACAGCAGCTCGCTCTGCTACAGCAGCACGCTCTCCAAACACTCCCACACTCCTCCTCCTTCTCTCCACTGACTTATGACCTCTCCTGTGGCGCAATACTGCATCCTACTGGTGTTGATTTATCATTACAGGTACATTTGCACTATATATCAGTATTGTGGGTCATTCACAAGGTGCGCCAGACATTACTGTAGCCTCCCGTGTAATAACATGAAAAACTCGTCAAACTCGTCATGGGCAGTGAGCGTTACTATTCAACATGACGAGTTTTGTCGTGATTGGGCAGTGAATGAGTTAAAAACTAAAAAAAGGTGTCTCCCTTTCAGCTGAGCAGTGCCAGCCGTTATTATTATAGATTCATGCACTGGCAATTCAAAATACAGATAATATACAAAATATACTTAACAAAATCCACGTATACGTGAGAAAAGAACTTAATTTCTGTCTCCAACTCTTTTCAAAGTGGAAATGATACATCTATATCTAAAAACTGTGCAGACTGTGTACTTAGTAGAGAGGATGATTCCAAGTAAATAAAGCAGGGCAGCGACAGAGGTACAGATTCAACGTCATATCAACGTCTGGGAAGGCATTGCTTTACGTCCAGATGCACACCTTACGTCGTTTAGACGTGGAAAACAGGTCCTCGAGCGAGCGACTCACGTGTCAGGCTGTAACCTCGCATAAGTGTGCGTCGTTTGTTTAGGGTGTTATCTATTATTTTTTCCCAGTAGTCAGTAAACATGCCTGGCGGTGGTGTAGCGGTTGAGTAAAGAGACTTCAGTCGCAACGACGCGGGTTCAAATCCCCGTCGGAAATGTTTTGACTTTTCACTTTTTAGCGAACAATTTTTCTGTTTGGTTAAAAACGAATAAACACTCAACATAAGATTATGTAGTGGCTAATAATAAAACTTGTGAACCCATGCATTTGCATAAAATCAAGTGCTCACCCCTTATTTGCAAACTTGAGATTGTTAGCACAACAAATGCATACATTCACAAGTTTTATTATTAGCCACTACGTAATCCTATGTTGAGTGTTTATTAGTCTTTAACCAAACAGAAAAAATAGTTCGTTAAAAATCAAAACAAATATGTAAAGATAATAATACACCCACGTGGGCTCGAACTCACGTAACCAAGACTGCACACATTTGCTTAACTGTTTTCGACGTATAGGGGAGGTCGGGATTGAACGTCATATCCACGTATATGGGAGGTCATTGTTTTGCGATTCGTGAACGAATCGTTCAAAACTCGAGATTCACTTTACTGACTCGGGAGTCGTGATTCCCCGCCTCCATTAACTCGTTCACCAACTCGTCCGCCCACCACTTTCTAAACTGCAACCCCCAGACTGCGTTTTCTACTAGCCACAATGAATGACACTCTAATATTACGTGTGTGACTGTGTGTGTGTGTGTACTGTAGCTCGTTTGAGCACAGAAACCAAAAGCTTATTGTTTACAACCATCTACTTCACCGTAACGTCCTCCTTCCTGCCTGCCCGCGCCTGCTAGTACGAGCCGTACGAGCAGTGAACGACTCACTGTGGTTCTGGATCAGCCCCTTCCCGCTCCCCTTCGAGTCGTTCAGCTCTGAACGAATCGTTCATCTGATCTGACTCACTCACTCACAGTGTTGCCAACTCCTCAGTAAGGAAAGTAGCTATTGGCTGTCCCAAAAGTCGCTAGAAGTCGCTAAATGACGTCATCGCCTAATTTGCATAATTTGCAATTTGCAAATAACTGTAACGGACGCTGTAGGAGAGAGGAATAAGGTCGTGGGAGAGACAAAAGTGAGTAAAAACACCCTAAATATGTTTAGAACTACAAATGTACAAAAATAATTTCAACATTAACAACATTTAATGATTTTAATGCTTTGTCTAGATCCACATTACACACATCAGTTTTGTCCTGTATTGTTAAATGTTATAACAGCAAATGTAATCAAAAGATTGTTATGTAGGGTGAAATTGCTAGCTCTACAACCAACCCTCCTCCTTTATCCGGGCTTGGGACCGGCAAAGTGACCCAAAAGACACACTCTGGCAGAGTTACTTAGGTTTATTTTTGTAAGTTTTTTTTTTTTTTCATAGTTTGGCATAACAAATGATTTAATGTGACCCACTACTGAGAGAAAACAGAGTCACGGACAGAGCTGCCGCGGATGGAGTGGGGGGTAGTGGGGGGTGGCGGTGGTAGGAGTGGCCGGGGAGCTTTGGATGTGTGGTGGTGGTGGAGCTGAAGTTCAGTCTGCAGCAGCCTGAAAACTCCCTGTGCTTTTGAGTCTCTCCTCTCTCTCTCTCTGCTCCGCCCATAGACTGTAGCTGGGACTGCTGCGCAAGGCTACTGTGAGACAGACTGGCCGCCTGTAGTGCTTTGGGACGGGGGAGGGGCTCACGTTGAGGACAGCAGAACAATACGTGCTTCACGAGTCTCCAAAACACCAGATAAGTCGCCAAAACACCAGATAAGTCGCCAATAACACCAGAAAAAGTCGCTAGATTTGTCGCTAGTCGCTTTTTTGAAAAAAAGTCGCTATAGGGGTCTGAAAAGTCGCTAAATCTAGCGACAAAGTCGCTAAGTTGGCAACACTGCTCACTCAGCATCAAGCGAGTCGAAACAACAGGACAGGACACCGACTCGTCTCGTAACTCTCGTTCTCTAACTGGGTTGAAAAAAGTAGTTTCTTTTGCCCCATCTGACAAAAAATAATAACCCTCTACATGTATTATGTGAGGTAGATTGAAAAATATAATTGGCTATTTATTAAGTTATTTGTTCAGCTGTGTTTCTCTCGTCGGACAACAGGAGTTCCGCCTCGAACATTATTGGCGTTACAATGATTGTCATCAATAAAAAATGAATGTGTGAAAAATATCAAAGTTGTTTGTATTTATTATTTATATAATATAATTGTTATGACCTTTTTTTTTTTTTTTACCAGGAATGTAGGTTTTAACACGGAATACAATTATGTAACACCACATTTTTGGCGGAAAGTTTTAAATATTTTTATAGAAAATGGATAGTAGCCGCAGAAGAAGCGATATTTGGATGCACTTTGAAATAACAGGCCCATCACGAGCAAAATGTCAACTCTGTTCGTGTTATTGTATTTCTTGTATTGTGACAGCCCCTCGCTTGGAATGTTGTTGCTGCTTTGTTCACAATTTTACTGTTGAATTGTTAAATTTAAAGAGTTTATATTTTGTCAAATTAGTTTACATATTTGTTATTGTTACCATTTATCAAATTTTAATAAATGTTTTGATTGTAAATTGCCATTTTGTGTTCATGTATGTTTTTTTCTGAACAACTGAATCACTGAATCAAATGACTCAAAACACCCGATTCACTTTGGTGAGTGATTCACTTTAACTCGAGTCAGTAAAATGAATCGAACTTTACATCACTATTGTTTTACGTCCAGATGCGCACCTTGCACAGACGTCGTTTGGACGTAAATAAAAGGTCACGACCGACCGACGCTATATTGACGTGATCTGGAGGTTGAGTGGACGTCGGATGTTTAGTGGGTTATCTTAAAGGTATAGGAGGACACTTCTGGGTGGATCATCAAGACTATTGGTCCTCCCAGTTGTCAATCATTCTGGTGATACGAGCTCCTCAAAAAAGACCAGAGAGTTTTGTTCAAAAAGTGGAGAGGGCAGTTCTTCCCAAAAATTTGGAAAAATATTCCGATATACTTTTATAACAGGTTTGCTATATACCTTTAAGACTGGGTTTGAGGCCTGAGTATGTAAAAAAATAGGGTTACAATACGGTTGTGAGATCAATAAAGTTTATCTTATCTTATCTCACAGGCCGTATAGATTTTTTTAAATGTATGATTATAATGTTTCCTTTCTTTTTGTTAAGCACATTGAGTTACCTTTTGTAGGAACTCTGCTATACAATTACACTTGCCTTGTAGTTGTTTGTGAATGTGATGCAAAAAAATAAACAGGACTTTATAAATGAGGCTCTTCTGTCTGCTGTGTATAATTATCTGTTACATTTATTACAAACAAAACACTCAGTATTGATCTCAAATCCGGACACTTCAAAAGATGGATGAGGCGTAAAATGTGTTCGGACGAGCCAGGGGAAAGAAACATGGTCTTGGCCGCATGAATCACTCCAAAAACAGCTTAGTGTGTGTAAATGAATAACCATGTCGAGAGCCTAGATCCCATGGAACTCGGTCAGGGTCGGGTTGGTTTTGGAGTTTTCCGCGCTGATGCAGGAGTGTCTTCAGACAGATAATGAATGGTGATCCGGGACTTTTCAAGAATGGTTAACCTGTTATCTTACGGACCGAGGAGAGGGAAGCAGAGGATCCACAGGTCTTTCCTTCCTGCTGCTGTCAGACTGTACATTAAACAACGAGGACTAACGAACACTGCCAACCTGAGCTCACGTGTCATGTGTCGGTGCAATATCCTTAACTTATATCAGAATGTGCAATAACCACATGTCACTGTCACTTTACTGAGTCACTGTGTCCTGTTAGTGTACAGATGTAAACATACTGCTGCTAATGTACAGATGTAAACATACTGCTGCTAATTTACAGATGTAAACATACTGCTGCTAATGTACAGATGTAAACATACTGCTGCTAATGCACAGATGTAAACATACTGCTGCTAATGCACAGATGTAAACATACTGCTGCTAATGTACAGATGTAAACATACTGCTGCTAATGTACAGATGTAAACATACTGCTGCTAATGTACAGATGTAAACATACTGCTGCTAATGTACAGATGTAAACATACTGCTGCTAATGTACAGATGTAAACATACTGCTGCTAATGTACAGATGTAAACATACTGCTGCTAATGCACAGATGTAAACATACTGCTGCTAATGCACAGATGTAAACATACTGCTCCTAACATGTACAGATCTAAACATACGGCTGCTAACATGTACAGATGTAAACATACTGCTGCTAATTCACAGATGTAAATCTATAACCAACACCTTTTTCACAAAGATAGATATCCTTTCTTTTTGTGGCCTGACATGTTACTTTACCAGTGAGATTAGCTTGAAGTGGTGAGTTCTGGCAGCCCGGATCACAGACTTTCTGATTGGTAAAACGGTGGAGGGCGGGACATCGAAATGAAAACAGTAACAATATTTTTGGGCTGTGAAACTATTTTTAAAATCCAAATAAAGTATTTGCGTATTCAAAAAGAACATGTTTTATTAGTGCTTTTTCACATATTAGGGCCCTTTAATGATGACTTCACATGAAAATCTTAGATATTGCCACTTTAAGATATCACTGTAGACGCTATGATAGTGAGTACAATCTAACTCATTCTTTAGAGCAATCTGGTTAAGGGTACTGAAAAGATAGTCTATCCCGCCCATTAAAATATTTACCTTTCTACCACAGATTTTTAAGGCTAAATGCAAAAGAGAGTAGTGCTGGAATCCACAGGGATGTGAGAGGCGCCGGTATTTCACAAACTTTATGATATCGAAAGTATATGGCAGTAGTTGGGCCGCTTGTAATAAGAGCCAGGATATATGGCGTGGCGGGCACATAAAAGCTCTGTATGTTTACACTGGGGGCATTTGCATAATTAACACAGTGGCATTTGGGAAAGTGGAGTGTCAGCACAACAACATGGCTGCTTAACTTACACCCAACACTCAGATTCGGACAGCGGCTTCTCCGTACGCTCCTGTGTGCAGTATTCGGATCTTTGGAAATTAACAGTGAGACAGAAGACTATATCCAGCTATTTTCCCCCCTAAAATTCAACTGTGATATGAGTCAGCACTGGATCAGCTGCTGACAAATGTCTACTCAGAATGGACTTTTGCCGGGATGAGTTATAACCAAAGCGAGAGTGTCTGTTTGCTGCGTAGCCAATAAAACATTGCTTAAACTTTGCATTATTATATTCTTCCATAGAGCGTGTATTAGAAGTGGACTGACCGAGTGTGACGTCACCCTAGTGTTAGCCTTAATGCGGAAGAGGCCGATGTGAACATAAGCAAGCTGGAGCCAGTTTCCTTATATGGACATTTATTTTGTGGCGTTACCGTCGCGCCTTAACAGGGGCAGACGTGTTGCCATGGTGTTGCTCAGGCAAGCTGGAGTTTCCCCCATGAAAGAAGGCATATGATTGGTCATATCTGGAATTGAAAGGACAATATCACAATATAAACACCAGGATCACAGAGATCGCGGATTTTTGAACCACCGATTTTTAGGACCAAATGATGAGTGTGACCCAAATGGTTACTGAGCGTAGAGGATTTTATTTTTACATGTAAGTCGATAGGAGCTAAAGCAACTTGGAATAATTCCTATTGGGCTTCAGTGAGCTAGCAGGTTAGCATTGTCCATCTGAATACATGCCATAGTTATTGGTGTGCATACATTTAGAACTTTATTTAGAACAACCCCAAAAACAATATTTCGGTCACTACATCCATTTGCGAAAAGCAGCCTTATACAGCACAAACAAAAGAACTGATTAGGGCTAGCATAGCAAGAAGGGTTGTGTCGCTGATGCTGCTGATGCTGCCGCCGCTGCTGCTGCTGCTAACCCGAGATGTGGGTTGCAATTTGATGAGTGTTTCCTGCTGCAATGCTGAGAGAGGAGAGGGAGAAAAGGGGCTGTGAGGGAGGAGGGCTGCTTTCTGTGAGCATGGATCTATGTATTACAGAACCTTGATAGAGCACTGCTCACTTTAACTTGTGGTGAGTCGTGTCCGGTCCACTGCCTTTTATCACAGAGTGCTAAGTAAAACTACAGGACATTACTCGACCACATGCATCCCCTGGTCGATCCATTGGTTGACTAAAAAGGAGGCTCTACAAAAGCTCTCATAACTATTAGTTATAAGCATGGACTGTATATAGATGGACAATGCAAACAGGCGAGCTCAATGAAACCCAAAGTGCTCATGGTGATGTTTTGATCCGACTCGCTCTGGCTCCTATTGACTTATATGTAAAAGTAAACTCCTCTTGTGTCACACTCACCATTTTGGGCTTGAAACATCTGTGGTTTATGGCTCTCTGTGACCCTTGTGTTTATATTCTGATATTGTAAATCCAGATATGAGCCATATACTAATGGACCAATCAGGTGTCCTCTGTCCCCCACTTTGACCATAGCTTGTGAACTGCGCGAGTGGGGACCGGTGGTGATTGGTTTTACAATCACATACACATTTGACATTTGTGTCCAGAAACACTCATTGATCTTGTTTGAGTCTAGCTCTAATCAGCTTTTTCCAGTAAGACACACACAATAGGTGGCGTGTACCAGAGATAGATCCAACCAACTTTAACTTTTTGTCATTGTCTATGATGATAGGACTTGGCCATCTACTGACAAATCCATAGACCGTATATTAAAGAGTAGGACATGGATATATAACAATATCTGGATAGGGTATTACTAGCTGTAATTACTAGGGTATTATAACTGTCCCACCAATGGGCACAGGGGGCGGCCACAGTGCTGCAAACTAAATTCTGTTGGACTACCCAGAAAAATGTCCTATACTTTAATGTAAACTAAAAAAGCCCGACCTCAGCTGACAGAGAACCTACAGCTTTCATAAAGGTTTTGTGGGGATTTTCTTTCTTGTTAAATCCTTTGGTTTTCTATTAAACCACATTTGAGTGCAACAAACTTTGCTTGTTTGCCTCTCGCTCTAGCGCCGCTCTGATCTGCATTCGCTTACTAGCCAGAACATGGAAGCTCGTGGACCAGACGATGCCTAAATATGGGCGAGTAATGCTAATCTTTCGCTGGATTTACAAAGACAATATCACAATATAAACATCAGAATCACAGAGAAGGTGAGTGTGACACAAATGGTTTCTGAGTATACTCTCCAGTATAAGTCAATAGAAGCCAGAACAAGCAAAACTTCGTCCATGAGCACTTCTCAAATGGCTTCGTTGAGCTAGCGGGTTAGAATAGTCCATCTGTATCTACTGTATGTACTGTATCTGTAGTCTACCTACTCTTTGCTAATCACTCTCGACAACATCAGCATAGTACCCTGCAACACTGTGAGGAATCTTGGAGTCGTTTTCGACGAAGAGCTCTCCTTCAAGGCTTATATAAACCAAGCAATTAAAACGCCGTACTTCCACTTAAGGAACATCGCTAAAATCAGGAATTTCTTTCCTAAAAGTGACGCGGAAAAACTGATCCACGCGTTTGTCACCTCAAGACTCGACTACTGTAACGCTTTATTGGCAGCGTGCCCTAAAACCTCTTTGAAGAGCTTCAAGCTCGTTCAGAATACAGCAGCAAGGATCTTAACAGGTACCAAAAGGAGGGAGCACATAACTCCGGTGTTAAAATCACTCCACTGTCTTCCTGTGGAGTACAGAAAAAAGTTTAAAATTCTTCTTTTGGCATACAAAGCCATAAATGGCTTGGCTCCCTCTTATCTTCAAGACATGTTGATGTCTTATCAACCAAGCCGAGCATTGCGCTCGCAAAACGCCAGACGTCTGGTCTCAAAAAGCACTGTCGTGGCAGAGCATTTAACCACCGACAGTGCTCCTTTACCAAGCTCCTTTACTGTGGAATCAGCTTCCCATCCACGTTAAGGATGCAAACACGGTCTCGACATCAAAGGCCAGGCTTAAAACACTCTTGTTCAATTTAGCATACGACTAGGTTGTTTGTCCGGTCAGGTCTTGTCTGGTCTTGGAGTCTGCTTGTATGGAACCTGGTCCGCTGCATCTTCAAACCTACATTCTAGGCTTGGCTAAAATAGTCCTCTTTCGTTTAGCATAAGGTTAGGAAGGTGAGACTCAGGGACGGCTAAACATCTTAGACTGTCGGTCAAGCTGCATAGGGAGTCAGTTTGCTGAGAGAAGTATGGTAACTTGAGCACTATCCTCTCCTCCTTCCTACTTTATCTGTCTGCACTATTAGGATTTTTACTATAGTCTGTTCATTGCTATTCACTCGTTGTCCCATTGTCTGTTTCATGGTGCAACGACAGACCTCAGGCTGAACCTGGCCTCCTCCATCTTTGTGGTCCACGTTTTGTAGCTTATGTCCTGGATCGATAGCCCGTCTGTCCATGTGGAGCGGATCCCTCTCTCAATATGTGGGTCTCCCCGAGGTTTCTCACTTTTTTCCCAGTGATGAGCCAGGACACTTTAACATTCTACAACATGTATGGCATTTATCAACATGTGTTCTATATTCTTTATGTGTCTACTGTTGATTCTCTGATCTGTGTTGGTGATTTCAACGGTTTTGTTAAGTCCTCTGAGATGACTTCTGTTGTGATTTAGGGCTTCACAACAATAAATTGTAATGTAATTGAATACAGTCTATGTGGACATAACCATAAAAACCATAAGATAAGTTGAATAAGACAAGATAAGTTTATTTGTATAGCACAGTTCATACACACCTTGCTGTTATTGGGCAACAGTGCACAAACATCCCCACAGCAAACGAGTGCTTGATTGTCCCACGCAGCAGCAGAGCAGAGCCTGGGCTCCATACTACGGCTGCTTGACAATGCACAGATATGCGGTCTGCATGTTAACCAGCCCTGGGCCCTTACCTAGGCTCTGCACCCTCCCCCTCCTTCCCCGCCTCCCGACAGGATCCACATGGTTCCTGTATCAAAAAACACCTGGAGATGCCCTGAAGTTACTTAATATCCTTTGCTTACCTGCTTTAGGTCGTTCAAGTGACATCACATTTCTCTGGTCTCTCTTGGGTCTCTTTCTGCTCTCTCTCACCCTCTTTCGAGGCTTTCTGATCTCTCTCTCTCTGGTCTCACTCTTGTCTGTTTCTCTGGTCTCTGGTCATTCTCTCTAGTCTCTCTCTGGTCTCTCTCTCTGGTCTATCTCTGGTTTCTCACTGGGTGCTCCCTTTCTCTGGTCTCACGCTGGCTTCTCTCTGGTCTCTCTCTCTGTTCACCCTCTCTGGTCTCTTTCTCTGGTCTCTCTCTCTGGTCGCTCTCTCTGGTCTCTCTCTCTGGTCGCTCTCTCTGGTCTCTCTCTCTGTTCTCTCCATCACATATATGACACCAGCCTAAAATTTCACCCTATGCATATCTAACAGTGCCGCCCTCCAAACTGACTGCTCGCTCGTCCTGCTCTCCAACAGCTCTATAATTTACAAAGCTCGTATCAAGAACACGGCAAAGCCATGGCTATTGTCCGCTGAACGGCACGTCTGCGCGCCAAGCCCCCGTAGAACGTCTCCACGCCGCGGCTTTGATAGTAACACCAGTCTTTTTAGCGCGGCCCGGATGGCATTTGCATTTAAATTGAAATGACTTGGAGATGGACAGAGGACTGCACGGAGGAGATGGAGAAAGGAGAGATGTGGACAAAAGAGGAGAAAGCATTGGATCTACCTCAAAACATGGTGTGAAAAAGGCGCTAAGACGTTTTCAGGATGCAAGACAGACCTGTGTCAAGCCACACTCAGGCTTCAGTGAAGTTGTTTTGCTTTTGAAGTACCTGGATTTGTTATTTGCAACTTTTGAACACCTCACTTTTTTGTTTGCTTGAATATTGTATTTGTTTTGCCTCCTTTGCCTCCTCCTTAAAGCTGGGATACCTATACCCTTTGAAAAACAACTAATCGGTTTGGCTCTCACTAGACCGAATGTGATGGGACTCTCTATACAAGTCTCTCCATGGCTTCACGTCGAAGTATATCTGTGACATGTTAGCTAACTTGGACCCTGAGGAGCACAAGGACTGGCTTCCTGCTGGGACCCTGAGGAGCACAGGGTCTGGCCTCCTGCTGGGACCATAAGGAGCACAGGGTCTGGCCTCCTGCTGGGACTATGAGGAGCACAGGGTCTGGCCTCCTGCTGGGACTATGAGGAGCACGGGGGCCAACCTCCTGCTGGGACTCTGAAGAGCACAGGGACTGGCCTCCTGCTGGGACTCTGAGGAGCACAGGGACTGGCCTCCTGCTGGGACTCTGAGGAGCACAGGGACTGGCCTCCTGCTGGGACTCTGAGGAGCACAGGGACTGGCCTCCTGCTGGGACTCTGAGGAGCACAGGGACTGGCCTCAGAGTCAGGACAAAACATGGGGAGGCTGCGTTTCCATCTTGAAATGATTTTGCCTTGGATCCTTTTTGCCTATGCTTGTTTTAAAATGTTTAAATGGTTTGGGCCCTGTACAACTGTCGGAGCTGTTATCTCTGTCTGCTACTGTCAGATCACTGAGGTCTGAAAACCAGCTTCTGTTGAACATGCACAGGTCTCGTCTCAAAACTCGAGGAGAGCGAGCCTTTTCTGTTTTTGTCCCCAAACTGTGGAATAGTCTACCTCTGTTCATTAGAGCAGTTTTTAAATCTAGTCTAAAGACAAGTTTTTTTACACCTTGGCTTTTAACACTAAAGCCCTATTCGGACGGGATTAGTATTACCTGGGGACCCCTGGTAATTTGTGATAATCGCGGAGGACGTCTGAGATCTTGCAGTGCATTCACAAGGGATACGCAATGTCAGTAATTTTCACTGACATCTCACATAACGGCCGCATGTTCGCGAGTCTCTCCGCTAATTGAGTATCACCATTTTTACTTTTACATGTCTGTGTATGTTTTACGTGCTGTTTTCTTTTTCTTTTTATCTTTCGCGCCTGTGAAGCACTTTGGGGCCGCTGGTGTTGTAAATGTGCTACAGTATACAAATAAAGTTGACATAAACATTGTTGTGAGCAGAGGGGGAAACCAGAAACACAGGTAGAAACATACATGCAAACTCTAGACAAAAAGACCTGGACCCACACGGAAATCAAACCCACAACCTTCTCCCCTGTTGGAGTGGCTTTAGGGCCCAGGGCAGGCAGAGAGAGGAGCGAGTGCGCTTGTTTGCTCATTTGATGTCCTGATCCCATTAGGACAGCCTGATTTCACTAATGCGTGGACAAACTGCTCTTGCTTAATAAAGTGAATGTAAACACAGTATTGGCACCGCTCTGAGCTGATGTTAGCGTAAGGATCTCAGAACACTTCCTGTAAAGTCACTGGAAGTTTGAGGAGCGGATTACACATTTTTTCCCCACTGAAATTTAGACTGATTTTTACTCTGAGCTGACTTTGATTCCTTATATTAAGAACGTCACAATAACAGTTGACCATATTCTCTCTCGCGGCTGGACGCTGATGCATGCTTTTACCACCAGTTTTAAAGAACTCGGCGGAGAAAGGCACGGCAAGTTTATTTGTATGGCACAGTTCATACATAAGGCAACACAAAACCAGAAAAGAAACATAGAAAATCACACAACTCATTAAAATCGTAAATTATCTCAGTAAATTATAAAAAAAAGTTAAGATGCAAATTCTTCAGCTGTTAACCGGGATTTGAACATTGTCAGAATAGAAGCCTGTCTCGCATGTTCAGGGAAGACTGTTCCAGATGTCAGCTGCATAATTCGGTGGTGTACCCATTATTCTTAATAATTTGTTTTAAAAATAAACATGTAGATTGTAATGTTTTAATAAAAATAATAATAAAACAAAGTCAGTATTGGCTGTATGTAAATACATGCAACACTTTCATGAGGCCTCCTTTATGTTTTAGACTTAGAAGGTTATTTTAACAAGACACAAGTGTAAAGAAGCTAGTTTGGGCGGTGTCATGAGGCGAGATGCAGGAAGGACCCAAAATGTAGGAATGACAAAAATAATGGTTTAATGAAAAGCAAAGCCCAGGTGAAACCAAAACTCAAAAATCCAGGGAACCAGAAACAGGATAAAGTAGAACAGACATTGACAGAACTTGACAATACAATGAACCAGCAACAAGGAGAGAGGAGCAGAGGTACACAAGGACACAGACGGACAAAAGTAAAACACATCAGGGCGGGGCAGGCAATCAACAAAGGGGAACAGGACAGGAAGTATATCTGAAATGAAACCACAGAGAACAAATGTCAAAATAAAACCAAATACAGAAATAAAATCCATCCCATGACATACAGAGACGTTCCCTTTTGTCAGAGGAGCCGCATGATGGTGTCACTGAACCAGACACAGACACTAAACCCGCCTCGCCCCTAGTGTCTGTGTACACTGTTGTGTGTGACTGGTTGATTCCTTGAAGTGTAGTGCTTTGAGTGCACAGAAAATCAACCTATTTAAAAGACAGGAATTTAGCAAGATATATTACCCATGTCCTGAGACAAACTCCGAACCGAGACCATTAAAAAAATAAAAATAAAAATAATAATATAATGGGACTGATAAAATGTCTTTGTATTTTACTCCGTTACCACATTGAGGTTTCCTGGAAATGTTAGGTGCAATGTAATTACAATGTATCATCATCATCATTATCATTATTATTATTATTATTATTATTATTATTATTATTATTATACGCTTTCTATTGTCTGGTTCAGTCTGAGATAATACACACTCACATACAACGTTCTAAATGTGTTTTTTGTTTTGAGAAAAACATAAACATAAGTATCAGCATCTTTAGCAGAACAGCAGGCAGATCATGTCTTCTGGTGGACAGCAGCACCACCCAGTGTTCACAAGTGGTACTGCAGGCTTTCCTCTAATTTCCAATGTTTTAACCAGCTTCAGCTAAATAATTTTTTTGCATTATTATTTTCAATATCTATTTTTTTCACAAAAAAGACAAGGCAAGTTTATTTGTAGAGCACAGCTCATACACAAGGCCACTTCAAACGTGCTTAACAAAACATTAAAGAAATAAACAATAAACTGTGATTATTTATTATGTTGATGATTTGATTCACGCAATCATTAATAGTTTCAGTAAATTTAAAAGAGTGAAATACAATCTTTCAGTTGCTGCAGTGACAGAACTGTTTAAACCTGGATTTGAACAGTGTCAGAGAAAAAACCTGTCTCACCTTCATTCAAGAGGACTGTTCCACATTAAATGCAAGAATCTGAAACGCTGCCTCCCCATGTTTAGTTCTGACTCCGAGCACCAGCAGGAGGGCAGTCCCTGTCCTCCCCAGAGGCCCAGCAGGAGGCCAGTCCCTGTGCTCCCCAGAGCCTTAGTTGATGGCACTAACATGTCACAGAAGTACTTTGGTACGAGGCCATGGTGTTTTGCTGTTCACATAAACATGCAGCAGACAGTTTATGAGTTGTGCCATGTTTGTGCCAGTAGTTCAACAACTCCAGGTCTGTGAGCTAAAAAGAAAAAAAAAAGGCGATTTTGAAAATATGTCACCTGTTATGCAAAATACATCTTGTTTTATGTAATTGCATGATTTCAGATCTTACAACAGTGACTCATGCTTCTCTATAAGGACAACGCACAATCCATCTGTATAAGGCGGACCCCAATCCTCCATCACGCGCGCACACGTTTTCTGAAATAAATGAAAGGGCGTATTGCATTACAGTACTTTGTGACTAGCTCCAGGAGGCGTTCTAATCTCCAGCCCAAAACAACCTAATCTGCTGTCAACATAATCCAAAGAAATTATTTATTAAAGGTTGATTCTGTTTGGATAAAACATTTGGCTACTCCTCCTCCTCCTCCTACAACTACAACAACTACAACAACTACTACTACTACTACTACTACTACTACTACTACTACTACATAATTACACCTTTCCTGCCAATAGCTAAGCCTAGATGGAAAGGAGCAAATACTAAAGGATTAACATAACTAAATTAGACCTAGACAGATTGTGAAGACCCTCTTGTCACATTTTAATATCTCCCCGCGGCTTTAAGCATTTATAATTCACCATCGGAGTCATGGAGCTAAGCGTCTAATCATCTTTTAAACTGAGTTGTAGCGCAGCCCCCTGTCAGGATCACCGCAGGGGTTAATAGCCTGGGAAAGGCCGGATGTGTCCTGCTGTTCCACAAATGGCCAGTAGGTGTCAGCGTTCGCCTCAGCCGTGAGAGCGGTGTGAGCGAGTGCACAGGCCGCACTGCATCAAACCTATGGGGATAAGTGGTCATTCAGATTTTAGTTTTGGAAGTGTAATTACTCAATGCATGTACTTTTTTGGTCTTCATGACTTTTTCACTTTTTCTGTATTCATATGAAGTGTATTTATGTCATTATTTTTTAAAGTGAGGAACTCTACCTTTAACCCGGACAGGTCCAGTCCAGGATTGGTCTCGGAGCGGTCCTGGAGTGGTCTTGGAACGGTCCTGGACTGGTCTTGGACTGGTTCTGGTTCAGCTTGTTTTTCCACCAGAGAGGAAAACGACAGCAACTACTCTAGTTTACTTGAAGCAGTATTTGGTCTTCAACATTAGCCTTTCAACCAACTGTACTTGTTTAAAGTTATATTCATCGTTTTTAACACATTATAAATTACCCATTACTTAATTGACAAATCTGGTGGAAAACTAAACATTTGGGGGAATTTCTCAGAATTCTATTGATTTGAATGGGAGCAGTCAAAATGACGGCTATGGGAGGTCTAATAGTTTCAGAATCCGGAAGTTCAAGGGTTAATATGGTCTAACTGGGTGTATCAGGACAAGAGGGGGAGGGAGGTGCAGGGACCAACAAAAACATGTAATGTATAGATTCTACTATTATTAAAACTGTAAAGTAGTTTTTATTTATTTCACCTTTATTTAACCAGGAAAGTCCCATTGAGATTAAGAACCTCTTTTTCAAGGGAGTCCCGGACAAAAGTTACATACAGTTACATACATACATATTATAAAACAGTTACCTTACATATCATTAAACAGTTACACACAATTTCATAAAATTACGGATTATAAAAACAGTTACATTTCAATGAGGACGTCTCAGTCTCAATCTGGATTTCAAAGAATTCAATGAAATAAATTCAGATAATTTCCAGTCTTTTTGCGACACGTTCCAAGTATAATACTACCGCTACCACTCCGACTACTGTAATACTACTATCTCCGACTACTGTAATCTACTACTACTACTATGATCACTACTTTAATGGTGTAATAATGCAACTGATGCGGCTGCTACCAACACTAACACTACTACTACTGTCTGGATTTTTGAGAATTATGTCGGCCTAAAAACGAAATTTGGGACGAGCAAAAACAAAGTGCTTCCCCAGGATCGATCTCGCCATCCTTCACTAACTCAACTTTAACAGTCAGAGTGGCGTTTGTCCCTGAGGGCAGAGCATGAGCTCAGGACATCACAAAATGAAAGTGTTTTTTTGTTGCCACGAAAAGCTGCTTATTGTTAGCTTTTCTTAGTTTATTGATGTGTATAAAAATATAAAAAAATCTAATCCTGGTCAAAATGACTGCTCTGGGAGTCAAAGGTAGAAATTGATCAATCACATTTCCAAAATAAAAGAACATTTCATGAAAGTAATGACATAAGTAACAGCAAATAGAAACAGAAAGAAATCACAAGGTTATGAAGACCAACAAAGCACATTACCAGTATTTACACTCCTAAAACAAAAAGCCGTCAACTTGACTGCTGTGGAAGCGAACACTATGGTGATGTCACACTTGGTCAGTCCAGTCCTGATACACGCTCTATGGATCATACATTATGCTCAAAACCACCAGTTCAATAATATGGCTAATGCTAAAACACTCTATGTCTCAAAAGGACCCAACACTGAGATCATTTCGAGTTTTCAGGGATAAACACGTCACAAATACAGCTGTTAGGACTAATTCTTTTGAAGCACTTTTGGGAGAACGCCCTCTCTCTCTTGTCAGTTGAGTTATTTAACACTGAGGATATTTGGGGCCCAGCTCTGTGTTTGGCACCCCATTACCACGTCCTCCGTTCAGCTCCCATATCTGCCAGATTGAGGAGAGACATATGGGTGCGCAGTCTCACACCAAAGCAGAGGAAAGCTGTGGTGATTAACAAGATCATTAGCAAAGTTTTACATTGCGCAAAAGAATTCAAGTAACTGTAGGAGAGTTTTATATTTCAAGATTCGTTCCACTCAATGATTTCTTCTACTCCCAACGCCTCATAAAGCACTTTTCTAAAAGTGCTTTATGAAACCAATATATTACTGGCAACTCCTATTCTGTGGCATCAGTTCTGGATCTACAGCCTCAGTCCTCATATTACAAGATGAATACCTGCATCTTATAATCAAGTGTGGCCTGTATGGAAATTACATGTTTTTAATATGTGCTTTATATACAGCCGCATATAATAGTGCCGAACCAATTATTATAGCCCCATTTCCACCATACAATACAATACAACACAATTTATTCTCGTATAGCCCTAAATCACAACAGTAGTCATCTCAGAGGACTTAACAAAACCATTGAAATCACCAACACAGATCAGAGAATCAACAGTTAAAACACATAAAGAATATAGAACACATGTTGATCAATGTCCATACATGTTGTAGAATGTTAAAGTGTCCTGGATCATCACCACAGTCCTTTTTGTTAGACACAAAAACCCTGTAGGAAAAGTGAGAAACCTCGGGGAGACCCACAAATTGAGTGAGGGATCCACTCCTACTCGGACAGACGGGCTAAAGATCCAGGACCTAAGTTACAGAACGTGGACCAGGACCACGCAGCGGCCGCAGGACGTGGACAGGTGCGGTGCAGGATTGAAGCACTCCCAGGCGGGTCGGGCAGGGCAGTCTGCACCATCCCTACTTGGCCCTATTCTCCCCTACTGTTCTCTACTGTACTCTATCCCTTGTGAGTGTTTCCACTGGCCCTTTTTAACTGACCCTAGATCCTAGTCCCTTTTGGCCTTGGTTTTATCCAGGTCGAGCTGGTACTAAAGTGTTTTAGGCAAGTATAAAGTACTGTGTATTCTAGTGCAAGCAATAGTTGTATGTTTACATCTGTAAATTAGCAGCAGTATGTTTACACCTGTACAATACAGATGTACAATTACAGATGGCTGAGTGGATAGCACTCTTGCTTCTCAGCAAGAAGGTCTCTGGGTTCGAATCCCAGTTGGATTTTGCATGTTCTCCTTGTGTCTACGTAGGTTTCCTCCGGGTGCTCCGGTTTCCCCTACCACTTAAAAAACATGTACAATAGGTTTGGCATGCGCCTCCTGTACTGGCAACCCTGCTCCCATCTCTGTGTGGAGTGAGAGGACAAATGCCCAAAAAATAACCATTGTTAAACCGCTTTGTGACTCTGGTCTGTGAAAGGCAGTATATACTGTATATAAAGATTACTTACATTAGCAGCAGTATGTTTACATCTGTACATTAGCAGCAGTATGTTTACATATGTACATGTTAGCAGCAGTATGTTTACATCTGTACATTAGCAGCAGTATGTTTACATATGTACATGTTAGCAGCAGTATGTTTACATCTGTACACTAGCAGCAGTAGGTTTACATTTGTACAGTAGCAGCAGTATGTTTACATCTGTACAGTAGCAGCAGTATGTTTACATCTGTACATTAGCAGCAGTATGCTTACATCTGTACATTAGCAGCAGTATGTTTACATCTGTAATTGTTAGCAGCAGTATGTTTACATCTGTACATTAGCAGCAGTAGGTTTACATCTGTACAGTAGCAGCAGTATGTTTACATCTGTACATTAGCAGCAGTATGTTAGCATCTGTACATCAGCAGCAGTATGTTTACATCTGTACATGTTAGCTACAGTATGTTTACATCTGTGCATTAGCAGCAGTATGTTTACATCTGCACATGTTACCTACAGTATGTTTACATCTGTACATTAGCAGCAGTATGTTTACATCTGTACATGTTACCTACAGTATGTTTACATCTGTACATTAGCAGCAGTATGTTAGCATCTGTACATCAGCAGCAGTATGTTTACATCTGTATATTAGCAGCAGTATGTTTACATCTGTACATGTTAGCTACAGTATGTTTACATCTGCACATTAGCAGCAGTATGTTTACATATGTACACTAACAGGACACAGTGACTCAGTAAAGTGACAGTGACATGTGGTTATTGCACATTCTGATGTAAGTTAAGGATATTGCACCGACACATGACACGTGAGCTCAGGTTGGCAGTGTTCGTTAGTCCTCGTTGTTTAATGTACAGTCTGACAGCAGCAGGAAGGAAAGACCTGTGGAACCTCTCCTTCACACATCAAGGGTGAATAAGTCTGTCACTGAAACTGCTCTCCAGAGCTGACAGAGTATCTTGGTCCAGCATAGATGTTAGTTTGTCCAGGACCTGCTGGATTGTAAGAGTTGAGCAGAGTAGAGTAGAGTAGAGTAGGGTAGAGTAGAGTAGTGTAGAGTAGAGTAAGGTAGAGTAGAGTAGAGTAGAGTAGAGTAGAGTAGAGTAGAGTAGAGTAGAGTAGAGTAAGGTAGAGTAGAGTAGGGTAGGGTAGAGTAGGGGTAAGCTAGAGTAGAGTAGGCATGTGATGAGTGACTGCTGGTATATGAAACATACTTCATCTGTTTTGAAACTTATTCTACACTTTCACTTTTTGACCGTCTTCCAACACAACAGGTTTCCACTCAGCAACCCACAAACCGCACCAACAAGCAGGTGACACACAATAGATGACAATAGGCCCAGGGCTGTCGGAGCTCCTTGTCTTTTTATAGTCTCCGTTTGACAGAGAACGTCAGGATCCCGACAACGGCAGCTGCAGCGAGAGGAAAAATGAGCACTTTTGCCAACGACTTTGTGTGTGCAGGTGGGGAATGCAAATAGCCCTAATCCAGCAACAACACGACAACTAAAGCAGCGTGAGTCCTGTAGATGCACCCACCCACCCTCACACATACACACACACACATGCACACACACAACCCCCCCACTGTTGCTCAAAGGCTTCATGTGTAATACTTCAAAAGAGGCATGTCTATTATAAGATTCTATTGTTGTAATGTTTGGGTAATGCTTTCAATGACTTACCCTGGGACTGGGAACAACTGGTCCCACCCTCAGCCGTCAGATAAGCCTTGTTTCCACCAGCCCTACTCTACTCTACTCTACTCTACTCATCATAACTCTACTTTCAGATTAATTTCATTTGCCATTTGCAGTAAAAAAAACACATTGGAATACATTTGCAAAAGTCCCCTGTGTCCACAAGACACAGGAATAAAAAAAAGTATGCCCCGGTCCCTTTAGGGCAGGCATGTCCAAACTCAGGCCTGGGGGCCAATTGCGGCCCTCAGTGTCATTGCATGTGGCCCTCTGCCTTGCTAACCCACAGTAGTCTTTGTGATCATAAACATAAGTTCACTGTGTCATCCATCCAACTTCAGCTCAGCCAATATACATATGTCATAACTCAATCTAAAGCCCACACGTCTGGAATTCATTCGGTGACCTGGTGAGACGGTAAACATTTGTCATTCAGCCAACTTCAGCTTTGTTGCAGATTATTTTAAAGCTCAGAACAGCCCGATGCCAGTCAAGACAGTTTTTCAGTTGACCCTTGGACTAGTCTGGTGAACTAAAGTGGCCCTCTTACTGAAATATTTGGACACTCCTGCTCTAGGCCCTAGCCAGGCCGAGCTGGTACTAAAGTGTCCTAAGAGCCAGTGATTACAGTGACTGGCTAGAGTGCTGCTGGAGGCCATGGTTACCAAGGAATGTGCCCGGATAGTGGCTTGTTGTGGGTAGGTGGCTAGGATACGGTACCAAATCCTAAAGCGTAATGGATATGCAACCAGGTAGGGTAGAGCAGTGTCATTGTAGTCATTTTTAATTTCCTGAGTGATTTTGTATTATGTGTTTTCCTGTGTCTTTTTACTTCCTGTTCTGTCGATTGCCTGCCCCACCCTCATGTGTTGCACCTGTGTCTCCCAGTTAAAAACCCTGAGCTCTTTCCTTCTTGTTATCAGTCCATTGATTTTTTCTTCCGTGGTTCTTGTCTTCGTCCTTGTTTTTGGATTCTGGTTAATTCAAGTATATTATTTTTTGCTGTATTGTCTTTTGGGTTCTTCCTCCTTTCCACCACAAAACACATAGAGTAGAGTAGGTGTGCTTCGTCATAAGCTCTGGAGATTTACAGCTGATAGCGCTGTTTCCCAATCCCTTCCTGTACTCCAGGGGGCGCTCTATCACAATACAAACATGCACACATTGGTTACAGGGTTCAAAGACCTTGAAAAAAGTACCAGCTTATAATACGGCAAGAACTGTATTTCTGCGTTACTCTCCTCTCAGACATCTCTCAAATCAAATAAAACAAAAAAACAATAAAACGCAATTTCTGAAGCAGCACAAATAACGGCAGCAGAAGGAGGGAAACGAGCCCAAATGAACCGAGAGGCAATGAGCGGTAACAAAGTGGTGCGAGCGGCTCTGACAGAGGGCCTCACTTAAGGATCCATCTCCAGGCTTGATTCATAAAACATGGCGTCAGCTCGAAGGGGAAATGGGCCGGAGAATGACCAAACACGAGATAATGCCTGTTTGAGACGTATCAGGACATTTGTGTTAAGTACAGACAGTAAATGTGCGGGGAATATGTTGGAGACACGAAAAGGGAAAAGAACAAAGGGTTCTCTTGTGATACAATGTAATTATCACGGTTTGATTCTCTGATCTGTGTTGGTGAGTTGACAGATTTTTAAAGTACCTCGGAGATAACTACAGATGTGATTCAGGGCTGTACAAAAATAAGTTGAATTGAATTGATATTGGCTCCTTCAATCCAGATACACAGACAAAGGGGTTATTGGAATCTGTTACTACATAAATTAGCACAAAACACTCTGCAGACATTATTTGCATTTGTTTCCTGCTACGTTTGTGTAAGGCCTCAGTCGTACAGGGATTAGTCAAAGCAAAGGAAGGTTTCTCACCCATCATCTGTACTTCTTAGGTTGAGGACGAAACGTCGGGAAAACTTGCTAAGGACTTCTTCAGGGAATGAATTCTCAGACCGCGCGTTGGAGATTTATAACCTATGGGTGTGGTTAGCCACACCCTAATCCTGATACTAACTCATAAACAATCTAAGGTCTGTTTGATGTAGAAGGGAGCAGGTCTAACGACCCTGCTGAGGCTAACGACCCTAACTCATTAGCATGTCACTGACCTTGTCCCAAGTTAGGGCGTTGTTTTTAGGATGTCGTCATAGATACGGGGCAAAACAAATCTTAACCCTCCTCCTCTGTTAAGAGAAGGTTTTTGTTTCCTCACAAAAATGGCTTCTTTCACCCCTCTCTCAAACCAATTCTCCTCCCGAGCCAGAATTTTAACCTCGGTGTCATCCACTGTGTGGTTGGAGGCCTTGAGGTGGAGATGAACAGCCGACTGTGGCCCACTAGAGTTTTCTCTACGATGTTGGTAAAGTCGTTTCTGTAGAGTTTGTTTAGTTTCTCCAATATAGTGGTCAGTGCACTCCTCTTCACTACATTTAATTGAATACACCACATTGCTCTGTTTGTGTCTGGGTGTTTTGTCTTTAGGATGCACTAATTTCTGTCTTAACGTGTTGAAAGGATTTTGTGTTGCCTAAAGATTCTTTGTAGTTTCTCTGAAACTCCCGCCACATACGGTAAGGACACCCCTCTCCTCCTACTTTCTTCTGTCTGTTGGCCTGTGTCTCTGGCCTTTCTCGTCCTTTGGGCTTTATTAAAAGACCACTTGGGGTAGCCACATCTGGAAAGTGCTCTCTGAACATGTTTGGTTTCTCTGTTCTTTCCCTCCGAGCTTGTGGGGACCTGGTGGGCTCGGTGTTGAAGCTTTCTAATGACCTCGAGTTTGTGTTGTAGCGGATGATTTGAATCAAAGGCCAAGTACTGGTCTGTGTGAGTGGACTTTCTGAAGACCTCAGTCTCTAATTGTCCGTTCTCAAAGATGATGACCTTACAATCAATTGTAACTGTAATAATTGTATCAATTGCCCTTAAGGGATCAATAAAGTTTTCTGAATCTGAATCTGAATCAATCTAGAAAGCCGAGTTCACTCTTCTTAGCATCCTCACGAGTTAAATTTATAAAAGGGTCCACCGAATTAATGTGTTCTGAAAATGGTTCCAGTTTCCTTGGTAAGATACCAGGGCTTGTTCCTCCAGTTTCTCCATATACAGATTGGCCACTATTGGAGAGACTGGGGAGCCCATCGCACAGCCATGAATCTGTCTATAGAAGGTGCCTCTAAATTGGAAATACGTGGTGTTAAGACACATTTCAAGTATTTCACAGATGTGGTCAGCTGTTAGTTTCGTTCTCTCCCCTAGTGTGGCGTCTTTCTGTAGGCTTTCTCTGTAATAGGGACCGACGTAAAAAGCGATGTCACATCAAACGAGACCATTGTCTCATCTGTGTCAAACTGGAGGTGTTTGATTTTATTTACAAATTCTTTTGTGTTTTCTATGTGATGGTGGGTGTTACCAACCAAAGGAGCCAGAATGGTTTTGAGGTGTTTAGCCAGGTTGTAGGTGATAGAGTCTATGCTACATACAATCGGCCGAAGTGGAAAGTTTTGTTTGTGTATTTTTGGGAGTCCATAAATACTGGGAATGGTGTCTCCTGGGTAAAGTTTGTAATATAGTGGTTTTTCAATAATGCCCTCTTTCAATAAGCTCTGAAGGAAGTCTATAATCTTTTTCCTAAACCCACTGGTAGGGTCCCTCTTCAATGGCTGGTACGTGTTGGTGTCCAAGAGTAACTGATTAACTTTGGCCTCATAGTCTGAGCTGTTGAGGATAACTGTGCATCTGCCTTTGTCAGCTGGTAAAATAGTTATACTCTCATCCTTTTGTAATGCCAATAATGCTTTTTGCTCATCTAATGAGACATTGGATTGTGGGGGCTTAGCACTTATGAGTGTTGCAGAGACTCTCAGTCTGTTTATACTGTCAGAGTTCTACAAAAGAGGCTCAAACCCAGACCCAAAGTCAAAAGGCAGTTTTGAAGTTTTATTAGTCTATTAGACAAAAAACAGGCTCACAAACTCAAGGAACACAACAATCTTGCACATTAGGCAAGGAACACACAAACTAAATTCACAAGGACCAGGTGAGGCACATCAAGAGGACAAGAACAAGTAAAGGTGATTTCAAAATAAAACTCAGAATGGGACATGACATAAGAGATGTACATTTCTGTGTCTGTTCATCACCATGGGTCAGTTCAGAATGAATGAATTTCATACATTGATAAAAAACATGTGCCTTTCCTTTTCCTTACATAAAATGTGCTTTTGGTTTGGCGCTTAGACCCTGGCAGAGTAGTGCATGTAGAATACAGAGAGGGGAAATGAAAATAGAGATTATGTGACGAATTCCCCCGCGGCCGAGACCCTGGACAATGAGAAGGATCAGAGAGCTTGTCTGGCTGACGAGGCGGTGATGAGGAGGAGGGTTGCTGCATGATCTGAAACCTCGATGCAGGACAGTGCTGAAATGCTGGAAGCTGACAGCGATTGACTGATTGCTGAAGAGGCTATAGCAATATAGTCAAAATAAAAATTAAAAATTGTAACTCTAGCATCAAAGAACAAGTATAAAATCTATATCTTGAACATAATAATAAAGAAGAATAAACATTTTACATTTGGCAAAATATGAGGCAAGTATTAAGTACTGTGTATTCTAGTGCAAGCAATATGTGCTTTTCTGTTAGCATCTGTGTGCATGTTAGCATCTGTGTGTTTCAAAGTGTGCGAGGATAAAGTGACAGTCTTTGGCCTTTGAGCCTGAAGGTCGTGGGTTCGAGCCCACCACAAGACCATCTTTACCGACTCCCACTGATGACTGCTGTTGTTGTGTCCTTGGCAAGACACTTAACCTCTGGGATCACCAGATGCCACAGTGGGGCGGCTGTGGCTGTAAAGTGCCAAACTGCCGTTGTGTCCTTAGGCAAGACACTTCACCCCCATTACCTAGAATGGATCTATGGTGTGTGAATGGTTGGTGGTGGTCGGAGGGGCCGATGGCACATACTGGTTGCCTTGCTTCTGTCAGTGTGCCCCAGGGCAGCTGTGGCTACAGTAGTAGTTTATCACCACTGTGTATGGAGTGAAAGAATAATGACATGTGAAGCGTCTTTGAGTGTCCAAAAAAGCGCTATGTAAAACCGATGCATTATTATTATTATTTTTTTCTTTTTTGCCACAAACTCCTGTCGCTCTTGTGCCGTTCAAGCTCCGCTCTGATCTGAAGCGCTCTGATTGGTCAGAATGTTCAAGTGTTACTCTATGTAACACTAGGATCAAAAACATAGTGTCTAAAGCAGACCTGGAGATTCTTATCCATGCATTTGTCTCCAGTAGGTTAGACTACTGCAATGGCCTGCTCACAGGTCTGTCCAAACAGGCTGTAAAACAGCTGCAGTACATTCAAAATGCAGCAGCTCGAGTCCTGACTAGAACCAGGAAGTACGACCACATTAGTCCGGTCCTTAGGTCTCTGCACTGGCTTCCTGTGGCTCAGAGAATAGACTTTAAAACAGCTCTGCTTGTGTACAAGTCTCTCCATGGCCTCGCACCAAAATATATTATTGACATGTTAGTCCCATATGAACCAGCCCGGACTCTGAGGAGCACAGGGACTGGACTCCTGTTAGTGCCCAGAGTCAGAACTAAACATGGGGAGGCTGCTTTTCAGATTCATGCTGCTAAAATATGGAACAGTCTTCCTGAAGATGTGAGACAGGCCTCCTCAATGACAATGTTTAAAACCAGGTTATTATGATTTTAATGCTTTCTTGTTTTGTTCAGCACTTTGAATTGCCTTGTGTATGAATTGTGCTATATAAATAAACTAGCCTTGCCTTGCCTATGGAAGTAGCACCATTGCACACCAACTGCACAAGACCAGGAGAACCAGAGCTGGCTAGAACATGTCACTTGTGCTAATGTTTGGGACGTCCACGGAGCGAGTATGAGCCAACAAGCACATGACACTGGATCCTCCCTTTACCCCTTTACTATTAAAAAACATGATCAAATGATCATAAAGCCGAGAAACATGTGTATGTGAAAACATGGGATGGAACCAAACTGTTGTTTGTAATATTTGTCTGAAAGTATAGATTTTATATATGCGTTATACTTAATCCCAACCTAACTACAAAATGTCTCTTTACAGACCTGGCTAAACAATTCAAATTTGCATCATTCTTCTTTCTAAGTCCATTTTCTAATGACTTTGCCCCATGGTCTGACAACAAAGCCTCAGCCCGCTCTGTAGTTTGGCCTGCGGTGCTCCCATTATCTTCTTGCTTTTGCCTTCACACGCCACACTTTCCCGCTGCTCGCTTTTGCTCGTTGTGAGTGCGCAGGACGCTCTTATCTGCGTCTTGACTGATGGCGCCGACCTTGGCCCAGTTTTTCTAGCGCTGCTCCCCGATTAGCAGGCGTCCGACGGGGGGAGCCGGCGTGTCGCACTGCAGAGAGGCCGCAGAGGAGTTTGGGACGGCTCTGCGGGAGACGGGAGGGAATGAGGGAGGAGGTGTGGGGAGGGATAATGGACACGGTTCAGGGGAGGGTCAAGGGGACGGCGTGCTGCGAGGACAGTGACGGGAGACTTTTGAAGCTGGCTTGTGTTCTGGTTTTTTGACGTTTGGATAGAAAGAGATCCGTCTATTTAGTTATAATCACTGTAACCAAACTGTTTTTAGGAACTATTTATTGTATTGCATAGTAGGGGCGGTTAATCTGTCTGATATCGCAATTCGATTACCAACCGATTCTCAATTCTTGATGCACAATTCTTGATGAACAATTCTTGATTATTGATTGGATTGATTTGTGTGTGAAAAAACCTCCAGGATGGTATCACATACCTTGGTTCCATATTGTGGACCATGTAGCGCAGAGGTGTCCTAACCGGTACAGAAAGGGCCGCTGTGGCTGCAGGTTTTCTACAAGCCCCAGAAGGAGCAGAGCAGACTCCACCCATTTCCTCAAAGAAGCTCAGTCTTAACCAATGGGGGGGGGGGGGTCCCGGCTCAAAAGTGGTCAAAATGACGTGCGCTGACATGCTTGCAATACCACCCGGGGCCGATGGGGTTGGACCCGGTATAAGAATTAGCCATTGCTAACATATAGCATTAGCTGACCTCTCTAAAACGACTTTACAGGATGGACCACTCTGGTTTAGTTGCTGTGAAATTTTGAAGGCACTCGTTCAAATGAATGGAGCTCTCGCCGGCTGACACATGCGCAGATGCGTTTTTCCACAATTTTCTTGTGGGGGACCACTTGCGGCCTTTTGGATTGCTCCAGTAGAGCAAATTTTTTGACCCATTAGTTTGAACGGCGGAGATAGGCGTGACTACGTCCGTTAATATATACAGTCTATGGTTCGGACAGCAGCACCCTGCACAGAGGCCTCTAAGTTTTACAATGGATCTATATAATATGTTTAGTTTTACAAACGTGGTGTGAAGAGAAGAGATGCATTGAGGAATAACGTCTGTGGGAGCTAAAAACTACAGTGATCAAAGAAGCAGGAGATAAACACAGCCGCGGCAGGACATGGCTAAAAGCTCATATTAGCGTTAGTCACAGCGCCCTATCTGCATCACGGTAAGAAAACAGAACTGAATGTTGTTTTATCACGCTGCTGATAAAGTATTGTGGCGATTGTTTTGTGGGGATTCTGTGTGTGTTTTGTTTGAGGCTTTTTCCCTGAATATGTTTTGTTGAAACTTGTGACATAGTAGTTTGAACTGTACTCGGATCGGGTCAGAACATCCTGAGACTGTAGCAGATTGTGCCTCGTTCACATTATTGTCAGTGTGAAAAAGTTATGTATTGTTCACGTGTGAGTCTGTTGTGTACAAACCACACGATGTGCCTCCTGTTGTGTTTTCTTTCTTTCGGTGTGTGTGGTTTGTGATGTTGACACTTTGCTGCTATGACGCTGGACATCAAACTTTCTTTTACATAACTGTGGTCCTCCATGGTTCTTTTATATAACTGTGGTCCTCCATGGTTCTTTTATATAACTGTGGTCCTCCGTGGTTCTTTTATATAACTGTGGTCCTTCATGGTTCTTTTATATAACTGTGGTCCTCCGTGGTTCTTTTATATAACTGTGGTCCTCTATGGTTCTTTTATATAACTGTGGTCCTCCATGGTTCTTTTATATAACTGTGGTCCTCCATGGTTCTTTTATATAACTGTGGTCCTCCATGGTTCCTTCTTCCAACTTGTGAGGTCACGGTGAAAGCAACGATATCAGTAGCTCATGTGAAACGAAAAACGCGTTTCTTGCAGCCTTTTTGTCCTTATCCACCACTGTTTTCCAAGATGGTGCATTGACATGGATAGTCCTCAGCGCTCATGGACACTTATAAGTTAAATTCTAAGCCTATGAATACAATTCAAAAATCATGGTGGAGGAAAATATTCTTAAAAAGGTCACATTTGATATTAGTTAACATGTTTTTTCATATGGAGCAGCTGTAAAAATGACACAGGGTGGCTTTAGTGATTTTTTTGGTGTGAATTTCTTTTCCAGGGGAGCTGTCTTCCAGAGGCCATCATTTCTTCATCCATTTCCATCACCTCCAGTTTCTGTGGATTACAATATAAATTACAATGACCAATATTTTCATTTGTTTATTAATTACAAGTCATGGATAGTTAGAACACATCTCTCATTTTCTGAAGACAAATGCAGCAGCAGCAGCAGTAACAGCAGTAACAGCAGGTGCCTGGACGTCTGCCTCTGACACAGCTGTCTTTTCTACTGTGTACTCATCACAACCTGGAATCAAATAAAATAATTATGATTTAGTTCTTTGTGTGCAATGAAAAGTGATGTATGCGTTTGTTTTATCCAACCACACAATCAGTGAGAAACATGTTTCATAGCTTTTATTTAAGTACTACTTCTAATCTTAAATACATTTAAACCAATAACTCTGACATGATCAGGTCTGTTGGATTTCAAGAGGCAAAGAGCTTGTGCTCAAAAAGTAAGTACTCATGACCTTAAATCTGGTCCGTAAGTTCAAGTCCACGCGTCTTCTGTGTCCAGCTTCATGTTCACAGATGTCCCCCTGTCATCAGTAAATGCACATTATCACATTTAGGCTTAATACAAATGACCAAAGTGATGCACAAACGAGGGCCATAGCAAATACATCAGTCGTATTAAACACATGCATTATTTACACGAAATATCACAATTTTAAAACTAATGATTACTCTAAAAACAATTGTTGTAACAGACAGTAGCTCAGTTGGTAGAGCATTGGCCTTCAGGCCTGAAGGTCGTGGGTTCAATTCCCACCTCTACACCTTCTCCACCGACACCCACTGATGACTGCTGTCGTTGTGTCCTTGGGCAAGACACTTAACCCCACTTTGCCCAAAGCCCCCACTGAAAGATCAAGGCTATGCTCACACTCAGAGAGCAGCCGTCCTCCTGTGGACTCACCACCTGCAGAGGGTCAGTGAGGGGCTGGTGCTATGAGACTTGGGTGGCATCTCTGACTGCCACCCCCCTGACCCAGAAATGGATTAAAGGGTAGAACATGGATGGATGGACTTCCACAATTAAGACTGTTAGCATAAGGGAGCTCTCAATGTTTTTGGAGAGAGAGTCGGAATGACTTAAATCGAATCCAAAGTTACCATAATATTAAACAATATGGTAGAAAATTCAAATCAAATAAAGTAAATTATTTTTTGTTACATCAGATTCATTTTTTTACATGCAAGACAGGGACATGTTTGACGTTCCGTATTCTATCAGTTTTATATAGCGCTTTTTTGGACACTCAAAGACGCTTCACATGTCATTATTCTTTCACTCCATACACAGTGGTGATAACTACTACTGTAGCCACAGCTGCCCTGGGGCACACTGACAGAAGCGGGGCAACCAGTATGTGCCAGCGGCCCCTCCGACCACCACCAACCATTCACACACACACCAGACTCATTCTAGGCAATGGGGGTGAAGTGTCTTGCCTAAGGACACAAAGGCAGTTGGCACTTTTCAGCCGCAGCCGCCCCACTGTGGCATCAGGTGTTCCCAGAGGTTAAGTGCCATGCCAAGGACACAACAACAGCAGACAGTGGGAGTTGATGGTCAAAGTCTGGCTCGAACCCACGACTCTGGCTCAAGGGCCAATGCTCTACCAACTGAGCTACTGTCGCCCTGTTAGCGTGGATGTATCTCAAAACATGGACACATGGAACATGGAGAAAAGAGAGAAAGACAATTCAGCAGGATATGTCTCCTTTAAGGCTCCAGGATGTGAGAATGATCACTGTGGCACTTGGCCTGGACTTGGGAGCAGTCAGACCAGGGGAAGGTCAGTGTCTCCCTCTCTGGTCCCCCTCTCTGGTCCCTCTCTCTGGTTCCTCTCTCTAGTCCCTCTCTCTGGTCCCCCTGTCTGGTTCCTCTCTCTGGTCCCTCTCTCTGGTCCACCTCTCTGGTCCCCCTCTCTGGTCCCTCTCTCTGGTTCCTCTCTCTAGTCCCTTTCTCTGGTCCCCCTCTCTGGTCCCTCTCTCTGGTCCTTCTCTCTTGTTTCTCTCTCTGGTCCCTCTGTGATATCTCTCTGGTTTCTCTGGCCTCATACTGTCTGGCCACTTTCTGGTCCATTTAAGATCTCTCTGGTCTCACATACAGTGGGGCAAAAAAGTATTTAGTCAGCCACCAATTGTGCAAGTTCTCCCACTTCAAATAATGACAGTGGTCTGTAATTTTCATCATAGGTACATAGGTACACTTCAACTGTGAGAGACAGAATGTGAAAAAAAATCCAGGAATTCACATTGTAGGATTTTTAAAGAATTTATTTGTAAATTATGGTTTCATCTGACCACATGACATTCTCCCGATCCTCTGCTGTATCATGCATCCATGTGCTCTCTGGCAAACTTCAGACAGGCCTGGACATGCACTGGCTTCAGCAGGGGGACACGTCTGGCACTGCAGGATTTGATTCCCTGTCGTCGTAGTGTGTTACTGACGGTAACCTTTGTTACTGACGGTAACCTTTGTTACTGACGGTAACCTTTGTTACTGACGGTAACCTTTGTTACTTTGGTCCCAGCTCTCTGCAGGTCATTCACCAGGTCCCCCCGTGTGGTTCTGGGATTTTTGATCACCGTTCTCATGATCATTTTGACCCCACGGGATGAGATCTTGCGTGGAGCCCCACATCGAGGGAGATTATCAGTGGTTGAAATATCGTTTTGGGCTACATTTGGGCTATCTTTTATACAGATAAAGAGTTCAAACAGGTGCCATTAATACAGGTAACGAGTGGAGGACAGAAGAACGTCTTAAAGAAGAAGTTACAGGTCTGTGACAGTCAGAGATCTTCCTTGTTTGAAGTGACCAAGCTTATTTTCCACCATAATTTACAAATAAATTCTTTAAAAATCTTCCAATGTGAATTCCTGGATTTATGTTTCACATTCTGTCTCTCACAGTTGAAGTGTACCTATGATGAAAATTACAGACCAATCAGTGGCTGACTAAATACTTTCTTGCCCCAATGTATATGTTCCTCTTTGGTCTCTCCTTCTGTTCCCACATATATGTTCCTCTCAGGTGTCTCTCTGGTCTCTCCTTCTGGTCCCACATATATGTATCTCATCTGTGTCCTGACGTCCCGTTCTGTGCAGCGATGACAATGGCACAAATAAAGGTTTTTTCTTATTTCTTTATTGATGTTATTTACAACAGAGACAACAGAACTCACAGTAAAAACCACTCCAGGTTTCCAGGGTAACAGCCTTCTATAGTGATGTTCCAGACCATTCGGGGGTTTCCATGGTAACGGCCATCTAAGCTTTGTGACATCACATTCTATTCCAAATATGAAACAGCTTAGGCTGGAGCAGGACGGGTCAGAGCAGCAGAGGTGGAGCAGGACATTAGTTCATGTAGGTCTGGGTCTGTCAAGTCAGACATGGAGTAACTGACTCCGAAACACACACAAAGATGAGTTTGGACGATAACATGGTCCACCAACACCCGTGTGCCTGTTGTGCGCTCCTGGTAGACTGCAAAGTCAAAAACCAGGAGTTGCAGGCCTTCATTGCTAAGCGAGAATGGGGGATGGAGCAGGACCTCACCCGGTTTAGGGAACAGTACAGGGATTCCTTTAAGCGAAACCGTCTGAAAGAAATAGAAGAGCTAAAGGCTACAGCTGCGAGCCAGAAGGCCAATCTGACCAGTCAGATTGAAGACCTGAAGAAGGATCTGAAAGAAAAGACCTGTCAGTTGAATGAAGCGCAAAAACAGCTAAAGCTCGCTCAAGACGACGACGTCTGTGCCAAGCTGCGCAGAGATCTGAGGATGGCCGAGGTCAGAGAGAAGGACTCAACCCAAGCCAGAATATCCGACTCAACCCAAGCCAGAATATCTGAGCACCGAGGGTTTGAAGAGCAGCTTAGAAGAGCTCAAGAAGACCTGACAGCTAAAGACGAAGAGATCCTGGCTCTCCATAAAGCCAAGAATGAGTTCCTGTTTCGGTTGACAGATGAAGGTGAGGGACCCGTTCATGCCAAACCAACCAAGATTAAGGATCTTTGTCCCATGGAGCACACACAGGTGGAAGCACATGAGGCCAAACTGACCTGCGTCATAGGATTGGCTCGAAAGCAAGAGACGCGTTTGAACGCCGCCCAGAGAAGTGTGGAACAAGAGCTCAGACAGAAACAGCTCCAGTTAGAAGTAAGAGATCTTCAGCTCCAGACTCTGACAGAGGCCAACGAGTTCATGATGCAGAACGTCACACGATTGACTGAAGATGTGACTCGTCTTCATCGGGAGATGCAACAGTTTGTGAAGGAGCCCACAACGTCTGAATGTGGAACAGAGTCACGGCCTCAGACGGTGGAACAGTCACATAGAGAGACTGTACCTGAGGTAGAGGTGAGTGCGCAGGACCTGTGTGAGCAGAGGCGGCTGACTGCAGACTCCTCACAAGCGGCGACAAACGTGAGGATGCCGTTCCAGGTGATTGAAGAGGAGAAGCAGCGCCGTAAAGAGAAATCCATTCGCAACGTCTTGTGTTGCTTCCGCCAGTCACATTTAGAGACTGTGTCTGAGGAGGAGGTGAGTGCACAGAACCTGCGTAAGAAGAAGGGGCAGCTCATAAGGACAGGCGCTTTTAAACAGGCGAAGACTGCAGACTCCTCACAAAAGACGACAAACTTGAGGATGCCGTTCCAGGTGACTGAAGAGAAGAAGCAACGCAAAGGCTTGGGTTGCTTCAGTTGGATATGGAGAAGGAAGTAAGGCGTTTACTTCCAACAGGAGGGTTGTGGCGACTGCATGGTTAGCAACCATGAGTCTGCGCAGGTGTCCTATGGGAGCTCACTGAAAAGCAACCAGCCCCTTCGGGTGGGAGGTTGTTGTGGCTGTGTTTATTCTGAGTTAGAATAAGACTCCTCGTGTTTTTTTTTTATTCTGAGAGGTCCTGTAGTTTGTTACGCCTATTTTTTGGTCATTCAATTTAACAAAATGAACAGGACCACTTAAATTAAAAAAAACACTAGGTTTCTTAATATTGCTAACTCAGAATAAACACAGCCACAATCAGACTCACTCTACACTTTAGTGCACACACTGAAGTATAGAGTGATTCTGATTGTGCACACTTTAGTGCACACACTAAAGTGTGCACTCGGACCTCCCATCCGAGGCCCAGTGTGGCAAGGCACAGTACCACGAGGCCCAGTACGGCGGGGCCCGGTGCCAGCAAGGCCCGGTGCCGCGAGGCCCAGTACAGCGAGGTCCAGTACGGTTGAGGCCCAGTGCGAGCGAGGCCCAATACAGCAAGGCCGAGCTGCGACCGTAACACCGCATAGTTCCTCCTGTTCTTCGTCACAGCTGCTTCTCCGCAAGAGGGTTCTGAGTTGGAATCCGTGTCGGATCCGGGCCTTACTGGGTGGGGGTTCAAATGTCACTTTCAATGCAAACTGAGTCAAGGCGTTCCCTGGAGGGAGACCCCGGACCATGCCTTGCGACAAGTTTAAGTGCAAAGTCAATATCAACTTTTCTGCTGGACCCACGTGCGACAACCAGTCAGAGAGCACGCACACTGCGTGACCACGAGATTTTGAAGGGGAGAGAAGCGAGGAACCGGCTACATAATGGAGGACACTCCTGGATAATGGAGTCATAGTAACGAGGGGCAAGTGAACCCAAGACACAATAAAAGGTAGGACAAGAGGGAACAAGGGGCCCGGGATGGAGATCGCAGTTACAGAAAACAGGTAAGAATAAATGTGTAACATACACTAACTATCAACAGGTTTAGGATCTGGCACCAGGGAGCTAGCATCTGAGACTCGGCTGTGGACTGTTCAATCCCTGTCGTGACAGGGCCATTCTGAGTGGAGTTTACATGTTCTCCCCGTGTCAGCGTAGATTTCTTCCAGGTGCTCTGGTTTCCCTACCACTAAAAACGTGTACAATAGGAACATGCTCCCATCTCTGTGTGGAGTGAGAGACAAATGCCCACAATTGTAAAGCGCTTAGTGACTCTGGTCTGTGAAAGGTGCTACATAAATAAACATTACTAACTCACATGAGGCTATTTTGGGTTTTTTGATGAACAAAAAACAGCAGCAATAAAAACATGTAAAGTTATTCGCAATAAAAGTTTTAAGCATGAATTGAGTGTGGAGAATGTTTCTGAAGCTGTGTTCACACAGCTTCAGAAACATGTGTGTCAATGCTGAGGGGAGTGAAGGGAGGGGAGTTTTTCGAACCACTCTAGTTTACTCGCTGTGAATTTTTGAAGTCACTTGTTTAAATTAATGGGGCTTGTGTCAGCTGACGCATGCGATTTTTCACATTTTCCAGCCCCCGCGGCCATTTTGAATCACTCCATGAGAGCCCAATTTTTGGCCCATTAGTTAGAACAGCGGAGATAGGCGTGACTACGTCCGTCGATATATACAGTCTATGGTCTTAACCTGAAGATTTGAGGAAATGGGAGGAGTCTGCTCTGCTCCTCCTGGATCTGATAGATCCGCCCTTTCTGGACCGGTTTGGACACCTCTGATTGTAGCGGATGTCTTGGTTTTTTACCACACTGCATGGCCTCATATCTTTGGCAAGGAAGTAAGATATTTACGTTGTGATTTTCAAAACTCGCTCCTAGCCCAAAGCTAGTTTTGTCATCTCGTGGAGAGAACATTGATTTGTTGGAATGATGAGCTTCTGATACCTCTATTCACACACGTACTACCATTTAATGCAGGACACGTAAAGTGCAGGAGGTGGACACACCCTCCACACCTGCGCTGAACAGGAGCTGTGGTGGGATGGCTGACGTCCCCATTCTACAATGAAAAGATCAATTAGATAAATTCCTGATTTTTAGTAAGTCGACAACAAGACTCTACCTGTGATGCAACATGGATGTAACACGGAAGACGGAAAACAGCGGACCAGGAAGTGTGCAGTCCAAGACCGAAGAAGAAGGGCCAATGACTTTTAAAGCCTGCACACTACCCCCCCTTGTGGCCTTGTACTGCCATATGTAGTTGTATTAAGGTAGATTTATTCAGCATATTTGGCAATTCAAAAATCTTTGGCGAGCTACCGGTTGCTCCTGAGCTAAAGGTTCGGGACCCTGCTCTAAAGACTCTGCAAATCTGGAGATGACTGCAGCTGTGACTTTGAACTGTTCAACAATATTCCAATGATTATGAATACACAGAGTGGGCTCATTTGCCACATGATATCTCCAAACCATTAAACCTCTGTATTGTGTGAATACAGCATTTCTCTCTTCTACAGATTCCTCCTGCCTCGTGTGTGTCCTTGACTTCTCCTCCTCTCCCCACCTCCCCTCCTTCTGCCAAAACCTCAAATCAATTTTAGTGGACTTGAGAGACGGGTGACAGCGGTACAGGCCCTCCCACCCCCAGACCTCCCCCACTCCCAGCTCCCCCCGTGGCCCACCCAATAATATACACTCTGCACCGTAGTGTATATTAGGAGAGGACTGACCGAATGTGACATCACTTTAGTGTTAGCCTTAATGCGGAAAAGGCTGACTTGAACATAAGCTAGCTGGAGCAATTTTCCTTATATGCAGTTTGATTTCAATTCAGTTTATTTGTGTAAAGCCCTAAATCACAGCAGTGTCATCTCAAAGGACTTTACAAAGTAGTCACCTCGTCAAAACGGATCAGAGAATCAAACAGTTTGAACACAGGAAATGCAACAATAAAATACACATATGAGTGCCTTTCTTTTGCACCACATTTTCAGGAGTTGACAAGAAAACTAAACATTAAATTGGGATTCTTTTTCAGGATTAAATCTTGCTTTAATCTTTTCAAGCAAGGAGGAGGCTTGTGTCTGCTACCTTTCTGCCTGTATTGGATTATGGAGATGTGCTCTATATGCATGCCTCATCACAGGCCTTGCATACATTGGACACTGTGTACCACAGAGCTCTAAGATTTGTGACCAACCTAAAATCTTTGACTCATCATTGTGTGCTCTATGAGAGAATTGGTCAGAGCTCTTTGTCGTTGCGTAGACTGAAGCATTGGCATAATTTAATCTATAAGGCCATGTTAGGTCTGCTGCCTCATACAGTATCTGGCTGACTACCTAGTGCCCAGGAGTGCTGGAGCCTATAACCTGAGGTCTCAGAGCGTCCTGATGCTGTCCATTCCCAGAGTTAGGACGGAACTGCAGCACCCTTTGCATGGAATCTGCTGCAAACAAAACTTGAACTCAAGGAACTGACTTCCCTGTACTTGTTTGAGACGGCTAAATGTTTTAGATGAACAGTGTGCACATTGTACCTGTTTTTTTTGAAACATTTCTTTTGGTGTTTTATGGGTTTCATTTTATTTGATGTTTGATGTTGAATGTGTTGCCTCTTGTCCAGGACATTCCTGAAAAAGAGGTTATTAATATCAATGAGGTTATCCTGGTTAAATAAAGGTTAAATTAAAAATAAATAAAAAACATAGAGTAAAATGTCTAAGAGAAGCAGATGACCAATGTCCATAAATGTGAATAATTTTCCTCAATTGCCCTGGATCATCAACACTGTCGCACAATTGCTTAGGCAAGCTGGAGTTTCCCCTGATTGGTCAATCCTTATCAGGCTCATGTTGGAATTTTCATTGGATCTAAAAATGGAAAAATGTATGGATCTAAAAATGGAGAAATGTTCATGTAACATTTGGCTTCAATAAGATCACTCAGGCTGTGCAGACATACGGGTTCTGTGAAAACATGTTGAAAAGTAAAAAAGATATAGGCTGTCTTGTGGGCAAAAAAGGTATCTTACTGTATGTACATTTAAAAAGGGACTCTGGCAGTGCAAAGTTTGCCGGTCCAGGATCACAGAGAGCCCTAAACCATAGATCTATGAAGCCCAAAAGAGTGAGTTTGACTTATACATGTCAATAGGAGCCAGAGCGAGTTGGATCAAAACTTCCTCCATGAGCACTTCCTCGTTGTCCATCTATATACAGTCTATGCTCTGCACGCGCCGGAGCCTCTGCTCTGATAATCCGGCCTTTCATATCGGCTGATGTATATTGACTGGATCCTGGGCCCATTCTCCGGGTGTTAGCGATAATGTAAGGCCTAAGTAGCTCTCAGCGCGGGGGGAGGATGTATTGGATTTTGGTGAAGGTGAAATGGCGGCAATTTTTCTACTACTTATAGGATGAAGTTCTGTTGAGCTCAAGTGTGTGTCCTGAGTCAGCGGTTAAAGCTAGTGTACCTGACCTACAATATTTTATAAAATCCTAACCATGAAGGATATGGATATCTCTCAAAACAGTTTGCTTTTATCACTAATTTCCATTCACATACTTTTGGCCTCTGTCACACATATTTCTTCAGACTTAAAAATGAAAAAGAAAGACCTCTCTTGCTTAGAATAAATCTTGATCAACTAACACTAAGGAGATTGACTGCTCTGACAATTGGCTCTTCCCTCTTTTTTAATGTACTGTGATTGATTTTGATTTGAATGTCTTGTGTGATTTTCATGTTTCTTGTCTTGTTTTGAGTCACTTGTGTATAAAACTGTGCTTTACAAATACACTTGCCTAACCCTTGTCTATTTTGAATCATTTGGTTCCTTTTTTTCCCTGTTGTCGGGATGCTGTGACAACTATTACTATTGACAGCTGTTGAAAATGCGGAAGAAACACCTTTTATTTTGAGAGCTCTTTTGTTGCTCTACGACGCTCTCTGAATTCAAAACTTTGCCACAGAAAAGACGGTGAAACTGCCATCACAATAACACATATCTATTCAGCCGTCTACAACAAAAATATAGGATTCTGTAAGAAAACAGAAATACTCTTAGTAGTAGGCAAGGCAAGTTTATTTGTATAGCACAGTTCAAACAAAAAGCAACTAAAATGGCTGAACAAACAAGATAAAAACAATTGCTTATTAAAGTCATAAATAATTACAGTAGATTAAACAGTGATATAGATATAATCCCTCAGTTGTAGCACAGCTAAACAGACCTGTTTTTGACCTGGATTTGAACATAGTCAGAGAAGAAGCCTGTCTGACATTTTCAAGAAGACTGTTCCAGTGGTACTATGCAATGTATTTGTGTTTCGACCCTAAATCACAACAGCAGTCGTGACTTGGCATTTAGACTCCAGCAGAAAAAATGCACGATGTATGAATAGCTCATTTGCAAAAAGTGAAAAGTGGCATTAGAAACATTTCAGAAAGGATTGGAATTTGCCCTTTACCAAGTCATTTTGTGAATTTTTTTTAGCGCCAGAGTTCCAGTCTTTCTTGAGCAAATCATTTCAAATGTTATGCCAATTAAAAAACATGTTTCATAGTTTTAACAAGAGGATTACAATTTTTTGACAAATGTTGAAAACTTTGATATCTGTGTTTAAACCCTGGTTGTGCTGGATACTGAGCCAATTACATAAAGATTCCTCCACTGAAGAGGCGATGATTGGGAGGAAGATGGTTACTGCATGAACAGCAGCTTGATGCAGGGACTGGGAGGCTCTGCAGTCGTCAAGTGATGCTGATGAGCCCAGGTGTGTAGCAGAGGGAGGACTCAGTGAAAGAGGTGAAAGAGGACACTGAGAACCGAGAATTTCTGCTTCAGCTGCATTTTCACTATTATCATTATGATCCAAAGCTTTATTTGGGTGGAATGAAGCTGTGGGTAAAATCAGATTGTAAAATAGAGAATGCACTGGAGTAAAACGTCTATTTCTACATGTTCAATGTTGTTTTAAAGATCTGAACATGCCCCGGACCTGAAATAGTATCTTTCCATTTGAAACACACACATAAAGGACCATTTCTTTCTCCTTGCGTTTGTGTTTCAGCGATAAGGCCGCTCTTATCTCTGCACTTGTGAACGTGTGACCCGCGCTGCAGCAGACGGCCTTTTAGATCATTGCCACGTTCAAACGCCGCACGTCGATTTATTGAAGGCAGGAGGAACGATGCTGATGACCCGCGGTGATTCATGCAAAAGGCCAGACTCGTGTGAATCCCTGTGAGCGGGTTTTTAAAGGAAACGTCCACTGTGCAACATGTCCGTGTTTCAACATGGGATTTAGAATATATGTTTTAATAGGGCATCAACGTTTCAGTTTTAAAGTAGCAATATGTACAGTAAGATTTTCATGTCAAGTCATCATTAAATGGCCCTAATCTGTCAAAAGGCATCAATAAACCATGCTCTTAACGAATATTTCTCTAGCTGATAACAGTAGATATTCGAATTTGAATAGAGTTAGTGGTGAATTAAACCCAGAAACTTGCACTCAGACGTGTGAGAACTGTTGCGGCTAAAGTCAAAGACCAGTTCACATGTTTTCGATGCGTTCGGCATGTGGTTAAGAGATTAGAAGATCCTTTATTCGTTCCCACAATGGGTAAATTTCAGTGTTGTAGAAGTTATAGAACATTAGGAAAGAGGAGCACACAGCACAGGATAAGTGAACTATAGCTACTAATTAAAATAAAACAAAATATCTAACTCTAGCATCAAATAACAAACATAAAATCTCTATCTGGAAAATAATAATAATTTAAAAAGAAGTATAAAAGTTTTACATTTGGCAAAAGAAGATGCAAGTATCACGTACTGTGTATTCTAGAGCAAGCAATATGTAGTTATCATATAATAAAATCTGGATAGGGTATTACTACTCCCCCCTGGACTGCCACCTTAACGTGGTGGGGGAGTTTGAGTACTCGGGTGATCTTGGGAGCTATGCTGTCTGGGGCTTCATGCCCCTGGTAGGGTCTCCCATGGCAGACAGGTCTCAGGTGACAAGTCAGACGAAGCGCAGTCCGAAGCCAACCATGGACAGCACTATCAGAATAGCCGTGACGTCGCCCGGCATGGCGCAGCCGGGGCCCCACCCTTGTCCATCACGAACACCATGTTCGAGCACAAGGGTGTCCACCAGTCCACGTGGCATCAGGACACCCTAGGCCGGAGGTCGATGATCGACTTTGTTGTCGTATCATCTGACCTTCGGCCGCGTGTCTCGGACACTCAGGTGAAGAGGGGGGCGGAGCTGTCAACCGATCACCACCTGGTTGTGAGTTGGATCTGCTGGCAGGGGAGGAAGCCGATCAGACCTGGCAGACCCTAGCGTGTAGTGAGGGTCTGCTGGGAACGTCTCGCTGAGGCCCCTGTTAGACGGAATTTCAACTCACACCTCCGGAAGAGCTTCTCCCAGGTCCCGGCAGAGGAGGGGGACATTGAGTCTGAGTGGACCATGTTCTCTTCCTCTATCGCCAAAGCGGCGGCTCTTAGCTGTGGTCGCAAGGTCTCTGGTGCTGGTCCCTGCGGCAACACCCGAACCCGGTGGTGGACACCGGTAGTAAGTGATGCTGTCAGGCTGAAGAAGGAGTCCTATCGAGCCATGATGATTCGTGGGACTCCTGAGGCAGCTGTCCAGTACCGGCAGGCCAAGCGTGCCGCGGCCCGGGCTGTTGCAGAGGCAAAAACCCGGGAATGGGAGGAGTTCGGAGAGTTCATGGAGCATGACTAGCGGTCGGCCTCGAAGAGATTCTGACAAACTTGTCTTGTTCACGAGTGAGGGAAGGATGGAGCGTGAGATTGACAGGCGGATGCAGTGTGCGCAGTGATGCGGTCGCTGTATTGGACCGTTGTGGTAAAGAGGGAGCTGAGCCGAAAGGCAAAACTCTCGATTTACCGGTCAATCTTCGTTCCCTCCCTCACCTATGGTCATGAGCTGTGGGTAATAACCGAAAGAACGAGATCGCGGATACAAGCGGTCGAAATGAGCTTCCTCCATAGAGTGGCTGGGCGCTCCCTTAGAGATAGGGTGAGGAGCTCAGTCACACGGGAGGAGCTCGGAGTAGAGCCGCTGCGTCTCCATGTCGAGAGGAACCAGTTGAGGTGGCTCGGGCATCTAATCCGGATGACTCCTGGACGCCTCCCTGGGGAGGTGTTCCGGGCACGTCCCACCGGGAGGAGGCCCCAGGGAAGACCTAGGACACGCTGGAGGGACTATGTCTCTCAGCTGGCCTGGGAACGCCTTGGGGTCCCCCCGGACGAGCTGGAGGAAGTGTGTGTGGATAGGGAAGTCTGGGCGTCTCTGCTTAGACTGCTGCCCCCGCGACCCGGCAACGGATGAAGCGGAAGAAAATGGATGGATGGATGGATATTACTATCTTAAATTCACATGGGCCACTCAGAAAAAAGTCCCATAGAACTCAGTGAAAACTAAAACGGCTCGACCTCAGCTAACAGAGAACCTACAGCTTTCATAAAGGTTGGATTTTTTGGGGAAATAGTGTCTCTTGTCGTCCTGAGCTTTATATCCTCTTAAATCCTTCACTTTTCTTTAAATCCACACTTTACTGCCACAAACTCTGCTCCTTTCCTTCCCGCTCTGGCTCTGCCCTACCTCTGCTCTGATCAGCAGTGCTGATCGGTCAAAGCGTAGCCGAGCCTCTCTGTGCATGTGCATGAGAGACACACACGCATATTTGGCGCAACGCCATATTTGGGAGATCATCCACTGCCCAGAACCGGGAGGACCAGACCATGCCCAAATATGGGTTCCGCTAAAGTAAAGTAGAGTAGAGTAGAGTGGAGAAGAGGAGATGAGGGCCAAGTAGGGCTGTTGAAACGGGGCCATAAAAAACCTAAATAAAGTGTTTAATTTATTTTCTACAACTATATTTTTTCTGTCGTGCTTTCCTCCTTCTCTGCACTTTTTTCTTATATTTTGGAGGCGATTCATCATCTGAACAGAGCAATGAGCCGTGAGTTATGCCGCTGCTGATGGGCCTCTGTGGGTTTGCATGGAAAGTCCCTGGAGGAAGGACTAAATAACGGGCTGGTTATTGGTCATTTGTCAGAATAAGATGTTGTGGCAATAAACAGTTTTACTACGGCTATGATGGGTTGTTATTTCGCTTGAGCAATAAAAACAGGTCAATGTGAAGCCACGCATAAACGCCAAGGGTTACAGATACAACACACCGCGGCGTAGGAGCGCTTAGCAACCATCAAAAGTGTTGAATTAAATATACTGTAGGTAAAATATCTGTCTTCTTCATGTTGATACAGATATATTCCTCTGATTTACTCACTGGTCAAAAGTACCACGCAAGAACAAAGAAGACATTTATGAGTGAGTATGCCAGTCGATTTTTCATTTTATATATTTAGCTGTAGTGTTATGAAATGTGTCTTATGCATCTAATTCTATGCTTTATATTTTGAAATATTATCTCAATGAGTTATTCCCCACTTCTATCAACAGAGGGAGGAAAGGTGAACGTGATTGTCCCATGGCGTTTGTGGAGTCATAGCAATGATGCGGTACATTAGCAGAGCGTCGGAGGTGCTGTGCGGTAGCTAGCAGCAACATTTTGCCTTCTTCAAAAATACTTTTCAAGCCACGGGAGTTTTTTGTGTCGATGTAGGGAGGTCAGGACAGCGGTGCCCAGATGTGGGGGTTTTTCATTCAGAATATCACTTTTAGCTCGATTCATAATGCTTATGTGTTTGATGATCACGTAAAGACCATGTGATCTTTATTAAAATTTTGTTGGCAAGAAAGAAATGAAGCTAAAGCAGAGCTTCAAGAACTGAACTCACGGCGCTCAGTCCTCTTGCTGCGCGGCAACAGCATCAGTTCATCACACTCAGCTACAGCGCACACTGCGATCCACCAGGCATCCTGCATCAAGCCTTCTTTTTGTGAATGAAGGTCGGTCAGACCAGCTTTTAACTCTCTGAGCTCCCAACACCAGGGTCTAGGCCCTGGGGGATTTCATCTCATAATCTCTGTCTTAACTTCCCCTTCTGCATCATTATGCAGTGTTCTCCTGGGGTCAAAGAGCCAAATATTAACAACATTTCTCTGACAGGATCGTTTTGCGATTAGAGTCAGATTAATTGCCAACCAATATACAATTCTAATAAACCCCCTGTTTTGTTTGTTCAAGTCTCTCCAGAAATACTGAAATACTTATTGCCTCAAATAAAAAGTACACATACATCTGCAATGAAATATACAGTGTGTTCTTGTGTTTCTCATGTTGTAAATATACAGTATGCGACAAGATCGACCTGGAGATTGTGATGGACGTGTTGAGCACCCCTGTTTTAAAGGACCAAAGTTTTGTTGTGGTTTGAAGTTTAGTACCCCAGCTTTAACATGGCTGGAATCAGCAGAAGTACACACATGTAGTTTCATCCAATAAGAGAATCAAAAACCTCAAAAAACGTTATTAGACTTGAAAAGGTATTCCGTGGCCCTCAAGTGGACATCAAAGCTACAGAGTCTGGACTAATTTGATCAAGAAAACAACCACAGCTTTTATATTACCATAACCACTGAACCCTAACACAATAAGTAATATTTCAGAGTAACACATATTCAGCCCAGCAGTCTACTCGTCTAATACTGAGACTCAGGCCTTTGATCCAGTTTGGTTTTGTTTCAATCCAAGTGTTGTGCTCCCTTCCTGCTGCTCCTGCTCCTGTTTCCTTTGCCTCATCGCTCTCACCTGCTGAGCTCATCCCTGACCATCATTCCAGCGATCACAGATGCAGCGTTTAAACCCAGCTGACCTTGTCTCCGGAGCCACATCGTTCCGTCACACAAGCGGTAAATCTCAGTTTATCTACCCTCTACAGAGAGTTACTTTTATTCATCTCCAGTTCCCTTTTGTGGAGCCAGCACCATCCCCTTCAGTCCTGCTCTTCGGTCAGTTTGTCACCTCCTCTTCATCGTTATCCTTTGTCCTGGTCCTGCTCTTGATCTTGTCCTGGTCCCATCCTGCTTCCCTGGACCCGGCCTTCTTCAGTGACTTGATTTTGTGATAGAATCTGTCAGGAATGAACCAGACAGAGACAGATCGTGGTGCGCCAAACTCCGGAAGTTTATTTTGGTTTCTCTCAAGTTCCAGTGGTTTCAATTCTGTCTGAAAGAACTCTCAGTTCTTTCAGACAGAATAAAGGCTGTACACAGTTTATATAGTCATTGTCACGTCACACATCGAAAGACATACGTGTTAAATCCAGAGACAGTCACGAGTATATCATATTCAAAACATGGATGCATCATCAGAGTCCTTGTACAGTCTTGCAGTTGTCCTGCACGTCGGTCAAATAGCTATCTAATCCTCACAAACCTTTTGTTTTTGTTCTGAATTTTTGGGGCCGTCAGGTTTCAATAAATCATTTTAAACATCAAGCGGCTGAACTAATTAAGATAAGATAAGATAAGATAAACCTTTATTAGTCTCACAGTGGAGAAATTTCAGTGTCATCGTTGCGCACATTACAGCAGAGAAAGGAAATAAGAGCACTCAGATTGCACACATCAAATAGTCTATTATTTAAGATAATAGACAATAAATTTAAGATAAAATAAAATAAAATAAGATAAACTCTGGGCTATAATTGCACTTGGTTCGGAGTATTTACAGATGTCTATATAATACATTAGCAGCGGAGAATATGAGAATATGAATATGAGCAGAATAAACATCAGAAATAATATCAACAGGTAAAGTGACTTGAATGGGAGAATTATCAGATATGAAATAATACAGTAGTACTGATAACAGTAAATATCAGATATGTAATACTGCAGTAGTACTGATAACAGGTAAAGTGACTAGTGACAAAGTTACTAGTGAATTATCAGTGACACTTGTGCAGACTCAGCAGTTCCTGTTACACATTCTCGTTGTACAGTCTGACAGCAGCAGGAAGGAAAGACCTGCGAAACCTCTCCTTCACATAGAAATGTGTGAAAATATATCTATTCCCAGTAATTATTTAGTCAAAATACCTGAAAGGTTGAGATATAAAACTTGATTCTTGGTTTTCCTGTTCTGAGTCCAAATGTTTACCTTCTCTACTGTTAATATTAAAGAGTAAGAAGATAAAATAGATCAGTTTGCTCCAATGTTCATATAATTTGCACAGAAACACGTGATAAACAAACCCCTCAATGCGGGCCAGCTTCACCCACAGTGCGGCCCTTGGCTAAATTGAGTTTGAGACCCCTGCTTAGTGACAAATTGCAAAAGAAAAATGCATGTGTATAAAGCTTTACATATTCAGTAGTGCGTAAATGCAGAGTGGGTGTAGAATATTTGAATAGATACTTGATTATTATCAGATCCTTGGAGCAGAACATGACTCTGAAATCAAATTCGTGCAAGACCGTTCCATAGGTACAGGTGTGGTACAAGCCACGGCACCTCTGCATTGTTTTTTTAGACCTAAACTCGGCTCTTACAAATGGCCTATATCACTCGGAGGCAATCTTGGTGACCAGTTTTATATTTTAATGAGGAGCACTCAAACAAATATAACGTGGCATGAAGGAAACTCATAAAGGATTGAGGCAATGCACAAATGGACTTCTTCCTTTTGCTTGACGGGAACTGATATGTTGGCACTTGATGCTTTGGCGCTGTCTTTTCCCACAGTCACGTCAGGACTAATTACTTGTAGAGCCAGGGTAGGATTTGGTGCTGTGACATAAACACAAAATGATTTAAATTTGTCCCTTAAAAGCATTATACAAACATAGTAGTTGTGCAACACATCGGCCAACTGAAGAAGGGTAAATGGATGATCTCCAAATCCATGAAATCCATGACAGACTTGAGAATTACAGAATTTGCACAATCATGCGCAAGTAACACTGTGAGTGGAGTGTGTATTTTGTATAAGTGCGCACATATACATGTGTGTACCCCCTCATAGTCCAGGCTCAGTTATGTTGTGTATGTGTCACAGGTTTAAAAGTGTCTGTTGAGGTGTGTGATCAATAAAAAGCAGAAGGGGTAAAAAGGGGATAAAATGTAATAAAATATTTACAAAAAGGTCCATTAAAAAAGATGATAAAAACCCAAAGTCACTCGTCCGTCGCCTAGCCCGGGTGCGGACGCGCCTTCCTGCACTATCAATGTGCGCCCCCGGTCTCTGGCTGGCGGTCCTCGTCCTTGACCCGGTCCCGTGGCCTCCTCCTCTCCGCTTCTCTCTCTGTCTCTCTCTTCCTGCTGTAGTGCCCGCCCCCAACTAAAAGGTCTTGATGATTAAGGTGTGGGTGATTAAGGGAAGTGTCCAAAGAACTGATTAAAATGCATACAATAAAAAACATTAACACAGCAAAACACACGAAAGATAAAAGCAGTAAAAGTCCTTGTTAAAAAGTTCAATCTCCCACATATGATATCTGTACGTGTTGAAGAACAGTGGACGACTTCCAAGAAAAGAAAGGCTTCATTTCACTGATAACATCAGCAGCATTGAAATATGGATTAAATGTGACGGGTGATTCCCACAGACCCTCTGCGTCATATGCGGCGACCTGCTCTCTAATGAGGCGATGAAGCCTTGAAAACTGCTTCCCCACTTAAACACCAAGCACCCTGCTAAAACAAGCCTCTGGAATATTTTGAGAGGGAAAAGTCAGAACGTGAAGGACAGAAGCAGTTACTGAGGTGACTACATCAACAAATGCGAGTGCGCTGAAAGTGTCATACTTGGTGGCGAAGCGTATTGCCATAAGGCAAAGAAACCATTCACTGTTGGTGAAGAACTGATGCTAGAGACCGAAGACATTTGCTGTGAACTCCGAGGAGAGGCTCCGGTTAAAAAAATAGCTCAGGTGCCTCTGTCTGCGAGCACCGTGACTCTGCGCGTTGAGGAAATAGCAGCTGGTATTGAGACACAGTTGTTGGATGTGGATGTGGTACACACTGCAGGTTCTAGAGTCCACAGATATTGAGAATTTTGTGACTATTTTCACTGCACACTCCATTGTGAAGCCCTCTACTATGTGTAAAGTAATATTACATTTTACTGTACTTATTGATCCAAAATGCACTTTTTCATTAATTAATTAATTGAATAATGTTTTTTCTTTTATTTATATATTCATTTTCCACCTAGTGTTTTAAGAAGTTCACGGTAGACAAGCTGTCAACAATGGTTTTCGTATCAACGCTCAGGCACACAAGAGGATCAAGATACTGCAATCATTTTCACAAGTGTGAAACGTCAAAAACTAGTAAATTTTCACAGAGACAGACCAGGGGAAGGACGACAGCGCCATCTTCAGTCTGACTTCTTCCGAACAGAATCCCAGTGTGAGAGTAAAGCAGCCTCCAGGACCCAGTTTATAGTTCTAGGGCCACGTTTCCGTATTTCTCTTGCCTCTTTGATCCAGCGTCGGTGTTTGTTGTCCGTAGTCCCTATGATATTTGTTTGCTTTATTTATTATTTACAGTGACCAGTCAATCCCATAATGTGGTTCTCCCCTTCAAAGTGGTCGGAGATGGCAAGAAATTTTGGATAATGTATCAAATTAAATGGATTTGGTATTGTATTTTTGACTTTTCTATGACCCTCCACATCACGATCTATTTCTCACACATTCAGAAGTAAAAGTTGTCATTGTGGATTACGTTTACATTGAAGATAAATTGCTGTTATTTCAAAGCTCTCCATCCGTCACTCTACTCCATGATTCGTTCTGCATTAGTACTGTATGTGTTTCGCAGACCGCCCTGATCGGCACTTAGGGAGCGTAGTTAAAGTTCAGTCGTGACAGAGAGTGCTATGTGCAATGATCCATCCGCCAGCTGTGACTAATGAAGAAATAGATGCTAACGCTAATGCTGTCCCACTCCATTGGCTCGCTAATGGTTGCGCCTGTGTGTGCGCGAGCTCGGGCATGAGCTCCATCCACGCACAAATCAGGAACACATTTTTCAAACTTGGGACATTATTACGTCACATATAGAACTGTTTTTTGCCTTCAAAGTAACGGCTTGGCCCTGGTTCTAGCAGAGCTGAGTTGATACCAAAACAAGTTTCCTGCTGAAAACTAGAAAGACGTCCACACGGAAAACAATTCCTTGATCACTGGTTGAGGTCAACACCTTCTTCAGTTTGAGAAGAGGACACACTCCAGCGTGAGCTTCATGGTGCCACCTGGAACCAGAAAGTGTTTGTGGAGGTTGCGTAGTGCTTTGGATATTCTGTAATCTGACATCATCACAGTGCGGAGATAAGTGACTTCTGTGAAATGTAATAATCACAACAGCAGAAGTGGAGGTGGATTGACCAAACGGATGTAGTTTACGGACATAGGCTAACACCAGCTAACACCAGCTAACACCAGCTAACACCCGCTAACACCCGCTAACATCATCCCAGCTCCAGATGTTGAGTTTAAGAGGAATGGTAAGTACAAAAGTAATGGTGAGGAAAAAAACTGATTTTATTTTGTTTGGTGATTCGCATGTTTCAGATTTTGGACTGTTGTCTTCTTGTTTTAAACCAATGGTCAGAAACCTTGGTGTTGTTCTTTTTGTTTTGACAAACAGATTATTGTGGTTAGGTCAGGTTTTTATCAGCTGCGTTTATTAACTAAGGTTAAGCCCTTTTTAGTTCAAGAATTGATTATTGTATTGCCCTTTATTTTGGAGTCCCTCAGTCTTGTTTTAGTCATCTTCAGTTGGTGCAAAACGCTGCAGCTCCCTTTCTAACAAACACACCCAGACGTCAGCACATCACCCCTGTTCTTTATTCCCTTCCAGTTTCGTTTCGAGTTGTTTTTTAAAATCTTACTCTTTGTTTTTAAAGCCCTCAATGGTCTCGCCCCTCTATACTTGTCCGAACTTTTGTCTGTTCGTGACTCGAGCAGATCCTTGAGGTCATCATCTCAACTCCTCCTGGAAGTACCAAGGAATAGGTCCAAACACTGGGGAGACCGGTCCTCAGTCGTTGGACCCAGACTCTGGCACAAGCTGCCCCCTGATATGCCTGTCCTCACTGATTTTGGCCTTTTTAAATCAAGGCTGAATTTATTCAGGCTGGCTTTTCACACTTTTATCACTCATAGCACGGTGACACTTTTTAAATGTTTGTTAACTGTTTATTGTTTGAATGCTTACATGTTTGAATGGATTTTATGTAATTTTATTGTGAAGCACTTTGGTCGCCTTGAGTGCCGTAAAGGGCTCTAAAGATAAAATTGATTGATTGATTCATCTTAAGTCAAATGCAAAATCTGGTCTTATTCTGAACGTTTGTCTGTGTGATTTGGAAAGTCTAAAAACTAAAGCGGTGCTGATGTTATGAGTCATATATATCTTTTTCTCACTTTTTTCCCATTGTTTTTCTTTGTAGTGTTTCCTTGTCTTTGCAGGAGCGTCTACAGACAGTGTTGCTCTGGGACATGTAATAACATTTGTGGACAGTGGTCATCTCACTATGGACCAATGCCTCCAATGTGTTTGTTATTCTTGCATTTCCTTTGTTTAAATATTTGGATTCCCTGATCTGTTGTTTGCAAGTTCTGTGAGATGACTTCAAATACATTCTTTTTTACCATGTTACAACATTGTTCACTCGAGTCAGTAGAGGTAGGAGGTTTTTACCCTAAGTGCTATAAATGGTGAATGTACCTGATAATCAATCAATCAATCAATCAACTTTATTTGTATGGCGCCTTTCCAACACAAGGCCACTCAAAGCGCCTCACAACCCACATAATATCACACAAATCAGAGACATCAATAAATACATTAAAAACAGAATAAAATCACAAATAATGGAAAAAAAAAAAAAAAAAAACTTAAAATATTAAAAGCACACACGGGATTAAAATAATAAATAACCACAATGCATTAAAAAAAAGAGTATGTATCAATAGAATCCTTCAGCCGTATGCATAGCTAAAAAGAACAGTTTTTAGCCCTGATTTAAAAATTGCCAGAGTAGATGCTAGCCTCACATCTTCAGGAAGATTGTTCCAGATTTTAGCTCCATAAATCTCAAACGCTGCCTCCCCATGTTTAGTTCTGACTCTTGGAACCAGTAAGAGGCTACCTCCTGTGCTCCTCAGAGTCCGGGTCGGTTCATATGGGACTAACAAGTCGCTTAAGTACCCTGGTGCGAGGCCATGGAGAGACTTGTACACAAGCAGTGCTGCTTTGAAGTCTATTCTCTGAGCCACAGGAAGCCAGTGCAGAGACCTGAGAACTGGACTAATGTGGTCATATTTCCTGGTCCTGGTCAGGACTCGAGCTGCAGCATTTTGGACATACTGCAGTTGTTTTACAGCCTGTTTGGAGAGACCTGTGAGCAGGCCATTGCAGTAGTCTAACCTACTGGAGACAAATGCATGGATGAGAATCTCCAGATCTGATTTAGACACTATGTTTCTAATTTTGGCAATGTTTTTCAGATGGTAAAATGCTGCTGATGTTACTGATTTGATATGACTGTTAAAATTTAAGTCTGAGTCCATTATAACTCCTAGGTTTCTGACCTTGCCTACAGGTTCCAGGGAGAGAGACTGGAGGTGACGAATAACGCTCTCTCTTTGTTTCTGAGGACCAAAGACAATCAATTCTGTTTTGTCTGCGTTTAGCTGAAGGAAGTTATTTTGCATCCAATCACTAATCTGTTGAGTACAGTGAAGGAGTGATTCCACTGGTCCATGTTCTCCTGCAGTAAGTGAGACATAAATTTGAGTGTCATCAGCGTAATTGTGGTAGGATACATTGTTGGAGCGTATTAACTGACCTAACGGCAGCATGTAAATATTGAACAGAAGAGGCCCCAGAATTGATCCCTGTGGCACTCCGCAGGTCAGAGCCATATGATCTGAGACACAGTTTCCTATCTGAACCAAGTATTTCCTGTCTTCTAGGTAAGACCTAAACCAACTTAGGGCAGTCCCAGTGACACCCACCCAGTGCTCTAGTCTCTGCAGGAGGATCTCGTGGTCGACTGTGTCGAACGCAGCACTCAGATCCAACATTACTAAAACTGTGACTTTTCCTGTGTCGGTGTTAAGTCGGATGTCATTTGTAACCTTCACTAGTGCAGTCTCAGTGCTGTGATTGGCTCTAAAGCCGGACTGGAGCGCATCAAACGAACTATTAGTTACTAAGAATTCTGTAAGTTGTTGGTAAGCAACTTTTTCCAGAATTTTTCCCATAAACGGCAGATTTGAAATGGGGCGATAATTCTTAAGAACTGTGGCATCTAGACTCCTCTTTTTTAGGAGGGGTCTGATGACTGCCGTTTTCAGGGCCATTGGAAATGTTCCAGATGAGAAAGACATGTTCACTATTTGTGTGAGCAAAGGTAAAAGACTGCTCAAAACAGACTTAAAAAATTTAGTGGGTAGTACATCCAGGCTACATGTGGAGGAACTAAGGCTAGAGACAACATCTTGGACAGTTTCATTATCTGTTGGTGCAAAGTGCGATAGCTCAAACAGCCTCACCGGCTGTTGTAATGTTATTTCTGCCTTGGAGGTGATGGCGTTTTTGATGCTCTGAACCTTGTCATTGAAAAATTGTGCAAACTCATTACATTTAGATTCTGAAGCAAATTCGAATGGCAGCTGAACAGGGGGGTTTGTTAATCCGTTAACTGTTGAAAACATAAGTCGTAGATTATTATTGCAGCCATCAATGGTTTTAGAAAAATAAATTTCTCTTGTTCTACGTAGCACCCTGTTAAACTTGCACAACTCATTTTTGAAGATATCATGATCAACCTGGAGATTGGATTTTCGCCACTTCCGCTCGGCCCTACGGCACTCTCTCTTCTGTACCATGACTGAGTCCATTTTAGTCCAGGGGGCCTTTGGCTTATTTGTAATCATTTTAACCTTCACAGGAGCGATGATGTCCAGAACATTTATAACATTGGCGGTGACAGAGTTAAACAATTCGTCAACAGTAGAACACAATGTGTTCTCAAAGTTTATCATTCCCATGAATAGTTCGGTTGTGTTTTCATTTATGTGTCTGTGTCTGACAATTGCAGATTCAGATATATATGGTTGTTTACTATCAAAACACATGTCAAAAAATACACAGAAGTGATCTGACAGAGCCACGTCAACCACATTTACATTTAAAATATTAACCCCCTTTGTAACCAGCAGGTCTAGAGTGTGCCCTTTGCTGTGGGTGGGGCCACTCACGTGCTGAGTGAGACCAAATGTTTCAAGTACAGAACTCAGCTCTTTTGCATTTTTGTCATTGCCATTATCCACATGAATATTAAAATCACCTGTAATCACTAAACTATCAAAATCGGTGCAAACAACTGAAAGCAACTCAGTGAAATTATCAAAGAAATTGTGACAAGACTGCGGTGGCTTGTACAGGACAATGATAAGAATAGAAGGAGATTGTTTTTGTTCTATTTTAAAAGAAATATACTCAAATGATAGAAAATTTCCAAGGAGAATTCTATGAGAGATAATACGATCTCTAAATAATGCAGCAATGCCTCCCCCCCTTTTATTTTCTCGTATTTCAGATTCAAATTTGAAGTTTGGTGGCGTTGCTTCTATTAAAACCGCATTACCTGTACTCTGGTCAAGCCAAGTTTCAGTCAGAAACATAAAATCAAGATCATAAGAACGGATAAAATTATTAATTAAAAATGATTTGTTGCACAGTGATCTGACATTAAGCATAGCAATTTTAAAATTAATATCAGTAACAGTGGGTTTAGTTAATTGATTTTTACAAGGAGCAGGAATTAGATTTGAATGTCTAACTGCTGTCCTTCTGTTATGATTTTGTTTTCCATTCAAATAAAAACATTTTTTGAAACTGATGCGAGGAACACACACAGTTTCTATTTGTCTAACATGTGAACTCTTTTGCTGTGTAAGTCCCGGATTCAGGACGGCATTGCTTCGTTGTTTAGAGCAGGAGGCAGCACGGTTCAGAGGCGAGACTGTTATTTCACTGCCAGACGGAAAGGGGTCAGTGTTTGCACCACAGTACTCACCCGGTGCTGGTGAGCAGGAGAAGAAGGAGGAGGGTGGTGGTGGTGGGGGCTCCGATGTAAACAGTCACGCCCCCCTCGGGGAACACTGAATAACGTGGCGTAAGTAATCCGTCAACAAGCTGGTGCCATATCTATTTGGGTGCAGACCGTCTGGACGATAAGCCACGTGACGCTTCCAGAAAAGGCCAAAGTTATTCACAAAAATAAAGTTAAACGAGCTACATGCAGACTGGAGCCACATGTTCAACGCCACTACGCGACTGTAGAGGCAGTCCCCCCGTTTTACAGTCGGGACTGGACCAGAAATAAAAACACACAACCCGGAGGACTGGAGGAGGCGGAATAGATCCATAAAATGCTTCTTTGTGACCTCGGACTGCTGCAGCTTCATGTCGTTGATCCCCACATGCACGATTACCTTTGAAATGGTATCAGGCAGGGACTGAAGCAGAGGAGGGAGACGGATGAGCAGGTCTGGTACAGTGGCTCCGGGAAAACACTGAGTGACCGCGTTAAAAAAGCGGACGTGTCTCACGATGGAATCTCCAACAATCAAAGTAGTCGGGGCGAAGAGTGGACGTAGCCGCGGAGAGGGCGCTCGGTGTCCATGGCCAGAACCAGCGGGCTCATCCAGGGATGAGTCCGAACCAGGGCGCTGCTGAACACATGGAGGGGAGCGGGGGTGTTGATTCTCAGCTCCGGGCAACCCACGCTGTGTGCTCGGGGACGCTGGAGCGGCGTGAGGAGCAGGCTCGGATCGCTGCTGCTGACCCGGTGGAGGTAAGCGGTGGTGATGCACTGGGGTCAGAGAAGGGGAATGATCACTCTTTCGTCTGAGGACAGCTTCCTTTAGGAGCGTTTTTCTCGCAGTGGACTTAGATCCACGAACGGCAGAGTACGCTGCAGAGTCCAGAGGTTCTGCTGAGGGGGCTGGGATGTCAGCGGAGAGGGCTGCATAGCGGTTTGACAGGCTTAGGACATGGGCCACGGCGCTGGATGGCTCCTCGCAGTTCGCGGGTTCCTCATTCGGAACCGGGCGCTTAGGTGTAGAACAGGAGGGTCCAGAGCTGACAGACCTCTCCCACACGACAGTGTCACAGTATGCAGCGCTCAGTGACATAAGCCGTGAGTGCTGCCCGCCAGCGACATCAAAGAGTTTGGACACGAGTGACTGTTTATCCTGCAGCTCTGCAGTGAGGCGAAGGACTTCTTTACGGAGGTCTGCAATAGTGGCACGGTCCCTCTCACGAAACTCCAATGTGAGGCGACTAATGTCGTTTATAGGGTTTGTGGTTATTGCAGTGTCGCGTTCCATGTCTGTGTAGGTTTAATAAAAGCTCATGACGTGGTGCCCTCGTGGTAGCCTCCGAGCTAGCACGTTTTCAGCAACACATCTTCATTGTCTCAGTTTGCTCTGGGCTCCAATTCACAATTCTCAAGAGCTTGTGAAGAAGTTTCAATAAAAAATACATTAAACTGTAACTTTAAAAAGAATTAAAAGCAGTAAAAAATCCATTAAAACGAGTTAGTCCAGAGAGAGACACTGAGCAGACAGTGGACATGCTGCCATCATGTTCAGTCGAGTTCAGTCGTGGCAGAGAGAATACTGAAAATACAGTTTTTTGAAAAGCTATTGCTAACTCTCTGTTTCTACAGCTACTAACTAGCCCTTGCTCTTCTATGGTGGAAAACCAAGCTCAGCTCAGAACCAGCACCAGCGACTGAAAATGGCTTTAAAATTCATATGAACAAAGCCATCAAAATGACCTCTCTGGGAGTCCTAGTGTTAAAACAAAAGTACAGTAATGTCCATAAAGTCACATATAGCTGTGTTTGCTCTTGATAATTTTTAAATAATGAAAAGTGGTGTTTTTTTGTGTTTTTAATCCTGTTTACAACATAGGTCCACATCAAATAAATGGAGTCAATTTGATTTCCATCCACACTAACCTGAAACATGAACTGGAATCTCATAAATTGAACAAATTGTATTTTTCCTCACGCACAAATCTTCACAAATCAAAACAAATGAAGCCTTTTGCAGTATTCATGAAGGAGCGTCCTGCCTCTGTTCCTCAGCCGCTTGAACTTGGCAGGGGGCAGGTGGAAGAGAAAGAGAACGGACCAAGAAAGCAGAGAATGAGAAGTGTTTTGGAACGGTGAGTAAAGGTCACGACATGGGAAGAAACGCGAGGAGGCCCCGGGCGCGAGCTCCGACCACACGGACCGCGCTGGAATCAAAGATGAAGCAGCTTTTGCACGAGCGCGGCGAGACGGCGGGCGCTCACAGGAACGTATGGATCTTTTATGACACTTTTGATGCAAATGTGTCAGAACTGAACTTGTCATTACAGCTGTATAGATAGATACTTTTCTGATCCCCGTCGAAGAAATTCAGGTGTCCAGTAGCAAAAAAAAAACAAAAACAATTGATCCTTCTAAAAAGATAACAATAGTACTAATCAGCAACATCCCTGGCCGATTTACGCATTCACTACCTTTTGATTATAAGACTGACTCGAGGCAAAGTTGGTTTGGATCTATGCAGAAGTAACTGCTGGTGCCCTAAAAATTAAAAGCAGATCCCCCACTCGAATAGGACGGCCAGCATCTGACTTGGAGACTAGCCGCACTATTCTTCTCTTACAATTTATAGCTTACTGTAATATTATTACCCTACACATGTACCACACTCAGAAACCATTTCCCGCATGTGGATGAAACGGCAACAAAAGCAAACCGTTGCCATGGACACACAGACACGGGGATAGAATGCAAAGATGTGGGAGGCTGTGTGTTTGAAATCCACAGGTGCAAATTGGCCAAAGCGATGTTATAGAAATATTTTAGTAAAGCAATCTGAATTAACACCTAATAGTTATGAGTGTAAGTTATTAACTAATAGTCAACTCTGGATTCAGATACAGGCCATAATGCTCTGTTGGCAGCAGATCAGTGATAGATGGAGACGTGCTGCATCATGTCTTTGACCTGGGTCATAGAACTGTATGTTCAGGTCAAAAGCAGATTGTTACATATATCAGAGTTGTATCAGCGTTAGGAGGCGTAAAGAGAAGCCTTGAGCAACACATATCAATGTTGACTTCATTTATGTAATATCTAGAGTAGATATGTGTTTGTTTACTCTGGTCTATTTAATGTACAGGCATTTCCTCAATCGGGGCAGTCGATTTCGGACGGTTGCCCGGTGGTATTGGTATCGGTTCTGTTGTTCATTGTAATTGTGCGCATTTACTAATGAATAAACTCACACTTTGTTCGGAATTACAGCTCTGGGTTGTTTACATTATTTTACTCTTGTTATGTGCAGTAATTCTACAACAATTTGGCGTCAACGAACAGTCCCATCGTCTGGAGGGGCTTCGCCGCGGACCCGGCCCAGGAAGGGTGGCCTCCCCAGCCTCTGGCATGGTCTTCTCCTCGCGTGTTTGAGATACAGAAGATTCCTGGCGCCGGGCCGAGGCGATGCCGTCCAGCGCATGGTTATCAAACGGACAAACGTAAACAACCAGTGTGGTAAGAGCTGTTTTCTTTCAAACTGTCAAAAGAACCCCGTATTTTATCTCTCCGCGCAAAAGTAAAAGCCCCATTCCACCCAGCGAAAGGCCTTGGCTGTCCTGTTCTCAGAGCTATGTTTATACAGATGCAATTAACTAGCTTGACTTGGACTAGTGAAGCCAGAGGGTACTTTGGACTAGCAAGTTAAGGGTTAATTGTGTATTAACTAGCTTGACTTGGACTAGTGAAGCCAGAGGGTACTTTGGACTAGCAAGTTAAGGGTTAATTGTGTATTAACTAGCTTGACTTGGACTAGTGAAGCCAGAGGGTACTTTGGACTAGCAAGTTAAGGGTTAATTGTGTATTAACTAGCTTGACTTGGACTAGTGAAGCCAGAGGGTACTTTGGACTAGCAAGTTAAGGGTTAATTGTGTTTTAACTGGCTTGACGTTAACTAGCAGGGTTAAGGGTTAATTGTGTATTAACTAGCTTGACTTGGACTAGTGAGGGCATAGTAAGGAGAATAAGGACAGCCATAGTGGGCCAAGATGGGTCAAAATCAGGGATCATTATCGTCTGACAGGGACGAGGTCCCACAAACCGCGGTGACGAAGGCAATGGCCGGAAAATATGGGCCAAGGGCCCTTGAATGTTCAAATGTATGGTCTGGGAAAATAGGGTTTCCCGGACAGTAGGTCTTCAAGCTTAAATCAAGTATATAAACTACAAACATTTAGAAAATTAGCAAATGAAACCTACCAAATAGATTCTGATGTATGTAATAGTGAGTCTGGCGTACTGTGTACAAATTCTTGACAAAACATGAATGTTTGAATGTGTGGATAAATGAGGCAGAAAGAAGGGAACGAAAGAAAACAAATAGACAGAGTAGACAATTTGGGGAAATGGAACCATGCACACATTACAAGCACATACAGAGCCCAGAACCAGTACAGTCCTGGGCGACACAGACTGGTATGAAAGTGACATGAGATGTGTGAAGTGAGCCAGGAGTGATAAGACTTGAACTGGAGTGACCGAGAATGACTGTGAGAGTGACTGATAAACAAAGAAATACAAGTCTGTGTGGAGAGCAAATGGAAAGTCAGAATGAGAGCATGAATGTATGTAAGAGACCCAATGGAACCACCTGAATACTCTATCAAGAGGCGTATAGGCGCGACGACACACACACACACACACACACACACACACACACACACATGCACGCAAACACGCACACGCAATCTATCAAAGGGCAAGTTACTGCCGTATCTTTTTTTCTATTTTCACATAGATAACCCTGGGATTGTGGATGCTTCTGAGCCGGTCAGATGTGTGGACCCCGACCTAGACCCTGGACGTGTGACTAAACGTCCCCAAACCTCAGACTCTGATGGAGGACAATGATATGGAGGGTAAGACAAACCCCTTCCTGAACCAGAACCCTCGTCAGTTACCCACAAAGACCAACATGGACAAGTCTGGTGCCCCAAACAGTCATGAAAGCCAAGAACTCTATCCCCGGCCCCCTGTGCCCAAACCAGTCATGCCAAGAACTCTGCCCCCCCTCCGCCCATCACCCGCCCTGATACAGGTGGGACCACAGGCTTCTATCCCTGTGAAGAGATAGGGCAGTTCACAAGAAACTTTCCCACTGACAAGGGAAGCCCCGCCCACAGCAGCAGTCAAAGAGTGGACAGAGACAAAGCAACAACTGGTTCTGACAAAATGGCCCCAGGCCCACCACGTTTCCGGACAGTTCCACAGGAACCAGCATGAACGATATGGGACTGACTGACTGGAGGACGAGGGTCTGGGAGGGTCCCACGGACGATCTGGACGAGGGAGACCATGGTCCGGGTATCGTAAACAAAACATGACTCAAACACACATCTACACATGTCCAGAAGTCAGGACAACACAAACACAAGCACTCATTTGGGGATGGATGTGATCATTGACGTATGCACAAATTTAGACTATTCTAAAGTTTAGAGTAGCTTGAAAAACCCTATTGTCAGAAGGAAAAAAAAAAAAAGAAGAGTGGGGGATAGGTAACTTTAATCAATTCTGTGGGGCCATATACTCGTTGATTAAGGACTTTATTTATTACATAATTTCCCCGAATGGGTGGAGGACACATTCTTTTCTTTAGAGGCGAAACATGACAAAGGAATTTTTCATAAATCCATTGAAATGTTCTGAATAATCTGAAGGTTGTGAGTTAAACAGAGTTTCTGTGTTTTCAAATTGCCCAGTTGTTTTCCACAGCCGAGACTAAATCTGTGGTCTGTGTGTAAAAATAAGAAATAAAATGGTAAAAATCCCTTGTAGTATAATAGTACTCTGACAGAAGTTGTCTGTCTATAATGTATTTGAATGTAAATTTTCACCAAATCCCACAATCAATTTAGTAAATATAATGTTTTAGTCAGACGACCGGAGGCTTCATAACTTTGGAAATATGCATTGCTCGATTGTGATGTAGAAAACAGAGTTTGGTGTGAATGTATCTGAGAGAGAGAGAGAGAGAGAATAGTATGAGAGAGATAAGGACAATAATGACCCACAGCACACACACGACATTACACATTGTTCCTGTTAGAGCCTAGAGCCGCAGAGTGGGAGGGGCTTGTAGACCTTGGGAACAGAAGTGTGAAAGTGTGTGATTGGCATAAAACAGCTGAAAAGACATTTCCAGCCAAAACATAGAGACGTGGAGAGTTCGACTTCTACGTCACAGAGAGACAGTGTCAGACGTCAGAGCGACTGCTCTGAAAATGAGGCAGGTTAAATAACTCTGGCAGAGGCTGGAGTAATCGTACATTTCAGAGGCGTAAACAAAGTCATCTTTGCAATAAACAAAATAAACCAGGAGCAAAATAGGTCCAAATCGTTTATCTATTTTTCTCATGAGGACTCCAAAAATGTTTAAAGCCAAGTACTTTTTTTTGTAGTGATAGACTTGGCAAATGTATATTTTTGTAATACTAAGGTTTTATATTTTTCCTTCAATAGGTGCACAAAGGCCAAAGGGGGACCCCAGTTTTTGGTTTTGTTTTTTTTTTCCTGTATTTTTGTAAATGCAGCATTGTGTGATTTTTGACTGCACTTGTTTAGTCAGTTTTCATTTTAGCAACAGTCAGTAATGATAAGATTAAGAGATTTTCAGACGTCCCACAGTGGGGACATTTCAGTGTTGCATTAAACACAAGACAGGTGAATAGTAAGTGTAGCACAACTCTATACTTTTGAATGTAAAATAATTTGGCTCTGTAAATGTACAAGGTAAAGTATTGTGTACTCTAGTGTAAATAAATGTATACTTGTATTTACACATCTGTAAATAAATCTAGAACACTCTCTAGGTCAAGAATATGGAAATGGTAAGTCTTTAACACTGTGATGATACTACAGTACGCGTAATAAAACCAAGAATATTATAAGTCTGTTTGCTACTCAAAGAACATATGAACACATACCACTCGTTACATTCATTTTGTGTATTTGACATACACATACAGCAGCACACACATATATGTATTTACAGACACATGTTTACAGTAAAAGTAAGGGGGACATGGTCGATAAATGAGGATTGTGTTGTGTGGGTCATATATGGGTTTCACATAAAACAGTATTTACCATATGTTTGGATAAGTTTTTAATAGTTTTTAGTTGTTAAATGGTAGAGACCCCACATACACCAGGTGGTTAGTGTAGTTTTTTTTTTTTTTTACTTTAACTTGTTAATATTTTTGTTTAAATTCAAGTGTATAGTATAGCTTTGAGTATTAGGATATTATTCAGTTTGTCAAAGCTCTGTAAGGCTGTGACTCTTGAGGGTGATAAGAGCAGAGGTCTGACAGACAAAACAAACACGAAGGCCAAAGTAATAAAGTGTTGAATCTTCCCAGTTTATGGATACACATTTTTCTTTAACATGAAGGTATTTAGAATAGTTTAATAGATTTAACAAAGTTTGTTTAGTTAACAATTCAGGTGTTTTTTCCAACACATTAGAAGGTATATGGTAATTTTCCAGAGGGAGTTTGTTTTAAAAATTTAGGGATAATGCCTTGGGGTTCAAATTAACCTTGCAATTAAGACTGCCAGTTTATACTTAATTATAATTGAGAATCATTTCAGAAGACACTAAAATGTCTGGCGGACCACAATTGGCCCACAGGCCTGGTTTTTAACACCTGCAGGTCTCCATGAGTTTTCATCTTGATAAACAATCATCAAAACACTTAAGTTTATTTGATCTTTAGGATATAGGTTGTTGTTTTACCATAAGAGAATAATTAGTTAGTGAGGCCTGACTTGCACACAGAGGAGAGCAGACAGCAGCAGAATGCACTTATCTGCTCTCCAAGGCCGGAGAGGAGAGTGTTTTGAAAACTCAAACTGATAAGTAAAGTTATATGGAGACCATTATTATTATTATTATATAGACTGAGGCTAAGCCCTGGCAGCGCAGACCCAGAGGACAGGCAGGGGGGGGGGGGGCAAATAACCCTTTTGCCAAAACATTGTTTCAGAAACATGACCAACCCCTCCATGAGGAGGGATCACATCTCCGAGAGGGAGACACGGAGCGCCATCACGCCTTGGCCACGGGGGTCGAGCCAGAGGAGGGGTCTGAGTCCGGCGAATGCCAGGAGGAGCTCTAACCACGAGTGCCGGGGGCACCCCGCCGCGAGGGTCGACACCCCATCATGGGTCCAGCCCACCGCAGGTGGACCCCAGCTGCCCAGAGCCAAAGGGGACCAACGAGAAGGGTCTGAGGACCTTCTCCAACGCAAGGAGGCAGCGAAGAAGTGGGGGCGGCAGTGCCCGACTTCCAACGCAGAAGTGGAGCCGAAGCAGGAAGGCTTGCTCCCCAACGGCCGAAGGAAGGGACCACCTTGAGGGTCCCCACGACAAAACTTGGTCTGCCTTCTGACCAGGTGTTACACAGACAGAAGCTCTGAGCCATGGGTCAGGTACATTGTTCCCCGTTTTTTTTTCACGAAGCGGAGTCAGAGACTGGGACAATCGGCTGGTCTGACCTGGAGGCCGGGACGCCCACCCCGAGGATGGGGGTGGACTGAGAGAGGCTATCTCAGCATTGCGTCAAAACGGGCTTTTGAAACTGTTTTGTGTACGTTTCAGGATTAGCACAACTTAGCATTGGTTTGTGGTACACATACATGCTAGGGTTTTCAAGCATTGACAATCAGTGCACTAACTCTGATGCTCCCACCCACTCTGACCCCATGTGGAAAGCACAGGAGGTCAGAAAAGTGTGAGGCATCCATGTTTAAGGTTAAGTGTTACAGATCTAATGACAAAGCATTAGACCCAATAGATTGGCTTGGACTTGGAACCATCTTTGGACCAGGTCTATTTTAAATCCACATACTCAGGTTCTACTCTCAGGGAGAGAGAGAGTGCACCCAGCACTGCTGGAGTGTCTACTGTGCGGGCATAGCGTCGATTCTGGGAGAGGTGAGGGTCGGCTGATGACCCATCGGGTCCAGTAACGCCTCGTCTCCCCTGGGCAGACGTCTGTGACCCAGTCAGGTGATTCATCTAAGCAAGTATATAAGTGTGGGTTTTAATATTGTAATAAAGTTAGTTAACTATTGTGTGTGTCTGCTCAAATGTTCAGATTTTGTGTTAATTCATAATCATTGTGATTTCTATTGTTATTTTAAGTTGATTAAGATAAACCAAGGTTTTATATTTATCAAGAGATAGGATTGTTATAGAAATATTTTAGTAAAGCAATCTGAATTAACACCTAATAGTTATGAGTGTAAGTTATTAACTAATAGTCAACTCTGGATTCAGATACAGGCCATAATGCTCTGTTGGCAGCAGATCAGTGATAGATGGAGACGTGCATCATGTCTTTGACCTGGGTCATAGAACAATATGTTCAGTTCAAAAGCAGATTGTTACATATATCAGAGTTGTATCAGCGTTAGGAGGCGTAAGGAGAAGCCTTGAGCAACACATATCAATGTTGACTTCATTTATGTAATATCTAGAGTAGATATGTGTTTGTTTACTCTGGTCTATTTAATGTACAGTCATTTCCTCAATCGGGGCAGTCGATTTCGGACGGCTGCCCGGTGGTATTGGTATCGGTTCTGTTGTTCATTGTAATTGTGCGCATTTACTAATGAATAAACTCACACTTTGTTTGGAATTACAGCTCTGGGTTGTTTACATTATTTTACTCTTGTTATGTGCAGTAATTCTACAACAGCGACATGCTAGGTCCCCAAGGAGCTGGTGCATTGTGGGCCGCGGATCAGACGCCGGCATGATGCAGATGGAGCAGAACGATCAGAGCGGAGGAGACTTGTAAGGTTGTTGTGGGGACATGTAATAATAGATTGTGTACGACATAAGCCCCGTTTCCACCAGCCCCACTTGTCCCTACTCTACTCTACTCTAGAGCAGGGTAGTAGAGTAAGAGTAGAGTACACGCAACACAGTTCTGACTAGATGCACGACATGAGTGGTGGCTTCCCTAGATTATAGCTGTAAACTAAATTACTAATAAAAATGAAACAACAAAGCCATCAGGGATAACCTGTCAGATACAATACAAGGACACCATTTTGTTCAATTAATTTACACTTTCGTTTATTTGTTCCAAAAGCACAGTTCATTCATAGCTCAGTGAAAATTCTAATTGGATTTTAATCACAACCTTCACATTGGGCCCAGTTTTCATTGGAAATATTTTGTGAAAAGGAAAACAAAAAAAATCTGCTCAGAATTCCACCTCCAGGTGAAAAACTCAAAAGTTTGGAGAAGTTTTCACATATTTTATCATGTGTTTTCCCTCCACGCTCTCACAGCCGGAAACCTAGTTCTGCCTTTCAGATCAAATACTGAGCACTATGAATATTGCAGCCTCCCGATTCGTGCTTACATTTGCCAACTGCCGAACACGGACCACATCAATGATTTACAGACAGAATGAGTGAGAGGGGGGGGGGAGAGAGAGAGGGGGGGGGGGGGGGAGATGGGGGAGGGAGAGAGAGGGGGTGAGTAGGGAGAGGATAGTGAGGGGGAGAGGAGGGGTGAGGAGGGAGGAGAGAGCGGAGCGGAGTGGATAGGAGAGGAGAGAGAAGGGGGAGAGGAGGGAAGATAGAGAGAAAGGAGAGGGCAAGAGAAGGGAGAGGAGAGAGAGAGTTTAGTGAGGGGTAGAGGAGGGAGTAGAGCTGTTAGGTCAGAGCACACTTTAAACATGATTAAGGATAATATAGTATTTGATCCATTTCAGATTTGTCAATTCAATGTAGATGTATCACTTTACATAAAAAATCCTCAATGAAAATGGTTTATTTGTTTTTTATGTTTTATTTAATGCCATGTGATACAGATTCCAAAAAAACATAAATTACTATGTACAACATTGTAGTGTGAAGGGGGGCATTTTTAAGGCATTCAGAGCAATGAATAAAGAAAGAAAATACTTAACGTACGTAGGGACAAGCAAAAATAAAAAGCAAGTACTGTCATGGAAATATGTAGGTGCTGTTGTGTTAATGTATTTGTATGTTTGTGTATATGTATGTATGAATGTATGATTATGTATGTTAAAATCGAATAATACCAATACTAATAAATGTTGCCACCTGCTGTCTCCACAGATCCCAGCGCAGTATTTTGGCGGTTTTTATGTGACCACATGTTTATTTGCTCGTTTTTGTTATTTATATATATATGATTTATTTATTATTATTTATTTGGGTTTGGTGCGTGTCTTACATAGTGCAAGTTTTTTGTTTTGTTCTGCCACTGTTGGGGTCTTTGAATTAAAAATTTGTGAATCAATCACTAACGCAGATCACATTTGACTCATAGGAGCCACTGGTTCATAGGGAGCAGGAAAACCTCTGTCAAGAAATGTTAATAAACGTTTCATGTTTAAAACTTTATTTTTACGTCTTTAAAGACTCAAAAGACGCTCAAAAAGCCCCCATACAGTTGTGTGCTTTACGGAGCCCCAGGCCTCTGCTTTACTCCCCCTGAGCTCCACTCCGGGTCATACTGGGCTGAGGACAGACCGGTGTACAGACGCACAATGCTAACCCGCTAGCTCAGTGAAGCCCAATGGGAAAGTGCTCGTAGACAAAGTTTGGCTCCAACTCGCTCTACCTCCTATTGACTTTCATGTGAAAATAAACTCCTCTAGCTCAGTAACTATTTCACACTCACAAAATTGGCTCCAGCTAGCTCATTTTCAAATTGCCTTCTTGTGCATTAAGGCTAACACCAAGGTGATGTCACACTCCTCTATGTTAGCGCTGCTGTGAATGTGGGTCATATAATGTGTCTTATTCTGTTTGCTTCGTGAGGAATGGTATCATTTCACTTCGGCTGGAGGGAGGTTTTTTAACCCCCCGTTGTGAAGATTGCAGACCACGATGGAGGCATGTAATCATAAGTGCCCAGAAATATAACACAATTTTTATTCAATAATAAATTGTTTGCTTGTTAGCTTGGAAACTGGTTGGAGTTGAAGGGCTTGAACATGATTTTTACCGTGATAGAATAGCCACAAACACCACTTTATGCAGTCTGAGCAGTTAAAAAGAAGAGCTGTAAAAAAACTACAGTTTGCGTTATTATTATTATTACATTACTGGGCGCATGCAGCGAACAGCAGTTCTGAGAAGCTGGACTAGTCTTTTAACTTTTTAACTTCTGAATGTTCGTTTATGTATTTTTTTTTTTTACGTGCTAAGTGCTCCATACACAACATGGATCTACGCCTTATCCTGCCTGTCGCTTTGTGGATTTTAATCTGTGGATTTCTTATCAGCGACGTTACCTGTGCTATTGGTGAGGCTAGGCTACAGTACACCCGGGATGTGTTGCTGCAGCTGAAGTCTGTTTGCGTGACAGATTTTGCGCCTAACCTACCTTTATCAGAAGAGACTTTATTGAATCAAGGCAAGTTGAACGTGAAGGGAAGAAGAAAAAGAAGCGAGGAAAACGCGGAGGCGTACGAGAGCGTCTTAAAAAGCAGCGGGTGACCCGGCTTCCTCTGCCTTCGGTTATTCTTGGGAATGTACAATCCTTAAAGAATAAGCTTGAGGAACTTCAGGGAAACATCCGTTTCCAGAAGGACTTCAAAGAATGCTGTGTCCTTACCTTTACGGAAACATGGCTTACTGACCGGGACCGGGATGGAGATCTGCGCATTGATGGGTTTGGTACCCCTTATCGCCTGGATCGAGACGCTGATGTGACGGGGAAGACGCAAGGCGGCGGGGTATGTTTTTACTTAAATGAACGATATTGTAAGTCTGTGACTGTTAGAGAGCAAGTGTGCACACCGGACGTTGAACTCTTATCCGTGTCTTTTCGCCCATATTACTTGCCGCGTGAATTCCCACAGCTCTTCTTTACGGTGGTATACGCGCATCCAAAAGCTAATGCTGCCCGTGCCACCAATGTAATCTATGACGCTGTGCAGAAGCTTCAGTCAATCTCACCTGATGCGCCCAATTTTATACTGGGAGACTTCAATCATATCTGCCTCAAAAAGTCTCTAATGAACTTTCACCAGTACATCACCTGCCCAACGAGGCGGGGGAAATCTTTGGATCTTTGTTATGGATCAGTGAAGGGCGCGTATAAGGCAGTACCTCTCCCTCCACTGGGCTTATCAGACCATAACCAGGGCTGGACTGGCCATCGGGCGTACCGGGCAATGCCAGAAGGGCCGATGCCCATATTTGGGCCGGTCTGTCTGCCTCATACAAAAAAGATTTTTGTGAAAAGTGTAAATCCGTTGAGAAATGTTTGAGGGGAGCGCGCGTGTCCGCGGGGCACCTGCTGTATGTACTCGAACGGGATTCCACCACCTCAGCGGCAGCAGTGTTCCGGCATCCAGCGGCTCTGAGCTGGACGCGGGAACCACTCACCGGGAACCGCTCACAACACAACACGGTGAGCGCGTAGCCGCAACGTGACCATGTACCCAAGACCATAAACGTGCACATGCGTGTCTTTGCGTAATTTGTGCACCAAATAAATACACCGCTGCAGAAAACAGTCCGCGTCTCCCCTTGAAGTGCGACTAAATTAAAGCTCGGGTGCCTAAATTTTCCATTGCATTAAAAGTTCATGTTTGAGCCCAAAAGTAAAATGTTGTGAAAAACTTAAACAGATTTAGAGCCAGCTAATGGCTGACAATATGCATTTCAGTCTTTTTTGACCAATTCTCATCCCTGTAACAAACAATAGTGTTGTCTGTGTCCACCTCCCTCACTCTGAGACATGTTTATTACTCTCTTGTAATGTAGACTATTGCACTTTATTTTATTGTTGAAACTGTAGACATCCTGATCCTCTACAGTATTTGCTTCCACATACTGTATAAACCAGGGGTCAGCAACCTTTAGTGCTCCTCCAGTGGCTCCTGGAGCCTTTTCAAAAATGTCTGAAAATGGAGTGGGAGGGCTATATTTTATTCCTAGTTTGAATGTGGTTTCTGTAGGAGGAAAAACATTCCTAACGTATTTCAATGCTGTAAAAATGTGTATAAGTAATATTCAACATTTCAACTTTTCTGTTAACGTAGTGCGTCATATCCTGTGGCGCGGCCCCGCGCCAGGCGGCCGCTGCTGTAAACAAACCGGCGTGTGCGCACGGATCCCAAAGATAAAAAGAGAACGAGTCGATAATAAGACTGGACTAAGAACAAGACTGAACATTTGCTTTCAGTCAATGAGGAAGGACTGCTTCATGTTTGCGATGTAATGAGAAGTTTTGTTGCAACACGAGGAACAATGAAGCACTAAATACCGTTCACAGGGATAGGATTCTTTCATACAAAATCCGGAGCACTTTTTTCAGACTTCAAAAACCTCCGCAAAGACTGTGAAAGAAAAGGACATTCAGCTCCAGCAAACTTCAGCCTGTGACGTGATCGATATGAGCGGACAGTGCAGGTGTGTGACCTTTGAGCCAAAAAGCAGATTTATTTACTGTATTGTAAAATGGAAGTCAAAGTTAAAGCAGAGTCATCACATGGTGCGTCATTCTCTCCAGGACACGCTGCAGTGAAAACACACATTTGATAATCATGAATGCTTATGATGTATTTGTAGCCTTTAGATATTAGGCTAATGTAGCTAATGTAGCTACATTGTGTAACCTTCATATAAGCTTTATACAAGGCTGTTATTTTTTTGCGGCTCCAGACAGATGTTTTTAGTTTTTTTTGTCAAATATGGCTCTTTGAACCTTTTGAGTTGCCGATCCCTGGTATAAACAAACTGTAAAAAACGTGACAAAAACATGCCTGGGCCGGTAAGAAGGAAAAAATGCCCGGGCCGTTTTTTTGTCCCAGTCCAGCCCTGACCATAACTGTGTCCACCTAATGCCCATATACAAGACTGTTCTTAAGAGGGAGAAGGTCAAGACTAAAGAAATAAAAACTTGGACTGAGGAATCTACCCTATGTCTACAGGAATGCTACGACTGCACAGACTGGAATGTATTTAAAGACAGTTGTGGAGATGATTTGGATGAACTGACGGATGTAGTGTGTTCATATATGGTTTTCTGTAGAGACATGATTGTGCCATCTAAACAGATCAAATTATACCCGAATAATCAGCCTTGGGTAAATAAATCTGTGAAATCATGTATACAGGAAAAAAGGCGAGCTTTTAAGCAGGGATCAGCCATGGAACTTTACAACGTTAGTAAATTGCTAAAATGTGAAATTTTAAGAGCCAAAAAAAGCTATAAAAATGAGTTGGAGAAAAAGATGGCTGAGAACAGACTGGGCTCCTTTTGGTGTAGCATGAAAACCTTGACTGGTCTTCACAAGGAAGGAAGTTGTCAGGTGCTCCTTGAAGGTTTTAAATCTAATATACATTTGGCAAATGCATTTAATGATCTTTATTCTCGCTTTGAAACCTCAGATTTTATGAATGAGGTTCAGGAACTTAAAAATAACTTGAAAAATAATCAACATTTTGAGATTTCACAAAAACAAGTGGAAAAGGTCTTTAAGTCGACCAAAGTTAACAAGAGTTGGGGTCCTGATAACATCTGCGGCCACACTCTTAAAAATTGTGCCAAAGAGCTGAGCTCAATTTTCTTGCACCACAAATCTGGCCACAAATCTGGAAAGATTCAGTGATTGTTCCAGTCCCTAAATCGAATAGACCCAAAAGGTTGGAGGATTTTTGTCCTGTAGCACTAACATCCATTGTTAAGAAAATTTTTGAAAAGCTAATAAAATCAGAAATTCTTCGAAAAACTGAGCATGCACTTGACCCCATGCAGTTCGCTCACAGGCCGAAAAGAGGCGTTGAGGATGCCACTATAACCTTGCTTCATCTGCTCCTCAAACACCTGGAGGGAAAGGGGACTCATGCACGCCTTCTTTTTATTAACTTCACGTCAGCTTTTAATACGATGAAACCATATGTGCTTGCCAAACGACTTATGGAACATTTTAATCTTGACTTAAACATTGTAGGCTGGGTTCTTGACTTTTTAACTAAAAGAAGTCAAAGAGTGAGAGTCAATGGTGAACTCTCTGATCAGTGCACTGTTTCGACAGGCTCACCCCAAGGTTCTGTTCTCTCACCCCTGTTGTTTATATTGTACACTAGCATGTGTCAGAGTGATCATGAAAACAGAATCATCTTAAAATATGCAGATGACTCAGTTATTGTAAGTCTACTTCACAAAAATGAAAGTCAGCATGGCCCAGTTGTTGAGGATTTTGTCAAATGGTGTGATGAGTCTTATCTTCTCTTGAATGTTGCAAAAACAAAAGATATGATCATCGACTTTAGGAAGAGCACTCTCCCACATGTTGTAACATATATAAAGGGACAACAAGTGGAGTGTGTGGAGTCCTACAAGTATCTTGGAACAATTATTGATTGCAAACTGAATTTTAATGAAAACTGTGCTGCTGTTTGTAAAAAGGGCCACCAACGACTGTATTGTCTTCGGAAACTGTCCTTCTTTCATGTAGATAAAACTGTGATGACACTGTTTTATCGGGCATTCATCGAAGCGACCGTAGCTTTCTGCCTGGTCGCCTGGTACGGGAGCTCTTCTGTTAGAAACAAAAACGCCTTGAATCAGCTCGTCAAGTGGTCAAGTAAAGTCATTGGCCAGCCTCAGACCAGTTTGGACTTTCTGCATGATAGACAGTTAGAGAGGATGGCACGAAGCATCGCAAAAGACCCAGAGCATCCTTTGCACTCAGAGTTTCGATTGCTTCCGTCTGGGCGTCGGTTTTTGATGCCAATGAGCCACACGAACCGTTTTAAGAAAAGCTTTGTTCCCGCTGCCCTTTCCTTTATGAACAAGTCGGGATCAAACTGCCCCTGACACAGGTTTTTTATCTTTGTTACTGTCAAGTGGCTTAAATTTCAGTTGTTTTTTGTACCAAAGGCACATCCTGTTAGTATGTGGAGCACTTATAAGTTTTGTATTTTATATGTATGATGTTTTATCTTTGAAATGTGTTTTAATGTGTCGACTAGTTCTCAGAATTGCAAAACAAATTTACCCACGGGTACAAATAAATTAACCTAACCTAACTTAACCTAACCTAACCTAACCTACATAAACAAGAACCCATTTTGTTTTTTTGGATGAGTGAACAAGGCTGTGTCTTGATGTAAAATGTCCGAATATTTCCAAATGAATTCTGAAAGGTAAACAATATGAGAATAGCCAGTTGAAGCCCTTTCCCCATCGGCCCCCACCGGAGCTGCTTTGGCAACAGCAGATCCGTCTCTATCGGGCCTCGTGTTGTAAATCACTCTGATGTGAAATTACTTAGGAGAAGGCGCGCGCTTCATTGAAATATTCTTCTTGATTAGGGTCCATAAAGCAGCACCACCTGGGAGCCGGGGCTGGAGCTGACGATAATAAACGAGTTGAATGGAAAGAAAAAGGACTAATTCCAAAAAATATGTCTTCTGCAACCATTACATTTAAATGCACGTGTTAAAAAATTAAAATCCCTAAACGGGACACCCGCGGTACTGCAGCTTAAATCTACATGGCCCGTAAGGAGATTTCCCCGTAGACCCCAGCTGACGTAGGTCAATCATCATTTCACTGCATGTAACGTCTGGGTCTGGTCCCTGTGTTTGCGATTACAATCGGTTGAATTTCGACCAACCAATCAGCGAGCAGGTGTTGTAGTCACAGTAGTTGTGGGTGACGTCAAGAGTTTGCGTCGAACAGGAAGGTTGTGGTTTGGCAATGGCGAAGAATGTGATAGTAAAGTAATCTGTTCTGATTCTATCAAGAAATTGAAGCCGGAGCAAGAGTAATGTTTAGCAAGAGTAATCACTGGTCTAGATTGTGGCGCTACTCCCCACGGGCTCCGTTTGCGGCAAAGGAGATGGCTAAAGCTTGGCTAAATGCAAACAACTCACTCCGGCGCATTATACAAGTCACAGTAAACTCAGATCCAATCGTTTCAATCTGCAAAAGGAGTTAACCCCTCCTATCTGTAAACGGAGCTCAATGGAGCCCCTCCAGACCTTAGTATGAAATGTAATTTGCACTATGGTGTGGTACGACAAGGCTACAGCTGACGGGGAACTACAGCTATTGGATTTTGTGGGGATTCTAGTGTTCCTTGCTTTCCTGAACTTTTGTTGTTTTTAAATCTCTGGGTTTTCAACAAATCCACACTTTTGTGCCACAATCTTGGCTCACACTAGTGCCGCTCTGATCAGCGACGCTCTGAACGCTCGCAAATCCCTCTCTCGCACTGGTATATTTCTCTGGCCTCTCTTTCGCTCTCTGTTATGCCTCTCTCTTTCTCTCTTGTCTCTTTGTTTGCGGTGCTCTGATTGGTCAGAACGCTCACATGACGCTCTGGTCCAGCGGAAGGAGAACCACTGCACAAGACCAGGAGAACCAGAACTGGGCAGAACGTGTCACTTATGCTAATGTTTGGGATATCTTGGACACCAGTGGCTTGGTTTTCTTTTGCTGCTTCGAAGGCTTTATCGCTTCTAAATGGTTATCTTGACAACTGCCACAGCAACACACCCAACCATAAATATATGAAAAAAATTATTAAATTGCACTTTATGTGTCCTTTAAACAGAAAGATGAGGAGAGCGAGTGCCCTTGCCGAGTGCCTGGATTCAGCCAGGACAGTGTGGGAGTTGACAGCTCTCTGCACCTGGAGGGACTTTTTCCTTTCACTTTTCTTCCACACCTCTGCACTGGGAGATTAGCAGCCGCGGAGCACTGCACTCCGACTCCATCACATGACTCAGCTCTTTCAATTGAGTAGAACTTGTGATGGCCAAGTTTGCATCAGGAAGATTTGCAAGTTGCAGCAAAGTCTGGAATTCTATAAATACACAAATGCAATGTGTGTGTGTGTGTGGGTGAATGAGTCTTACCATCGGACCAGAACTCTCTCAGGTCTGAGTCAGAATGCATTATTTTCAAGTAAATTGCAAACATGTGAACTTGTCTCTTGCATTAAAAAATAGATTTTGTCATTGTATGTAGAGATCCCTATAGGGACTTCACAACCGTTCAACTGGCTCTGACTCACATGGAAAAGTAAAGTCCTCTCGCTCAGTAATTGTTTGTGTCACTCTCACCATTTTGGGCTTTTTAGTGCTCTCCTGGTGCTTTTATTGTGATATTGTTTCTGTAAATCCAGATATGAGCCATTTAAAGATTGACCAATCAGACCACTCCTAATATACTCTCTGTGGTCTTCCCCATTCAGGCTCTCGCTCTCTGGTCTCTTTCTCTAGTGTCTTTCTTTGGTCTTCTTCTGATCTCTCTCTAGTCTGTCTCTCTCTGGTCTCTCTCTCTGGTCTCTCTCTGGTTTCTCTTTGGTTTCTCTCCGTTCTCTCTCTCTGATCTCTCTCTAGTTTCTCTCTCTGGTTTCTCTCTGGTCTCTCTCTCTGGTCTCTCTATCTGGTCTTTCTCTAGCATCTTTCTCTGGTCTCTCTCTCTGATCTCTCTCTCGTCTCTCTCTCTGATCTCTCGCTCTGGTCTCTCTCTAGTCTCTGGTCTCTCTCTAGTCTCTCTCTCTGGTTTCTCTCTAGTCTCTCTCTCTGGTCTCTCTATCTGGTCTTTCTCTAGCATCTTTCTCTGGTCTCTCTCTGGTTTCTCTTTGGTTTCTCTCTGGCCTCTCTCTCTAGTCTCTCTCTCTAGTCTCTCTCTGGTTTCTCTCTGGTCTCTCTCTGATTGGTCAGAACGCTCACATGTTACTCTGATCCTGCGGAAGTGGAACCAGTGCACAACTACTGCACAAGACCAGGAGAACCAGAACTGGCCAGAACGAGTCACTTCTGCTAATGTTTGGGACGTCCATAGTGAGCCAAGGATCATGGGCCATGGATCTGAAGGAGCAGACATCTTGGAAACCTGGGGCTTAGATCAGACCAGTGCAAGTTGAATAATAAAGTTCAGGTTTTTAAAAGTAAGTGTAAAACTCAAGGAACCTCAGCCGAATGTGCTTGTCGAGTCACATTATTTTAGCTGATTAAAATAGTATGTATGAAAACAACTGATAATAATTGACTATAATGACCCGTAATGAGAGAAAAGAGAAAAGATCCAGGAACAGTCTTCAACATTCGTGGACATTGGTCTCTCCCTATGGACCAAAACCTATGTTAAAGCAAAGAAAGGTTTCTCACCCATCATCTGTACTTCTTAGCAAGTTTTCCCAACGTTTCGTCCTCAATCCTAAGGACTTCTTCAGGGAATGAATTCTCAGATCGCGCGTTGGAGATTTATAACCTATGGGTGTGGTTAGCCACACCCTAATCCTGATACTAACTCATAAACAATCTAAGGTCTGTTTGATGTAGAAGGGAGCAGGTCTAACGACCCTACTGAGGCTAACGACCCTAACTCATTAGCATGTTATAAATCTCCAACGTGCCTGGTCTGAGAATTCATTCCCTGAAGAAGTCCTTAGGTTGAGGACGAAACGTCGGGAAAACTTGCTAAGAAGTACAGATGATGGGTGAGAAACCTTCCTTTGCTTTGACTGATCCCTGTACGACTGAGGCCTTACACAAACAAAACCTATGTTGTTTTTTGATTCTCTGGTCTGTGTTGGCGATTTCAACGGTTTATGTTAAGTCCTCTGAAATGACTACTGTTGGGATTTAGGGCTATACAAGAATACATTGCGTTGAATTGAATCGAAAACATTAACATTCTGCTCTCATTTGGATTTTGGACGAGTATTGTCTCTCCCCAGTCACACGCTCTGGTCGCCTCGTTCTTTTGGCTTGGGCAGCAGGAGCGAGGCACTAGGCCCATCCTGTTAGGGAGTTTTCTGCCTCTGCGAATCTCTGCAGATAAAGAGTTCCCTCTAATCGATTATGCATCAGAGCTGACTTAAAGGGGATATATTATGCAAATCCTGGAGTTGTTCTTGGATAAATCCAGGCTAATATCAGAAACTTCTGGCACACAAATAATAATAATGATAATGCATTTGTGGTGTGTTTTAGACAGCGCTTTTATGGACTCTCAAAGACGCTTCACATTCGTCATTATTCATTCACTTCAAACTAATATTGAAGCCACAGCTGCCTTGAGGCTCACCGACAGAAGCAAGGCAACCAGGCTGTGTCATTGATCCCTCTGACCACCACCAACCATTCACACACACACCAATAGCTTCTGCTGTCCTGAGTGCTCTCATACTGGGGAATGTGAGAGTGCCCCTCAGGAGAAACCATAGACTGTAAATATTAACGGACTTAGTCACACCTATCTCCGCCGTTAAAACTAATGTGCCACGATTTTTGCCGTCTATGGGCAGTTTCAAAATGGCTCTGGGGGCTGGAAAATGTGAAACAACGCATTTGCGCATGCGTCAGCCGGCACAAGCCCCATTCATTTAAACAAGTGACTTCAAAAATTTCACAGCGACTAAACTAAAAAAACTATACTATACTATACTATGGTCCAAAAACTATACTCCCCTCCAAAACTCTGCAGCTCGCATCATCACCCGGACCCCCACAGCTCACCACATCACCCCCGTACTCCGACAACTCCACTGGCTTCTTGTTAAACATCGAATCAATTTCAAAATACTCCTCACCACTTTCAAAGCACTTCACAACCTGGCCCCTCCGTACTTATCTGACCTCCTCCACCCTGCCACTCCTGCCCGCACACTCCGCTCCTCCTCCACCCTCACACTCTCTGTCCCCCCAGCCAGACTCATCACCGTGGGACACAGAGCCTTCAGCCACTCTGCCCCCCAGCTCTGGAACTCTCTCCCCCCTGACCTCCGTACCATTGACTCTCTTCCGCTTCAAATCCAGACTCAAAACCCATCTGTTCAGACTGTCCTACCCCACCTAACACACACGCACCCACCATCCCATAATGCACTTGACTACTGTTTTATTCTGTTGCTCCTGTTTTTAATGTTTTTTATTATGTCGTGTACAGTGTCCTTGGGTGTCTAGAAAGGCGCTTTATAATAAAATGTATTATTATTATTATTATTATCAGCATTGACGCACATGTGGAACGCGGCTTTGGGCCAAGAGCGACTTTTGGACCATCCTGTAAAGCTGTTATCGAGAGGAAAGAAGATGCTATACATCGGCTCGGTGTGGTAAGCATGTCAGCGCACGTCATTTTGGACATTCTTGATCCAGGACCCGCCCCATTAGGAAAAACAGATTCCGACAGTTTGTCTTCTCCGTCCAGGGGGCAAAGCGCTGGAACTCTTCAAGCCCTCTGCGTAAACTGAACCATGACGTAATGTAAAATGTGTCTTTAATTGTGTTAAAAGCCCTCCTCGGGACGAACTTAGAAAATTAGCCTCTGCTATACAGTATATGCTGCAGTGTTTTACATGTTTATTCTGTACAATTGTCCCTATCAAATAAATAAACCAGAATCGGACCCATTCTGATGTGGGTGAAGTGTCTTGCCCTAGGACACAACAACAGTTTTGCACCCCACTATGGCACCTGGAGTCATAAAAAAAAGGGGGAAAAATTAACAGAACAAATAGGCTGTAGTCAAGTCTGAGGCTGTAGATCCAGGACTGAGACCGTAAGTATATAAATAATCTTTATTTATATAGCGCATTTTTACAGACCAAGGTCCTCCAAAGTGCTTTGCAATGTTCAGAGTTCAGGAATTTATTCGTCCCATAGCGGGGACATTTCAGCACTGAGTCCGTAGATCTAGGACTGAGGCTGTAGATCCAGGACTGAGGCTGTAGATCCAGGACTGAGGCTGTAGATCCAGGACTGAGGCTGTAGATCCAGGACTGAGGCTGTAGATCCAGGACTGAGGCTGTAGATCTAGGACTGAGGCTGTAGATCCAGGACTGGGGCTGTAGATCCAGGACTGAGGCTGTAGATCTAGGACTGAGGCTGTAGATCCAGGACTGAGGCTGTAGATCCAGGACTGAGGCTGTAGATCCAGGACTGAGGCTGTAGATCCAGGACTGAGGCAGTAGATCCAGGACTGAGGCTGTAGATCCAGGACTGAGGCTGTAGATCCAGGACTGTGTTTCTCACTGACATTTCCTCTTTGTGGGACGTATATTGGTTATTTTATCGTGGCTTTCCCTTCAATCTATCCTGTATTCCTGCATCCACACACACATCGAAGACCGGGGGAATAATAGGCTGCAGTCCGTACTCAGGGGGTCTGCTCTGTTTTCACGGTCGTCTGGCTGTTTGGCCCCACGTCGCATGGAAAATGTATGAGAAATGTGTGAGTCGTGAGAGTAAATGTGAGCTCAGGATGCCACATGTAAAACAGGAAAGAGGTTTTCAGCACAGTGTGAATTGTAAATAGTTTCTTATTGTCCTTTCCATATTAGAAAGGGATGCCAAGAATGGAAAATATGATAACGTCTTATTGTCAGCTATGAATGTTTTTGGGTTTCTGTTGCATTGTCTTTGTTAAGATAGGTTAAATCAGGTTTGCTCCAACTCGCTCTGGCTCCTGTTGAATCACATGATAAAAATAAACTCTTTAAGCTCAAGTCGTGCTGGTGAAAATGAGCTTCATGACTACTTATATTTGTACCTGATCTTAATCAAACAAATGCGTGGTGTTATTTTTGTGTTTCTGAATAGCATAGAGCCGAAACTAGCTAAATTTTTCCTAACACACTGTAACTCAATATTTATCTTTTTGATATTTTCATATATTTTTTCTCCAGGATCACAGAGAGCATTTCTTTTTTTTCGGCTTCATTGAGCTAACAGGTCAGCATTGTCCATCTACAGCAGGGGTGTCAAACTTATTTTGGTTGAGGGCCGAGGGTGGGTTCCATTTATTATCCTTTTTTATAATATGAAGGTATCTATATAAATGACTTGTTTCAGATTGGTTAGATTGGATATTCTTTTCTGATTATAATGAGTTCAGTTTCTGTGGACTGAACCAAAACTGGACCAAATATAAACGGTATGTAGGAAGATTTTCTACTTCCGGGTGGATCATCAAGACTATTGGTCCTCCCAACTGTCAAACATTCAGGAGAATTTTGTTCAAAAAGAAGAGAGGGCGGTTCTTTCCAAAGAAAAATGGCAAATCCTCCTTCATATCGTTAAGAAGAAATGTAATTGACTCGTAAAAAAACATACTTTAAAGGAATAGGCCACCGTTTTTACATACTGACATATGTTCTTACCGTAGACTAGTTGATGTGTACCTGTCTGGTCTTTGTCCGTGTGCTCTGTCATGCAAACAGAGCACAAACACAGCCTCTTCCACATACTGTATAGTTCCAAATCAGCTCCCGTTAGAAGCTCCCACACTACCAAGTATAGTAACACAGAAATGTAACATGTCGATTTTCTCAGCGGATAAAAAGGGGTACTATATTGTGAGCCGTAATAATACGAGGAGCACTACGTCCGCGCACTAACTCCTACAGACTTCTCTCCCGCTCATTTCCGCCAATAGAAGCAGCGTGAGCGATGTTACATTTCTGTAACACAGAAATGTAACATCAACATGTTACATTTCTGTGTTACTATACTTTGTAGTGTAACACGTCACGTAACTGTATTTAAATAGGGAACACGTGGAAGAGTTTGGGAGCTTCTAACGGGAGCTGATTTGGAACTATACAGTATGTGGAAGAGGCTGCGTTTGTGGATACTGTACATTTGTCAGTATGTAAAAACGGTGGCCTATTCCTTTAACAATACTAACTTCTAATTACATGTTGGTTTAACATTTCTCATGGAATTAAATGTTATGGTTGTTTTCTTAAGAAAATTAGTAATGGATAACATGCCATTGTCGCCTATTACCATCAATGCTGCTATTTGATATAATAATTTAAAATCATCTCAGGGGCCACTGGAAATGGTCTTGTGGGCCGGATCTAGTAGAACTGTGATCTACAGTCTATGGTTAGTTAGATTTTGATAAATTTAAATCTAGCAGTAGAGAATTTGAACCACATCCTCAGACATATTTCTGCACTACGCTGCAGATAGCGGGGGCTTACAAGATATAAGGGTACATTACCATTGTTATTCTGTGATATTCTTTCTGTTCGACCGTCAAGATTATTAATAGCTTCTACCACAAATGGCTGTCATCTGTCAGTCATCGTCACAGCGGAGTATGAAAAGCAATCTCCATCACTACGGACAATTACCGTGCGCGTAGCCATTAGCCGCACGCCAAAGCTAATACCCAGACGCCAGCATGAATACCAATGCTTTTACTTTCATCATAAAAGGACAAAAAAGCCAGCGCAAAAGTATGGACACCCTGCAGAGTTAATACCCAATGATTATGTTTAAAGAGTTCATAGTAATACGCTTTCAATTGGCTTCAAATAAATGCCAAACACAAAAGAATTGAGAGAGACCAAAGAAAGAGGCTGGAAAGAAAGACCAGAGAGATACCCGAGGGAAAGACCATAGAGAGACCGGAAAGACCGACCAGAGAGACCAGAGAGAGAGAAACCAGAAAGAGACCAGAGAGAGAGGCAAGAGAGAGAGAGAGATACCAGAGAGAAACCTAGGAAAGACCAGAGAGAGAGGCAAGAGATAGAGAGAAACCAGACAGAAAGAGACCAAAGACAGACTAGAGGGAGAGAGGAACAGTGACATGCCCTTCTTTCATCCCATCAAACTACATACATGTGCCATACAGTGCTTTTTCACAGATCCCTGAAGGTACAGAGCTGCTGTTCTCCAGGTATCGAGCGAGTCCATCATCATGTGTGTGACATCACTCATCAACACGGCTTCAGTAAACACCGGTACATTTAAGGCCTGTGGACACTCGGGCGTCACTGAGTGTTTTGGCGTTGGCTCAACCACACTTCACGGGTGGCAAGAAGACAGAGTGGCGCATACTTATGCATGGATTCGAGAGTACTTTTAAAAGACTCAGTGGGCGAATAGCACTGTACATAAGCACTTTAAGGCAAGAAGCTCAGAGGAGATATAAAGACAAGCTAAAAATAAGTATATGAGACCGAACTGAATTAATTCAAAGCCCATATGAGACCTGGAATGACGAGAGAAAACATTGGTCAGACTCACCTCTCTTTTCGCACCGATCTGCTTGTTCTGGGACTCGGAGACCTGTATTTTTACTTCATAGAAAACCCGGGACCCTTCACTTTAGAAGGGTCCCGCTTTTTCACTGCGGTAAAGTGGCCCGGCATTTCGCCACACAATAAAAGCGGGTTGTCCCTTTTTGCTGTTACTTACGGTAAAGGTGGAACAGTCTATGAGGAAGCCACAGGATGAGCAACCAAATCCCCCCGGCTTCCCGTTCTACGTTTACCGTAGGTAACAGCATAAAAGAGCAGTTTTTACAACAGCAAAACAGCAAAAAACGGCGGTTTTTTGCTGTTCTTTTCCGAAATAATTTGAAAAAAAACTTTATCTGTCCCTAGCAGACCGTACAACCGCACACACAACAAGAATTTGATTTAGTAGAACCTCTCTCCAAACATCTAAAACTAGCTAAATCTCTAGCATCCAGGTAGCTTTCAATGAGTGCCACACGGCCACGTGACCGGCACGGAAAAACTATAAACAACGACGTCACTCCAAGATCCTCCTACAGTATATAACAGCAGTATCTGTTCACGGAGGTGCGCCATAAGTTTATTTAATTATTAAACGGTACTACCGCATTGGCAAACACGCTAACGCTAGCTGCGCTAGTTTGGTCCTGTTTTGGCTGTATTTTGTATTTTTTTGTTATTTCAGTCTACTCGCTAGACCGCTAATGTTCCCGTGACCACTTTGCGGCTCTCTGACCCGAGCAGTGATGGGAATAACGGCGTCACTAGTAACGGCGTTACTAACGCTGTTACTTTTTTCAGTAACGAGTAATCTAACTAATTACTTTGACTGTAACTATAACGGCGTTATCATTTCCGACATCCCGTTACTGCGCGTTACTCAAGACGCATAATGAACTTCTCTTTTTACTTCATGATAGGACTCGTGCGCGTGTTGTCATGAGAGAAGGGAGGATGAGAAAACCTCTCAGCAATTATTGGCTGATGTAAAACATATTTCCTTTACAATCTACATGTCTACAGTTGAGAGGATTGCTCATAAATTGTGTTTTTGAAACAAATATGGGTCTTAATCGCGCTCAACCACGGCTTGTATCACCGTGAGGTCAGCCACAGAGGAGCACATGTGAGCGCAGAAGTCGGCTGCATACAATTCCATCGATAAGCTCCTTTCTCCTCCTGGTTTATCTGCTACGGGCAGCAACAGGTTTGGCTAACATACATATAACACATTTTAAGATAATTTAAAATGCACTTAGGGTAATTTTTCAATGACTATAGGAATGATAAGAAAGAGAGGTGAAGTGTAAGACGGTTGATTTTAGAAATTGGATGCACCCGGCTGCAGCAAAACAGAGGAGTTTATGGAGGACACACACGTTTTGTTTTGCTTTTTAAAACTAATTGGACTCATTTCCAAATGGAGGATTACATATCTACGTTTAAACTATTATTTGGACTTAAACACGGAACTGGTCTGTACCGAAGTGGCCTGTGCAGGTAATTTATAAGGTAAGACCCATAACTCATAGTTTTGCGTTTTGTATGAACAAACAATGCGGACATGAAACATATTTTGCTGTAGCCAAACAAATTGTCTACTTGATTTATATGATATATATATGTTCATCTGATTGGGCTGAAGTCAGTGCTTCACCGGTGTTTCCACATTCACAGTGGAGCGTGTTTGTGTTTAGTGCTTACACAGAGAGAGATGAAGAGTGAACAGGACTTCAGCAGCAAAACAGCCTTTTCTAGATGGAAATATCGGCACTATTTAAACTCACTGAGGTTAAAGGTAAAAATGCGCACGTCGAGTGCACATTATGTTCCAGAACAAAACGAAAAAGTAACGCAATAATTACTTTTGCTGGTAACTAGTTACTTTTATAGTGGAGTAACTGCGTTAGTAACTCAGTTACTTTTTGGGAGAAGTAACTAGTAACTATAACTAATTACTTTTTCAAAGTAACACAGGACCCGAGAGAGAGAGGCCGAGAGAGAGAGGCCGAGAGAGAGACGGAGATAACAAACAAGCATGCAAATGGAATTTATTGCGGCCATAAAAATTATCGAGCTAATTTTAATTATCATGCGATTAATGATTTACTGAATATTGCGACAGGCCTTTTTTAGGCGTAAGTTTATGTGACAGTACTATAGACTTTTTGTTTCATAAATGATTTCAACCTTGATGCTGTGAATAAAGTCGACTCTGTACAAGTGCAGATTCAAACAAAGACAAACACAAGAACTGTGCCTGCTTGGGTCCGGTCTATTCCGGTCAGAGTGAACGCTCCTCCCAAAGTGATGTCCTCATACATCAGCGGAGATGGACTGTGGAGCCGATCAAATACATGGATTTGTGTGGGTCAGCAAAAAGTCAGACTGGTCAGGAATATACTTAGTGTGTGTGTGTGTGTATGTGTGTGTACAGCAGTATGTGTGTGTATGTGTGTGTGTGTCTCTGTGTGTGTCTCTGTGTGTGTGTGTTTGTGTGCGTAGGCATAAGCCGCCTACGGCCCAGTGAAGCAGGACTTATTAAAGCTGTTGCGAAGTAAAGTAATTGCAGAGTTTTTAAAGAACAGTAATGTGTGTGTTTAGAGAGCGGTGAAAACACTATAATAATAATATAATGTGGAAGGCTTTATAATGTGACTGTTCTGCAGAAAACTGTGATTGTTTCAGGTTACTTTAATCAATAAATCCTGCGTTCCAGACCTACTGCTCCACAACCCCCTCTCTCACCTCAGATGATTGTGTTTTTGTGTTATCTGCGTATTTGTGACACGCTACATCAGCAATGGTGATTAATATGTTTATTTATAAGGGTTTTTGTCCACTTTGCTATTCACCTGCTGTCCCATTGTCTGTCTCATGGCCTGATGATGGGCTGCAGCCCCCTACTCGACCGGGAACCTCTTCAGACCTGTTGCGCGAGTCCTGGATCTACAGCCTCAGTCCAGGATCTACAGCCTCAGTCCTGGATCCACAGCCTCAGTCCTGGAACTACAGTCTCAGTCCTGGATCCACAGCCTCAGTCCTAGATCTACAGCCTCAGTCCTGGATCTTCAGCCTCAGTCCTGGATCTACAGCCTCAGTCCTGGGTCTACAGCCTCAGTCCTAGATCTACAGCCTCAGTCCTGGATCTACAGCCACAGTCCTGGATCTACAGCCTCAGTCCTGGATCTACAGCCGCAGTCCTGGATCTACAGCCTCAGTCCTGGATCTACAGCCTCAGTCCTGGATCTACAGCCGCAGTCCTGGATCTACAGCCTCAGTCCTGGATCTACAGCCTCAGTCCTGGATCCACAGCCTCAGTCCTTGGATTTACAGCCTCAGTCCTGGATCTACAGCCTCAGTCCTGGATCCACAGCCTCAGTCCTGGATCTACAGCCTCAGTCCTGGATCTACAGCCTCAGTCCTGGATCCACAGCCTCAGTCCTGGATCTACAGCCTCAGTCCTGGATCTACAGCCTCAGTCCTGGATCTACAGCCTCAGTCCTGGATCCACAGCCTGTCCATTCGTAGGAGCAGATCCCTCTGTATGAAATTATTTGACTCTGCTCCCTCGCTCACCCTGCTCCCTCCATCGCCCCGCTCCCTCCTCCCAGATAAAACAGTCTCTTCCCAGACACACTTGCGGACCTGATTTGCTGCTCAAATGTTATTGGCTGTAGTCCTTATGGTGATGTCCCCCGGGTCTCCACACACGCCACTTCGCCGCGTTCGGGATGAGAGCGAGACGGCCAGCCCTCTCCCACATGAATCATTATTTTGCCCTGCGCCGGAGGGACAGAAATCCAATATTAAAAAGTGCAAATTTAAATGACTTTGTTGGCCCCCGAAGGCTAAGAGGCTAAGTGTGTAATCTAATATGTTGTAGATACTGTCCCGGGAAAGCTCAGGATATTAGCATAGGGACGTATACTGGCGGGACAGGCGGGTTTTTGATCCTCATTTACGTGGACATGACGCCTGAAGGGAAATACAGGGGAATCTTTGTCACAGTCCATCAAGTCGTTATGCAAACACCACTCATTTGTGAGATGATGATAAAGCGGAGGACTATGGAAGCCTCTTTAATCCTGGATCTACAGCCTCAGTTGCGGTTCAGTCCTGGATCTACAGCCTCAGTCCTGGATCTACAGCCTCAGTCCTGGATCTACAGCCTCAGTCCTGGATCTACAGCCTCAGTCCTAGATCTACAGCCTGTCAGTCTGTGGGGGCGGATACCACTCTCAATGTGTGCTTCCTCAAGGTTTCTCACAGAGTTTTTGAGTGGTTCCTTGCCGATCACGAGGGTCTACGGACAGTGATGACCTCAAAGTCCATGCAGGAGGCCAGTCCTTGTGCTCCTCAGAGTCTGAGTTGGTTCATATGGCGCCACTCTCTAGCAAAATCCGAATTCAGGGACAGGAGAGACCTGATTGGTCAGTTTTTCTGGCTCATATCTGAATTTACAAAGACAATATCACAATACAAACACCGGGATCATAGAGAGCGCTAAGCCACGCATATTTTGGGGTCAAAAATGGTGTGACCCAATCGGTTACTGAGATACAGAAGTTTACTTTTCCATGTAAGTCAATAGTAGTCAGAGCGAGTTGGAGCAAAACGTCGTCTATGAGCACTTCCCAATTGGGTTTCATTGAACTAGTGGGTTAGCATTGTCCATCTGCACACAGTCTATGGTGCCAAACTTGCAGATCACTTCAACATTGTATTTGCCTGATCCTTTTCACACACAAAAAAACCAAAAGGCTTTTCCTACTGCAGCCGTGCTTTTGAAAACGTGTTGAAATCACTTGGGGAAAGAAATCCTTTTGAAGCACCCAGAACCCTAGAGAATCACATTATAATGGACGACAGAAGGCAAGTACAAACCAAGCACCGGGGGCCAATGCGGCACTCACTCTGTCACTTAGTAGTGTTTTAGATCATAAACACAACTTCACAGTGTCATTAACTCAATTTGTAAACATGAAAATAACGGTCTCTCCTTTAGTTTGCATCCGAGCTATAATGAATAAACTGGAGGATCGGGAAATAATCAGCCTCCATCATAGAATACTCTCTTTCTACATACAATTATTTAAACTTTTTATTTCAATACAGTGATTCTTGGCTTCTCTCTGGTTTCTCTCTGGCCTCCCTCTGGTCTCTCTCTCTAACTATTGTTAACTTTGTAAACATGAAAATAACAATCTCTCACTCAGTTTTTACCCCAGTGGTAATGATTAAATGTTAGGATAAGAAAATATTCAGCCTCCACCACAGAATGCCCTCTCTATATAATTTCCAATTTTAAAAAACACATACACATAATACAAACAGTCACACCAGCCACATTTCTTTTCGCGTCTGGCTCCACACACGCTGCGTTACTTCCCGGCATCCGTGAGATTTGTGGCAAATATTGTCCGTGAAGGATGGTCTGCTTCATGGACAGTGAGCGCAGTGAAAAATGGGTTTAGAAATACGGGAAGAATTGGAAGACGTATGACACAAGCTTAAATTATTAGGAGTTATAGCCACATATTTTATCTTCACTACATTTGTGCATAAATATTTGAGGTGACACAATGGAGCGGATGTATTGCCGGAGATGGGGTTTTCTGGCGTTTTGAAAAATAGTGAATGAAACTCAGTAGAGCACAGAGTATATGTGAAAATAGGGTGCGAATTATGAACAAAATAATAAAATCAAATGGAAAGTATTTTATGGACGTTAACCATTGCACAATGTGGCAATGTTTGTATGATTATTAAAGAAAACATGAGGCATTACTGGTGTCAATGTTACTTTTATTTTGAAAGGACAAATGTACGTTAATTTCCGATAATATGTCACTGATGGGAGGACGCGGGCAGCTGCACGATCAGCAGCTTGCGGCACAGTCGGTGACGGTCTGTTCAAATGTGTTTTGTGGATTGTTTTATACTTACCTGCTACTCCTCGTCTATTTAGATAAGAATGTGTCCTTTCCCTGCCTTCACTGCCCGCTCGTGTTGTCTCTCTCTGGTCTCACTCTCTGGTCTCACTCACTGGTCTCACTCTCTGGTCTCACTCACTGGTCTCACTCTCTGGTCTCACTCACTGGTCTCACTCTCTGGTCTCACTCACTGGTCTCACTCTCTGGTCTCACTCACTGGTCTCACTCTCTGGTCTCACTCTCTGGTCCAGGGGTTAAAGCAAAAAAAAAAAATTTGACTGAAAATGTTTGCATGGAAATTTATCACATGTAAATCACAGTAATATGCAAGACCAAGTTATATTTTGTATTACAATATATTATTGTATAATAGATTGTATATTGCAGCCATTCCCAAACTCAGTAACACCAAGGCCCCCTTAAAAATCTGACGGGTCTGCGTGGCCCCCCAAAATAATAACCAAGAAGACAACATTAAGAATAGGCTCTTCTGGTTATTTTATTTTGGGGAAAGAGCCTCTGCTACAAACATTGTAATACAAAAATGATTACAGTGGATTATTCAAGTCAAATAATTAACACAAATATTTTAATATTACAAACAAAACATTATAAATTTAACATTAAATAATTATATTATTTTTTTATTTTTTTTATGACCTCCTGCGGCCCCCCTGCAGTACCCACTTTGGGAGACACTGGTATATTGAATACAGCTCAAATGAATTCTTCAAAGATATACAGTGTATTTTGATATGAAATATAAGTGGATCAAGCAACGAGTCAACTTTTTGACAGAATATTAGTGAGAGTAGCTTTACTTGAGGCGATATGGAGCGTCAACACTTTGGCTCTGTCCTTGTCAAAATATTGCAAAAGGACGATACAATTCTGTCCACATTTGTTTGTGGACACGTCAATATTTACGAAAAAGGTTTCCCTATCAAGTTTGAGTGCACAGTGCACTTCGATCAACTGCAAATGATTTAAATAAATCTACCAGCGGTAGTGATATTCTGAACGATATTTTCTGCGATAAAGCCACAGACACGGTCCGCCAGAGCAAGCCTAGTGTTAGTTGTTGCTGATGCACCAGGTAAAGATGAAGTGTGGGAAAGTGCACAAACAGCTGCCTTGTGCGCAGTTTTGAGCTGGTGGCGAATCAAAACTTTTTTTTCTCATTACTCCCATATATGCAATTTTTTATGGCAAAGTACGCACAAGCACCGGCCACTTTCATCTTTTCGCACCATGACCTGTTGATTGGCTCTTTTACATCACGCTGAGTTTTGCAAGAAGATTGCAAACAAGACAATATCAAAAGCTCACCAAGACATGTTTGTCCCCATTCCCAGTTGCAGCAAAGTCCGTTTTGTACATTCCGTTAAGTAAATAGCATTGCGTTTGGTAAACGTGAATTACCTTTAGTCTATTACGCGCCCAGCTTACCAGTCCGCGGATCTGCTGCTGTTATTGCTCCGTTCGAGATTCAATTTTCCTCCTCTTCTCCTTTTCAAAAGCTCCGTGCAGTTTCCAGAAACTTTCACCTCCGTGTTACCAATGCTAACTTCATCGCGTCTTCATTTGCGCGTGAGCTCAGCTACGTCCCATTGCCTTGATTCATTTGCGGAGCGCTCATGTGGCCACGGCACGTTCAAGGCCCACTCGTTTATTATATTACTTATTATTTCTATATACATATAAATACAATTATATTCAAATCGATATATATATATATATATATATATATATATATATATATATATATATATATATATATATAAACAGATTCACACGTATACAGTATGTATTACTATATATTATTTTTATAATCAATCATTTCATTGTGTGTATTATTATCATTATATATATATATATATTTTTTTTTCCAGACCAATTTCATTTGACGGAAATCCGTCACCTAGACGGAACTCTTTAATCCCTGCTCTGGTCTCACTCTCTGGTCTCACTCACTGGTCTCACTCTCTGGTCTCACTCTCTGGTCTCAGTCTCTGGTCTCACTCACTGGTCTCACTCTCTGGTCTCACTCACTGGTCTCACTCTCTGGTCTCACTCTCTGGTCTCACTCTCTGGTCTCACTCACTGGTCTCTCACTGGTCTCGGGCCTTGCTCTGGTCTCTCTCTCTTGTCTCTGGCCACTCTCTACTCTCTCTCTGGTCACTCTCTCAGGTCTCTGGTCACTCTCTAGTCTCCCTCTGATCCCTCTCCGGCCTCTTCTTTTGGGGTTCTCTATGCAGACCTTAACACATTCACTGAGATATCTAAGACCAGTATTTCCTCTGCCTCTGGAAACTTGGATCTTGCTTTATATGTGTCCTTTCATTAATGACAGAATCCTCTCGGTGTCTGCAGGAGAGGATACAGACGCGCACCTGCAGACCGCTGTGCCAGGCCATGCTCTGGACGGGTTCGGAGCAGTGCATGATGGATGTTTGGGGATAATCGGCTGTTGTCTGATCGGCTTGTTGTGAGCATGCTCAGAAGGTTGTGACCTATGCTTTGTAATTCATGAAACCGTCAACTCTAAGCACCGACCGGCTTCTCAAGGGCACCCGAGTTACAAAAGCACACGTCATCCATCCACAGTATGTGTAGTACACGCAGTACCAGTCAATTCACATGTATCTGGTGAGAATATCTTGAGAATATTTATTTTTGAACTTAAAGCATGCATTTAGAAAGTGGAAAAAATATCAGTTACTTTTCAAATTGCAATGACAGAGCTTTCATTCACTCCTATAACTTATGAAATGTATGAACTTATGAAACAAAAATATTTATATAAAAAAATAAAGCAGGCTTGGAGATTCTTATACTGTGTTTTTCTCCAGTCTCCAGGTTAGACTACTGTAACGGCCTGCTCACTGGTCTCTCTAAACCAGGGGTGTCAAACTTATTTTGATTTAGGGCCGAATAAAAAAAGAAAGGGCTGGTCAGGGGCCGAAATAATAAGAGGGGTTTCATTTATGAAATTTTTTTGGAATATTAAAGTATCTATATAAATGACTTGTTTCACATTAGTTAGATTGGACATTCTTTTCTGATTAGAATTAGTTCAGTTACTTTGGACTGAACCAGAACTGGACCAAATATTGAAGGTACTGTATATAGAAAGATTTTATACTTTTGGGTGGATCATCAAGATTATGGCTCCTCCCAGTGGTCATTCTGGTGGTTTGTGATCCTCAAATACGGTTTTGTTCAAAAAGTGGAGAGGGCGGTTCTTTCCCAAGATAATTGGGAAATCCTTTATTTCTTATGGAAGTAAATGTTATGGTTGTTTTCTTAGTAATGGATAAGATGCCATTTATGCTGCCATTTAATATATTTATTATTTCAAATCATCACAAGGGCCACTGGAAATGGTCTCGCGGGCCGGATCTGGCCCCCGGGCCTTGACTTTGACACCTGTGCTCTAAACGAACTGTGTATGGCACATTTAGAACTTGCCTTCCTGGTTGGGCAAAATTAATTGAAATCCTTGTAATTGCCCAAACTATTTTTCTCTAGCAAATGTTACTGGTTACTCACCTTAAATCACGGAAAGGAAATAGAAAACAATGGAAAGAATAATTCAGAGTCATCTTTATAAGTGATTTGTATTAATGCATTTTCCAAGTATCTGTCTTATTTGAAATGTTCTCATATTTTTCTAATTTCTGACTAAGCGGCGCGCAGCGAGGTAGGAGCCGGCTGAACCTCACTTTCTCTGTTCATCATTGTTATACTGTTAAAACATTTAAAACCCATCCATTCATTTTCTTTGTGGTGCAGCAGTCTAAGCAGAAATGCACAGACTTCCCTCTCCACACACACTTTCTCCATCTCATCCGGGGGAATCCTGTGGCATTCCCAGGCCAGCGGAGAGACAGAGTCCCTCCAGCATGTCCCGGGTCTTCCCTGGTCTCCTCCCAGTGGGACAATCCCAGTACACTTCCACAGAGAGTCGTCCGGAGGATACTCGTATCCGTGATCTGATTCAAATACAGTGCATCCAAAACAGTTGTGGATGTTGTTGTGGACGTGATTCAGAATTTGACCAGAAGAGAAGACAAAGATATTCAAATAAAAAATATTAAATTCTCTTTACAATTAAATACTGATACAAAACTCTCTGAGCTCCTTTTTCCCTAACTATCCCTATGAGCCGAGCAAAATAAACTGTCCCTCCAGGCCTGAAAATATAATGAGAGGACTCCCAGAAACTCTGCAAAGTCCTCTCTCTTTCCCTGGCTCAGACTGACTAACTATATCGTACAAAACAGATTTGTGAAAATGTGTAGAAGAAGAAGAAGGGCCTCCAAATATTTAATCCTTTCACAAGTGATTGTGTTTCGACGTGTGCTGTATTTAAAATCTACAACAATGTATACTACATACATATACTAATGTATCCACATTGTGTCCGCAATAAAGCTTTCTATATTTTAACAACGATGATGCACAGATGTCCAGATCAGAGCTGGACAAAGTGTGGTCCTGGGGCCACAGGCGGCCCTATTCACATTCACATGTGGCCCTGGAACCTTTTCATAAAATTCTTATAATCTCCCCCATTTAAATGGGAATAAATTCTCAAAGAAAGTTTGCAACGTTTTGCACTACGATGACATGTTATACCTCACAATAATTCATCAAATACATTCATCTGTCCACAATACTGAGCCTCTGCTTTTGTCCAACTTTCGTACAGTCCACTACAGAAAGGAAATATACTGTAGAGACATCTAAAAATAGAAGGTTAACACAAACACAATGATGCCATTGGACACCTTCAGGTTTCTCCCTCCTTCTCTTCTCTGAAGTGGCTTTCACTCCAATATGTTCCTAATAAAATAAAATAGTGACCACATGAAAACAAGTCTGGCCCTCCACTATAAACAATATAACAATACCCCATTGTGGCCCCTGGAGAAAATGGCTGCCGGCCCCTGATCCGGAGAGTCTGTTGGGCCCAGATCCCTCCCTCTGAGACCTTTCTGACGGTTGGTTTGAGCCATGTAGGAACCAGAGCTCCTGTTCCCCCTCTCCAACCCGTAAAAATCAGGCCGCGTGTGCCAGGCCGCGCCTGTGCACAAATATACATGTTAATTAAGCACTTATGAATCATGTAGACCTTACGGGACGCAGATAAAAGCCGGGGGCTTGCGTGCTGCCGTGTTCGCTCACAGTGCCCCTCCTCGTGCTACTTTGTCTACGATCCACTGGGATCTACCACCGCGCCTTTTCAACGTTTGTGTTTTGAGTCCTGGGTTTAAAAATTCAGCGTGCGTTTATGTCTGTGCGATGGGTGAGGGAGGCTGGCTGTGTGAGGATTTGGTGGAACTTTTCAGCCATCTGCTCGCATTGATGGATATTTGGCTTGGTAAGAGTCCTCACTTCTAGTATGAAGACTAGGGCATATTTTATGATTCAAAAATACACAATTGGCATATAATAAGCTACTGTCACTTGCATAAAATCGAATGTAATCTCAATATTCTGCTTTCAGACTGTTCAGTACTCATCAGTACTTGTCCGAGTTGAATTCTAGATCCATGCATCTAAAATTAACATTTTGGTAACGTAAATGTCACGTAACCAGTCACTTTTGTCATGGTTTAGATTTATTTCCTGTTTTTATTTTGTAGTTTGTTAAATCCCTGTGTCTTCTTGGGTTGCTCTTCCTGTGTCTCACCTGTGTGTCGTTAGTCTTGTATTTAGCCCTGTGTGTTCCTTCACTCCCTGTTCCATTATTGTCTTTCCTAGTCTGTTTTAGTTCTGTCGTCTTTCCCTGTGGTTTTGGATTTGTTTTATCTTTTTATTAAACCATTATTTTTTGCAGTTTTGCATTTTGGGCCTCGTTTGTCTTTCACCCACATGACAACTTTAGCCCAAAGTCTCATGATGCTAACATGTACAGTACTATCACATGCTGCTAAATAGTTTTAATCCATGAATGTCACTTAAGATTTATCTTGTGAAGCTTCTGTTTCTGTGCAAAGAAACAACAAAATACAATAGGAAAAAATAAACAGAATTAATGATAAATAGAATATGAAAAAATATTGTAATCATCATAGTAATTATTGCTAAAGAAAATACATCTAATTAAATAAATGTACTATAATAATTGTTATTTAAATAAACATTTGCCAGCCACTTCCTCCCCCAACATACTACTGAGCAGTAAATAAAATATCTTCACACAGTAATAATTCAGCATTTACATCGTTCCAAATTACTACTCTCTCGTCTCGTCATCAGCCTGGGAGATGTTAAAAACAACTCCAGGTCTGTTTTTAATGTGGGAATCACGCTGAAACATGTTAAAACGAACAAAAAGGCCAATTTGACATCATCACATAAATGTTGCATATTCAACCAGAGATCTCGGGAGCGGCCTGTGGTTCTCCTTCCGTTTATTTTGGAGTCTTCATTTCATGTTTATACAGAGCGTTGAGTCTTGCTCTAAGCAGTGGTGCCTGGAGCTATTCGCAGTCCCTGGGTGGAAGGAGTGGAAGAGTAGGGCTATAAAAAGACCGGTCCATGCAGAAGAAGCTGCCAGCTCAGCGAAACGGTCTCCCCGAGGAATAAAACCAAGGTCCTTCCTCAGTCTGAGATATGGGCTCCATGCATTATTCAAATGAGACTGTTTTATGAACATCCTGCAGCCGTCGCACAATGGTGGCGATGTTCCGGAATGTCCCATGATGTACTCAGGCCCTGACCACACCGAGTCAGATACAGGGTCGCAACAATACTTTATCAAACTGGTGTTTCATCCACCCGAAGACAGCATTTTGGGGACCTGAAAACACACATTTTGAAAACCAGGTTCTAGACTGGAAAGATCAGAAAGAGACAAGAGAGGGACCTGAGAGAGGCGAGAGTAGACGTGAGAGAGAGAGCAGAGAGAGGCCAGTGATCAACAGATTTTAGGAAATGCAACAATAACAAACACACATGAGTCATTGATCCAGAGGAAATGGGATGACCAGAACTCAGGCTTTAGATCCAGGTTTGAGGCTTTAGATCCAGGTTTGAGGTTTTAGATCCAGGTTTGAGGCTGTAGATCCAGGATTGAGGCTGTAGATCCAGGACTGAAGCTCCCAGACCAGAAGGTGGAGTGCAGTCATACATTGTAAATATTAACGGACGTAATCATGCCTACCTCTGTCATTGAAACTAATGTGCCACCACTTTTACCTTCTGTAGGCTTTTTTAAAATGGCCGTGGAGCAGGAAAATGGGAATCTGGAGTTGGGACAAGAGCCGACTCTTGGACCATCCTGTAAAGCCGTTTTTGAGACAAAAGAAGGCGGCATACAAAAGCATTAGGTAATTCTCTTTCTGGGTACACCCCCACCGGCTAGGAGTGAGATTCCAAGCATGTCAGCGTGTGTGCTCATGGACCTTTTTGAGCCGGGACCTGCCCCCACTGGGTGCAGCTTATGAGTTTGGGCCATAAGAGACCAGTTCACATCAGTAGCGGCGCCAGGTTTGCAATTTTGGGTAGGCCTGCAGATTAGTAAGTAGGCCAAATTCGCACGCAAACTACAAGGGGTAGCTGGAATTGGGGTTTCAAAGAATATGGTTCTAACGCACGCACGCACACACACGCACCCAATCACACACATACACACAAGCTCATTTATGAAACTTGCGTAGAAAAATGTGTACATTTGGGGTGTATATTCCATTTACGCAAAATCCAACGTCGGATTTATGAATGTGTGAGATCAGCCCAGATCTGAGCGTATACGCAGCTGCGGGTGTTGATAAATCGGCTGAATACGAACGTATTTATGAAAGTCACGCCTAGAATTATGCAGCAATGGTCGCGACAGGTCAGCACGGAAGTCCAAAAAGACTGTTGGAAGCCTCAAAAGGCACGTTTGTTTGTTATGTTTATGTAAAAATAAATATACGCTATATATTCAGCTGCGTTTTTCACAAATTTGCAAAAATAGTTTTGATACATTAGAAAAATCTCTCTTGAATTGTAGAAGTGAATAAATATAGATTGATTGAATGAATGAATTCATATTTATTATGCAGTGGTGGCTCTCATGAATGAAGCGTCTGCAGTGTCTTGGACGCAGCCTGGCTCGGGGTAGAAGTGCGCAGTGAAGCACTGTACACTTCAGAGAGTGTTTGCGGTCCAGATTTCACAAAGAAACTGAAGCCAAAACTTCTGCACATTTGAGGAGTTATGTGGCGCGATATCTCACGGCACTCGCTGCGCACTCTGGACAGGGCAGTGAGACATTTGGAGTGAGCAATACCATCGGTGCGTTATTGGGGTGTGTGTCTGTGTGAGGCTTACACAAATCTAATGAAATAACACATTGCTTTACCAGATGTGAGGAATACAAATAGCCATGCGTAATTACGCAGTGCAGAGCCTGTCACAGCAATAGCTGGGTCACACATCCCTGTTGCGTAAAGTGTATTTATATAGAGCCTTTCACTGTCCAGGATCACAAACCGCTTCACATTTAAAAAACATACAGATCAAAATAATACACACACAAGTCAGATTTAATAGAGGGTCCTGATCATGAGCTGTGATTTATTCGAAGTTTGCATTTTTCCATTAGACTTTTTCCGATGCGCAAATTCAACTTTTGAAACATGATGCTCAATGAAAACACAGCTTATAATTTTGCCAGAGGGAATATGTTTATTGTTGTCCAAATCCTGAATTTCATGCGTGTTTTGGCGTGTTGAGCCCAAGGTTGAGATCAGCGTATACGTTTACTCCACCTCCAGACCTGCCGTATATTTTTTTGCGTATTGTACGCTCACGTCCAGATAGATAAATGCGGAAAAGTGATTCTACCCTGATTTACACCCTGATTTGTCCGTACGCAAGTTTCATACATGAGGCCCTGTGTCTCACACACACAGGCCTGGGGTTTACCTCATCAGTGCGAGGTGAACCTGGCCTGACTGCGCTCTCCTCCTCTGGGACCTACGGCCCCGGGCCTCTGGCTCTTCTACCTCACGAAGTTCACGCTGAACTTTCTTAAAACTAAAATGACTAAAAAGGCTGCTCTGTTGTGAATGTTTTGAGAGCGTTGTCAATCTTTAAGACGAGGAATGGCTGCTTGTTCTCGGGAACGAGCTTCGCGCTGTGTGATATGATCATGCAGATTATTGGACAAAATTATTCAGCCAATAAACCGGACTATTTGAAGCAACGTGAACGCTCAGGGGGTTACATTTTCTTAAAACATTAGAACGCAACATTTAGGCAATAATGTGTGTATAAAAATAACAATTTAAATTATGACTTTTAATAAAAAGGCTAATGACTTGAGAGGCGAAGAACAAATTTGAGTAGGCCAAGAAAAAAACTGGTAGGCACCGGCCTACCCGGGCCTATCCCTGGCGCCGCGGCTGGTTCACAGGTGCAGGTCAAAAAGTCCCAGGTTCAGAGGTCATTACGCCATTAAACAGACGATACAATAGCATATCTGAGGGCCAAAAATGACCCAAAAATGCATCATATTTGTCCATTTACTTGTATTTTTGGAATGTATGTTTACTTCCATGGTGTCTGTGACCAAAGGCCTGCTGAGTTAGCCCGTGCTCTATTCCGCTCCTGCTTTTCATCTGGAGCCGGCCGGACGCAGCAGGTACAAAGCACAGAATGTTTACAGCGGCGAGAGTTTGCACGGTGCACACTGGCAGAGATTACAACGCTTCTCCGCATCTTTGTGGCCAATGCTGAAATAATGAGTGAGATCTGAGCAAAGGAAAAAAGGAAAAAAAAAGCTGTGCAGAACTTAGAAGGCAACGTGGAGGTGGGATGAGAGGAGCGTGGCGAGCGAAGCAATTTCAGATGGATGCAGTAGAGGAGTCTGGGCGTCCCTTGGCCCGTTGCTAGGCTAGTTTGAGCAAAAAGTGGAGGGGGGATTGGTGCTTTCAGACCGGATCATGCGTCGCGTCGGGTTTCAATGCAAAGTCTAAGGTGGCGCGCGTTCGACCGTCACAACGCACGGACCTCTCTTGTGTACAGATCTTCTCCAATAATGCAGCTCCGGCTCGCGCCAGGACGTTCTGGTGTGAAGTCCCCTGCGTCTGAAAACTTGAGAATGCGCGTCTGGTGAGCGGGGCTTCAGCGTTTCAGAGTTGGCGGTCTGAAAGCCCCATAACACTATGATGATGTCACACACAGTCCACTGCTAATATACAGTCTATGGTCAATACAAAGAACAAATTTCCCTACGGGGATAATAAGTTATAACTTAACTAAATGTGAAAATAAAAAAAAGATGTGAATAGATTTTGTTGAAGACGGCACAAGTCCACATTGTCCAATTCCACAGTTTGCAAACACAAAAAAACACCTTTTAGAAGTTTCCTGTGTATTTGTCCAATTGGGAGTTGCTTAATCCCTCCACACCGGTAGAACAGACGTTGGTGAGGAGACCGGTAAATGCTGCCATCTGGCCGGGCTTACACTTCTGCAGAAAAGCCTCGAAACTTTACAGCAAACAAGTAAATCTGTCAGAACGCCGTCCCTCATCTAAAGTAAACGTGGTCGGAATTGTGCTCAAATAAATCAGGTTGAAATTACATGTGTTTGAAATGCCCGGATCTATGAAATCAAAATCCTCTGTTAAGAAATGACAAGTTCTATCTAAAATAAACAATAAATAATCTGTTCTATGGTACGTAGAGGATGTGACCATAAGGAGCAAGACTTTTAAGAATCAAGAAAACCCCTTTATAAGAGTTGTAGGCATTTGTCTTCTCAGTGATGGGAGCACATGCCAGACCTGTTGTACATGTGTGTAGTGGTAGGGAAACGGAAGCACCTGGAAGAAATAGGAGCACCTGGAGGAAACCTACGCAGAACTTATCTAATGAACTCTTCGCTAACATGGATTGATTGACTTTTATCCAAACATTTTTGAACGTTTTACATCCCAAAACATTTTCCCAATAATTGCCAACTTCAGCTGAGTCAATGCCAAAAGAACAAATCCATCCCATCAAGCTGAGATCTACAATAATTGGGCGACACAGTAGCACTTTTCAGCAAGAAGGTCCTGGGTTCGTTTGCCTTTTGGAACAGGGCAATTCTGCATGTTCTCCCTTTGTCTGCGTAGGTTTCCCCTATACCACTAAAGACATGTACAATAGGCATAAATGTAATGAATGAGTGAGTGAATGCATGGTGTTGGTTGGGGCCCTTTGGGTGACTTTGGTCTGCAAAAATGCGTGGTAAAAAAAAAGATGACTTACGTATTACAATGATTAGTGTATTATTCTAAATATATATACTTACATTCCCAGTAACCAGGGAACGTGAGGAAACATACATGTCACTATGACAACACGCCCGAGACCAAGGACCAAGACTGTGAAGTGAGAAAACACCATGTCACTATGGCAACATTTGGGCTGGATTCATATTTCCAGAAAAAGACAAAAAGAAAGATCAAAGCTTGTGCCGTCACTGACAGAGCAGCCGTCCTGTGGACCCTCCACCCGCTGCAGGATCAGCGAGGGGCCGGGGCTCTGAGGGGGCAGCTCTGATTGCCACCCCCTGACCCAGAAATGGAATAAGGGGAGGAAAATGGAACAAATTATGGATGGACGTTTGCCAATACAGACATGATGTATGAACGATCTACAGTATGTATTTGAAATGAATGACCTTTATTACAGTAATGTGTAAGGTTTATGTTCAAATTAAATAAAAGAGTGAATAGAATTAAATCTTAAGTTAAGAGGCTAAATCAGACATGTCCAAACTGAGGCCTGGTGTGTTGTATTATGCGGCCCTCGACTGATAACACTAAGTCGTCATTGAAGTATTTTCACTGTGTCATCCAACCAACTTCAGCTCCACCAATATAGTCATGCTCCTTGTCGTGACGCTCAAAATCTCTGGAATGTATACTGACATTCCATATACTTTATGGTAAGTGATTCCGATTCCGATTCCGTTTATTTGCCATTTGCAGTAAAAAAAACCACATTGGAATACATTAGCAAAAAGTCCACACCAGTGTGCACAGACAAATACAGACATAAAACAACATTAAAAGACAAAAATAAAACAAATAAAACAGTACAGAAGAGTCATTAACAATCCTAAGAGCTTTGTTTAAAAGTCTGGATTTATAAAGAACCTCCAGAACAGGAAGCTCACAGCCCACGGTCCTCTTTGCAGAGCGGAGCACCTTGTTTAAAGCTCTCTTTTCTTTATCTGTGATGTTTCCAAACCACACAGACACAGAACCAACAAGTAAACTCTCAATGGTGCAGCAATAAAAGTTAAGCAGAATCTTAGAGTTAGTGGTAAATTCTCTAAGTTTACGCAGAAAGTAGAGACGCTGACGAGCTTTCTTAACGACTCGGTCAGTGTTTTTAACCCATTTCAGGTCGTTAGACAGAGTTGTCGATTACTACAGGAGTGTGAGAACTGTTACGACTGAAGTCGTAGACCAGTTCACATGTTTTCGATGCGTTCAGCTGGAGGTTGTTAGTTTTACTCCACTGAAGCACATTTTGTATCTCTGCTCTATAAGAGGATTCATCATTGTTACTGATGAGACCGATGATGGTGGTGTCATCAGCATATTTGATTATCAGGTTTGAGTCAGAGGAGGACACACAATCGTGAGTGTACAAAGTAAAAAGTACAAAAGTGTTGAATACTTGAATACTTGTCAAGTGCATTGTTAAGGTGCATTGGGTGGCAGCTCTGCCACCCATTGCACTGGTGTGGACTTAACAAGTACCAGTCCAGTACCTCCGATCCTCTGCAGGTGGTGGGTCCACAGCAAGATGGCTGCTTCTACATCAGTGGTGCCACAGCCTTGGTCTTTCAGCAGGAGCTTCAGGCAATGTGAGGTTAAGTGTCTTACCCAAGGACACAACAACAGCAGACATGAGTGGGAGCAGTTGGAGTAGGTCCCGTGGTGGGCTCGAACCCACAACCTTCAGGCCCAAAGGCCAATGCTCTACCTACAAATGAGCTATACCGTCGATCCCTCTGGGCATGTCATACTAAATTTTAAAGGCCAGAACAGCACAAATTCAGTTAAAGCCTGATAAACTGAAGTTTCCTTCCTACTAAAGAGTTGAACACTCCTGGCTTTAGGTTTTATACAAAATTTTGGTTTTCTATTACCTTAACTTTGCAACATCAAAAATCAATGGCAAATATCCACTACCAGGTCCTTCTAAAGCCACTGAAATACAGCAGGATCACCGTTAAAAACCCCTCCAGCGCTGTGATATTTAATAACTTCGCTGTCATGATTAAAATTACACAAGTGGCACTAGAATTTATGAGTAGGAAAAATAAAAAGCCGTGTTATAAACTGCATGTCCCTCTAATGGCCCTCCAAATGGAAGCAAAAGAGACCATCGATCACACCGAGGCTGTCACCAAGGCCGCAGCCAGACGGTCCGTGTGCAAAGATTGCGGTGGCTAACAATAGGCGCAGGTCTGGTGGGAGCTGGCTAACCGCTTGTAATCTAAGCAGTAATTTTCAGCCTTTAAAAAGGGGTTATTACATGCATCATTAACCGCTTTTGACCATGCAGACCTCTTTTATCTCAGTATACATGCAGACTCAGACCTCTTTTATCTCAGTATACATGCAGACTCAGACCTCTTTTATCTCAGTATACATGCAGACTCAGACCTCTTTTATCTCAGTATACATGCAGACTCAGACCTCTCTTGTCTCAGAATACATGCAGACCACTGTTGAATACAATATGGCTTTTGATCGATCGATTGGGAAAACTGGTCAAGTCCAATTTCATTCTAGCTCTCTTTTCCCTGCTTGGCGAGCGAGGATCGACGCAAATTCAAACCCAATTTCTCCAAGGGTCGGTGATGTCTTTCAAAAACAACAATGGAACATGAAGAAACCTTAACCAAAGCGAACGCCTCTAACATGAAAAGCCTCACACAGTCTTCTGGGACTGGGTTTCTCTGCTGAAGAAGAAGACAAGACAAATGCAAAGAGATAACAGAACACACTCTGAGCTCTGAGGCCCAATCAAAGCCCCGCGGCAGTCCATTAATCCTACGGACCAAAACAAACGCCAACCAGAAGCGTAGCAGAAGTATACACACATCGCTATTACTGCTCATTTAAGTCTTACTACTTATTTTTTTTTCTCAATTATTCATACATTCTGTACCATAGGCAAGGCAAGGCAAGTTTATTTATATAGCACAATTCATACACAAAGCAATTCAAAGTGCTGAACAAAATAAGAAAGCATTAAAGTCATAAATAATCACAGAACATTAAAAAGAAAGATACAAATATAAAATCCCTCAGTTGTATGCACAGCTAAACAGAACTGTCTTTAACCTGGTTTTAAACATTGTCAGAGAGGAGGCCTGTCTCACATCTTCAGGAAGACTGTTCCAGATTTTAGCAGCATGAATCTGAAAAGCAGCCTCCCCATGTTTAGTTCTGACTCTGGGCACTAACAGGAGTCCAGTCCCTGTGCTCCTCAGAGTCCGGGCTGGTTCATATGGGACTAACATGTCACTAATATATTTTGGTGCGAGGCCATGGAGAGACTCGTAACAAGCAGAGCTGTTTTAAAGTCTATTCTCTGAGCCACAGGAAGCCAGTGCAAAGACCTGAGGACTGGACTAATGTGGTCGTACTTCCTGGTTCTTGTCAGGACTCGAGCTGCTGCATTTTGAATGTACTGCAGCTGTTTTACAGCCTGTTTGGACAGACCTGTGAGCAGGCCATTGCAGTAGTCTAACCTACTGGAGACAAATGCATGGATAAGAATCTCCAAGTCTGCTTTAGACACTATGTTTTTGATCCTGGCAATGTTTTTTAGATGGTAAAAAGCTGCTGATGTTACTGATTTGATGTGGCTATTAAAATTTAAGTCTGAGTCCAGTATTACCCCTAGATTTCTGACCTTGTTTGAAGGTTTTAGGGACAGAGACTGTAGGTGACAGATGACGCTCTCTCTTTGTTTCTGGGGACCAAAGACAATCATTTCAGTTTTGTCTGCGTTTAGCTGAAGGAAGTTGTTTTGCATCCACTCACTGATCTGTTGGATACAGTGAAGGAGTGAGTCCACTGGTCCATGTTCTCCTGCAGTCAGTGAGACATAGATCTGAGTGTCGTCTGCATAGTTATGATAGGACACTTGTTTTTGCGTATTAACTGACCTAACGGCAGCATGTAGAGATTGAACAGAAGAGGTCCCAGGATCGACCCCTGTGGTACTCCACAGGTCAGGGCCATATGATCTGAGACACAGTTTCCAATCTCCACAAAGTACTTCCTGTCCTCAAGGTAAGACCTAAACCAACTTAGGGCGGTGCCAGCGACTCCAACCCAGTCCTCTAGTCTCTGTAAGAGGATCTCATGGTCGACAGTGTCAAAGGCAGCACTTAGATCTAACAAGATTAAGATTGAGACTTTGCCTGCGTCAGTGTTCAGCCGGATATTGTTTGTAACCTTGACAAGAGCAGTCTCAGTGCTGTGGTGGGGTCTAAAGCCGGACTGAAACATATCAAATGAGTTGTTGATTATAAGAAATCTAGTAAGCTGTCGGTAGACAACTTTCTCAAGGACTTTCCCCATAAATGGCAGATTTGAGATGGGACGATAGTTGTTAAGTACCGTAGCATTGAGACTGCTCTTTTTTAGCAGGGGCCTGATGACTGCAGTTTTCAGGGCCTTTGGGAATATTCCAGAATGAAGGGACATGTTTACTATCTGTGTGAGTGAAGGTAACAGACTGCTCAGAACAGACTTCAGAAATCTAGTGGGTAGTACATCCAAGCTGCATGTGGAGGAGCTCAAACTGGAGATTATCTCTTGGACAGTTTGATCATTTACAGGTGCAAAGTGAGTTAGCTCAAAGAGCCTTTCTGGCTGTTGGATGGTTATCTGTGGATTGGAGACAATGGCGTTTTTGATGCCTTGAACCTTGTCATTGAAAAAATTAGCAAACTCATTGCATTTACGTTTGGAAGTAAGCTCTAATGGCATTTGAACAGGGGGGTTTGTTAATCTATTAACTGTTGAGAACAGAACACGCAGATTGTTGCTGCAGCCTTCAATCATTTCAGAAAAATACCTTTCTCTCGTACTACGTAGCACCCGGTTAAACTCGCACAACTTATCTTTGAAGATCTCGTAATCAATCTGGAGGTTGGACTTGCGCCACTTCCGCTCGGCCCTCCGGCACTTTCTCTTTTGTGCCCTGACCGAGTCTGCTTTAGCCCACGGCGCCTTCTGCTTATTTTTCACTGTTTTAACCTTCACAGGAGCGATGGTGTCCAGAACATTCAAAACACTAGAGGTGACAGAGTTAAACAGTTCATCTACAGTAGAATAGGATGCATTCTCAAAGTTTATCATTCCCATAAATAGTTCACTCGTATTTTCATTTATGTGTCTTCTTCGTACAGTTGCAGAGTCCACTGGTGGTTTGTTAGTGAAACACATGTCAAAAAATACACAGAAATGATCCGAAAGAGCAACATCGACCACGTTTACATTTGAAATATTCACCCCCTTAGTAACTAACAGATCTAGAGTGTGCCCTCTGCTGTGGGTGGGGCCACTTACGTGCTGAGTGAGATCAAAGGATTCATGTACAGAACTCAGCTCATTTGCATTTCTGTCATCAACATTATCCACATGAATATTAAAATCACCTCATCATAGCACAAAGACACAAGAAAAAAATGACCAAAAATACATTAATACTTATTATTTCCCTTTTTGGGCATTTAGCGTCGCGCCACAACAGGAGCAGACATGTTGTTAAAACGGTTGCTAAGACAAGCCAGTTTCTCGATCGGTTGACCCTTATGTGGCTCATATCTGGATTCACAAAGGCAATATCACTTAAACACCATGATCACAGCAATTGTTAAAACCGTTACTGAACTAGAGGAGTTTACTTTTACCTGTTGGACTCCCCCATCACCTCGGTGGAGTCCTTCCGTTTCCTGGGCACCACCATCACCCAGGACCTCTTACGGCCCCCTATAATGTCACTTTACTGTCCTCTATTAAGTCACTTTAATGCCATCATAACGTCACTTTACTGCTTGTCACCCTATTGCACTGCCTATTGCATATTGTGTGCACCATGTGCACTTGAATATTATACATAGTGACTGTAATTGTAATCGTAATAATTCTATTTTATTTAAAATTTTATACCGTAGAAGTGTATGCTAATTTTTATCATTCTTATTATGCCTTACTCTATTCTCTATTCTTACCTCTCTTCTCTGACTCTTGCACCGAGCCAAAGCAATTTCCAAGTCTGTGACTTCCTGTTACTTACGTGGCAATAAAAATTATTCTGATTCTGATGTAAGTCAGCTGGAGCCTGAGCGAGTTGGAGAAAAACGTACATACTGACTTGGCTAATGCTAACCCGCTAGCTCAATGACGCTCAATAGAAAAGTGCTCGTGGACAATGTACGGTGGAGACGCGGTCAATAATGGACAGATTAGACGTGACGGACAGAAGCCTAGTATATCTGACAGTCATCATCTTTATCAATATTGAGAGTTCAATTATTCAGAACACAGAACATATTCAACCCAACATGTACGACTCGAAGACAGAATCTGAAAATGATTCCTTGCAGGAAGGTATACATACATTACATAAAATAGCCTTAGTCTTGGATCCATAGCCATATCCGTCCCTCTCTCCATATGGTCGTCCCTGAAGTTTCTCACATTTACTCCCTCTGGGCCTTTGAGTGGTTTCTTGCCGATGCAGTAGGGTCGAAGGACAGTGATGATCCGGGACATTTATGGACAGTGGTCATCCCGCTCCCTATGGACCAATGGCCCCTATGTCTTTGCTATTATTCCATTTCCTTTGTTCGAACTGTTTTTGGTGAATCGACAACTTTGTAAAGTCCTCTGAGACAAATACTGCTGTGATTTAGGGCAATACAGAAATATATTGAATTGAAATGAAATAGGTACAAGGAAATGGTCAGGGATGGGTGATGGGTGAAGCAGACCTGTGAAAAAGAACCATAGTGAGTTTATTACATTGTTTCACATTATAAACTGATTGAGTTGAAAAAATAAGTGAACAGTGTATGACATTTTCCCAGTGGAATTACCCGGAGATAGTGGCTTATTCGTAATGAGGCTTAGTGCTAATACCACTCATCCAGGCTCCTTTAGCACCTGCTCAGCCTCACAGAACCGGATCATTGCGAGGCCATATTAACATAACATTAACGTGCGCATTATCACACACACGCAGGAACTTTTCAAAGTGCAAAAAGCCAAATTTATCATCTATTAAAAAGAGCGTTTGGACATAACATTATTGCAGCGGCTCTTTAAACCGTCAGAACGACTTTCACAGTTGGACAAAAGCCACTGGGTTTCCTTGAATTGTGAAGATATTTTTGAGCACTTCAATTTGGGCTTTTCAGTCAACTTTAAAAGGCCACAATATCAGTTTGAGATTTGTGATCGAGGATAGAAGAGATGGTGTGGCTTGATCCCATTAGACACACACACACACACACACACACACACACACACGCATATGCACAGGTACACACACACACAAACACACACACACATATGCACAAGTACACACACACACACACACATACACATCAATCAATTGAACACTTCAGAGAATCAAACAGTTATAACACAGAAAATACAATAATAACAAACACATAGGAGCCATTGGTCCATAGGGAGCAGGATGACCACTGTTCATAAATGTTCATAAATGTCCCGAATCGTTACTGTTCTTCGATCGTCCTGCAACGATCAGAAATCACTCAAGGAACCCTTAAAAAAAAAGTGTGAGAAACCTCGGGGAGGCCCATCTTGAGAGAGGGAGCCGCACCCACGGACGGACAGGCTGTAGATCCAGGAAGGAGGCTGTGCGGGCAGAACTGATGCTCCCACATGTGCAGGAAAAGAAGGCCGGGTTCAGGGGTTGAAGCAGACCAAGGGACAGCAGGTGAATAGCAATGAACAGACTACAGCTGAAGTCATAAAGTAGGAGAGAGGAGAGGATAGTGCTTTTAACAGACTTCTCCAGCAGTTAAAGTTGTATTTGTACGTCTGACCTACCGAGCTATTTTCCGAATTAAAGGGGAATGTTTTAAAAGCGAAGTCACTCTCCCCATATTATTAACATCAAACATACTGTACATTTTTGCGCAGCGGATAATTAGAATCCACCTCTGCTGTGCTTAAAATAACCTCCCTGTTTTATGAATTCATGCCTTTTATAAAACCACTCCTCTTCGGGTCCAGAGGTCTCCAAAGCTGGCTTCAGTGCTGCACACATCGGTCACACAGGTCACACGGAGCTGGCCGATGATTTACTTTTGGGAGATACAAGCTCGTAATAACTTCTTACACTTAAGTCTGTGCTGCGGCAACAGAGCCGGAGCCTTATTAACCCCTGTAACGCGGTTAATTGAGGAAAGAGCTGTTCGTTTGTGCTCGGTCATCAGCTCGTAATGGGACCACGGCCTGGGAGGGACCAACGGATTCAAGGATTCAAGAACGCTGAGTGGTGTGTTTGAACTCCTGAAAGAACTGGAGACTGACCAGTGACTAGCAGCGGGTCACTTAGCAAGGCAAGGATATTTGTATAGTATAGTTCATACACAAGGTCTCTCAAAGTGCTTAACAAAACAAAAGAAACATACAATTAAATAATCACAGCACATTAAAAAAAAGAGTAACGATACAATCCTTCAGTTGCTGCAGTAAAATAGATCTGTCTATAAGCATTGTCAGAGTAGAAGCCTGTCTCACATTCTTAGGAAGACTGTGGTTTAAGCATCATGAATCTGAAGTGCTGCCTCCCCATGTTTAGTCCTGACTCTGGGCACCAGCAGGAGTCCAGTCCCTGTGCTCCTCAGAGTCCCAGCAGGAGGCCAGTCCCTGTGCTCATCGACGTCCCCATCAGGAGGCCAGTCCCTGTGCTTATCAAAGTCCAAGTTGGTTCAAATGCTTTAAAGTCTCTTCTCTGAGCCACAGGAAGCCAGTGTCTAAGGACAGTGATGACTATGTTTATTAGTATTACATTTGCTGTGTTCGAACCTGCTTGATTCTCTCATCTGTTGTTGGCGAATCGACAACTTTGTATCCTCCGAGATAACTTTTATAAAACCTTATGTTCCTGTAAGCATGGTGGCACAGTGGTTATGGTCCTGGGTTCAATTACACATCCAAACAGGGCTTTTCCTTGTTGAGTTTGCATGGTCTCCTCGTGTCTGCATAGGTCTCCTCCGGGTGCTCCGGTTTACCCTACCACTAAAAACATGTACAAAAGTCTGAATGTGATGAGTGAGTGTGAGTTTTTGGCTTCTGTTGTCACCGTGTGCAGAGAATATACGGCAAAACATTGTAAAAAGCTTTGTGTGGTCTGTGAAAATGTTTTGTACTTAAAACGTTATCATTTTGAGTTATAAATCACAGTTTATTGTCCAAAAAGAGCATTTACTGTATAAATACAACTATTGGCGACGGGATAATTTCCATGGATACAGAGGGGGAGAATATATTTTTTACAGCCACCACTTCTGTCAGCCGAACACACCGCGCTCACAGCTGGATTCATATCAAATTATGGAACAAATCCACCTGGCTTCCAGCGTGTGGACTGTAATTACCTTGATGAAGTTGTCGTAGTGGTTGTCAAGAAGAGTAGTTTTCCCTCTGTAACTATGGAAACGATCACTTTACAAATAGGTGTGTTGCTGTGGTTAAGAGCAGACACGTCCAAACAAAGGCCCGCGGTCCAACTGTGGCCCTCTGTGTCATGTTATGTGGCCCTCTAGTCTTTGAGATCATAAACACAAGTTCACAGTGTCATCCAGCCAACTTCAGCTTTTTACATTATACCTTGTTGTGAAGCTTGAGATCTCTGCAATCCAGTCGTTGACATTGTTTGACTGTTGTTTCCCTCTGTTTTCTCTTTCTGGTCTCTCTTTTCGGTCTCTCTCTCTGGTCTCTTTCTGGTCTCTCTCTGGTCTCTTCCTGCTCTCTCGCTGGTCTACCTCTCTAGGTCTCTCTCTAGCCTCTCTCTCTGGTCTCTCACTGTTCTCTCTCTGGTCTCTCTCTCTAGTTTCTCTCTCTGGTCTCTCTCTGGTCTCTCTCTGGTCTCTTGCTGTTCTCTCTCTGCTCTCTCTCTCTGGTCTCTCACTGCTCTTTCTGGTCTCTTTCACTGGTCATTGGAATCCAGTCCTTGACTTTGTCCAACTATCTTTAATTTCTGTTTGGTTATATGCCGCTAAAGTATCTAGTGAGTAAACATTTGTCATCAGCCCACTTCAGCAAATGTGAACCAATATAGACCTCATTTTAAAGCTCAGAACAGCCCAAATCCAGTTAAACCCCTGGACACTAATGAACTAAAGCTTGAGTTTGGAAATCAGCATGGTGACAACACTTGATGTGGGCTCTAATGCTTGGAGGTGGTCACAAACAGATGGAAACGATTTTCTGCACCAGGGCAGCTGTGGCTATAGTAGTAGTTTTCCACTATTGCATGAGTGCATTGATAATGACAAGGAAGTATTTATTGTGATTGATTTTCCCAAAAAGACATTTAGCACATTTATTCATGAACATTGGTCTTTTCACGACTACATCCTCTGTCTATCAATTCTATGGACATTATCTTTTTCTGAAATAACACAAGTCTGTCTGAATAGATGGCCTTCTTCATGCACACATAGAGAAACCACAGTAGAATGTCCGGGTGCCCTGGTGATCCAAACCCTGGACCTGCTGCTGTCCCATCACTCCCACTCCAAACGTGTGAGCTGAGCTGTGCAGCGCGACTCGAATCTTAAGAATGTTTTGATCCCACTTCACCACAGTCCTCTGCCTCTTCAGTCAGGAGTGGAGCCATGCAGACTTCAGCAGAGATTACCCGCCACGGCACAGAGCGTGGGGATGTTTTGGGACCGCACATCGCCATTTATGGTCTTTAAAATGGTGTATTGTCGATCTTAGTGACGTGTGGAGCACAAGCTTTGGCTGGGGGAAGGTTTATCACTTCATCTCGATGGCAACAGCCAGGGAAAGGTTAGATCTAGATCAGATAGTTCATTGATTCCAACTTGAATTCAGATAGAGCTGCAGAACCACAGATATCACAGCGCCCAGGGGAGAGCAGGTGAATAGACCGATCATTCAAAGGGTTTTCCAGCGGTCCAGGTACGGTGGCTCTCAAATATTCAGCATAAAGGAGCAAATCCACTAATGCTGGTCTCGTCAAACAGGAGAAGCAGAAGAGTTTGACTCAGGCAGCTGCTTCTGACTCGAGTTCTTGAGTCGTTTTCCCGCTGTGTGTGAGCGATGTACATCTTTTACGTTCTGCCAGAGCCGTTGGTGACTTTGTAAAGTTTATGTCTCCCAAAGCGGAAGGATTCGACCAGAGGGGCTTTATTTACACCAGGAGGGGCACAAATATAGCGGCTTGTCAATTTCTGGGTTACAGTTGTGGCGCCACCTGCAGGAGAAAGCCTTATCCCGTCAGTCTGAAGCTGTGCAGGGCAGGGCCTTGTTAGTAAGTAAGTAAGTAAGTTTTTATTTATATACCGCCTTTTCACTGCAGATCTGAGTCTCAAAGCGGTTTACAATTGTTAATTTTGGGCATTTGTCTCTCACTCCACACAGAGATGGGAGCGGGGTCGCCAGTACAGGAGGCGCATGCCAGAACTATTGGACATATTTTTAGTGGTAGGGGAAACCGGAGTACCCGGAGGAAACCTACGCAGACACGGGGAGAACATGCAAACTCCACTCAGAAAGGCCCTGGTCCGACCGGGATTTGAACCCAGGACCTTCTTGCTGAGAGGCGAGAGTGCTATCCACTCTGCCACCGTGCCGCCCGTACTAGTACTGTGATGGGAGACCTCTGGGAACAGCTGGTGTCATGTGTAAGTTAAGCCTGAACCTAACCTGACCTAAAACTTAAGACAGATGTATTGGTTGATAATCATTTCACTACATGTTATAGAAGGATCTTTGTTTACACCCGCGTGCGCATGCGCCCCTTGCACGGGTGGCAAGAAGGCACAGCGGCGCATACTGAGGCATGGATGCGACGAGTACTTTTTAAAGACTCAGTGGGCGAATAACACTGTATATAAGCACTTTAACACATAGCACTGTATATAAGCATTTTAACACATAGCACTGTATATAAGTATTTTAACACATAGCACTGTATATAAGCACTTTAACACATAGCACTGTATATAAGCACTTTAACGCAAGAAGCTCAGAGGAGATATAAAGACAAGCTAGAAATCTGTATGAGACCGAACTGAACAAATTCAAAGCCCATATGAGACCTGGGATGACGAGAGAAAACATTGGTCAGACTCATCTCTCTTTTGGCACCGATCTGCTGGGACTGGGACTCAGAGACATTTATTCTTACTTCATAGAAAACCCGGGACCCTTCACTCAAGAAGGGTCCCAACTACTTTCCGTCAGTGAAAGTATTTGCAAAACTTAAATTTGTTTATGAATTTTTATCCCCTCATCCTCCCGGGTTACCATTCTACAACCACTTTACCACGGGCGTTTTTCGCTGATCTTTTCCGAAAGAATTAGAAAAAAACCGTAATCTGTCGCACAACCAAACACACAACAAGAACGGACCATTTAATTTAGTAAAACCTCTCTACAAACGTCTAAAAATAGCTAACTCTCTTGCATTCACGTAGCTGTCTATGCTGTTGTGCCACACAGTCACGTGACCGGAGCGGAAAAACTATAAACAACGTCACTCCAAGATCCTCCTATTGATCCAATCTCAATTTGACGCTTGTAACCTGGACTGTCTGAAATACTTTTTATGTGTTATTATGTCTTTTGCGGCTCTCTGATTAAATCAAAGGCTACAAAAAACGTGAGAAGATTTTTTAAATGGTTAAACTCCTTCACTAAACTGTATTCGGAGTGAGATTTCACCTCTGCCAGATTGACGGCCCTTTTTCTTTCTTGTCCACGGGAACTCTGCGTCCTTGCACTGCTATCCTCCTGCCGCACAATGACGGCGTAATTACCCAGCCAAGACCGGCAACCACCGGCCACTTAGCTCCTCTGACAGCCAATCAGCAATTACACCAGTCTCAATCTAAAAAAAGAGAAGAAAAAAAAAAACCTTCTGGGCTGGCCTGCCTGTTTTCCCAAAGATAATAGCGTCTTTCTTTTCCGCTCTTCCCCCTAAAGAAAAAGCAGATCCCATCACATATGGAAGAAAAGGAGATGGGGTAATCCTATTTGAAGCTGGAGGCCGGCCAATATGTACTGGCATTAAGATTTAATCACTGGTCTATAGACAGACCCAAACCGTCGCCGCAATAAGTGGGAATGATATTTCTGTCAGATCCACGGCTGTAAACGGAGAACGGAGCATTTCTCTGTGGTCGGAGGTGATGGGGTCTACTTTATGGGGCAGCGGGTGATTAGGGAGCGTGCAGTGAATGGTTGATGTCCTGTCGCCCCGAGCCTCGACACATCCATCTCCAGAGAGGATATTGATTTGCAATTAGGTGAGGAGAGCGCATGTGTTGAACCGGCTCAGGACTGGAATGAGTGTGTCACTGTAAGAGTTTGGGATAATCGGAACTATCAAGCCAAATATATTATGTTTGCTAATAGTTAACTGGTGGACTACATGACAGAAGGATGGGTGTGTTTGTGCGCGTGTTTGTGTAAGCGGTGTGTGTGTGTGTGTGGGTATGTGGGTGTGTGTGTATGTGTGTAATTATGTATGCAGTGTGTGTATGTCATGTGTGTATGCTTGTGATTGTGTATATGGAGTTTATGTGCTTGTGTATGTAGTGTGTGTGGGTATGTGTGTGTGTATTGTATGTGTGTGATTGTGTATGTAGTCTGTGTCGTGTGTGTGTATGTGTGTGATTGTGTATGTAGTCTGTGTCGTGTGTGTATGCCAGTGGGGGCGGGTCCCAGCTCAAAAGTGGCCAAAATGACGTGCGCTGACATGCTTGCAATACCACCCCGGGCCTGTGGGGGTGGACCCAGAAGAAGAATTAGCCAATGCTAACATATAGCATCTTCTTACCTCTCGAAAACGTCTTTACAGGATGGTCCAAAAGTTGGCTCTTGGCCCAAAGCTCCGTTCCACATGTGTGTCAATGCTGAGGGGGGTGATTTTTTTCGGACCACTCTAGTTTACTTGCTGTGAATTTTTGAAGTCTCTCGTTCAAATGAATGGAGCTGCGCCGGCTGACGCATGCGCAGATGCGTTTTTCACAATTTTCTTGTGGGCGGGACCACTCGCGGACATTTCATACCTCCAGTAGAGCATTATTTTTGGCCCATTTGTTTGAACAGCGTAGATAGGCGTGACTACGTCCGTTAATATTTACAGTCTATGGTGATTGCTTGTGATTGTGTATGTGTTGTGCGCGCAAGTGTGTGTACGTGTGATTGTGTATGTAGAGTGTGTGTGTGTGTCATGTGTGTATGCTTGTGATTATCTATGTGGTGTGTATGTCTCTTCATAATGTAAATAAATATTGCCAGTTGCTAAGAAACATGGCCACTAAGAAAATCCCTTACAACCCCAAGATTTTATTATTTACATTCGGCCCTCAACCAAAAGGAGTTAGAGACCCCCGTCCCTAAAAATATGAACAAATGTATATACAGAAATGTCTCTCTCTGATTAAAGACATAGATGTAAAATGTTTGTGTTGATCAGAACCATGTGGGCGGTGACAGATGGTCCATGGAAGCAACGATCAGAGCTCAGTATTCCCGTTGTTGATTTAAATATAACTGTGAGAAAACAATGGTCGCTGTTTAACATAAGATTAAAGATGTATTTTCTGATCTCGTCCACTCTCTGTCAGGTTAAAGGAGACATAAGGAGAGAAAAAACAGATGTCTTTGTTTTGAAAATTTGTCAAAACACTGTATTCCTCTTGCTACAATCTTCAACATAATTTGTTTTTGGCAGAACAGTCGAAATAAATTGCTCAAAAAGGGAAGACACTTTGTTTGTATGACACTAAAAACACTAGACAGGCTTTTCAAAATACTAATTGGTAAAGCGCAGATTGTAAGCTTTTCGGATCTGTTTCTAACGTCCTCTGTTTTCGCAAATCTACTTTTCAGATATTGTGCAAAATCAACATTTATGAGCCTTTAACCGGACAGTGTTCCCTCATCAGTCACAGACCTGAAGTGGTTTTTAGATCCATCCACGCTAGTATCAGTGTGGAGTTTTTCATCATCCACACACATTTTTTTATAGTGGGGATGATGAAAAACTCCTGACGGTTGGCAGGAAAGGAGTTTTTAGCTGCCCTCCACCACAAAATGAATCTGTAAGCTTTTCGGCAGGTTTTTATGTTGATTAATTGATTGATTTGTTTCATTTGAGCAAAAATTACACATTAATTTGTACAATATTTGCAATATTTGAATTCCTTAGTTTATGGAGCAATAGCCCAACAGCTCCCCTCTCTCTGGGGCCAGAACTCCCCTGAAAAAATATATTTTCAGTGGGACTTTCCTAGTTAAATATATGTAAAAAATATACAAATAAAATACTACAACAACATTTGTAACAAAAACATACTGCCCTCTACCACGAAAAACATAGTTCAAGGATGAATGTGTGTGTGTTTGTGAGTGTAAATTAAATTATATTTATTTTTGTACAGTCCTAAATCCAACAGTAATTATCTTGGAGGACTTAATAAAGCCATTGATTTTCCAACACAGATCAGAAAATCAAACAGTTCAAACACAGGAAATGCAACAATAAAAAACACATTGAGCCATTGGTCCATACGCGGCGGATAACCAATGTCCATAAATGTCGTTGAATGTTGAGTGTCTCGGATCATCACCACTGTCCTTAGACCCTCCGGAAAGGAACAACTCTAAAACCCAGTGGGAGAAAATGAGAAACTTCGGGGTGGCCACATCCGCCTCCAGATCAGCTCCGACAGACGGATGGTCTATAGATCCAAGACAGGCTGTAGCCTGAGGGCCGAGGCCATACGATGAAGGACATCTTTAGGGGGTGTAGCCCATGAGCCCGGGCCGTTGTGCCGATGGAGGAGGCCAGAACAGCGGGTGAATAAAGGTGCACTCCCCATAGGGCAATTCATCCTCTGCCCTTATGGCTTCCGTCAGGTGCAGTGGACGCCGTAGTACAGCGCCCGGGGACTCTACTCCAGATGGCTCGATCAGGACTACCGCAGCTGGAGAGTTCCATCCCCTCAGCTTCTGTGCCGTCCACAGTTACAGCTGTGGACGGCACCTCCAAATAAACAAATACATACAAATCTCTGAGAACAATGTTGCAACATGGTGAAAACATATTTTACAGATTACATACGTTGGCTTTAAATGAGCCTTTAGAATATTGTGACGTCATCTGCGACTGACAGAACACCAGGATAACGCACTGTTTTATTTATAAGCATTCAGGTGAGCACGCCGCGTCCCCCACCTCCCCCCTCCCCCCTCCCACCCCTTTGTACGGGGTTTTTTATCAACCACTGACTGGGAAGACAGATGGGCAGCGAGCGGGTCGGCCTAATGTAAAAGTGCGGAGGGAGAGATAAGGCTCGCGGCCCGATCGCTCTGTGTCGGGGGACCGAGAGAGGAGGCTCTAAATCACCTGTTATCAGCACAGGCAACCGGGCCGCCACTAATGGTCATCACTGAGGCACTGTGAAGGGGGAGAGGGGGGAGTGATGACTGCATCATGATCAGTGTGGGCAGTAGAGGACGGTGTGGGGTTTGTCAATGGATGGTGAAAAGTGCAAAGTCAGTAGGTAAAGACTCTCAGTATACATGCAGACTCAGACCTCTCTTGTCTCAGTATACATGCAGACTCAGACCTCTCTAGTCTCAGTATACATGCAGACTCAGACCTCTCTAGTCTCAGTATACATGCAGACTCAGACCTCTCTTGTCTCAGTATACATGCAGACTCAGACCTCTCTTGTCTCAGTATACATGCAGACTCAGACCTCTCTTGTCTCAGTATACATGCAGACTCAGACCTCTCTTGTCTCAGTATTTGATGGGCTGGAGTTTTTATCCAATCATCATTCAGCATCATGTGTTGCCAGGGTCCAAAATCTGCCTCTAGACCTGCAGAATCAACATTGCTGGCCCACAGTAGCTTAAAGTCGATGAAAACAAACCTGTGGCTTTAATCAATCAGTGTCAAGTTTCTGGCTCTTGGGGCTAGCTAGAAGGCCCTGCAGGTAGTCGTTTGTATCACGGCAGGCGCAGGTCTGAAATGCACGACCCGTCACTGCATGCAGACTCAAACCTCTCCTGTCTTAGTATACATGCAGACCTCTCCTGTCTTAGTATACATGCAGACCTCTCCTGTCTCAGTATACATGCAGACCTCTCCTGTCTCAGTATACACACAGACCTCTCCTGTCTCAGTTTACAGTACATGCCTGTCTTTGCTGATATATTATTCTTGAAAAGATGTGTAAAATGCAGTGTCCACACCACATCATAAATGTACAAAAGTCTTATACTCTGGTCTTCTCTGACCTTGTTTGAGATCTCAAATTTCATCTTGGCGTCGCGGTCTGAAGAGGGACAATAACTGCTGTGGTTACCCACGGCAACGCAACAATTACTCGCCGGCGGATCCTCTTGTTTCATGAATTTCACTCGGCACGGTCACAGTAGTGCTCTCTGAGACACTACAGCAGTGTTTAGTTCAGTCGAGTTATGAACATGTACAATGTCTGTCCACGGATTATTCGACTCCTCAGCAACAAGTGGAAAAGGCCGAGTGGGTTCCCCTTTAACCAGGAATCTAGTCCAAACTGTCATGAGTCTAACTCACGGATCATTAAGTCCATAGAGAAACTGGTTATGTAATTAATCTTTAATAATGAATAAATAATGCATGGGTTTTATAAAGCTCTCAAAGACGCTTCCCAGTATTATTGTTTAATAGTAGCCACAGCTGTCCTGGGGCACACTGACAGAAGCGAGTCCACCATTCACACACACACCGGCCTCATTCTGGGCACAGTGGGTGAAGCGTCTTGCCTAAGGACACAACTAGATCCTGCCCTGCTGAGCTTAAGAGGCATGAGAGGGTCTGGCTTTCACCTGCAGGTGGCGCCACAGTATTTATATTTACTGGTTTACGTACCGGTATTTTCTATTCACTCCACACACGATGACAGAAGAGAGCTGTCCCTGATGATCTCCATCCACTCACTCTCTCATTACATTCGTTCCTATTGTAGATGAAATCATCCAGAGGAAACCTACGCAGACAAGGGGAGAACATGCAAACTCCACACAGAAAGGCCTGGAGGTGGAAGCGAACCCAGGACCTTCTTCCTGTAAAACACAAACACTTACCACTGCACCACTGTGTTGCCCTGACACCGATAAAAATAGTGTGAAAAACAAATGTTTTTTTTACAAGAACTTTTCAAAACTTTCCCAAGGCATTTTGGACTGAAGAGCACACATTGAAACTGTGAAGATGTGTGAATGGAATAATGTTTAGAAATTGGTTTAGGAATGCACCTAGGTCTATAAACACATTTCAGCTTCCTGGGAGTTCTTGTTTACAAAGCACTTACATACCTCAGGAAGTAGTATATTTTAGATGCAGTCAGGGATCTTTTCCAGACGCATTTTTCTAAACATTGTGGGAAAACGTCCCTAGATCCTAAAAGAATTCAAGTTGTCATGTGTTTCTAAATAGTAATGGAATTAACCAGATGCCTAGAGTTTCCCAAAATCAATTCAAAATATTTTGGAGCGGACCAATAGAAATAAACCAATGGGATTAGGTCATCCTGAATGAACCAATGGGATGCGTTTACCCCCTTCACCCTTTTCCTGTTTCTCGCAAGTGTGCGCACCTCAAGCCCCGGTCTGGTCCTCCCGGTTCTGCACAGTGGATTATCTCCCATGATGCTTTGCGCCAAATACGCGTCTGTGGCTTTTATGCATGCGCACAGAGAAGCTCGGCCGCGCTCTGACCAATCAGAGCTGCTCATCGGAGCTGCTCATCAGAGCAGCGGAAGAGCAGAGTCAGAGCGGGAAGGAAAGGAGCAGAGTTTGTGGCAGTAAAGTGTGGATTTAAAGAAAACAGAAGGATTTAAGAAGAAAAAAAGTTGAGGATGACAAGGGACACTAAAATCCCCACAAAATCCGATCTTTATGAAAGCTGTAGGTTCTCCGTCAGGTTCTCTGTCAGCTGAGGTCAAGCTGTTTTAATTTATATTGAGATCTATGGGACTTTTTTCTGGGTAGCACTCATGAATTTAGTCTGCAGTACCAAGGGTGCCCCCTGTGTCCATGGGTGGGACAGCAGAGTTATTGCGCGGACGCGCGGCGAGGCTCAGCGCGCACTCGCAGAGCAAGTACTGTGTATGGAACGCTTATACCCGGACTCTCTGATTATTATCCTGGGGGATTTTAATAAGGGAAACTTGAGCCAGGAATTACCCAAATACAGACAGTTTATCAAATGCCCGACCAGAGAGGAGAACACTTTGGATCACTGTTACACCACCGTGCGCGGAGCTTTTCGCGCTGTTCCCAAGCCAGCCCTCGGCTTCTCAGATCACTCCATGATACATCTGGTTCCTGCTTACAGACAGAGACTAAAGCTCTCGAAACCTGCAGTGAGGAGCTCCAAAGTGTGGTCTGATGAAGCTGTGGAAGAGCTGCGCGCATGCATGGAATCTACAGACTGGGACCTTTTCAGAGCTGCCACAGATAGTTTGGATGAATATACGGACACTGTAACGTCATACATCCACTTCTGTGAGGATAGCATCATTCCAACAAGGACCAGGGTCATCTATAACAACGACAAACCCTGGTTCACTGCTAAACTCCGGCAGCTCAGGAAAGCAAAGGAGTCTGCTTTCAGGGAGGGGGACCGCAGCGGCTACAAAGCAGCTAAATATCAGTTCAGGAAAGAACTGAAAGCAGCCAAGTCCCGGCACAGAGAACGACTACAGGAGCAGTTTGGTAACAACGATACTGCTTCTGTCTGGAGGGGCCTACGGGAGATCACCAACTACAAACCCAAAGCCCCCCCCTGTGCTGATGACCACAAGCTAGCTGACGATCTGAACTTATTTTTCAGTCGCTTTGATGCTGCCCCTGACACCTCTCCCTCCCCCACCCCCCACTACTCTAACGACCCACCCATCAGCCCTGCCCCCCGCCTAACAATAGCCGCTAAAGAGATTAAACAACTCTTCCTGAGGCTGCACCCCCGCAAAGCTCCTGGCCCGGACCACGTGTCTCCGGCCACTCTGAGACACTGCGCCAGTGAGCTTACTCCTGTGTTCACGGACATTTTCAACTCCTCTCTGCAGTCCTGCCATGTCCCGGCCTGCTTCAAATCCTCCATCATTGTCCCCGTCCCGAAGAAGCCCAGGATCACAGGACTCAATGACTACAGACCTGTAGCACTTACGTCTGTCGTCATGAAGTCATTTGAACGCCTGGTTCTCTCCCATCTCAAGTCCCTCACCTCCCCCCTCCTGGACCCCCTGCAGTTCGCCTACAGAGCCAACAGATCTGTAGACGACGCCATTAACCTGGCCCTCCACCACATCCTACAGCACCTGGACTCCCCGGGGACCTACGCCAGGGTCCTGTTCGTGGACTTCAGCTCTGCCTTCAACACAATCCTGCCATCCCTGCTCCAGGACAAGCTCTCCCAGCTCAACGTGCCCGATTCCACCTGCAGGTGGATCACTGACTTCCTGACGGACAGGAAGCAGCGAGTGCGTCTGGGGAAGAATGTCTCGGACTCTCGGATTATAAATACAGGAGCCCCACAGGGCTGTGTTCTTTCTCCCCTGCTCTTCTCCCTGTACACCAACCACTGCACCTCCAGCCACGACTCCGTGAAGCTGATCAAGTTCGCGGACGACACCACCCTCATTGGACTCATCTCCAACAACGATGAGTCCGCCTACAGGAGGGAGGTGGACCGGCTGGTGTCCTGGTGCAGTGGTAACAACCTGGAGCTGAACGCCCAGAAGACAGTGGAGATGATTGTGGACTTCAGGAAGAGCACTGTCCCCCCGCCCCCACCCTCCGTGATGGACTCCCCCATCACCTCTGTGGAGTCCTTCCGTTTCCTGGGCACCACCATCACCCAGGACCTCAAGTGGGAGCCGACCATCAGCTCTCTCATCAAGAAGGCCCAGCAGAGGATGTACTTCCTGCGGCAGCTCAGGAAAGCCAAGCTGCCTGCACAGATGTTGGTGCAGTTCTACACGGCCATCATCGAGTCCATCCTCACCTCCTCCATCACCGTGTGGTTCGCTGGAGCCACAGTCAGGGACAAACAGAGACTACAGCGCATTGTGCGCTCTGCAGAGGAAGTGATCGGCCGCAGCCTTCCAACGCTGCAGGACCTGTACGTCGCCCGAGCTCGAGGCCGGGCTGGTCGTATCACAGCCGACCCCTCTCACCCTGCACATGGACTATTCCAACCACTCCCCTCAGGCAGGAGGCTGCGGTCCATCAGGACTAGAACCTCCCGCCACAAGAACAGTTTCTTCCCCTCTGCTGTTGGACTCTTGAACACTTCTTAACCTGTCCCCCCGCCCTTTATAAAGTCACTTTACTGCCCATCATACGTCACTTTACTTCACTGTACTGCTGTCACCTTACATTGTGTGCACCATGTGCACTTGTATATTGTAAATAGTAACTGTAACTCTATTTTAAATTTAAATTTATTCTTTAGAAGTGTTTTTTATTCTTATTTTTATTATCTCTTTTTGACTGTTGCACTGAGCCAAAGCAATTTCCAAGTCTGTGACCTCCCGTTACTTACGTTGGCAATAAAAATGATTCTGATTCTGATTCTGATTATTGGATTATTTTCTAAAACCTTCAATGGCTGAACAGAAAAGGCCTATTTCACGTTTGCCACCCACTCTTCCTGTTGTGACAAAGAAAAGAAAATGCTGGATGAATGGTTTGGTGGAGAGGCGAGGGGACGGGGGAGTGGTTTCGAGTTAGTGCTACGGCTAAGCTAACAAAATTGCTTACTGCACCTTTAATATAACTTAAAGTTTTGTAAATAAAGATATTTTAAATTTAAATCTAAACTTTTATTACGCACTCAGATCATTAAAAACATGTGGTTGTATGGTTGTAAGTGGTTAATTCAATATAAATGTGATGCCCTTAATAACTTTCGGGTTTCAAACTGAGATTCTAAAACCTTTAACACTAGGACTCCCAGAATTCTGAAACTACAAGAAATATCAAATCAAATGAATGGAATTCTGAAAAAAATTACCAAAAAGTATTAGGTTTATAATAAGTCTTTTAAGTCTTTCTTTAATACATCTTTAATACATGCTAAATCTGGTTAATATACTGTAAATAAAATGCGGCTAAACTGAATACTAACTGCTGCGAGTAAACAGTCTGTTGCTATGGAAACTAGCACTTGCTCCGAGCTGAGTTTTCTCTGAACCAGTCTATCATTGAGATAATTTCATAAACATAATTGCATAAATAAAAACTACATATAGAATACAGAAAACGACACAAAGTTATGAAGACCAAAACCATCCGCGTAAATACACTTTCAGAACAAAAGGCCGTCAAATTGACTGCTCTGAGTTCTAGTGTTAATAAAGCATAATAGAGATTGATCAAGCAGGAACAAATCCCTCTGAATGAATGAATTATTGAGACGGTAAATCAGAAGGGGAACAAATGACAGGATTATACGCCATTATTTGATGATTTTGTTCAACATGTTCCATTCAAAAGAGCAATTGCTTTGTGGAAAGACCTCGTCCCCGTCGTTGTTCTCTCATTACATTATGACACAGTTCAGCTCCAGGAGACGGTAGCGTGTCATGTTCTCACGGCTCGTACAGTTCCATTAATATGGGTAAGAACAGGTCCACATGACATCAGCAGCCAGAGGGGTGAAGCCCAACAAAAGACCTGGCTCGTTGGTCCTGACATCAGTTGCTGTGTTTCGCATGAAAACAGAGCCGCAGAAAGAATCAGGAGAAAGGGCTGGATTTGTGAGTCGCTTTAGAAGTTGAACTGTTCACAAAGAGAGAATGGAAGGCTTTCTCTCCTGTCTGTCTCCACATGTTTAGCACCGGGGCTCACTGACGCAAACACCAATGCAATTATTCTGGGACTCCCGCTGGTGAAAGTGCAGATGAAAGGTCAGAATACTCTTTTTAATCACATGGAAGTAAAGGTTAAGGTAAACTTGCTGAAGAGACATACGGAAATTTGAATTATTCTACAGCTCGAGCGTTATTCTTGTATAGCCCTATATCCCAACAGTCGTCATCTCAGAGGAATTAACAGAACCATGATGGCAAACAGTTCCACTTCAGTTCCATCAACAGAGACTAGAAAAACAGCTGCAGTATATTCAAAACGCTGAAAAAAAAAAAACATGAAGTACCATCAAATTAGTCCTGGTCTGAGGTCTCTGCCCTGGCTTCCTGTGGCTCAGAGATTAGACTTTACAGCAGCTGTGCTTGTGTTCAAGTCTCTCCTTGGCCTCGCACCAAAGTACATCTGTGACATGTTAGTGCAATAAGAACCAACTCTGACGAGCGCAGGGACTGGCCTACTGCTGGTGTCCAGAGTCAAGACAAAACATGGGGAGGCAGCGTTTGGGAATTATGCAGCTAAAATCTGGAGCAGTCTTCCTGAAAATGTGAGACAGGGTTCTATTCTGACCATGTTCCAATCCATTAAAAACAGTTTTGCTGCAGCAGCTTAAGCATTTTCATCTTCACTCTTTTTAATACACTGTGCATGTTTAGGATTTCAATGCCTCAAGTGATTTTAATGTTTCTTTTCTTGTTTTGTTCAGCACTTGTGCATGAATAGTGCTATACAAATGAACTTGACTTTCCCATATACAGTCGATGGATAATGGAGAATTAAAAAAAACATGTGGGTGTGCTTACGACCACGGGATGCCCCGGAACAAGGAAAAAATCTTATGAAAGTCCATCCATGTCCAGTTTTAAAAATGTATTTCATGAACCTTAGGAACCTTAGAACCCCTATCCTCCCTGTGCTTCCCTCTTGAAGTCGAGGCTTACTGTATATCTGAAACTGGCAGCGTCCGCAATAGTCCGTCATTTTTCCCAGCTGTGCAAAGCAAAACCAGAGCTCGCCTGCTTGTAAAAATAAATGTGGTCCCTCTCCCAATTAGCAGACAAATTAACTCGTCTAACATCTATCCAAAATGACTTTTATTGGCCGCTTTGACAGCAACAAGTGCTTTTTAATTACCTTCTGGCTTATTGTGTGTGCGTGCCTTTAAGGGCGGAGAGGGACCACTTCCTGGAGAATGAAGATGTGTAATGAGCTGCCCAGACAATGCTCGAGTGCACCGCGGTTAAATTGGTTGTTGTCGGGAGAAGGGGGAAAAAAACATGGAAACTCAGCCCCTCAGCACACACCCAAAACGCACAGTGGCCGCGGAGAATCGCTACGGGCAGTTGACAAAGGCAGGCGAAATTAAAGAGGGATCACCCCCCCACCCCCAGAGAAGAACTGAAACCAAACGGAGCTATAAATAAGAGACGATGAGGAAGTGGAGATACATAAACAGGAAGTGGTGCCATTGTTTGTAGATGTCTAAACCACAGTGTTAGTGGATTTTACACAGAATCAAACACTGGGTTTAAATCCAGATTGAAAGCATGATTTAGTAATGTCTACGCCAACTGATTGGACAAGGGTCCGAGTCCTGGCTCTATTGCCCGTCCGGATCCTTCCCTCAACATGGGCCGCCCAGAGATTTCTCACTTTTCTCCCACTAGGGTTTTAGAGTTCCGAAGGAGGAGGGTCTAAAGACATTGGTGATGATCCAGGACTTCATCGTTCTAACTATAGAGCATACAGTATATAAGGAGTGTCCTGACCGAGTGTGACATCACAATAGTGTTCGCCTTAATGCCGAAGAGGCCAATTTTGCTAGCTGGAGCCAATTTCACAATATGTGCATTTCTTCCGCAACAAGTTGAGACTAAGGCAAGCTGGAGTTTCCCTGAAAATTAAGGCATCTGATTGGTCAATGCTTATATGGCACTATCTAGATTTACAAAAGACACTATCAGAATATAAACAGTAGGATCACAGAGAGCGCTAAACTAAAGCGTTTTGCGTTTTAAAACCCAAAATGGAGAGAGGTTACAGAGTTAGAGGAGTCTACTTTTACCAGTAAATCAATAGGAGCCACAGCTGGAGTTGGAGCAAAACTTTATCCTTGAGCACTTCCCTATTGGGCTTCTTTGAGCAAGCAGGTTAGCATCGTCCATCTATGTACAATCTATGGAGAAAATGCAAAACTTACCAGGACAAAACGGTCAGCAACAACATAGGCTTAGAATCAGAACCATTACTACTGTGTTGGTTTCTCAAGTTTATTTTGATTGGTGATTATCAAAGACAATGCCCGTGAACCTAAACAAAAAAAAAGCCTTCATGATTTTTTTGGGAGGATTTGAAATGGCATTGGAATCTTTTCTCATTAATTCATAAACAGCAAAAGTAAAAAAGGTAAAAGACAAACATTTGGACAGACAGCCGAGAGGTTTGGAGGGACATGTTTAAATAAGTCACGTGCGTTTGGAGTTGGCCATTATCACCATCATTGTTATTTTTATCATTGTAGAGACTGGCATTTCAATTCAGTGTCATTTAAAATTATTCAGTCTGACGTGAAGTCGAGATAGAGGCGAGGAAAATATAAAAAACACACATTTTTATCAATAGTAGGCACCATTGTGACATGGCCCCGTCGACAATTTCAAAGCTTTGTTCGCCTGCGTTTTTCTTCCTGGGAGTCGCTTTCATCCCAATGTACAGTACACAATGCACAAGCCACATTCGCACCAAAATGGACGCATTAAGACGGTTTAAAAACACTTAAAAAAGCACAATGTGGTATCTTTAAAAGTAATTGCACATGTAAGACAAGGGGGGAGGGGGTGGAGTAGTGTACAGCCAGAAGGAGAGGTTAAAAAAAGGGCCTCGGTGAGCATGGCAACAGAGGAAATACAGTACATTCAGTCAAAGAAAGAAATAAAACAGCAGGAAGAGGAGCAAAAGGCGAGGTTAAAATCATTGAAAAAGAATTTAAATAAAAATCTCAATACTTATTTTTTCTTCCAGTTTTTTTTGTTCAGCCAACACTCAGAGGGTCAAGGCAGGGCTGCCCTTTGACCCTTTGCTCTTCGCTGTGTGTTGCTCGTCTTTCTATTTAAAAGGTCTTTACAGTTTGGAGGCCATTGGTGGGTGAGAGGATATTGTAAGTAGTACTTAGTGTAGGTGCAAATCTTCCACCAACTCATGTAGGCATTCTAACACCGTACGTACAGTATAAACAATGCATTTTCTGTCATTGGACACACCTGGATTTTTCTCTTTAGCTCGAGTCTGTACAAAAAAAAAGTTCCTTCAATTTAAATTATTAATCCTTCATTTGCGTTGAATTGTTTCAGTTAGTTTTGGGAATTGAGAAGTTTGTCTGCTTCGGGGTAAGTGGGATATTTCACTGTCTCGATCTTCTCCTTGACCTTGTAGGAGGGGTACAAGCCGGTGCGTCCGAGTTTGCGGTTGATGCCTTTCGAGTAGCCGTCCCAGTGGTTCCCGGCGACTCCGATGACGTCGCCGGGCTCCAGGGGGATGTCCTCGTTGTTGCGGGCCTGGTGAGGGTACACGGCGATCTGGTTGTGGGCGTTCTGACCCCCGAAGTAGTAGATGTCGTCCAGGGAGTAGAAGAACGAAGAGGCGTCCGGGTGTAGTGTCTGCATGATTTCGTAAGCCACTCGACAAACCTGGAACGAAGGAAGAACAGGGAGTTTCAGTCAGTGATTGATTCAAGAAAATGTTTTTGTGTGTAGCCCTGAATCACAACAGCAGTCATCTCGGAGGACTTTACAAAGCTGTCGATTTGCCAACAACAGATCAGAGAATCAAACAGTTTGAAAACAGGAAATGTAATAATAACAAATATAGAGCCATTGGTCCATAGGGAGCGGGATGACCACTGTCCACAAATGTTTATAATTTCTGCTCAGAACCAGTCCACACTTTATTTAGCAAGCGACCGAAATGGACAAAATTCAAATGAATGAAGCAGTCAAAATGGCTGCACTGGGAGTTAAAGGTTCAACTACACATTTAAAAAATAAAAGACAATTTAATTGAAACAATGAAACGACTGTGAATGAAATGAATCTCAAATATAGAAACAAAAATGTTAGAAAGTCATAGAGACCAAAAATGTGCATGAGCGGAGAAAATAGACTGCTAAAACTAAAATCCGTCAAATTGACTGCTCTGGCAGATCTATTGTTAACAACCTGGTCTCACCGATTTCCCATTATTCCCGCTGCGACATCACAGAGCCCAGGTGACCATCACAAGACCCCGCTCTGTGCCGTGTCTCTCATGTGAGGCCGTCTCTGTTTCACTGATCTTTGCTCCATCGTTTATGGCGGTCATTGGTCATTGAGACGGCTTTAGGGTCAGGGCAGCAGTCTCAAACTGAATTTATCTGGGGCTGCATTAGGTTTAATGTGTGTTTGTGTGTGTGCAAAATGTATGAACATCACAGCAAACAGATCTATGCACACGCAGAGATAGAACCAAAGCAAAAATACTGCATATATGTATATATATATATATATATATATATATATATATATATATATATATATATATATGTATACATACATAAAAAAACGAGTCCAGCTGCTTGGATTGAAATAAATACAGGCTTTGTATTCTAGACTGGGTTTAATGATTTATTGCATTCAGGGTTTAATGTTTATGGTAAAATAAATACTATAGTCGTTTTCTTGATTCAATTTGATTAAAAGCAATGTATAACATGCCATATTTGCACAGACTCTCAGTGGGGGCCACATTGACATTAAAGTCTGATGTCCACTAGGACACCAGTAGTCTATTCATTGCTATTCACCTACTGTCCTGTATCAGTCCTGCATCTACAGCCTCAGTCCTGGGTCTACAGCCTCAGTCCTGGGTCTACACCCTCAGTCCTGGGTCTACAGCTTCAGTCCTGGATCTACAGCCTCAGTCCTGGATCTACAGCCTCAGTCCTGGATCTACAGCCTCAATCCTGGATCTACAGCCTCAGTCCTGGATCTACAGCCTCAGTCCTGGATCTACAGCTTCAGTCCTGGGTCTACAGCCTCAGTCCTGGATCTACAGCCTCAGTCCTGGATCTATAGCCTCAGTCCTGGGTCTACAGCCTCAGTCCTGGATCTACAGCCTCAGTCCTGGATCCATGGGAGCAGATGCCTCTCTCAATATGGGCCTCTGAGGTTTCTGATTTTTTCCTAATCGTTTGTTCAATGGTTCCTTGCCGATGCAGAAGTGTCTCAGGAGAGTGATGATCCAGGACATTTATTAACATTTCTGGACAGTGGTCATCCTGCTCCTTATGGACCTATGAATGAATGAATGAATGAATGAAACCTTTATTACGAACTCAGGGTCCAACAATACAAGTTAATAAGACAGCTGTACCAGTGCTTCCGCATCCTCGGCTGGTAACAGGCTGCACTACAACAGATGTCAACTCGTGGGACAACGTTTTTTAATTGCTAAACCTGTAAAATCGTCCAATGAAGCTGTACATGAGCAGTCTCCGGACACTCATGTCTCCTATGTGTTTGTTATTGTGGCATTTCTTGTGTTTGAGCTGATCTGTTGTTCGCGAATCGACAACTTTCTTCGAGAATCAACAACTTTCCTCCAGAACCTTGTGATTTATGTTGATACTCAAATTGATAAAATGTAAGTATAAGGGTTGTATCAGTATAATGCAAAACTCAAAATTACACTACAGTTTACAGTGAGTGTAAAATCCTGCTCGGACACATTTCTTAAAGTCATTCATATTTTAGTTTTCTTGCAGATTACATCCGGAGCGACGTACCTGTGAGGAGAAGGTGCACACCAGGAAGTCGGTCTGGGACAGGAAGTGGATGTCCAGGATGACGCCGCGGAGCGAGTTCTCCGTGTAGCGGTTGTGGAGTCCGGCCGACCACGAGATGGAGTTATCGCTGATGAACTCGTAGTCCGGATACCTGCCACAAAGAATCGTGTCAAATACAAGAGCCACACACACATAGCCTGCTCTGGGTCATACGCTGCATACAGATGGACAGTGCTGACCCGCTAACTCGATGAAGCCCAAAAGGGAAGAGTTTTGTGAATGAGATATGGATTTATACAATTACCAACTATCAAATCATGATTTAAACACCTAATCTACATCAAGCCACTACAACTAGATTTTGTGGAGATCCAAAATAATGGATTTCACTCGGCCCACTTCAAGCATGTGGCATTTGTTTTGGATTGTGTGTTTATGTATTGATTAAAGCTACTAAATGGGCTTTTTTCCCTTCTCTCCCTTTCTGTTAATCAGGGATGTCCAAACGTTTCACTGAGAGAGCCACTTTAGTTCAGCAAGACGTCTGTGTGAATAAGAGCGTCCATGTGTCTTGGTCTTGTCTTGCCATTGGTGTGATTGTGGTTCTGTGTGTGTATATGTGTGTGTGTGTGTCATGTGTTTTTTTGAAGGGTACTGTAGGGTAGTAGTGTGGTATGTGTCTGAATGCCTGGGATGTGACTGGATTAATATAAGTTTTTTGCTTCGACCTCTCCCTTCGACCACGCAGGTTTTCTTGTTTGCTTTTTTTCCTGTGAATAATTGTTTGTATATCTTATGCATGCTTGAAATAAACAAACTAATTCGATAAAATGACCCCATGAGATTTCAAAAGATGAAAACGGTAAAATACAAGCAGAGGTACTGACTTGGTCTTGGCCTCCTGCAGCAGCGATGGGTCGTCGGTTGCCAGGTAAACGCGTTTCTTGTCCACGTGGCTGCGGCGGGCCAGGTTCTGGAACTGCTCTTCCACGTGGACCATGTACTCCTCGATGGGGTGGAAGGCCGCCTCCGTGCCCACCTTGTCCGTCCGCCGCACGTGCACGCTGGAAGCAGAGGACGGGGAGAACATGAGGCATATGTGGAACAACAAAATCACTTTCACTACAGCATTTGACCCATCCTTCCATTCGCTCTAGTAATTTAAAGTATGCCTCCAAAGCAATGTAAGGCTCTAAAACAATTCATTGATTACTAAATTTATTGACAACTATTTGAATTATTGTTTAGCCCAATATCTCTGCATTGCTTGAACTATTTTACCTATCTGATGTGACTTTATATATGTGTATATGTCTGTGTGTGTGTGTGTGTGTGCGAGTGTATGTGTATACGCATGTGGGTGTATATATAACAATAAATGTGGTTTATGGGTGGGTCTGTGGGGCGGAGGGGTTTGGGGCTGGACATATTGGATTGTTTTTTTACTAAACTGTAAAGCACTTTGTGGTGCATTTTTTGTATGAAAAGCGCTTTATAAATAAAATTTGATTGATTGATTGATTTGATCGATTCGTTGAGATTGATGATTGGTCCTCAGTCCTGGTCCTCAGTCCTCAGAGCCTCAGTCCTGGATCTATGGCCTCAGTCCTGGATCCACAGCCTCAGTCCTGGATCTACAGCCTCAGTCCTGGGTCCACGGCCTCAGTCCTGGATCTACAGCCTCAGTCCTGGGTCCACGGCCTCAGTCCTGGATCCACAGCCTGAGTCCTGGATCTACAGCCTCAGTCCTGGGTCCACGGCCTCAGTCCTGGATCCACAGCCTCAGTCCTGGATCTACAGCCTCAGTCCTGGATCTACGGCCTCAGTCCTGGATCTACTGCCTCAGTCCTGGATCTACTGCCTCAGTCCTGGATCTACAGCCTCAGCCCTGGATCTATGGCCTCAGTCCTGGATCCACAGCCTCAAGGGCTTGACACACGAGAGGCGACATCGCATCGCCTCCATTCATTTTCAATGGGACGTGCGCGACATAGCGTCAATCGCTAGCGAGCCTCCTGCTCAGCGACGGGCAAAAAACGTGCGTGTGAAATCCTCCCGCTCGTGCATGTAACGTGCACGCGCAGGTCAGCGACGCAATCCCAGAAAGTTGAAATCGGCTCAACTTTTCGACGCTGTCGTCAAGCCGCATCGCGCCCCGTCTGTCATGTTATCTGAGCGACAGCGTTGAGTTTCGCTGATCGCTCTCATTTGTCGCCTCCCGTGTGTCGAGCCCTTAAGTCCTGGGTCCACAGCCTCAGTCCTGGATCTACGGCCCCAGTCCTGGATCTACGGCCCTAGTCCTGGATCTACGGCCCCAGTCCTGGATCTACGGCCTCAGTCCTGGATCTACAGCCTCAGTCCTGGATCTACAGCCTCAGCCCTGGATCTACAGCCTCAGCCCTGGATCTACAGCCACCTCAGTCCTGGATCTACAGCCTCAGCCCTGGATCTACAGCCACCTCAGTCCTGGATCTACAGCCTCAGCCCTGGATCTACAGCCACCTCAGTCCTGGATCTACAGCCTCAGTCTTGGATCTACAGCCTCAGTCTTGGATCTACAGCCTCAGTCCTGGATCTACAGCCTCAGTCCTGGATCTACAGCCTCAGTCCTGGGTCTACAGCCTCAGTCCTGGGTCTACAGCCTCAGTCCTGGATCTACAGCCTCAGTCCTGGATCTACAGCCTCAGTCCTGGGTCTACAGCCTCAGTCCTGGATCTACAGCCTGCCTGTTTGTGGGAGCAGATCCTTCTCTGAGGTTTTATATATCTTACACCTTCCTTGCAGATGTAGGAAGGTCTAAGGACAGTGAAGATAGTATTTACAGATATAAACATTTCTGGACAGTGGTCATCCCGTTCCCTTTGGGACCAATGGCCCTTTCCTGTGTTCCTCAAGACAGCTGGTATTGTGATTTAGGGGCATTAGACAGATACATTGAGATGAATGAATCCCTTTGTCATAGTAAACTATCCATTTGTTTTTACTATGAAACATAACGCAGACACACACCTTCAGAGATACATCTATTTTAGTTTTATTTCTTTTTCAATTTCAGTCTCCAATTGCTTTTGCTCATGCCGCTGTCTTTAAAGGCAGATTCCGGTCCTCCTGCTCCTCCTGCTCCCCTCACGACACCGCTCACCTCCTGCTGAATGCGGCTCTGAGCTTTAAGCTGATGTGAAGCTGAGCGGAGCAAAAATGTAAAGCATTCTTCGTGCGTTTTTGTGGAGCTCGCCGGATTAGACGAGGGATTTACAAATGGACAGAAACAAAGAAAATACAAATCAATACACGCTTTAAAAAGAGAAAGAAAGACACAAAATCAATGTTAAAAATGGCTGCTGCTGCGATGGGAAAAATTACAGCCAGATAATGATTAAAAATGCACTTTATGTAATGTCTGTGTTGAGGATTGGAAGTAAAAACAAACATCTTTGAAACTTTTGCCAAAAATCTGAAAAATTCCAATGAAATAAATCCGCGGCTCAGAGGATTTTGTTGAATAAAGCACAGACAGATTCTCTCTGAAGAATTAACACAAGGCGGAATAAAAATGAGGTAAAAATAGGTAAAAGGAGGAAAAACAACTTTGGATTATAGATTAACAAACAAAACTATATTCAGCAGAGACAGCCGGGAACAAAACCATGTCTGCATAAGGAGACACATTAGGCTTGATGGAGTATACCAGACTGTGTAGATGGACAATGCTAACCGGCTAGCTCAACGAAGCCAATAGGGAAGTGCTCATGAACAAAGTTTCGATCCAACTCGCTCTGGCTCCTTTTAACTTACATGTAAATATAAACTCCTCTAGCTCAGTAACTGTTTGTGTCACATTCACCCGATTGGGATTAATAAATCTGTGGTTTAGTGCTCTCTGTGATCCTGGTGTTTATGTTTGGATATTGTCTTTTAAATCCAGATATGCACCTTGGAGGGCTGAGATTTTTAAACCTCGGGGGACTGAAACTACTGAACCCTGAGGACAGAGCCTTCTCTGCAACTGCTTCCAATCTCTGGAACTCACTCCCACAACACATCAGAAAGTCAGACTAACTCCAGAACTTCAAGTCTGAACGGCTGAGAACATTATTCATGCTTTTTTTATCTTAGTTTCTTCTTGATTTTAGTTTCTTTAGTGGGGCGGCACGGTGGCTGAGTAGATGGCACTCTCGCCACTCAGCAAGAAGGTTCTGGGTTCGAATCCCTGTTGGAAAAGGGCCTTTTTGAGTGGAGTTTGCATTTTCTCCCCGTGTCTGTGTAGGTTTCCTCCGGGTGCTCCGATTTCCCCTACCACTAAAAACGTTCAATAGTTCAGGTTGAATGAGTGTGTGTTTGTGTTTGTGAGTGAGAATGTGGGGCAACGGATGGAAATAAGACTACAATCCAGAGTGATGTGTTCACTAACATGTACTGTCCCAACCAAATAAACAATAAATAAATAAATAATGATTATAATAATACATTGGTTTTATAATGCTTTTTTTTTGACGATTTACATTATTTTTTCTTTCTGTACACGGTGGTGATAAAGTATTGTAGCTACAGCTGCCCTGAGGCACACTGAAAGAAGAGAGGCAACCAGTATGTACCATCGGCCCCTCCGACCAAACACCAACCATTTACACACACACCAATATCACTCTTAACAATGTTGGGGAAGTGCCTACAGTTTGACTCTTTAAAGCCGCAACCGCCTCAGAGGTCTCCCATCACAGCACTAACCAGACCCTGCCCTGCTTAACTTCAGATGTCTGACGAGGATCTAACTTTCACCTGCAGGTATGGCCATCAACCTGTCCCTGTGTAAAGTGTCTTTGAGTGTCCAACCAACCACTATACAAATGTGACTTATTATGATTATTCTCCATCGTCTCTAACATCTCGACACATATATCGCCTGCTTTCATCCACATTGCACATTATTTCCAAACCAATAACATATTCCCTCCCGCCTTCACATGGCACGTTGTCTTTCCTCCCACAGCCGCTCGCTCTTGGCTCTGAACGGCTCTACACCGGTGCGTGTCAGTGCTTTGTATGCCTCCGCCGCGGCTCATTCAGCGCAAATCTGGCGAGAAATCTCAGGTCAGGAGGGGGCCTTTGTGTCCCCATCTCTTCTCTGTCAGTCGTCTCTGAATACCGCAGGGCCTTGTCCAAACCCACGCCGATGTATGGGCTCTATTTTTATTCTGAAGGGATAAAAACCAGCGCGCCTACAGGTCAGTCGCTGATGGATGGATTCTCTGTTTAACACACTTACAGGAAGAATATGGAAGATGGAGAGAACATGCGTGGACATAAACTAAAGCTTGTGCACTCAATTTTCTCATGAATAATAAAATAAATGTGGTTTTGTAGAGTCTTGTATCAATGTAATGTTGTGAACGAATCAGACCAGAACACGCAGTCTATAGAAAACATCTATCCTTTTCTACTTCTTTCTCTACAGCCTCAGTCCTGGATCTACAGCCTCAGTCCTGGATCTACAGCCTCAGCCCTGGATCTACAGCCTCAGCCCTGGATCTACAGCCTCAGTCCTGGATCTACAGCCTCAGTCCTGGATCTACAGCCTCAGCCCTGGATCTACAGCCTCAGTCCTAGATCTACAACCTCAGTCCTGGATCTACAGCCTCAGCCCTGGATCTACAGCCTCAGCTCTGGATCTACAGCCTCAGTCCTGGATCTACAGCCTCAGTCCTGGATCTACAGCCTCAGCCCTGGATCTACAGCCTCAGCTCTGGATCTACAGCCTCAGTCCTAGATCTACAGCCTCAGCCCTGGATCTACAGCCTCAGCCCTGGATCTACAGCCTCAGCTCTGGATCTACAGCCTCAGTCCTGGATCTACAACCTCAGTCCTGGATTTACAGCCTCAGTCCTGGATCTACAGCCTCAGTCCTGGATCTACAGCCTCAGTCCTAGATCTACAGCCTCAGTCCTAGATCTACAGCCTCAGCCCTGGATCTACAGCCTCAGCCCTGGATCTACAGCCTCAGTCCTGGATCTACAGCCTCAGCTCTGGATCTACAGCCTCAGCTCTGGATCTACAGCCTCAGCTCTGGATCTACAGCCTCAGTCCTAGATCTACAGCCTCAGTCCTGGATTTACAGCCTCAGTCCTGGATCTACAGCCTCAGTCCTGGATCTACAGCCTCAGTCCTGGATCTACAGCCTGTTCTTTTGTGGGAACAGATACCTCTCTCAATATTCTTTCCAATTTGTTTTTTTTTTTAAGTGCACTCTTACCGAAGCAGGAGGGTCTAAGGACAGTGATGATCCTGGACATTTAAAAACATATATTATTTCTGGACAGTGGTCATCCGGCTCCCCGTGGACCAATGGCTTTATGTGTTTGTAATCATTGCATTTCCTGTATTCATACTGTTTGAGACGACTGCCGTTATGATTTAGGGCTATACACAAATAAATGTAATTGAATATTAAACCACAATCGAGCAGCTGTAGTAAAGATTCCCCAACTAAAGTGCTAATGTAGTTGCAGTTTATTACCTCGGCCATTAAAAGCATTATATCCTGTCAAATGTTTTCAATTTTTTCCCAATATATTTTACAATCCTCTCACGCATATTTTACACATTTTCGTGTTAAATAATCCCTGAGCGAATGTCCCGCTGCAGTCTGACTGTACAGGAGCTCCCCCCAACATGCGGCTCGCTACCTTGAATTGCAATGCAGCCGTAGCTTTAATATTGGAACAGAGGTCTGGGCTTGACACTGAGAGCGCGTGGGCTGTGGATGAGTGTAAGGCCGGCTTTCTTTACGCCCACCGCGACTCTCCGTGTGAGCCCCGAGGTGACGACACGGGCAAATAAATCAAATCATGGAGAAGAGACGGGTAGAGCCAGAGCTGCAGGCGAATACAAGCACACAGGCTGAGGAGGGAGGGGGCCAGGCTGGAGGAGTGGGGAGTGAGGGATGAGGATGGAGGAGTGAGGGGTGAGGGATGAGGAGTGAGAGATGAGGATGGAGGAGTGAGAGATGAGGATGGAGGAATGAGGGGTGAGGGATGAGGATGGAGGAGTGAGAGATGAGGATGGAGGAATGAGGGGTGAGGGATGAGGATGGAGGAGTGAGAGATGAGGATGGAGGAATGAGGGTGGGTGAGGGGTGAGGATGGAGGAGTGAGGGGTGAGGGATGAGGATGGAGGAGTGAGAGATGAGAATGGAGGAGTGAGGGGTGAGGGATGAGGATGGAGGAGTGGGGGGTGAGGGATGAGGATGGAGGAGTGGGGGGTGAGGGATGAGGATGGAGGAGTGAGGGTTGAGGATGGAGGAGTGAAGAGTGAGGTATGAGGATGGAGGGATGAGGAGGGAGGAGTGAAGAGTGAGAGATGAGGATGGAGGAGTGAGGGATGAGGATGGAGGAGTGAGGGATGAGGATGGAGGAGTGAGGAGTGAGAGATGAGGATGGAGGAATGAGGGGTGAGGGATGAGGATGGAGGAGTGAGGGATGAGGATGGAGGAGTGAGGAGTGAGAGATGAGGATGGAGGAATGAGGGGTGAGGGATGAGGATGAAGGAGTGAGGAGTGAGAGATGAGGATGGAGGAGTGAGAGATGAGGATGGAGGAATGAGGGGTGAGGGATGAGGATGGAGGAGTGAAGGTTGAGGATGGAGGAGTGAAGAGTGAGGTATGAGGATGGAGGGATGAGGAGGGAGGAGTGAAGAGTGAGGGATGAGGTTGGAGGGATAAGGGGTGAAGATGGAGGGATGGGTAAAGAAGGGAGAAGGATGGAGGAATGAGGGGTGAGGATGAAGAGATGAGGAGTGAGGGGTGATGTGGGGGGGCGTGGATAGGGGGATGGGGAGTGAGGGATGAGGATGGAGGAGTGAAGAGTGAGGGGTGAGGATGGAGGGGGTGATGAAGATGGAGGGATGAGGATGGAGGGGAGGAGGAGTGAGGGATGAGGATGGAGGAGTGAGGGATTAGGTTGGAGGGATGAGTAAGCACGGGGTGAGGATCAAGAGATGAGGAGTAAGGGGTGAAGATGGAGGGGGCAAGGATAGGGGGATGGGGAGTGAGGGGTGAGGTGGGGGCGCGTGGATAGGGGGATGGGGAGTGAGGGATGAGGATGGAGGGGTGAGGAGCTCCGGGAAAAAGAATCTGGAAACTGTACTTTTAGTAAAACAAAAGCTACTGCGCACACTCCCACAGTAATTGAAATGATTGTTGTAAACCACTAACTTACTTCAGCAGTCATCTCGACAATCTGAGGGCAACAGTGGCACGGTTAGAAGACCTCTTTGGATCTGGTCGACGGCTTTGGACCTAATGGTCGTGGGTTCGATCCCACCACGACCCATGTCATCTGCTCCCACTGACCTCTGCTGTCGTTGTGTCCCTGGGCAAGACACTTAACCCCACTAGTGCTTTGTGAATTGGGTGGCAGCTCTGATTGCCAACCCCCTGACCCAGAATGTGATAATAAAAGACGAAAAAGAAATGAAATGAGATCAGAGAATCAAACGGTTCGAACACAGCAAATGCAACAATAACAAACACATCGGTCCATAGTGAGCGCGATGACCACTGTCCAGAAATGTGGATTCATGTCTGAAAACTTGCGCCAAAACTTTTGCATGGATTTGGGGACCAATCACAGAATAGAGAGAGACAGATATGTTGAACAGTTTTTTTTCACGTCCAGCAGGTGGCAGCAGACGCCTCTTCCCTCATATTTAATGACCCCATCGTGTAAACGTCATTTGTCTTTTTCCTTATCTTTTACGATTGGTGCCTAAGTGCAGACAAATATGATATTAACGGCTTATTAAACGAGCGCGAGGTCTGTACAAAAAGACCAAGGTCTGATATTTCTCTGTACAGACCGAGCAAGCGAGGTTAATAAATGTTTTATTATATGACTATTTTTAATTTATGCAAATATCTATCTCTGACTTGGTTTTCCTAATCGTGTTTTTAGCTTTCTGATCTGTAATGAAGTTGTCAGTCTCTTCTTGACTGTTAGGAGTTGTGTTTTCGTCGTTATTTACTGTTATTACTTCCTCTGGCTCTTCGAAGTCATCCCTCATTCTTTGTTTTTACCGAGGAAAGATATCAAATTTGATACGCGCTGCGGACCAATTGTCATGGTAACAGTCCGAGATGGGAAAATATCAGACCGCAAATCAACCAATCAGAGCGGGCGTACGATCCAAGTCATATAATAAAGACTCTTAGCATCAAATGAACAGCCCTGGAATATGGTAAATCCCACCTCTCCTATGGGAAAATGAATGGATGGCTTTCAGACTATATTTTCACTTGGTCGGTATTTAGTCAGTGTTAGCCAAACTAACACTATCTAAATACTGGCTAACAATGCAACAAGTCCGGAACCTTCATGCTTTCCCCGCTCTCCGACACAGTGTTCCGAGGTCAATACAAGTCAGCTCACTGGGTTCAAGCACTTTCTAATTCCCCGTTTACTACTCCACTCCACTCTTACCATTACCTTTTAGTATCTGGTACCATGTCCTGGCAATCTACCCACAACAAACCAGTATCTGTCCTGCAGCACTCTGGCCCATCACTTTGGTACCAGCTCGGATCTTCATTACTTGAGAAGGTGAGGAGCCGAGTTACAAGAGAGGAGCTCAGAGTAGATACGCTGCTCCTCCACATTGAGAGAAGCAGTGAGAGGAGGCATCTCTGGGGACATAACCTCCAAAGAAGCTAAAGAGAATGGATGACTTAACTAATCACATCCAGAGCACATTTACAGCCTTCCAATGACACTCCATCAAAACCCGCTTCTACATTTGTCATTTTCTGCTCTTGAAATCCGGGCTGCGAGGTTATACAACGACCACTGCAGAAGCATGTCACCATAAAACAGGTTTTTCATCTTCGGCCAAACTCGCCCTTTTCGCAAGTGCCCCCCTCATTCTATTCCACATACGTGCCCCCTCCCCAATGCACTGATACGAGCAAGAAGACGCTTTGTTGCAACATCAGTGCAGCGCAGACCGGATCTATCAGAAAAGCCTGGCAGAGCGAGAGCAAGGGGGGAGGGGGGGCAGGAGGAAAAACTTTGTACCATCCAGCTATTCATTTCAATAAGCTGTTCCCCAGTGAAGCCGCGGGAAGACCGGGGAGAGGAGGAGGTGTGTACGTGTGTGTGTGTGTGTGTGTGCGTGCGTGCGTGTGAGTGTACGTGTGCGTGCGTGTGAAGAAGGCGTTGCAGACTTCTAGCAGTTTTAAGTGTGAAAAGCCTGACATTAGGTTAGCTTGACATCTACTTTTGAAGAACTGATTTTTGCTTGTGTGATTTTGAAATGCAGTCCTGGAGCTCACATCCCAGACATGTTAGTGCAATATATGAACCAACTCGCACTCTGAGGAGAACAGGGACTGGTCACAGGCAGTCTTCCTGAAAATGTGAGACAGGCTTCTTCTCTGACCATGTTCAAATCCAGGTTCAAAAACTGTGCATACAACTGAGGGATTTTATCTTTACTCTTTTCAAAGTTCTATGATTTTTTAATGATTGTTTCCATTTTGTTTGCACTTTGAGTTGCCTAGTGTATGAAATGTGCTGTACAAATAATTGCCTCATTCACAAGTTGTGCTTCTATGTGCTTCAGTCACTAATGCACTACTGAAAAAACCTGGACTTCTATTGCCACTCTTTCTTTTAATACCACTTTTTTATTCTACATAATTATATCCGGCAGAGACAATGTTTTTAACCTTTTACATGTTTTCACAGTTGTGTCTTGTTGCACAATCTGAGTGATTATATCTGTGCTAAGTGTGACATGTAAGTTTCTCCAGTGTGAGATCAATAAAGTCCATCTTATCTTATCATATGTTTCGTCATGACCCATGAAGCGAATTTGAGAATTGTTGTTGCTGTATAGTTTGTACTGTACTTCGGTCAACCCCATTGCATTTAGTAGTCTGGTGGAAAAGCAAACCTTGAGCACAAACAGTATAGAGTATGTTATATGACAGAAAGAGGCCGATAACGAGTCATAAAACATTAGAACAGATGAACGTCGCGGTTCAAAGAACAGCTCGTCCCAGCTGGGCCTGTACAGACTTCCCCCATGGGACAAGGACAGAAAACAGTCCCAGCACCAAGGAGAAAAACACCAGGCACATATGGTCCTCGCTGAAGCAGACAAGAGTGTGGAAGAAATAGTAGTAAGTTAGTAATCTTTATTTATATCTATATTCCCAGTTTTAGCATCCCTCCACTGGCTTTCTTTATGTTTATGAACTGATTTTAAGGTTTAACTGATGATTTTTAAAGCTTGTTTAGTTTTGGCCTCAAGCTACGTTATTGAACTTTTAACCCTCTGCAAGCCTTAAGGTTCTTGGGCAGGTCCCTGTTGGCTGTTCAGAGGCCGAGGCTCCGGGCGAAGGGTGGTTGAGCCTTCTCGGTTCGTGCTCTTCAGCTCTGAAAGGACGTGCCCCACGAGACCCAATGCACCATCAGTCCCTCTTTCAAATCAGTTCTTAAAATCCACTTTTATTGAACAGCTTTTAACTGTCTGTTTTAAACCTCACATTTTGTATATTACTGTGTGCCTCTGCTTTATTCTCCCGTAATCCTTTTTGATATTTTATATTATTATGACTCTTTTATTGACTGTTTTTATTGTTTTATGCTGACTGTGCAGTGCTTTGTTAACACTGTTTTTTTAAAAGGGCTACATAAAAAAAGGTATTTTTTATAGAGCTCATTTCACAGATTAGGGTCACACAAAACGCTTGTACCCATTCTCTCCACACAGTGATGACAGAAGCCCTCGCCACGGCCCCTGCCTCCACCACGGCCCCTGCCTTCACCACGGCCCCTGCCTTCACCACGGCCCCTGCCTCCACCACGGCCCCTGCCCTTGATGGACCAATGGCTGTGTTTGTTGTTATTTCATTTCCTGTGTTCAAACGGTTTTAATCCCTGATTTGTTGTTGGAGAATAAACAACTTTGTAAAGTCCTCCAAGACGACTGCTATTGTGATTTAGGACAATACAGAAACATTGTATTATTTTATTTTATTGTAGATAATATATCCTGCATTTAACATGTTTGAACATTTCCTCCCTTTTTTGCAAAATCTGAGTGTTTCTATCCATGCCAAATGTGACATGTAAATTTCTCCTCCTTGTGAGATAAATAAAGAATATCTTATCGTATTACATTTTAGGATGTGATTTTGTCTTGATTTTAGTGTCCCTTCTAAAATTTTTAAATCCATTGGTTTTCTTCCAAACTCTGAATTCCGAGATACTATCACAAGATTCCCACCTCCGAACACAGTGTTAGAACTAGTCTAGTTCCAATTAAATAATGGTTCAATGAAAGAAAAAAATTAATAAAAATAATCTGAAATAAAAAGATACTTATAACATGAAACAGGAAGCTGGAAGCAATTTGGGTTTGATAATTCCGCCATGAGCTCCGGCATTTGAAGCCTTTTGTCTCTGTGAAAAATAATGCTTGGGTGATTTTGTGAAAAGCCAGAGTGCGCTGAAATGGGCGGAGTCTTGAGCACCTTTCTGGCCCAGAGCTCATTGCACACTAAAGCTTTCATCCATTGGGAAAAATGTGGATAACTTCTTTTTTTAGTCAAGCATACACCCTCATCCAAGTATTGTGCTGAATTTAGCAGAACGCTCATCGCCCCAAGTGGGATTACGAACACCTAAAACCGGCGATAGCTGTTGGCGCGTAGATCCAGCCTATTGTGCGGCCTGTGCAACATAGTTATATATTTATAGTATCGAGTTACATTAAGCAAACAGATGGTGAGGTGTAGAAAAGAAGCTGTCAAGAACACTTCTTTTGAATGGGAAAAGCTGAGACTCCCACATGAGCCAACCATGCCAGGGCTGAGTGCACTAATGAGGACTTTCAATTAAGTATCACACGGCAAAAAGCGATTCAACTCCAAACCCCAAAGCTTCTATACTCTCCGGGGACGAAACAAGCCCTCCCGAATCAAAGGCAACTGCCAAGTCAAACTATGTGTCAATAGAAATTCAATTAAAGTGTATGCAGACTCTTACTCTTAGCCTTATTAGGACGCTGTTTGCTCGGATGATACCAGTAGTAGATATTTCTTGAACGTGGAGTAAATGCTAAATGTAATCTTGAGGCAATACTTTTGTTTTAAACGGCAGAACACACGTATTCACTCACTCAATACATTCAGACCTATTGTACACGTTTTTAGCGGTAGGGGAAACCTGCGCAGACACAGGGAGAATATTCAAACACCACACAAAAAGGTCTGGAGGTAGAATCGAACCCAGGACCTTCTTGCTGAGAAGAACAAGGATTGACTAACCCTTTATGCAGAGCTCACAGAATGACTTTGGAGATGAGCAAATACATTGTAAGTATCATTTCTGTAGACATTAGACTTACTGTACATAGTGTTATATCGTTTTCCCCAAAATGTTTGAGCCGTGGCACACTTTTGTCATTGCAAAAAGTCATATAGCACAACACCAAGTGAATATGATACAAAATTGAAACTCTGAAGCCTTTGCTAAAAAAGCAAAGTCACTCAACAATGTATATTATAGAGCAAATCAAACAAGCACATGCAAATCTTTCTAATCATGTGATTTACTTTTGATTTTGACTAAGCTTTTTCCAAGGCACACTAATAAACATCTCAAGGGACACCAACGTGCCACAACACACTGGTTGAAACACTGATATAGACCATTTCAAAAGCCATCTGACATTTCTCGTCGCCAACTTGAAGATAATTCTCTAAAACATCAGAACAAAGCACAGCAGTCGTCGTCCAAACCATTTACTTTATAAGATGTCATTGTCAGAAATGTACAGATTCTTTTTTCATGGTTTCTTCATTGTCATTGCAGCTCAAAGAGCTTAATCGATCCTTTGTTGAGCAGAGAAACAAACAGTAAATACACAAGGCTTTGTTTATTTAGTCAATGGGATTTTAATGGGTCTATTCTCACTATCCATGCATTTACTTGAAAAGCGTAGCACTGGGAACATCAATGGGAAGTTAATGGTATTTTGCATCAGAGGAGATTGTGGCCGTTACTTAACAGCTAAAAAAGGTCATAATGAGAACGAGAGAGCGTCCTCGCACACCTCAGGTGACCTGAAGAACTGCTGAACCAGGAATCTAACCCACAGATTTCTGATGTTTCAATTATTTTCAATTTCTGTTATCACAATCTAGATATTGACCTGATTTATGGAATTTTAGCCCATTTTTCACCAGCCCTACCTGGCCCTACTCAAGTCTACATTACCGCAATTGGGAATCTTTGTAAATACAGATATGAGCCATATGAGGATTGACTACTCAGACACCTTCAGTCACAAGGGAAACTCCATCTTTCCTTAGCATCCTGTTACAGAGAGAAGCCAACGCCTCCAGCTAGCTTACGTTCAAAAGGGCCTCTTCCGCATTAAGGCCAACATCATGATGATGTCACACTGAGCCAGTTCACGCCTATAATCTGCTCTATGTTCCCAGCTTCATCTTCCTGGATGCCCTCTCCCCCAGATTTGAACTATCTACAAAGGGAGCTATGCTAAAGATCAAAATATCAATCAAGTTTTGTAGATCTCGATTATCATGATGATATCGTGATGCAACACTGTGACGAATACATCTTCTGAAATCACCTGAATCTCTGTCATTTTCATGGCCAAAAAACAGTGCGTGGTTGATGAAGGGAGCACTTACCCGATGATGGGATGCTTGAAGCCCAGTTTGGCTGTGGTCTGCTGGATCTCCTTCTCCAGCCATGCCTGAGGTCGGACCAGGTACTTTACGAACTGAGAGACCCACCAGACGGAAGGGTCGCCGTGGAGCCTGTGCAGCCGGGGAGCCAGGTCTTCAGGAATGGCCAGGGGCAGATAGGGCGGCCGAGGGTGTAGACTGTCCACGATGGGCAACTCTACCACCTGGACGTCCTTGTCATGGGCTTCACCTAGAGAATGAAATAAATGCATATAGTTATACACGGCATATAGTCACAAATTGCTTGAATTACGTCAAATTCATAGAAATCAAAAGAATTGTAAGTGAGTAGCATTCAAACGTTAGAATTTAAACTGGATAGGTACTTAGGGGTGGTAGTTTATACGCTGTTGCTTCACCTCACTCCTTTTTGGATTATTGGTACTTTGCGGTTCTGCATTCTTACTGTTATGTGAATTCAAATGTCTTATGTTGAAATTGAATAATTGGAAACTGGCATAATTGGTACATGTTACTTACTTAAATGCAAGTAAAAGAAATGCAAACTTTGAGACAACCATCCACACATACCGACCTACCTACCAACCAACCTACCAACCAACCGACTATCAATCAATCCATTATATCTTCTATCAAACATAATGATACAGACCAAGGCCCTAAAGTATAGTCAAGTATAGTGAACTTTCACTATTGTCTTATTGAATGCTCTGAAGACAAACTCGGGCACAGAGAGTTCCAACTTGAAGCCTTGGCAATTACAAAGATAGACGTTCGCAAGACTAAAATGTCCGCCAACAAGAACATTGCAAACACAATGAAAATATTGACACAATGGCCACCTGCATTCTCTCGTTTCTCTGCAGTGATAAAGTCACCTTATTTTGAACACACCAACATTGAGCTGAAAGAGATTTGGAAGGTGAAAACGACCAGATTTAAAGAGTCATTTACAATAAGTCCCAGGATAGTTTACTACTGGTGGCTTTATGTACACTCGTGCCCTTTAGCAATCGCCAAAGGGTGCTACTTTAGAGGACAACAAGACATACAGTACATATTGCTTCTACTGTATACTACTGTCAAAGCAACAACAATCACAGGCCTTTCACTATTCAACTATATAGACTTTACAGAATAAGGACATTTATGAGCTTTTTAACAGATTACAACAATTGGCATGCAGCTATGGCCAAGATACCATCAGGGATTCCCCCCATCCCTTCACAGAAAGCTCTGGGTTGAATATACTTCTAGATCTAGATCAGGATTCTATCCAGCGTGGCCTGGATTGAATCAAGGCCAAGCAGGTACTAAAATAAGTTCCTGGAACACGGTTGAATAGGGCCGGTGGAAATGTTCCCAATCCGGGTAGTGGCATAGAGTAGAGTAGTACATTAGTGACTAATCTAATCTGAGTTGGGCCCAACTCAGACTCTGAGGAGCAGTCTTCTTGCGCCCAGAGTCAGAACTAAGTATGGGGAGGCTGCATTTCAGATTCATGCTGCTAAAATCTGGAACAATCTTCCTGAAAATGTGAGACAGGCCTCCTCTCTGACAATGTTTAAATCCAGGTTAAGAACAGTTCTGTTTAGCTGTGCATACAACTGAGGGATTTTATATTTTCATCTTTCTTCTCAATGTACTGTGATTATTTATGATTATAAGCCTTGTGTAACTGTTTGTTTGCTATATTTAGAACTTTGAGATGCCTTGTGTATGAATTGTGCTATACAAATAAACTTTCCTTGCCCTGCGAGAGAAGAAGGTCCTTTATTTATCCCAAAAAGGGGAAGTTTCAGTTTGATGCATACACATACACATCAAGGCAAGCAGCGAACATCACTTTCGCTCTCCTTTTAGGCAAAGTGGGTTAAGTGTCTTGCCCAAGGACACAATGACAGCAGACATCAGTGGGAGTCGGTGGAGAAGGTCTCATGGCGGACTCGAACCCACGTCCTTCCGGCTCATAGGCCAATGCTCTTCCAACTGAGCCACTGTTGCCCCCAGGAGTAGAGTAAAGAAGAGTAGAGTAGAAAAGAGTAGAGTAGAGTAGAACAGAGCAGGCAGGGTCTTCCTCTGTCTCAAACAAACAAGAGGGAGTTTTCTGGTTTGTCAGATCACCTTTAGGTATAAAACAATAATACAATGTTTGTTGGTGTCAATACGTCCACAACTTTTTTCAACCGATCCTTTCACAATCATTAAAACATTACTATTCTTGCTTCGATAGCCAACCACGCTGCACCAACTCCTCTGGGTGCCAATATTGTATTTCATAATCCATCCATAACACCCGAGCTCTCCATTGTCGGCCTGTTGGCGTCCTTGCAGAAAGGCCGAGCCGTAAAGCGCTGGCAGCCAAGGCCGAGCTGCTCCAGGGGCAAGAGCCGGTGGGGGTTAGCTCAATGTCTCATAAAGGGGACATTATGAGAAATATACTTTTCAATCTAATATAACGATGTTCCCCAGTCGTGCCCTTGTACTTCCCTGCGTCTGAGGCTTCCAGATCTAAGTATAATTTCAGCCAAGAGTTCACCTAAACATACCGGTTGGTTTGAAAGGAAGGGTTTAGTTTTTTCTTTGAGAGGAAAGAAAATAAGCAGGGAGTAGATGCGAGGGTGGTGGATGTTCATGGAAAAAGATTTGTGTATTTCAAAATATAGAGGATTTTATTAGTCATTTGTTTATAATACTTTTAGCTTGTTTTATAAATCTACTTGTCTGGTGCACACTGAGGACTTATGCTCAGATATTCCAATGCGGTTTTACTGGTAATGGCAAATAAAGTGAATCTGAATTTGAACCTAGCGCATTTTTCGCTTCTCAGCAAGAAGGTCCTGGGTTCAAATCCCGGTCGGAACAAGGTCTTTCTGAGTGGAGTTTGCATGTTCTCCCCGTGTCTGCATAGGTTTCCTCCGGGTGCTCCGGTTTCCCCTACCACTAAAAACATGTACAGTAGGTCTCCTGTACTGGCGACCCCGCTCCCATCTCTGTGTGGAGTGAGAGACAAATGCCTACAATTGTAAACCGCTTTGTGACTCTGGTCTGTGAAAGGCGGTATATAAATAAAGATTACTTACTTACTTGAATGCGTTTAAGTTCAGTTTTGCTTGGATTGGACCAGACACTTTATATCAAGAGTGGACTGATTGAGTGTGACGTCACCATAGCGTTAGCCTTAATGCAGAAGAGGCTGATTTGAACCAAAGCTAACTCAAGCTTTCCTTATATGGGCGTTTCTTTCACAACATTAGCGTTGTTGGTCACAGAGCAGCCATGAAGATTGAGTGGCAGCTCTGACGCCGAACCCAGAAATGGATATCTAAAGGGCATGAGAATGAATGAATGAATATCTTATACCAGTACCCCCCATTCAAGCATAAATCAAATAAATGTGTTTCTGCTGCTGAACACCTGAATTTCTAAATGAGGGATCAATAAAGCATCTAGCTATCTATCTATCTATCTCCTCTATCTATCAACACTCTCTGCTTGGATAACAATTCCTGGATGTGGATTGAATACTCCTATTGTGAAGGTTGCACTCTTTTGTGCCAATAATAATGGCAAAACACAGCTCCAGAAGGACAAGGTTTGCAAATGTTTTAAAAGTACGAAAGCAAAACAACAGCATTGAGCCAACTAATCTGGACACAGCAGAAGGCATGAGGCTGGCGGACTTAAGATCGCATTGGGCCCTGAAATCCACGCGCCTTGGTGCTGTAGCATAATGCATCTGAGCCAAAACAAAGCCAGGGTTTTATCGAATGAGTGCACTTCCTACTCAGAGACAGTCAATGCATGTACTGTATATTACCCTACACCGGTAGTTCTCCAACCACTTTCAGGTAGCTTCACAAGGGATTCCGAAATTTGACACATGATCCTAGATAATACAATTTTGAGTTATTGCATATACAGTATCTTATTTAACTATACTGTAGATAGTGTACACTGTATGTCCAGCACAGCGACTGTTCCATCTGCTGCCCTCAGGCCGGAGGTACAGCTCACTCCCTGCCCGAACCAGCAGAATGGCCAACAGCCTTTACCCCCAGGTTGTCAGACTGCTCAATAATAACAATAATAATTTTACATTTTATTTAAAAGCGCCTTTCAAAACACCCAAGGACACTGTACAGGCGTAATAAAACATTAAAAACAGGATCAACAGAATAAACAGTAGTCAAGTGCATTATGGGATGGTGGGTGCGTGTGTGTTAGGTGGGTAGGACAGTCTGAACAGATGGGTTTTGAGTCTGCATTTGAAGAGTGGAAGAGAGTCAATGGTACAGAGGTCAGGGGGAAGAGAGTTCCAGAGCTGGGGGGCAGAGTGGCTGAAGGTTCTGTGTCCCACGGTGATGAGTCTGGTTGGGGGGACAGAGAGTGTGAGGGTGGAGGAGGAGCGGAGTGTGCGGGCAGAAGTGGCAGGGTGGAGGAGGTCAGATAAGTACGGAGGAGTATTTTGAAGTTGATGCGTTGTTTGACAGGAAGCCAGTGGAGACAATAGACACTGCCCCCTCCTCACCCCCCCACAGAACCCCATAATCCTCCACTTAGACATACCTGCCATATAACTGTGAACGGTGTATTGTCGCAGCTAATATACTCACTTACATCCTGTTACTGTTTGCTTTTGTACCTCCTATTGCCCTGTTCCGGTTTACATCCTGCTAACTTCTGCTCTTTATATGCTCTATAATCATGCTCAAAATGTAATTTTGTTGTTTTTGTGACAAGGACAATAAGTTATTGAAAATTGAATCTTACTCTATAAACTGCTCACAATTTTCTAGTTATTACATAGACTACAGTTTTATTACAACTGCAAAAGATCTCATCCATTTCTGTTGGGCAAAAGGAGCTCTCCAATCTTAATAGACGGGGATTTTTAAGCCCAAAATGATTGTGGCACTAACTCACGAGGAGCCAGAGAGAGTTGGAGCCAAACTTTGTCAATGAGCACTTCCCTATTGCGTTTCGTTGAGCTAGCGGGTTAGCAGGAGTTCATGTGTATACAGTCTGTGGAATCGATACATTATTGAACACTTTCCCCATATATGATCAATATTTCTTTGACATTTGACATTAGAGTTTGCAGAATGGACTCTTCCTGAAGGTCTCAGTCCTGAATAAATTATGTTTAAATAAAATGACCACGAATTACTTCTCCCACAAATTCCAGTCTATCAGAGACGGAACAACTGGATCTCAGTCATTTGATGTATTACAACCATCACGCTCAGGCACTCGGAGAGAAATAATTAAACATTATGAAAATCAACTTTTTGTGGAGCGTTTATCCATGTTGCAGCATTGTTCTCTCATTACTCACTGACCTGGAGTTGTTTTTAGAAACCTCCATGCTAATATCAGGAAGTCCTGACAAAAGGTTTGTGGCTGGATGTTGAGGGTGAATGTGGAGGAGGGGGTGGTAGTAAGGGGGTGAGGGGGCAGTATGTGTTTTTAAATTTAGTTAATTTTTCTACAGCCTCAGTCCTGGATCTACAGCCTTAGTCCTGGATCTTCAGCCTGAGTCCTGGATCTTCAGCCTGAGTCCTGGATCTACAGCCTCAGTCCTGGATCTTCAGCCTGAGTCCTGGATCTACAGCCTCAGTCCTGGATCTTCAGCCTCAGTCCTGGATCTACAGCCTCAGTCCTGGATCTACAGCCTCAGTCCTGGATCTACAGCCTCAGTCCATCCGTGGGAAGAGATCCCTCGCACAAAGTTGGTCTCCCTGAGGTTTCTCATGGTTTTCTGCTGTTTTTGTTGTTTTTTTTTTTTTGAGTGGTTTCAAAGCAGGAGGGTCTGAGGACAGTGCTGATCTGGGACATTAAATAACATTTATGGGCCGAGGTCGTCCCTCTCCCTATGGACCAATGACTCTGATGTGTTTGTTATTTTTGCTTATAGGTCATATGAGTGTGTGTGTGTGTGTGTGTGTGTGCGTGCAGGTTTGTGTATGCCTGGCCTGTAGTAATTGTGAGAGTTTCTCCGTCTCTTCTGTTCACAGCTGCTTTCTGTTCGCCCGCATCTTCTTTTCACACGTCTTTTTTAAAAGCTGACATTTGTCGACGTCTGTGGCCTTTCGCTGAGCTATAGGTCAGATACTGTACATCACAGTCACCGCAGATTTATGAACATGAATAAAAGAGGCCTGGGTCTGATTTGATTGAAGTTACAGGCTGCAAACACACGAAGAACGTCTTTTCACCTGAGAAAGAACTATTTCATGAGCAATATTTTAGTTATAAATGCAGAAAACTACTGGGTGTGATGTGGCACAATGACATCACACAGTCACACAACTGAGACAGGAGCGTTTAGACAGAACGCGCACAGTTGCATGTTTGTGATGTTTTGTAATTTTTTATGTGGTGAAAAGCTAACATTGATTTTGTAGAATATTTCTCCATTAAGAGTCAACATGTACTTCATTTGTCATTGGGACAATTTTTATCATAATTATCAATCAGTTTGCACTTTATCAATAGCAACCACTAAAACTATTGTAAGGAGAGAAGAGAGAGGGGAAAGGAAATGAGTGAAGAGGAGAGAAAATGAGAGTTTATTAATTTTTATTTTCTATTATTCAAATGTTTTTATTTTTTATTGTTGTCTTGTCTTTGTGTTCTGTTTGTTCTGTTTGTGGTTTTACTTCTCTGATTAAGAAAAGACAAGATAAACTTTATTGATCTCACAATGGAGCAGTGTACAATCACTCAGATTGTGCAAAAGACAGAAGTGTGCAACATGTTACCGGCAAAAATACAGTATGTTCAGGATATACAAGTGGCAATAGCAGTGCTGTTTTTTCAGTCCTAGTGCAGGTCATTAGTGACTTATTATACAGTCTGACAGCAGTGGGGATAAAGGCCCTGCGGTAGAGCTCCTTCTTGGACTGAGTGTGCCTCAGTCTTCTACTGAAGGAGCTCCTCAGCTCCTCTACAGTCCTGTGCAGTGGGAGGTGTTGTTCATGATGGAGGTGACTTTGACCAGCACCCTCCTGTCCCTCACCACCTCCACAGGGTCCAGGGGGCTCCTGTCCCTCACCACCTCCACAGAGTCCAGGTGGTTCAGTCTACTCCTGTCCCGCTCTGTGCTGCCGGGGCACTGTTTAATGTTGTGTTCTTGTTGAATGCTGAATGTGTTTTTCTGTTTTGTTTAATTTACAAAAGTAAAAAATAAATACATAAAATATATAACTCTTTGGTTAATCTCACTTGGTTTTAGGCACTTTTACCATCGAACTGCATCTCAACCATTTAGTAAAGGCCTATGATTAAAAAAATAAATACAAATGTTTACTTCAAGGAGTGATTGTTAAAAGGTGAAAAGAATCTGGGACACATTTTTCTCCCATTGAGAAAAACAGAGCGCTCCTAATGTGGTCTCAAACACATCATAATGAACTGTATAATGAAGCCGTGACAACAGCCTCTTCAGAAAATCTTCATAAAACACATGGAAAACAGGAGCGTGCGTCCGTCTGCGCGCGGCATGGAATATAAATCGTTAAAAGCATTAAATATTGAACTGATAAAAATATTCCCATGCAGCCTTATATAACGTCGGCGTGCGAAGAGGAGGATTCGGGCTACAAATGACGAATATGGCGCATGTCTTCTTGGCGCTAATTAGATCAAAAATTCATTCAAGTCCAAACGCGTGTGTCGCTGGCGTGTGTTGCTGGCGCGTCGTACGGCTCCGGCGGCAAGTGGCGCGGCTCCGGCGGTGCGCGCGTCAAGCAGAATGGAAAATAAAGCGTGATGCGCGTTAGTGATGGCATGAATAATGTATGAGGCGCTGGCAACAAGAGAGGCACGGTGACGAGCGGAGCAGGCGGCCCACGCACCAAATATACAGTTTATCAAGTTGTCTGCAAGTCTGTGTGTATGTGTGTGTGTTTTTACCATGTCTCTCTCTGGTCTTTCTCTCTCTCTGGTAACTCTTTTGGTCACTCTCTCTGTAGTCACTCTTGTCTCTCTCCCTATATCTCTGGTCTCTCCCCCTGTATCTCTTGGTGGCCACTCTCTCTGGGGTCACTCTTTCTGTGGTCACTTACTATGTGGTCTCTCTCTAGTATCTATCTATTCTCTCTCTCTCTGTAGTCACTCTCCCTATATCTCTGGTCTCTCTCTGGTCACGCTCTCTGTGGTCACGCTCTCTGTGGTCACGCTCTCTGTGGTCACTCTCTGGTCTCTCTCTGTGGTCACTCTCTGTGGTCACTCTCTGTGGTCACTCTCTCTATGGTCACTCTCTCTATGGTCACTCTCTCTGTGGTCACTCTCTGTGGTCACTCTCTGTGGTCACTCTCTGTGGTCACTCTCTGTGGTCACTCTCTGTGGTCACTCTCTCTGTGGTCACTCTCTGTGGTCACGCTCTCTGTGGTCACTCTCTGTGGTCACTCTCTGTGGTCACTCTCTGTGGTCACTCTCTCTGTGGTCACTCTCTGTGGTCACTCTCTCTGTGGTCACTCTCTGTGGTCACTCTCTGTGGTCACTCTCTGTGGTCACTCTCTCTGTGGTCACTCTCTCTGTGGTCACTCTGTGGTCACTCTCTCTGGTCACTCTCTCTGTGGTCACTCTCTCTGTGGTCACTCTCTCTGTGGTCACTCTCTCTGTGGTCTCTCTCTGTGGTCACTCTCTGTGGTCACTCTCTCTGTGGTCACTCTCTCTGTGGTCACTCTCTCTGTGGTCACTCTCTCTGTGGTCACTCTCTCTGTGGTCACCCTCTGTGGTCACTCTCTCTGTGGTCACTCTCTGTGGTCACTCTCTGTGGTCACTCTCTGTGGTCACTCTCTCTGTGGTCACTCTCTCTGTGGTCACTCTCTGTGGTCACTCTCTGTGGTCACTCTCTGTGGTCACTCTCTCTGTGGTCACTCTCTCTGTGGTCACTCTCTCTGTGGTCACTCTCTCTGGTATCCATCTATTCTCGCTCTCTGATTTCTTTCTCTGATCTTTCTCTCAGTTCTCTCTCCCTATGGGCTCTCTCGCTCTGGGCTCTCTCACCCTGGTCTCTCTTTCTCTGGGCTCTCTTGCTTTGGTCTCTTTCTCTCTGATCTCTGGAAATAGAGACTGTACTGAAATGTTTTGATTCTATGGCACAAATGTATCTGGTAAGTAAACCTTTATTTTATTTTATTATTCATTTATTTGTTTATTTGACAGGGACATTGCACAATAAATGTATTGTTCAGCTACAAGCTCATTTTCATCCGTAATCCCTGCGGCAGAGGCAACAGTAAAATACAACCCGTCTAATCACACAGACATGATACAATATATACAAAATATACAACACACAATTATTTAAATAACTACAGACTTGATTTTCTTTGTGCCAGTTTTTTTAGGCTGACTTTAATCTGTCCTAGTGAGCTATAAGCCTTTGTCATTCAGCCAAATCTGCTCCACCAAATGTGAACCAGAAGAGACATGTCATACCTCATTTTAAATCCTGGACACTAATGGTGAACTATAGTATCCATCTTACTAACAAAAATTGAACATCATGACCACGGCGACTAAAATTGTTGATGAAACTCTGGTTTAATTTTCCAACAAGTTCAAAGTTATTTCTACTACAAACCCTGAAATATTTTTTAAAGAGATTGTCTGGAGTTTGCGAGCTCCCTCCCCCTTCCTTTCTGATTGGTCTGCGCCAACGTTTCCGTAACACATTTAAACGTTAATTGGAAAATTCATTATACATATACAATTATTAATTATTAATATTATTAGACATGCACAGAGGTTTTCAGAATTATTAGTTAACGTTTTCATGAAAAAAATAATGTTTTAATGCACAAACAAAACGATCGCGGCAAACCAGGAAGTACTATTATCATTAATTGAAAGTTATAGGACACATCTGCAGAGGATCTGATTATGGATATAGGTTCAGTATATAAATGATTATGGATATAGGTTCAGTATATAAATGATTATGGATATAGGTTCAGTATATAAATGATTATGGATATAGGTTCAGTATATAAATGATTATGGATATAGGTTCAGTATATAAATGATTATGGATATAGGTTCAGTATATAAATGATTATAGATATAGGTTCAGTATATAAATGATTATAGATATAGGTTCAGTATATAAATGATTATGGATATAGGTTCAGTATATAAATGGGTACCTCAGAGCGGATGTTCAGAATTCTTTGTTCAGTTTTCATGTAGTTCCAGAGCCTAATAGAGGCTTGATTCGGAGGCTCCGTGAAAACAAACAACTGAGCATGCGCGCAGCTATGAGCATCAGCGCAGATGATTGACAGCCCTTGGCATCACTTAACGTGGTGTTAACGTGGACGTGGACGGCACCGTGGATTCTGAACAATAGCTAAGAGAAGGGAAGGTGGGATATAACTGTAATATTAAAATTCATAAAATGACTTATTTTATATCAACATTTAAGGCCAAGTGGTCAATTTATTACAATTCTTAATTTTTTTTATTCATTTAGAGTTCCAGACTATCACTTTAAAACCCAGATAAATAATCACAACAACTTCAAACACCTCTTATTCCAAATTCTATTGAAAACCAAAGTTACTGCAAGTTATTTTTTGATCTGGCATGCATTTTGATAAATCACAGCCCAAGTCCACCTCAATATTTCATACACTCTTCGAACAGCACTTTTGACTTGATGAAATTGGAGTGGTCTTTTTGTAGTGCAAAAGGGTTTCTTCACAAGAACGTAATGTCGGAACAGAGAGGCTCAAAAGACTTCAGCCTCGTTCATCTCACCAGAGCTTTGATCAGACGCACATTGTTCTGCATAAAGATGGACACTTTTTTACCATATGCAAAGCGCAGCGGAGGTTAAAAAACTAAAATACTTGCTACGTCTCGCTTAGAATGATGAGGAAGTGGTAACACGCAACTATAAGGACAAACAGGAGATGGGTGCTAGCTAATGTTTTGTGTGTGTGTGTTTCTATATGTTCATTTTTAAATGTATCCATAATGATTTTCCTGATTATTTAAAACAATATTTTATTCCATCACATCTCAGCATTCTCTTCGAAACTTACTCCATCCCTTTTTCAGAGTTCCATTGGTGAAGAGGGAGGACGGCAAAAATGTGTTTTGTTTTGAAGCCCCTTATGACTGGAATAATCTTCCTGTTGAACTTCGAGCAGCAACATCTGTTCATTTATATAGGTCACTGTTACATGACTATCTAAATAAACCATGTATATGCTAGTTTATGACCATACATAATGCTCTATAACATTGTAAATTATAAATGAGTGAGCCCCCTTTATACAGCACGCGAAGAGCTTGAATAGTCAGATTAAACTCCTGTTAATAATGTGTGTGTGTATGTGTATACATGGGTGTATGTATAAATATGTACTGTATATATGTGTCTGTATGTGTATGCATATGTACATGTATGTATATGAAGATTGAAATACATGGTTTTCGGATTGAGATACGTGGCAGTGTTTGTGCGTGTGTGTGTGTGTGTGTATGTGTGTGTGATGTACAATATATATATGTAGTTAACAATTCATGTTTGAGTTATGCTTGTTACATTTTGTTGTTTTTATTTCAAATTATTTATTGTTTTCTTTTGTATTGCTGATGTAAGCCATCTTATTTGTTATTTGTTATTTTCTTCTGTGATAAAGGACCCCTTTTTAAAAGAGATAGCTTATCAATGGGGCTATCCTTAAATAAATAAATATGTGTGTGTGTGTGTGTCTACTTGAGCCTGCAATTCCATCTACTCTACTCTTTTCTCAATTCACTCAACTCTATTCTTCTTTACTCCGAGTAACGAAGCGTAAAATACAGAGTTTTGCAATTAAAGGTCATACATTATGCTCGTCTATGCTTTAAACATCAATACAGTGCTATTTGGCCTTTATACACATGTCCAAAGTTTTTTTTTCAGGAGAGGCAGCGAAAAGCTTTGGTTCAAACTGATGAAGCAGCACTAGCATGAGCTGGAGAAGCGGTGATTGACCGGTGACAAATCAAAACTGCTAATCAGTGCATGCAGCCTCTCTCCCGGGTCTTACACAGTCTGTGTTGGCTTCACATCGAGCTCTGCTGTTTTTCTGCTATTGTCGGCGACTAAAAGTGTTAGCATCATGTAAACTTGGAAAACACGTGTTTTTGGGTGTAAATATGTGACCACACTATTCGGACCAAAGACAAAAAAATGTGGCTCAACTTTATTTGCTTCTGAAATCAAAAACTGCATCCAGAACTACAAATACCATGAAACTGGACTTATTCAAGAGCTGATCTTGAAACCATCAGGGAATAACCGGTTGTTATTCCCACAATAAAAAGACGATAATACAAAAGCTGTGTGATTGCTGTGTGATAATAAATATGGGACCTTTAATACACAGGACTTTTCTGTTCATACCAGCAACAGTTCGTCAATGTATCCAGTCTCTTTTACCGTACATCAAATCTTATTCTTGTTAAATCCATACTGGGAAAAACACCAAAGGACACAGCGTGTAATCACATACATCTATTTTAATATCGACTCTCTGCATGTTCCACTTTCTCATTTCCAATCTACAGCGGCGTCGGAGAGCTGTCGGCCGCGTAACCGCTGCTTCTCTGCCTTTGATTTGCTTCCCCCTCGAGCCACGCGTTTGGACGGATGACACGGCGGTGGCTGGAGATACGGCGCACCACTCGTCTCCGGCCTCCGGGGGGAGACACTTAAGAGAAAGTGGAGTACGCGTAGACGCCACCAAAGGGGACCGACGGCACGCAATAAAAACCCAGCACGAGAACATCAATCAATAGGAAGCCTGTTGCCGTAGTCACCAGAGACACGCAGAGAATGGCGTTATTACAACAGGGAATTATGCGCTGTTGGAAACGACATGACTGTTGTGTACGACTGCTTTGATGCAACATGGATCTTGTATTGTTAGACTGAGAACAAGGCACATCCAGCCCCAGAAAAGAGTTGGAAAACAAGTATGAACTTTAGTGTTTTAAGGTGATGTCCGCATTTTCAATGTGTACAGTCAGGGACCTGGATCTCAGGCCTCAGTCCTGTATCTACAGCCTCAGTCCTGGATCTCAGGCCTCAGTCCTGTATCTACAGCCTCAGTCCTGGATCTCAGGCCTCAGTCCTGTATCTACAGCCTCAGTCCAGGATCTCAGGCCTCAGTCCTGTATCTACAGCCTCAGTCCAGGATCTCAGGCCTCAGTCCTGTATCTACAGCCTCAGTCCAGGATCTCAGGCCTCAGTCCTGTATCTACAGCCTCAGTCCAGGATCTAAAGTCTGTTCGTCCAGGTCCGTCCCTCTCTCTATGTGGGTCTCCCCGAGGTTTCACACATTGCTTTCCCCCACTCGGTTTTCTTCAGTCATTCCTTACTGATGCAGGAGGGTAAAAAAAATGGTCCCTAAATGTTACTTTTACATGTAAGTCAATAGACTCAGCTGTGCATGGTTTTCCACTAGAACACAGAAACTGTTTTTGCTCCAATTTATATTCACCAGTTTTATCATCGAGTTACAATGAGTAAGGTTAAAACCGTATACATTACTTACTTTTAATAAAACTTGTGAAAAAGTAGAACATGTTGGGAAATATGGGAATTTCTCAGAATGTAGAGTAGAGTAGAGTAGAGTACAGTAGAGCAGAAGAGAGGAGACAAGGGTAGAGTAGAGTAAAGAAGAGTGGAGCAGACTAGAACAGAGCAGAGTAGAGTAGAAAAGAGTAAAGTATCAAAAAATAAGTTTGAAAGAGGGATTTTGTGATATAACCAAAGCACAAAAGGCCAAAGTTCCGCCTTAGTGTGCAGTATCGTGAGTCCGAGCGCTCTGTAATGTAATGTATGTGAAATAAGACTTCAAAGGCTAAAACATTGAGAAATCCGAGACCGTCACCATGGCGCGGCATAATGGACTGCACACAGCTCACGTAGCCGGCGGTCTGTGCGCACTCAGCCCTACAGCACGCGAAGGGCCAGTGTGAGGCTAATTGCTGCGATATTAAATGCATATCCAGTGACTAATCCGGCGTTTTGCATTTGTTCGACAGAGCCTGGGAGGATGTTGTTGCCCACATTGTTAACACAACAGGCATGACCGCAGCATTAGCCACAGCTCGGGGTTAGCGGCCGCTACTCTGTCTGTGGTGGGATGGGAGCCACGATTAGACTGGGTATGGACACTTTCAATATACATGTTTATAAAGTTTGGGATAAAGCCCCATTTCCACCAGCCCTACTCTACTCAACCCTACCCTATCTTGCTCTACTCTCCATGGCTCCACTCTACTCTACTGTACTCTAGTCTACTCTACTTTCGTCGGCTCTACTCTACCATAGTCTAGTCTAGTCTTTTCTACTCTACTCTCACTTGGTCTAGTCTGGTTGCGTTTCCATTTTGTGTTACTATTTGGTCCCACATCCTAGCAACCGTGTAAAAGTCTTGGTAACCATGGCTTCCTGCTGCACTTTCGCTAACCACTGTCAGATAGAACAGTGATTGCTAGGTCTGGCTAGAACCAGGAAGAGGATTCAAACCGGCAACCTTCAGCTCAAAGACACACGCCTCATTACTGCACCCAGTGAGAGAGTGAGAGTGAGAGAGAGAGAGAGAGCACAAAACTGGGGATTTGATCACCTGTGGTTTATATTTTGTTCAAAGTTAATTACAGCCGAAAGTAATTGATGAAGATAAGTTCTAAGCAGGAGAGGTGATTGGTGTGAGGCCCGAACAGAGCGCTGTGTACGCCGTCTTCAAAGGACTCCTTCAAAGCCAGCAAACTACACTCACATCTGAAAGACCTACTAAGCAATATTTTAATTAACTGGACCATATGGATGTGTAGGGGCCCGGGAGAGAGAGACAAGGGCCCAGGACATATTGGTCCAATGCTCCTATTTGTTTGTTAAAGTTGTCTTTCCTACGTTTGAACTGTTTGATTCTCTGATCTGTGTTGGCGAATCAACAACTTTGTAAAGTCCTTCGTTGTGACTACTGTTGGGATTTAGGACCGTACAAAAATCAATGGAAATGAATTGAGAGACAGGGGCCCAGGACACAGAGACAAGGGCCTGAGCAGGACGTCAGAGAGACGAAGGACAGGTGAAAGTCTTTTCTCCAATGTCACATGGAGACAAGACGGAGAGGAGCTGGGAGGGAGCTGATAAGAGGAAGGGCTGCAGGATTTAACACTAGGACTCTCAGAATTCTGAAACTAATAGAAGTCGCAGAACACTGATTTTGGTGGCACCCATAATAATCTATGTAATTTAGAAAAGAGTTGGTTTTACGATCAGTTTTATTGAAAATGTTGCATGTAAACAGTGTGTTGCTATGGAAACCAGACCTCTACCCTGGAGGAAAATCTGACTCAACTCCAGAACCAGAACCAGTCCAGGACCAGCACCTAGGAGAAACCTTGAAATGTATATTCAAATGAATGGCAAGGATTAAAGGTAGAACTCCCGTTTCAAAAGTAAAACTTAATACAAAAAAGAATGACGTGACTTGTGGATAGAGAGAGAAAAAGACACAGAAGTTCAAAAGACCAAAAATGTGCATAAGTTCTCTTACTCCTGAGATGCCAAAACTCCAACGTTCCAGATTAATCAGAAACATCTATACGGTTTCACTAACAGGTTTTCTTAGTAGACGATTCTGAATTCAGCGTAATATCCGACATTCCAGAGAATGGTTGGGCCTCAAAAAATTCTTGGAGTGCTGTGTTTTGCCCCGGGGCTACAGTTTGGACAAACTGAGTGTAAGGTATTTAACTGGACATTACATCGTGTTCAATAACCTTCAGTAGATTCAGCTTTTGATGAGACTTGTTATGATTTTGAACTTCCACCACATCTCTCATATCTACTACTTCAACTACAACTGTGCAAAGGCTGCTACTACCACCTCTGTCACTGATGTTACTACAACTAATATTCATATTACTGGTACTGTTACTTCTGCTACTGCTGCCACCACAACTACTTCTGTTACTACTATAATTCAAGATCAAGTTTAAGAAAATAAACACCTATTATGCACAATATCAGTTTCTCAAAGCCTTATTTAGGATTATGAGACACTAATGAAGGTAATTCAAATCCACAATAGCCAGGATGCAGCCGGGAAGCACCCAGCTCGAGGCTCTGTGGGCCTCACATCGCAGCGGTAAACGTGCCACTAGAACAGTGTCCTGCTGCCAAAAAGCTTTAACTGAAATTGCACACAGCCAGAGTGGAGTCTCACTTTGTTTTTGCTGCGGTGGCACAAACACACTCTGGCATGGGCTTCTGTCGTGGGGCCAGTCGGCTAGTTTGTTTAATTACACAGAGCCACTAATCACCGGGAAGATAAGAGCCAACGCTGCGCCAACGCTTCCATCAATCATCAGTCATATGAACAAGGACCAGAGACTATACGCAGATGCTAACCTGCTAGTTCAATGAAGCCCAATGGGGATGTGCTCACTCTGACTCCTATTGACTTACATCCTCGAGCTCAGTCTCTGTGTCACATTTAACATTTTGGGCTTAAAAAAATCTGTGGTTTAGTGTGATCCTGGTGTTATTACTGTGATATTGTGTTTAGAAATTCAAATATGAACCATTCATTTGCATTAAGGAAGAGAGAGAATCCCGGGGCACCCGGAGGAAACCAACGCACACAAGGGAAGAACAGGCACTCTCCACTCAGAAAGGCCAGGATCAGAATGGGATTCAAGAGCGCTAAGCACTCCTCACTGAGAACCAAGAATCGGAACCTCAATGAATTTAATGCCATTGTAAGTAGTAGTAGTAGTAGTGCCATTGTAAACAGGAAGTCACAAACTAGGAATATGCAGAGAGTGCTAACCACTCAGCCACCATGCCGCCCTAACCCATCATCATACGGTTACAGTCACTTTTCAATGTAAATTAATAGGAGCAAGGGCGAGCTGGAGAAAAGCTTCGCCATGAGCACTTTCTATGGGGCTTTATTGAGGGTTAGCATTGTCCATCTACATACATTGTATGCTCTCGGGAAACCTTCATAATCCCGGTTTCCATAATTGGGTCTATAGCTGGTTGCGTATCCATTACATCTGGTACCGTAACCTAGCAACCTGCTCACAACAAACCATTATCTGGGGAAATTCCTTGATAACCATGGCTTCCAGCAGCACTCATGGCCAATCACGGTCAGTTAAAACACTTTAGTACAAGAGCTAAGAGAGACTAAAGAGTGACCTGGTACTGGTTAAACAGGACCCGTGGAAACACTCCCATTCCGGGTAGGGTAGGGTAGGGTAGAGTAGGGTAGGGTAGGGTAGAGTAGAGCAGTGTTTTTCAACCACTGTGCCGCGGCACACTAGTGTGCCGTATGATATTGTCTGGTGTGCCGTGAGAAATTCGTCTACTTTGTCTAAAAATAACTGCATTCGCTGTTGACGAGCGGTGACTTGTTTTGAACTGTGGAGTAACCATGTAATACTTTTTCAAATCAGTAGATGGCAGCAGATAGCTAAGTACTTTGAAACTGAAAAATTGGATGCGACCACTGGCTGTAACAGGTCAGCATTGTGGCGAGAAAGGTAAAATTGGATGCGACCAACAAATGTGGGAGGGAGCGAGACAAGAGCTTTGTTGCGAGTGAGAAGTGAAAGTGATAGAGACGTTTTTGAAAATGAATTATGCCGTTTCTGAACAGGATTAACATCCTCCGCTCTGCCCCGGGGCAGCTGTGGCCGCGTTGTAGTGGTTTAACTATGAAATGTACAATTTTTGTACAACAGCTCTCGCGAACGCACTTCTGAACTGGGTACCGAGCGCAGACCATAGTCGAGTGGACAGAACCACAGACATGCGGACCGGACAGAACCATGGACTCGCGTTCAGGACCTCCCGTGTCCCTCATCCAAAACTCCTGAATTTAAAGGTCCTATATCACGCTTTTATTCATGTTTCACACTCAATCCTATACACATGTGTGATATTAATGTGTATGATACACCACACAACAATCAAAGCTTGTGAGATTAGAGCCATCTCTTGTATAGAGGTGACGTCACCTCGACTCAAACGAGCTGATCCAGAGAAGAGTCTGCTCCTCTGCCTGTGAGCCCGCCTCCCCCCGCCCGCACGGTGACGTAGCATCACGCTTTTGTCGTTTATCACCTGTACTTAGTAATTTCATACATAAGAATAAACTTTTTCCAACAATGACAATCCGTCACATCGAGCCCTATGTCCTCGATGCACAATCAGACCCTAGTTATTTAGTTTACAGAAGTATACAGCGAGTTAGCGTCACTAATTACAGATCAAGGGGGTCCGAGTTACGTCTTTTACCGTGGGAATAACGTGTTTCCAGATCAGCCTTTGAGTAAGTCCAGTTCCATTGTCCCTGTAGTTCTGGAACAGTCTCAGTGAAGTGTCGCAGATGAACCGGTATTATAATAGATCCATGAGATGAACAGATGAAAAAAGTCGAGCCGCTTTCTTCCTCTTAGGGCCAAATAGTGTGTCACATATTTACACCCATAACACACTTCATTCAAGTTGACGTGATCCTAACACTTTTAGTTTCTGACAAAAGCATAAAAACAGCAGCTCTATGTGGTGTCCGTGAGACCAGACCACAGACGCTGGACTCGGGAGCCGGAGCCTGTGCGCTCTGATTTGCTGTTTTGATCCGTCAATCACCTCCCGCCGGCTTTTAATTTATTTTTATTTTTATTATTTTTGACAAAAAACAGCATACTAATTGTGTATTGTTTACCCCGTTTTGACAAAAGTATTTAACAACTATTTTAAATACAAAGCAAACGGGGTCATGCGCGTCATCAGTGTGGTTTTCGTCACTGAAGTGGACCCGAGCGTTTCTGTGCCTCACGCTGGGGAAGGAGACAGATTGTTCTCTTACAAAAGATTGACAGAATCAATGAATAAACTACTGTGGGCTTGTGTATGAAGGCCAAATAGCACTGTAATCATGTTTAAAGCAGAGAAAAGTCAAAAACCGTGATATGGGCCCTTTAAAGCTCGGATACCTAAATTTTTCCCATGCACTAACAATGCATGTTCTTTGTGTGAGTTATTATTTGACTATTTGGGCAGAGAGTGGATTTTCTTAGTTTATTTCCACACAGTTAGTGCCACTTTATTCCCAAACTCTTGTTAATTGTATCGAGAAATATTAAATAAAGCTTAATGTCAAGGCCTGGACTTAAGCATTTTGATGAGAATAACTGTATATTGTGAATATAGGCTACAGAGTATACTGTATACATTATAAGATAAGATAAGATATACTTTATATATCACACAGAGTATGTACAGTATATATTTTTACATTAGTACTGTATACATTTTTACATTTTCTCCTGGAGGTGTGCCGCAAGATTTTTTCAGTGAAAAAAGTGTGCCTTGGCTCAAAAAAGGTTGAAAAACACTGGAGTAGAGAAGAGTACAGTAGAGTAGAGCAGAGCAAAGTAGCGCTGGAGGAAACAGGGCTCCAATTTCTCCAATGAGCATTTTGATTTTGGAACATTGAAATTTAACTTAAAGGGGAACCAGAGTAAAACCAGAACCAGAACCAGAGAAGAGCGCGGCACTCACCAGACCAGTGTCCCGTGGATGCTCCGGAGCGGTCGGTGCAGGAGTTGCTCACAGGCAGGAACACGGTCTCCCATCCTCCGGGGGCGTACCTCCAGTTGTGCGACTCCAGGATGAGCGTGCGCTGGGTGCCGTAGGCGATCATGAAGCAGTAGACCACGTGGTGCAGCTGGCAGCCGTAGCCACAGCCCTTGTTGATGTTGCACACAAGCTTCCGGGCCTTGCTGCAGTCAGGAGGGTTCTGCAGAGACACAAAGATGGATTAGAGTTTTAGAGCGTGTAAAAGATCTAAATTGGCCCTAGACATAAACTGGAACATATCAGATTTAGATTATTTTTATTTGCCATTTGCAGTTAAACCAAATTGTAATACATATGCATACGTCTCCTGTGTGCACCAGACAAGTACATAAATAAAACAAGCAAAAACATTACAGGAGACAATTGTGACTGTGAAACCAATCAACAAAATCTGTTTCAATACAAAGGCAAGATCATTAAAGTGCTCTGTTTGAACTAAAAACAGTTTGTGGAAAGAAGCTGTTAGCAAAAGGAGACCTCAACGAATGGCATCTTCTAACAGAGGGAAGAAGCTGGAACATGGCTTTTCCAGGGGCCAGAAGAGTCATTGATAGAGCAGAGTTTTGTTTAAAGCTCTCCTTTCTTTGACTGTGATATTACTGAACCAACAAGCAATGGTTGATTATAAGAAATTTGGTAAGCTGTTGATCGACAATAGTGTTTAAGGCTAACACTGTGGCGACTCCTAATACACACTATTGTTCAAAGCACCATTCCCTAAAAACCAGTGAAAACTTTCCCAGAATCCTGCTGGTGTCTTGCCCTGTCGGTGTCAGACCAATGTGTCTTAACAAAGCATAGACTGTATATTAGGAGTGGATCATCATAGCGTTAGCCTTAATCCAGAAGAGGCAGATTTCAACATAAGCTAGCTGGTGCCCATTTCCTTATAAGGGCATTTGTGAAGACAGGGTGAGCTATTGGTCAATCCTTTAATGGCTCAAATCTGGATTTAAAAAGAATATATCACAATAAAAACTACGGGATCACAGAGAGCACTAAACCACGGAAATGGTTTAGCCCAAAATGATGAGAGTGAGGCAGAGGGTTACTGAGCAAGAGGAGTTTACTTTAACACGTCAGTCAATAGGAGCCAGAGAGAGTTGGAGCCAAAAAGTTCTAGTGGACAAAAAAGTGCAAAGTCAGCATGGCCCCCGCTGAGAGTCTGGGCTAATATGGCATGAGATACATCATTCATTTTAAAGATAATTTCATCAAGAAAATAACATTTACATTCAATTCAATTTAGTCTTGAATAGCTCTAAATCACAACAGCAGGCGTCTCGGAGGACTTGTCAAAGATGTCGATTAGTCAACAACAGATCAGATCAGGGAATCAAATGCAAGTACAAGTAAACTTTATTCAGCCCAGACTACAACACTCAGTCCAAGATCTTTAGTCCAGTTCTGTTTCAATCCAAGCAGCTGCACTCATCTTGTTCATGGAAATATATAATGAAGGTTTTTTTTTTATACAGAGTCAATATATCTTATAAAAAAGTCACAAATGCAGAGGAGCTATAAACCAACATTCCACAAACCCTTGATTCCCGGTTTCTCCATTTTCATCTCTCTGTTTTCCAAGCACACATGTTGACTTTCTCTACTGTTATTGTTAAAGAATGGGACAATATTCTCATTCTTTATTAATAACACTTTGAGACGTAGAGGTATTTCTGTCAATCCAGGAGCTAAAGCGAGTGGGTGGAGTAAAGTGTGAGACTTTATTTTTGTATATACATATATACAAAATATACATAAATATCCTGGAATTAGCACAAGAAGTAAATAGCATCCACTGTCCTAAGGCAGGTGAGAAACACACAAACGCACAGTTAGGTAAAAGTACGAACAATAAGACAACAGGCGCAGCATAAACAAAAGAGAAGAGAAGGAGGACATCCAAGGAAGAGCAGATCTATGGGACTGGTTTGATTTCCACCGATGTTTCAGGACTCCTTTAAACGTTAGGAAGGTCCCACCGTTTTGTATGTGTCCCGGAAACGTGTTCCATAATGTTGTGCCTCTGATGTGCGCCACCATTTGGCCAAATTTAGTCCTGCGCCTTTCTACATTAGTGTCTCCCCTGGTTAGTTTTAGTGTCTCCCTCTGCAGATGCATAGATCCGTCAATATCATGGATCTATTATAATAACTGGATAGGGTATTACTAGCTTGGAGCTGAAGAACCCATGTGCTGGGGGATTCTCGCGGTACTGCAGACTAAACCAGACTAAATTCACGTGGGCTACCCAGAAATTTAAGATAAGATAAGAATTCCTTTATTCGTCCCACAGTGGGGAAATTTCAATGTTGCAGCGCACATACAGGACAGTAGTAAGAGCACACAGGGAGCACACACAATATATACAAATAAGTAGTATCTATGTTTCTAACATAACAAGCTGTAGATGCTGAAAATGCTTCAATACCAGTCAAAATATATTTGTAGTAGTGCAGTTATATACTGTACAGTTAAATAGTGCAGGATAATAAGTAGATAAGTAAAGAGACATAAGGTAAAGTGAGAGTGCATGAGAGCCATACGCGTATTTTGCGCAATGCATCATGGGAGATCTTCCACTGCGCAGATCCGGGAGGACCAGACGATGCCCAAATACAGGCGAGTTCCCATGGATCTTTGCGAGTTCCAGGCGACTTCCGCTAATCTTTCAACGCCCATGCCGAAACAATGCGCCACTGAACACAAACCATTCATTTGAATACGGCGCAATCTTGGATCACCAGGGCTTGGTTAATATCCATATATTTTGCTCAAACACACAAACTCGTTCATAAACACACCCTTTAATGCGGCCCAGCTTCACCTTAACCCACGGATAAACTGACTTTGAGAGCCCTTCATTTATATTAATATCAGATTTTTGAAGCGCGCTCTCACAACACAGACAAAAACCCACTCTGAAAACAGACTTATGCACTTCCCATTACCTGCGCCGCCGCTCTCCTCCACACACACACCGCCTTCTCCACTCCAAGAGCCGAGAGCGCACATAAAAGCAACCCTTTCCCTTCGTCATCACTTCCTGCAGCTCAGTCGCAAATATTTACCATTTTCCAACACAATCCTATTACCTCTATGTATCTAAAGACTTGCCATTTATTTCCCACAACACAATTTTTTGCTGGAGTCTCAGCCTTTCCTGTGTGCTAATGCATTGTTATACCGTCTTTGTCAACTTTCATACATGTTCATAGACAAGAGAACTCAAAGCGCTAAACAAGAAATGAACCATCACACAAGGCATTCAAATAATCTATAATCACAGAACTTTAAAATCACAGGACTCAAATCTGCAGTCCCTATTTTTTGATACTGGGGACTACACTATACATCAACCATTTTCCAACACAATTCTATTAAGTCTACACTGCAAAAAGGATGAAAAATAAGTCAAAAATTGCTCAAATATGTCAAAATGTATCTTAACACTAGCACTCCCATGGAGGTGTCATTTGGCACTTATACCTATCATCCCCTCCACGGTGCCAAATGACCCCAAGGATTTTAGCTAACAAACGAAATCACCTGTGAACGGCCAACTTTGTTATGTAAATAGGGCCGTTATCACAGGCTGAGCTGAAGTTGCTTCACTTTGCCATCTTAGGGGGAGGGGGAGGATCTGAATAGTTACAGTTTTTCTCCAGTGGCTTTAGTGCATTTCTCACATCAGACTTGAAGTTCTAACAACTATGAGTTCAACCTCCACAACACTGAGTCATTGGTGCACATCATTGCAGCAGTTTCTTTATCCTATGAACAGTTTACAAATTCTTTTGTTCATGTATCAGTTACTTTTGAACAATTATCTCCTATTTTATAACATTATCATGTGCTTCTGTCAGAATGAAACATTCTGTTTTATAACATTATCGTGTGCTTCTGTCAGAATGAAACATACTGTTTTATAACATTATCATGAGCTTCAGTCAGAATGAAACATACTGTTTTATAACATTATTGTGTGCTTCTGTCAGAATGAAACATACTGTTTTATAACATTATCATGAGCTTCAGTCAGAATGAAACATACTGTTTTATAACATTATCATGTGCTTCAGTCAGAATGAAACATACTGTTTTATAACATTATCATGTGCTTCAGTCAGAATGAAACATACTGTTTTATAACATTATCATGTGCTTCAGTCAGAATGAAACATACTGTTTTATAACATTATCGTGTGCTTCAGTCAGAATGAAACATACTGTTTTATAACATTATCATGTGCTTCTGTCAGAATGAAACATACTGTTTTATAACATTATCATGTGCTTCAGTCAGAATGAAACATACTGTTTTATAACATTATCATGTGCTTCAGTCAGAATGAAACATACTGTTTTATAACATTACCATGTGCTTCTGTCAGAATGAAACATACTGTTTTATAACATTATCATGTGCTTCAGTCAGAATGAAACATACTGTTTTATAACATTATCATGTGCTTCAGTCAGAATGAAACATACTGTTTTATAACATTATCATGTGCTTCAGTCAGAATGAAACATACTGTTTTATAACATTATCATGTGCTTCAGTCAGAATGAAACATAATGTTTTATAACATTATCATGCGCTTCAGTCAGAATGAAACATAATGTTTTATAACACTATCATGTGCTTCTGTCAGAATGAAACATACTGTTTTATAACATTATCATGAGCTTCAGTCAGAATGAAACATACTGTTTTATAACATTATCATGAGCTTCAGTCAGAATGAAACATACTGTTTTATAACATTATCATGTGCTTCAGTCAGAATGAAACATACTGTTTTATAACATTATCATGTGCTTCAGTCAGAATGAAACATAATGTTTTATAACATTATCATGTGCTTCAGTCAGAATGAAACATAATGTTTTATAACACTATCATGTGCTTCTGTCAGAATGAAACATACTGTTTTATAACATTATCATGAGCTTCAGTCAGAATGAAACATACTGTTTTATAACATTATCATGAGCTTCAGTCAGAATGAAACATACTGTTTTATAACATTATCATGTGCTTCAGTCAGAATGAAACATACTGTTTTATAACATTATCATGTGCTTCAGTCAGAATGAAACATACTGTTTTATAACATTATCATGTGCTTCAGTCAGAATGAAACATACTGTTTTATAACATTATCATGTGCTTCAGTCAGAATGACACATACTGTTTTATAACATTATCATGTGCTTCAGTCAGAATGAAACATACTGTTTTATAACATTATCATGTGCTTCTGTCAGAATGAAACATACTGTTTTATAACATTATCATTTGCTTCAGTCAGAATGAAACATACTGTCAAGCTAATTTCATACATTCCTCTATCTTTTTATATCCTGAAAATCCCTTCTAAATTTGAAGAATTGCTCTTAGGTGAATTACAGCTTTCACTCATGAAGAGGTGTGTTATATTGTTTACATTTATCAGAGTTCTACCATAACGCTTTTTTGTATGTTTGTTCTATATAAAGAGACATAAGTTACTGTATTATTGCATATGCAGTACATATGTGAAATACACACCACTTTACTTTGCCATCTTAGGGAGAAAACACAGGTTTTTTTTGGTTAGTGAGATTTATTGATTTTAAATGCTACAAAATAAGAAAAATGGACTAATAGTTTTGAGAACTTTAAATGCACCAAAGCCACTGAGAAAAATGTTATTACAAAATATATACAGTATATTAATTCTCAGGGTTCACAGTCTGGAAGTCACTCATTCGCAGCCCTTCCTCCCCCAGACGAATAAACAAAGCCCACCCTAGCCCCCTGTTGTTTCGGTCATCACCTCATTTGACATGCAAATGTTAGCAACCCAAGTAGCGGATTAGCTCCTCTTCTCTTAAACTAGCCCCAAATTTGGCTGGGCGTTCTAGTGTTAATTTAAGCGCATTTTGACTGCCTTAAAAATGATTTGCAAAATTACCCTATCTAAATCAATTCAAGAAATGTCTCCCTTGAAATGAGAAAATAAAGCAACAGTTCTTGAAATTAAGATTTCATGGCTTTGTCTCATTGGCAAATATTGTCTTAACACAGTCAGAGTGTCTTCAAATTAATATAAAAGCCATTTATCTTAAGCAATTATTATCTTATATTTCATATTTTTTTGCAGTGTATGTGCCTAAAGAGCCACTGTTTGTTCGCCCCAACACAATCTTTCTTTGAGAGTCTCAGCTTTTCCAGTGTGCTAATGCATTGTTTTAGCGTCTTTTCACTTTGGCATGAACTAAAATAGCAAACGTAAAAATCCTCCCAGCTCCTGTGGCAGTGTTTTCTTGTTTTGGCTGGCTTCCCTCCTCTCCGGCGGTACACGTGCACTCATTATTTTTCACTCAGAGCGTCAATGCTGCTGCGATTCCTCCGATGCTTGTGCCACCTTGCCCTCCTCCCTCGGCTCGTAAATTAACTCCAGTCCGTGGCCGCGTGAAGCAGAGAATACCAAGCAGGCTCGGGTTAGCGAGAGATCTGGGTCTTTTGGTGTGAAAAAGAAAAAATTTGAGAAATAAAGTGTGCAGGTTTTGACTTGATTTGAAAAAGTAGTGAAGGGTTGTGTTGCTGATCTGGGAAAAATAAAAATAAGTTACTTTTTGCACTTGATCTTGAATACTGTTGCTGTGGTTTCTCACATTGAAAAAGAAGCGCCGAGAAAACTGTGGGGTCCTCTGTCCTTGTGCTTCACTGCAAGAAGAGTTCGATTCCATGTTCTCCTCGTTTGAAAATACCCCACAGGCTGTAAAAACCTTCACACGCTTTGAACGCTTTTCTAACCACCAGAACTCATGACTGCTGAAGTGTGATCGCAGAGATATCAAACTTTTTGTAGGTCTGAGCGGCGATACAGCTGTCAAAAGCCGTGCATACAATGTAAAACACAGGAGGGGCAGGCCTGAGAGCTACAGTAGCTCAGTTGGTAGAGCACTGGCCTTAGAGCCAGAAGGTCGCGGGTTCGAGCCCCCCACTGCTTTTGTTGTGTCACTGGCAAGACTTAACCTCTGGGAACACCAGGTGCCATAGTGGGGCGGCTGCGGCTGTAAAGTGCCAAACTGCTGTTGTGTCGTTAGACACTTCACCCCCATTGCCTAAAATGAGTTGCTTCTGTCAGTGTGCCCCGGGGCAGCTGTGGCATCAGTAGTAGTTTATCACCACTGTGTATGGACTAAATGAATAGTGAAATGTAAATATCTGTGAATGTCCAAAAAAGCGCTGTATAAAACCGATGCATTAGAAGTACTCACAATTCATAAAGAAGTCACTACAATTCCAAAACTGAAAGCCGTCACATTAACTGCTCTAGGAGTCCTAGGGTTAACGTAGCCGTTCAGAGTCTACAGCATCACATGTGATGCCGATGTCAAAACCGGTCCAGAAAGGGCGGCTGTGGCTGCAGGTTTTCTATCAGACCCAGGAGGAGCAGAGCAGACTCCTCCCATTTCCTCAAGTGAATTCAGTCCTAACCTGAAGAAAGTGATGCTGTGGAGGGTTAAATTAAATTAAAGCGAACCAAACACACTTTCAGCCATAAACGACAGGATAGAGAAGAAAAACTGTTTCCAAGAACGGCGACATCTGCAATCATCCGACGGTTTCGTCTGCACTTGTGAAGTCATTAACTGTGAGGGGAGTGCTTTCTCCAGGGCGCAGCAGATGCAGAACACAGGGGGTAATCAGGACACAGTGCCCCCTGCAGGGAGGCTGTAGATGCACAATGAGGACAGACCATGGAAAACCAAAAGTCTTCCCAAAATTATTTTGCTCACACACAAACTTGTTCAAAATCATAACCCTTAAAACAAACCAGCCTCATCCAACATCGTGGGGCCTCCAGCCAAGTTGAGTTTGAGACCCCTGATCCAAAAAGCTGTTATTTAGCCTGATTAGTAGTCACAACAGACATGTTTTAGCAAATTTAAAATCATGAGGTCTGCCTTTCTCTGCAGAACACATTTACCAACAATGCTTTAAGAAACGCAGAAACAACAGCTTTAGTTTCACCGGCGATAGAGCGAATACTGCGACTACAGGCACAAAATGGAAAAAAAAATCCCTCTTGACAAGATTCTTACATTTCATATAGGGTGGCTATACACCTCTATCTCCAGTCTCTCACTCTCTGGTCTCCCTCTCTCTTTCTCTCTCTCTGCTCTCTCTCCTCCCTCTGTCTCTGCTCTCTCTCAGATCCCTCTCACTCTGCTCTCTTTCTCTCCCTCTCTCCCTGCTCTCTCTTTCTCTCTTGTCTCTCTCTGACTTTGTAAATCTAATCACTATCAAATAATGATCTGGGAAAACAAAAGCACATTTTCTTTTTCAACATATATTTCCATAACTCCATCTTTCCCATAGACTTGTAAAAGCACGAGTGATGGGCAGTAGAGTCGCTATAAGTACAATACAATACAATACAATACAAGTTATTCTTGTATAGCCCTAGGTCACAACAGAAGTAATCTCAGAGACTTAAAAAACCATTGAAATCACCAACACAGGTCAGAGAATCAACAGTTAAAACACATGAAAAATATAAAGCACAAACAAAAAAATGTCCATACATGTTGTAGAATGCTAAAGTGTCCTGATCATCACCAATCCTTTCTGTTGGACACTAACTGTCCAACAAGACCCTCCTGCATCGACAAGGAAAAACTCAAGTGGCAATGCTACTATCTTAACTACATTTTCTGTAGCTAAGCTATTTAAGCTAAGTAGCATCCTCCAAAGCTATTTTCTCATTGACATTTCTGATGTTCATATACAGGTATTACAGCATTTTCCCCCAGCCATAACAAACAAATTAGGAAGACAGAATGCAAAACAACTTCCTTCATGCAAAACAACTTCCTTCAGCTAAACGCAGACAAAACTGAAATGATTGTCTTTGGTCCCCAGAAACAAAGAGAGAGCGTCATCTGTCACCTACAGTTTCTCTCCCTAAAACCTTCAAACAAGGTCAGAAATCTAGGGGTAATACTGGAGTCAGACTTAAATTTTAATAGCCACATCAAATCAGTAACATCAGCAGCTTTTTACCATCTAAAAAACATTGCCAGGATCAAAAACATAGTGTCTAAAGTAGACCTGGAGATTCTTATCCATGCATTTGTCTCCAGTAGGTCAGACTACTGCAATGGCCTGCTCACATGTCTGTCCAAACAGGCTGTAAAACAGCTGCAGTACATTCAAAATGCAGCAGCTCGAGTCCTGACTAGAACCAGGAAGTACGACCACATTAGTCCGGTCCTCAGGTCTCTGCACTGGCTTCCTGTGGCTCAGAGAATAGACTTTAAAACAGCTCTGCTTGTGTACAAGTCTCTCCATGGCCTCGCACCAAAATATATTAGTGACATGTTAGTACCATATGAACCAGCCCGGACTCTGAGGAGCACAGGGACTGGACTCCTGTTAGTGCCCAGAGTCAGAACTAAACATGGGGAGGCTGCTTTTCAGATTCATGCTGCTAAAATCTGGAACAGTCTTCCTGAAGATGTGAGACAGGCCTCCTCTCTGACAATGTTTAAAACCAGGTTAAAGACAGTTCTGTTTAGCTGTGCATACAACTGAGGGATTTTATATTTTTAGGCCCGAGCCCCAACCGGGGTAAGGGCCTATTGCTTTTCCAACAAGTTGTAACTGTCATAAGTGCCGTCATTGTGACCTGCACGCGACGGCACATGCCCAGACACTGACAAAACAGTGCCGGAGGCACTGAATAGCTTTGCTCCTGCTGTAGTACACAGTGTAAGGAATGGGGTCCTATGGGGGGGTGGGTGACCTCATGATGGCGAGGTTTGAAATTTGAATTGATTGTTCAACTTTTGGGTTTGAGTAAACTGAAAGTGTAAATCATGAAATTGCAGCAATAGCGCCCCCTACAGACTGATTCAAGTGTTACATGGGGAGAAAGAGGTTTTTCTATTCAGTAGAGACACAAAATCACTGCTCATTGGACTCAAAAGGCACAGTGTCGCTCCCATCAGGGCTCAAGGAAAATGGCGCGTCAGCGCCACCTAGGTGCGCGGTGCGGCGAGGGCCGTTAGATGCCGCTTGCGGCTTTAATTATCTTTCTTTTTAATGTTCTGTGATTATTTCTGATTTTAATGCTTTCTTATTTTGTCCAGCACTTTGAATTGCCTTGTGTATGAATTGTGCTATATAAATAAACTTGCCTTGCCTAATGCGCATGTGTAGGCCTTGGTGACGGCACGTACGCACACACACACACACACGCATACACGCACGCAAACATGCACACACGCAAACACGCGGACACGCACACAAGCGACAGGACGGCAGAGAGTCCAGGAGTCACGGTCGAGGAGGAGTCTCAAAATGTTATACCGTGGCCATACCTCCAAAAGTATGTCACTTAAGTCGAGACGAGTGAAAAGAAATACGTTTTCAGATGCCTACTTTCTAAAAGTTCCTGGTGACATCTGTTAGATGTCGTCGTGTTATGGTGCATTCAGACCGCAAACGCTGAAACGCGGAAGCCCCGCTCACCAGACGCGCATTCTCTAGTTTTCAGACGCAGAGGACTTCACACCAGAACGTCCTGGCGCGCGCCGGAAGTGCTGGAAGTAGCCGGCCGGCTCTGATGCTAACAGAGCTATGTTAGCGGCTTCTTGTGTACAGATCTTCTCCAATAATGCAGCTGTGTTCAGAGACCTTCCACAGGCTTTATACAACAGTAGTATGTGTTCACGGAGGTGTGCCATACGTTTTTTGTATTATTAAACGGAATTTCCGCATCGGCGAACACACTCGAAGCAGTTGCATAAGCTCACAGGAGCATGACAACACATATTTTCACAAGCACCGAGTCCCCCATTGTCAGAGTTCTGGTGAAGCCTGGTGAAGCCTGGTGTGGGTTCTGTTTTGGCTGTTTACGAGTATTATCAGTCTGCTCGCTCAGTCCGCTAATGTCCCCGTGACCACTTTGCTACTCTCTGATTGGTTGTCGCACGAACGTTCCAAGGAAAGGATGAGCAGAATCCATTTCCTGTGGGCGTCCATTTTCCGCTCCTGCTCCTCCCCTTTGACTTTCCCACCATGTCCGTGCATCTCTACTGAACAGTCCCGGAAATAGTAACTTGAATTTAATACATGTATCGTACTGTATTTAATATGATTAACAATACTGTGTTCAAACAAAATATTTAATTAGAACGATTTTTTCCCCCCAAATTCCATTATCAACCCGACAGACCAGTTGTAAGCTGTAGAGTGGCCACAGGACGTGTCATCGGCCTACGTCAGCAGCCGCGGAGGCTGCTATGAAAACATTAGCTTTGTGGTTTCACAGGCGCAGTTGACTGCTTAAACTAAACTTTGCACGAAACTTTGTATTTTAACTTTTAAAGAAATTCACGGTCCGCCATGTTGGTTTGCTTTGGCTATTAATTGGCTCTGATTCACACTTGTTATGTGTATATTGGGCTATTGTTATAAACGACAGTAAAAATATAGATTTCTTATGAAATACAATTTGTGAGGGCTCATTACTTTAATTTCTCATTTTATTGTATTTACAATTGCAAAATTGTATTTACACTTGCTAAGAAGTACAGATGATGGGTGAGAAACCTTCCTTTGCTACAATTGCAAGAGGCATTCTTGTGCTTTGTTTTTGGTCTTTTGGGCTATTGTTTAATAAATATCTAAATGTTAACCTTTATCTGACTGACAGTTATATTTATCACTAAAATTGCATGGACTGCAGTTTGTCGGATTGAAAGTAGCTTCTTTAAATCAAGCTACCTTTGACAGGATTTTGTAACTTTGCTTGCTACATTTGTATGGGTGGTAGCTTCTGTGTAGTGAAGCTGAATTTATTGAAGAGTAGCTTGTAGCTTAGCTCACTACACAAATCAAGTAGCTTGCCAGTCACTGATAAGCACGTGCTGAAAAAATAGAACCCTTACATTCCTATAGCGTGGATGTCTATGAAAGCTAATCGCTGCTGAAACCCCAACGCGGGGAGAAAAAGTGAGGTGTAGAATCGGGTTTTGTTTGAGCCAGCGTCTCCTCGGCTGCCATCTTTGTCTTGGTAATTAATTTGAACGCGACGCAGTTGAAACCGCACGGCTCTCATTACGAGCGTCGCCGCGGGGGGAGGGTTTCTGAAGAGGAGTACCTGCCTGTGACACGCTTGATGTATGCGGCAAGAAGCCACCGTGAGGAATACGGGGAGCAGCGGCGGCGGTAACCTACTTTTGATATGGTTTGTGGGAAGTGAAGCAGGAGTAGTGGACTCTAACTGGCGTCAAAAGGGTCAACGGACAAATCCAATTGATTTTGGGGAAAATATCACTAACACCAGATCTCACTGGTTATTTATCAATTACAATGAAACCAATCGGGTGAGACTACTCTACTCTACTCTACTCTACTCTACTCTACTCTACTCTACTCTACTCTACTCTACTCTACTCTACTCTACTCTACTCTACTCTACTCTACTCTACTCTACTCTACTCTACTCTACTCTACTCTACTCTACTCTACTCTACTCTACTCTACTCTACTCTACTCTACTCCCAGGTCCTTCTTCAGTCGCTCTTGGCCCTGGTTCTATGCACGCCCGAGCTGATACAAATAGGAGTCAGAGTGAGTTGGAGCAAAACATTATCCACGAGCACTTCCCTATTGAACTTCATAGCAGGTAAGCAGTTAGCGGTTAGCATTGTCCATCTCTGTACAGTCTATGGTCGAAGTGTCAGTCAAGTCAAACAAAGGTCTTTTATCTTAACCAGAGAGCCTCAGGCCAGTTTCAGCGCCCCACACCTGTCTGCTTACATAGAGGCTTTGATGAGCACCCGTCACCTGAAAACTCACATCTTTAATTACACAGACACGTCAAATCTGTGATGACAAACGTAAATGTGCCTCGTTCAGAGAAATGCACAGAGTCTGGGAAACCGCTCTGATCAAAAGCAGCTCCAGGTCGATCTCCTGCTCTGGGGAGACGCAGCAACAGCAGCCGATATATATCTGTGACCAAAGATGCATTTACGAGTTTTCTGTCTGTCATTTGGATCGTTAGAGCAGCAGATTTACAACAGCAGGAACCGGAGATTATGGTTTAATTAACGATAGCTTTCAAATGCTTTTCAAAAACCAAGATGAACCTTTAGCATTAGCATACATACATTAATACATGTAGTAAAAGAGCTTTGTCCTGATTTGGTTCTTGGTGATTGGTAAATATTGCTGACTTTTTAACATGAAATATGAATGGTCTCTCACTCTTGTCTCTCTGGTCTCCCTCTCTCTGGTCTCTCGCTCTGGTCTCTCGCTCTGGTCTCTCGCTCTGGTCTCTCGCTCTGGTCTCTCGCTCTGGTCTCTCGCTCTGGTCTCTCGCTCTGGTCTCTCGCTCTGGTCTCTCGCTCTGGTCTCTCGCTCTGGTCTCCCTCTCTGGTCTCCCTCTCTGGTCTCCCTCTCTGGTCTCCCTCTCTGGTCTCCCTCTCTGGTCTCCCTCTCTGGTCTCCCTCTCTGGTCTCCCTCTCTGGTCTCCCTCTCTGGTCTCCCTCTCTGGTCTCCCTCTCTGGTCTCCCTCTCTGGTCTCCCTCTCTGGTCTCCCTCTCTGGTCTCCCTCTCTGGTCTCTGTCTCTGGTCTCTGTCTCTGGTCTCTGTCTCTGATCCATATGTGGTCTCTCTTTCTGGTCTCCCTCTCTCTGGTCTCCCTCTCTCTCTCAGTGGTATCTTTTGTCTCTGACACTGGTCCATCTGTGGTCTCTATCCGGTCTTTCTCTCTCCGTCTCTCTCTGGTCTCTCTCTCTGGTCTCTCTTTCTGGTCTCTCTCTCTGGTCTCTCTCTCTGGTCTCTCTCTCTGGTCTCTCTCTCTGGTCTCTCTCTCTGGTCTCTCTCTGGTCTCTCTCTGGTCTCTCTCTGGTCTCTCTCTCTGGTCTCTCTCTCTGGTCTCTCTCTCTGGTCTCTCTCTCTGGTCTCTCTGTCTGGTCTCTCTGTCTGGTCTCTTGTCACGAGGAGCTCCTCACCCACTGTGCTGATATCGTCCTCTAACCCATTGGAAATCTTAATGCACATAATAACAGCCCTCATGTTTGACCGTAGTAATTCCATTTCATTAAATCCACTTTAAGATTCCCGCACTGACAATTATGCCTCTGACGGAGGTGCACATTTGTTACAATGCCGTGAAATTCGGCTTTTTAATCATCTGCCAGTCAACTCGCAACGCTATAATTTAATGTTTTGAGCTTAATTTACGAGCGCGGTTTCAGGAAGCGGTGGAGATTGGTGATGGATGCCCGCTATCATTAACAGCAGAGTAATCTTTGGCAACGGCATTACGAAAACGATTAGCATGCGACGCTAATGAACTATGAAAACACAACAGTGCTTCACGAATGACAACGTGGAGCTGGAAGTGTTCAACAGAAGCTGACGAGCCACTGAGCAGGTTAAAGCTTATGTACCTAACTTTTTAACGTTCATAAATGTATTTTGTCTGTCCAAACAGAAAGTAGGAGAGGCTAAGGACAATTATGATCCAGCACAACATGTCTGGACCGTGGTTCAATGGCTCCCATCTGTTTGTTATTATTGCATTTCCTACTGTATGTCCAAATGGTTTGATTCATTAATCTGAATAGGCAACTTTTTAAAGTCCTCTGAGACGACTGCGGTTGTAATTTAGGGATAAGCAAATACATTGAATTTAATATAATTGATTATCTGCTCATGTGCCCGTTATGTCCCTGAGGGTGTCCCCTGAGCTCTATCTGCAGTTGTGTTAGAAAACAGTTGAATCGAGTAGAAACCATGCATGTATTATATTATCTGGAGAAAATATTGCGTAATCCATGCACCGGCAAGGTGGTGGTCGCCAAGATTTCCTCATAGACCTCAGTGATCACTAAAGCGGCTCTTCCTCTTCTGACTACAGCTACAGCTTTCTCAAAAGTTGGGTTCAGTGGGTTTTTAGTGTCCCTTCTCATCCCAAACTATTTATCTCTTGATATCCATTCATTTTCTATAAATCCACAAGTTTTTGCAACAAACTCAGCTCGTTCTTGTCTGCGCTAACCTCTGCGTGTGCAGGTCGGCCGTCTCCTTCTAAACACTTACTGCAGACTGTGCAGCACTCTATCAGCTGTTCGCCTCAGTCTGTGGAAGTACAACAAACAGCGCACCTAGTGCACTGACTAGAAGGACACGCAAAGACACTTCACATGTCATTATTCACTCACTCCATACACAGTACAGTAAGTTGTCACATACTGGTTGCCTCACTGTATGCGACATCAGCCCGTATGACCACCACCACAGACACCAGACTCATTCTGGTCTTGCGTAAGAACAACCATAGGACCTTCTTGCTGAGAAGTGAGAGTGCTATCCACTCAGCCACAGTGCCGCCCTGAGTGGATGGTACTCAGTATCTAGATACACCGGATACTAACCAGGCCCTGCCCTGCTTAGCTTCAGAGGTCTGACGTGATCTGGCTTTCGGCTGCAGGTATGGCCACAAATGCCTACGCACCATCACAGCTGCTTTCTTTGCGGTGATGCTGTAGCACAGAGTTGAGCGGATGATACTATTTAACCATCTTCTTACTCACAGATTAGAGCTCAACAAAACAGCACATTTGAGCATGTTGTTTTGCTGCTGACTCGGCTGATGTGCGTGTGATAAATGAGCGGGGGCGTTGGGTGCGCGCTGGGCTCTCTCAGCGGTGGTGACAGCAGCTGTTAGTGGCACCGCTGTCTCCACCCGTCCACACCGGCTGCACGCTCATCATCAAACACGCTCTCGCTGCTGCTGCTGTTCCACACTGATCTGATTTATGCAAGTTAGCACTGTGGAAGGACTACAGACTGTATATAGATGGACAGAACTTTCAGAGTTTCTCACTTGAATCTGCAACTCTGCTGCAGTATATAGATACACTATGCTAACCCACTGGCTCAAAGAAGCCCAATAGGGAAGTGCTCATGGACGACGTTTTGCTCCAACTCTCTCTGGGTGTATTTCACACAAAAAACGTGGTTTAGCACGGTCTCCTCCAGGTGGGACTGAAACACCTCCCCAGGGAGACTTCCAGAAGGCATCCCAAACAGATGCCAGAGCCACCTCAACTGTCTCCTCTCAATGTGGAGAAGCAGCAGCTGTACTCAAGAGATCCTTCTGTGCGACTGAGCTCCTCACCCCATCTCCATGGGCTCAGCTGTAAGGGAGCTCCACTCTGGTGAGGAAGTTCATGTGGACCGCTTGTATCCACAATCTCGTATTCATAACCAGAGGTGAGGGAGGGGAAGAACACTGAACAGAAAAAGTGATTTTGGTATTGCCTTTGAAAAACCAGATATGATAATGATAAACCTTGATTTGCAGGGGAAACTTCAGCTTGCCTCAACAGCCATCTTGGCAACCTCAGCACCTGCTTTAAAGTGCAAAACTCACATCATAGAAGAAATGCTCATAACGGTATTTGGGTCCAGTTAGCATATGTTCAAATCAGCTTCTTCCACATTTAGGCTAACGTTATGGTGATGTCGCAGCCTAAACCTTCTTGTTGGGAAATTGCATAGATGGATGCAAAAATAAACTTAAGATAGATAAAGATACTTGGTTCAAACAGTATTTCTAAAAACAAGGAATCCATCCATGCACTTCTATGAACCTTTGAAATTACTTGAAACTCTTAGTGAGAAGTTGATTCCACAAGAAAAATACTTTTTGTATCTTAGCATCTTTTTTTTTTTTAATATAATATAGCGTGTTTTAAAGAACAGACCACAAGAACATCTTCATCTGATCAATTCAATTCAATTTATTTCTGTGTATCCCTAAATCACAACAGCAGTTGTCTCGGAGGACTTTACAAAGTAGATTCACCAATAACAGATCAGAGAATCAAAGAGACTAGAGAGAGACCAGAGAGAGACCAGAGAGAGACCAGAAAGAGACCAGAGAGAGACCAGAGAGAGAGACCAGAGAGAGACCAGAGAGAGACCAGAGAGAGACCAGAGAGAGACCAGAGAGAGACCAGAGAGAGAGACCAGAGAGAGACCAGAGAGAGGCCAGAGAGAGACCAGAGAGAGACCAGAGAGAGACCAGAGAGAGACCAGAGAGAGAGACCAGAGAGAGACCAGAGAGAGACCAGAGAGAGACCAGAGAGAGACCAGAGAGAGTCCGGAGAGAGACCAGAGAGAGACCAGAGAGAGAACAGAGAGAGACCAGAGAGAGACCAGAGAGAGACCAGAGAGAGACCAGAGAGAGACCAGAGAGAGAGACCAGAGAGAGAGACCAGAGAGAGACCAGAGAGAGACCAGAGAGAGACCAGAGAGAGAAAAGAGGGAAAACGGAGGGAAACCAGTGAGACCAGGAGAGAACAAAGGGAAACCAGAGAGAGACCAGAGACAGACCAGAGAGAGACCAGATAGAGAAAATCGATCGCAACAAACCATAAGAGCAGTCTTTTCAGAGTACTTTACAACGTTTTTGATTCGCCGACAGCAGATCTGAGAATCAAACCGTTCAAAGCCAGAATCCGTGAGAAACATTCCAAACCGCACATAAAGCAGGACATTAAAACATCAGACTAACTTGTCAGCCGTGGTGCGTTCTGCGTTCGGATCATATCATTTCCATTATCGCTCGATGCGGACCCGTCTTAATCTCATCATAGACGCGGCTCAAAACACAATACGTGCGCGTCAGACTAATGAAATCTGCGGCTGTCATCGCCAAAGGCCAAGAGAATACAAACACGCGCACGTTTACAAGAGCGTCTTTAATTTACAACATTTACATACCCCACAGGAGCCGCGCCAGTCAGACGCTGAAGAGGAGCGGACGCATCAACCCAGCGCGCCGAGAGCTTAGCGCGTGACTGAGGCGCACGTGAACGGTGATACAACTGACGGGCAGAAGGTATGTAACTGTATAAATGCATCTGGAGGAGCTGCCATCATTTATAGATGGGAGTAAAGTTGGTGCAAATGGTCAAATCAAGGAGAACACCTGCAACCAGGGGCGAGGGCGGCACAGTGGCTGGTGCTCTTGCTTCTCAGCATGAAGAGGCTCTCTGGTCTCTCTCTTTCTGCTCTCTTTCTGGTCCCTCTCTGGTTCCTCTCTATGGTCATTCTCTCTCGCTAGTCCCTCTTGCTGGTCACTCTCTCTCTCTCTCTCCGGTCACTCATTCCCTCTGGTGTCTTTCTCTCTCTGGTCTCTTGCTCTCTTTCTCTCTCTGGTCACTCTCTCTCTGGTCTCTCTCTCTACTCTCTCTGTCTCTGGTAAACCTCTCTCTCACTGGTCCCTCTCTCTCTCTGGTACCTCTCTCTCTCTGGTCTCTCTCTCTACTCTCTCTGTCTCTGGTAAACCTCTCTCTCACTGGTCCCTCTCTCTCACTGGTCCCTCTCTCTCTCTGGTACCTCTCTCTCTCTGGTACCTCTCTTGTCTCGTTCAGGTTTCTGTGGTCTCCCACTCTCTCTCTGGTCTGGTCTCTCTGGTCTCTCTAGTCTCTCTGGTGACTCTCTGAGGCCTCTCTCTGGTCTCTCTCTCTGGTCTCTCTCTCTCTGGTCTCTCTTGCTCTCTTTCTCTCCATGATCACTCTCTCTCTGGTCTCTCTCTCTGGTCTCTCTCTCTGGTCTCTCTCTCTGGTCTCTCTCTGGTCTCTCTCTGGTCTCTCCCTGGTCTCTCTCTGGTCTCTCTCTGGTCTCTCTCTGGTCTCTCTCTGGTCTCTCTCTGGTCTCTCTCTGGTCTCTCTCTGGTCTCTCTCTGGTCTCTCTTTCTGGTCTCTCTCTCTGGTCTCTCTTATAACTGCTTCAGGAGGTTGCATTAAAGACACAGAGGTGTGAGCTTGTGGGTATGGACTGAGTAGAAGTGGGACTAAAGGGGGAGCATGATCGTTGGGTTTAGAGTGTTCTAAAAAAGTGAGAACAAGAAAAAGTGTCTCCAGGATTCACACCTGTCACTCTTCAGGCTGCTGGTACCACGGCGTATGGATTGTGTGAAAGAAAAGGCAGATGGGAAACACATGGAGCTGCTGTTGTCAGAGGAGGCTGAGCTGGCATAGGCTTAAAGGAGAAATTTTCTGCCAAAACCATCACGTTAAAACATGGTCCCCTCATTAGTCACCCACCTGGAGTTGTTTTTAGATCCACCCATGCTATCATTACGAACTTCTGTCTCTGTCCTGTAATTGTATGATGTCATCACTATTTCCGTTGCTAGCCATGCTACTTGGTCCTTCTCAGATTTCCACACATACATTGATGCCATTGGCCGTAAATTAGTGGACTGATAATTGAACTCATCAGTGGAATGAAGGAGAAGCTGATTTGAACATAAGCTAGCTGGAGCCAATTTCCCTAAATGGGGATTGGTTCAGGTGTCAGGTAGTTTTCGTGTTGCAGGGCAGGTGTTTTCGTGTTGCTAATGGTTAGGAAGGCAAGCTGGCGTTTTCCCGCAAATTAAGGCATCTGTTGGTCAATCCTTTAATGGAGGAACAAAAACCATATTTGAAATTGAAAAATGCCTGGATGATAAAAAACGCTGAACTAAGGATTTTTAAGCCCAAAATAGTGAGTGTGACGGAAACCATTACTGAGCTAGAGGAGTTTACTTTTCAATCTAAGTCCTTGGGAGCCAGCGCAAGTAGGAGGAAAACTCCGTCCATGAGCACTTCCATATAGGGCTTCGTTGAGCTTGCCGGTTAGCCTTGTTCATCTATGTCTATGGTTGATACATGGTCTATGGTTCCCAAAGAGGGGGATATAATTTACAGATTTTTATTTTAATATTTGAAATTAGACCAATGATACAAAAAAATCCAATTAAAATTAACAATTAAAAAACCAAATTGAGTATGATTTTTCTTAGTGTTAATACCAACGTCAATTACTTTTCACAGTGGGGGTCCCAGGTCGGGTGCATGGTTCTATCCCACTTTCTCAACAAAGGAAGGACCTGCGCACATGGACCATTTTGTAGAGCATGTGTTGAAATGGACTTTAAAAGAGGAAAATCGAAAGACTGTGAAGTCGTTGAGATTCATGTGACATCACAACACACAAAGAGCCTATATTTTAAAATAGTCGCTCCGGTCTAACTCTGGTCTAACTCTGGTCTAACTCTGGTCTAACTCTGGTCTAACTCTGGTCTAACTCTGGTCTAACTCTGGTCTAACTCTGGTCTAACTCTGGTCTAACTCGGGTCTCTCTCGGGTCTCTCTCGGGTCTCTCTCGGGTCTCTCTCTCTGGTGTCTCACTATGGTCTCTCTCTTTCTGGTCTCTCTCTATCTGGTGTCTACTCTACAATCTCTCCGGTCTCTCTCTCCGGTCTCTCTCTCTGGTCTCTCTCTCTGGTCTCTCTCTCTCTGGTCTCTCTCTCTCTGGTCTCTCTCTCCGGTCTCTTTCTCTCCGTTCTTTCTCTCTCCGTTCTCTCGCTCCCGTCTCTCGCTCCCGTCTCTCGCTCCCGTCTCTCGCTCCCGTCTCTCGCTCCCGTCTCTCGCTCCCGTCTCTCGCTCCCGTCTCTCGCTCCCGTCTCTCTCTCCCGTCTCTCTCTCCCGTCTCTCTCTCCCGTCTCTCGCTCCCGTCTCTCGCTCCCGTCTCTCGCTCCCGTCTCTCGCTCCCGTCTCTCGCTCCCGTCTCTCGCTCCCGTCTCTCGCTCCCGTCTCTCTCTCTCTCTCCCGTCTCTCGCTCCCGTCTCTCGTCCGCTCCCGTCTCTCGCTCCCGTCTCTCCGTCCTCCTCTCCCGTCTCTCTCTCCGTCCTCTCTCTCCCGTCTCTCTCTCCCGTCTCTCTCTCCCGTCTCTCTCTCCGTCTCTCGCTCCCGTCTCCCGTCTCTCTCCCGTCTCTCTCTCCCGTCTCTCTCTCCCGTCTCTCTCTCCCGTCTCTCTCTCCCGTCTCTCGCTCCCGTCTCTCGCTCCCGTCTCTCGCTCCCGTCTCTCGCTCCCGTCTCTCGCTCCCGTCTCTCGCTCCCGTCTCTCTCTCCCAGACCAGTAGAAATTACTTCCAGATGTGAGATTAAAATGGCAGCTATAGGAATGTAAATACTGAAACTCACATCTACAACACAAACACAACCTCCCACATGAGATAAAGTCATCCTATCTCTAACACTACATCCCTTTACACTGACGGGGAAAACTTGATATTTATAAACAGTTGCAGTTACCTGTAAGTAGGTAATTCTGTTCTGGACCAAGTCGGACACATCTTTGGCCTCCTTGGCTCTCCAGTCGCCCACTCCGTCGGCCTGGCTGAGGTAGTACAAGTCTGTCATGATGGATCTGCAAACACAGAGACAACTTTCACTCAACAAAAAATAATTAAGCAAGTACAGTATGTCCATCTAACACACCTTTTGTTACATCATGTGCATTTAAATACCAGAGAGGAGCTTTCTCCCGTACAAAAGTTCTATTTTCAGCAGACTCTCGAGCAGACTTGGAGATTTTTGTCCTGCATTTGCCTCCAGTAGGTTAGACTACTGTAATGGCCTTCTCATTGGTCTCTCCAAACGAGCAGTAAAACAGCTGCAGTATTTTCAAAACACTGCATTTCAAGTCCTGACTAGAACCAGGAAGTACCACCACATTAGTCCAGTTCTCAAGTCTCTGCACTGGCTTTCTGTGGCTCAGAGAATAGACTTTAAAGCAGCTCGGCCTCTCCATGGGCTTACACAAACGTATGGATAAGGATGGACCAATCAGATGTCTTCATTTGCGGGGGAAACCTCAGCGTGTCTTAGCAACCGCATTAGCAACGCATCTACCCCCGTTACAAAACAAAGCTAACCCCTCGCTCACAATATGTTCAAATTAGCCTCTTCACAATAAGGCAAATACTAGGGTAAGAAAGTAAGTAATCTTTATTCATATAGCGTATGTTTTTTTACAGGCCAAGGTCACCCAAAAGCGTTTTACAAAGAGTTCAGAGTTCAGATAATGAGTAACATCAGAACTCATTCCACTCCTTATACGGTCATGAGCTTTACCAGGATCCACAAACAAAAAGCCTCTCCAAAAAGATCCATTTCCAACCAGACAAACACAACTATTGTTCACAAAATATGTTTATACGAATTGAGAAAATCACCTGCTGGAAGTCAATCATTTCCAAAGGAACCAAACCCAAAAGACATAACTCTCTGACCTTATTAATAAAACATTTCCAATTTCAAAAGCGCCGTCAACCATCCTGCACTTGAGGAGTTAATCACTGCCGTGTGTTTAGAGGAACTATTTATTTCTCTCCACATTTGGCGAAAATTGCCTGTGTGCGTTAGAATGATGGCAGATTCACCCGGGGGACGTGTTTGAAACAGGTTTTACGGTCCGGGCGTTCGCATATCATCAAAAACACACAGGCTGTCACTAGCGCGCTCACAGCCTTAATGAGCGCAACATCTGGGCTCAATCTTCCAGCCGTTATAAATGGTGCGGCAGACGTGTCGACCGTTTAAAAGCACAACGTGCAGATATGAGGTTATTCCCACAGCAGCCATCAAATATCATCCAGTTTGGCTGTTTTTTAAAGACTATTTTGTGCACTTAAGCATCGTCAGTGTGATGTTCTGGACCGGCTTCCTGCGGCTCCGAGAATAGACTTTAAATTAGCTCTGCCTGGTCCAAGTACATCTGTGATATGTGAACCAACTGGGACTCTGAGGAGCACAGGGACTGGCCTCCAGCTGGGACTCTGAGGAGCACAGGGACTGGCCTCCTGCTGGGACTCTGAGGAGCACAGGGACTGGCCTCCTGCTGGGACTCTGGGGAGCACAGGGACTGGCCTCCTGCTGGGACTCTGGGGAGCACAGGGACTGGCCTCCTGCTGGGACTCTGGGGAGCACAGGGACTGGCCTCCTGCTGGGACTCTGGGGAGCACAGGGACTGGCCTCCTGCTGGGACTCTGGGGAGCACAGGGACTGGCCTCCTGCTGGTGCCCAGAGTCAGTTCTAAACATGAGGAGGCAGCTTTTCAGATTTTTGCAGCTGGAACAGTCTTCCTGAAAATGTGAGACAAGCTTCCACTTTGACAATGTATCTAGGTTAACAACGGTTCTGTTTTGCTGAAACAGAATGATTCTTCCCTCTTTTTAATGTACTGTGATTATTTATTTGAATGCCTTGTGTCATTTTAAAAGTTATTTTAATGTTTTGTAAAACACTTTGAGTTTCATGTGTGCTATGCAAATAAACTTACCTTTCCAATTCTGTAAAGAGGCCAAATATGTTCACATTTATGTATTAACATGTCACCAACAAGTGTGAAAGAAAGATGAAAGTATGAATATTCTGAATAAGTTCTAAATGATCTTATAATGAAAAAGACTTTCACGCATTTAAGGAGATGTGTTGGATCTCCATAAAACAGACACATGTGCTTTAAAGGGGGCGACAGTAGCTCAGTTGGTAGAGCATTGGCCTTAAGGCTAGAAGGTCGTGGGTTCAATTCCCACCTCTGCACCTTCTCCACCGACTCCCACTGATGACTGCTGTCGTTGTGTCCTTGGGCAAGACACTTAACCCCACTTTGCCCAAAAGCCCCCACTGAAAGATCAAGGCTATGCTCACAGTCAGAGAGCAGCCGTCCTCCTGTGGACTCACCACCTGCAGAGGGTCAGTGAGGGGCTGGTGCTATGAGACTTGGGTGGCATCTCTGATTGCCACCCCCCTGACCCAGAAATGGATTAAAGGGTAGAAAATGGATGGATGGATGGATGTGCTTTAAAACATCTATACGTGTGCTCAGATACAGGTCACATGTACTGTACACAGCATAAACTGGACTTATTATTACTAAAAATACAATAGAAATCATGTCCATAATATTTATGTTTACAGTTTTTTCCCAATCAGAGAACAGGATGAAGCCTTGAGAGGCACTGAATGAATTAATGCCAATGGGTTCCCATCGTGTGATATTTAGCTGGTTTTGGCTCCCTTTCATCTTTTTTAAGATTGATTTTATTTGTTATTTTTGGTATGGTTTAAAAGTTGGACACCCCAGTTTTAAGTTTGACAACAGCACTGGAATTGGCAGGAAATAATGGAAGAAATACCAGTGCCAGTATTCAACCACCAAGCACACAAAAAAAGCTTATTAACAAAGAGCTGTGAAAAAAGCTAACACGGGACTATTCTGATGCTCTTAAATCCTGAGTTCAGCCCAGAAGTCTCTAAAAATCACACCAATGCTTAAAAAACAGGACGAAAAAAAGACTTAAACGAGACATTTCCAAATATTCTGCAGCAGCTGCTTGGAATACAGATTTTTATCATGACCTACTTTTAACAGAAAGAACTTTAAATTGGTTCAGCATAGATTTCCCTTCGTTTTTTTTTGCGTCTACATCAACCCGCCCCAACATCCACGGAAAAATAAGCTCTCGATGCAGATGGGTGGATGCATCAGCGAGGAACGTCTTGCTATAAAGCCCAGTTTTGCTGATTAGCACTAATTACGTTTCATTTTTTCTCAGAGCTGCAGAACTGCCTGACATGTGGTGTAGGTGGTAACAGAGGCGCGTCGTACAGCTGAACTCCACATGGGCCTGAGATGTTCCCGATAAGTGTGGAAAAAACTGTTCTGTTATTAATAAGACATTAGCATATACTTAAAATAAGGTGTTCTGAATGTATTAGAGCAGCACATACCAAGTGGGCTCTATCATGTGTACAAAATGGTGTTTAAGGCCAACATGGTGAGCAAGAGGAGTTTACTTTTACATGTAAGTCAGACGGAGCCAGAGCTGGAGCCAAACTTACTCCATGAGCACTTCCCTGTTGGTTCACTGAGCTAGCGGGTCAATAATGTCACTCTGTACATTGGAATGCAGCATTAGATCATTATGGGCAGTGCTTCAATCCAATCCCACTTCAAATCAGTGTATTATTCTAAAAACTCACCGGTCTTTCCATACAATATAATACAATGACCATATAAGGGCATGTGGTCTGTGTGTCGTCCCTGTATAAATATCCACGCTGTATATTCTGTTTGTAGATGTGGTTCAGAGTCAGTGATTTAAACAGTGGATTTGAATACAGATGAAGCCTCCTCTGTATTCATAACGTGTTTAGGCGTTTATAAGGCCCTCGAGGACCTTGAGGAGCACCTGTCAGAAGTACTTTTTTGTGATCTGGGTGAAGCGGGGCACTCCCAGTTTCTGATTCAACCTCAATCAAACTTTATCTGAAGACCACTTTAAAATGTCAAAGTCAATACATCGAACCAAACCAAAGTTCAACCAATTTTAAACAATGTCTAAGTTTTATTAAGTTAAGATGGACATCACTATTATCCCTGTAGGTTAATGTGTCCTTTTTTGGCCCCTTTTTTATTTTTCAGCCTTTATGAGGCGCAGGGGTCGCTGTATGAACAGGGGTCAGTCTCCAGAGGTTGATGCTCTTGTTCAGGATCAGAGCTGGATTATTTTTATCTATTGTACATGTTATTAGTGGTAGGGGAAACCGGAGCACCTGGAGCACCTTGAGACCCTGTGTAACCTGTGCCAAGTCTTCTTTAGTTCTTTAGTCCCTCTTGGACCTGGTTCTATCCAGACCGAGCTAGTACTAAAGTGTTCTAACTGACAGTGATTGGTGCTGGAAATCATGGTTACCAAGGAAATACCAAGTTGGGTCGAGTCGCGTATAGTAGATCAGGGCTGGTGGAAACAGGTCTTTACTTTACTGTCTTCATAACAGGTCTAACTCAAAAAACATTTAGCTGTACCTTGATTCAAAAAATAGTTGAGACCTTTTCTTTCTTCATGTGCACTTTACGACCGTTATTTGGAACTTTTAGAATTATGTATTTATCTACAGTACAGACCAAACGTTTGGACACACTCTCATTAAAAAGTTATTATTTTCATGATTATGAAATTTGTAGATTCACACAGAAGGCATCAAAACTATGAATTTACTGAATGTATTATGAATTATGTACGTACTAAAATATTATCATTTTATTATTATTATATTCTCGGTTCTTCAAAGTAGCACTTTTTGCTCTGATTACTGCGTCGCACATTCTTGGCATTCTCTTGATGAGCTTCAAGAGGTAGTGACCTGAAATGGTCTCCAACAGTCTTGAAGGAGTTCCCATGATGCTTAGCGCTTGCTGGCCCTTTCGCCTTCACTCTGTGGTCCAGCTCACCCCAAAACCATCTGGATTGGGTTCAGGTCCGGTGACTGGAGGCCGGCTCATCTGGCCCAGCACCCATCACTCTCCTTATTGGTCAACCAGCCCTTACCCAGCCTGGTGCGGATCTAGTCAACAGTCATGAAAAGAAAGGAAACTTGCTGAAAGAGAAAGTGTGTCCAAACGTTTGGTCTGTACTGTATGTGTGGAGGATGTGTTTTCTGCTGCTGGACGCCTGAATTTCTCCTATGGGGGATCAATAAAGTATCAATCTATCTATCTATACAGTTACCTGAAATAACCAGGTAAACAGGGCCCTTCACTCCCGGAGCCAATGTCTAGATTGAGTTGTAGCAGGTGCGTTCTGGCTCTGATACAGCGATAATCACAGATACACGTGTAAATCCGAGTGTGTGTGGTTAAACGTAGCCTCAGGACCGGATCAGAGCGTCTGCGTCACGTCTGATCACAGGAGACGCCGAGAGCAGGCAGCAGATGTCAGACGGCGCCGCACACCTCAGGCAAACCCGCGTGCTATTAGGGCGGCGGCTATAGCTGCTTACAAATCAACAACGTGCCATCGCTCAGCCGCCACACGTCACTCTTACATCATTCAACACACTTTACACAACGACAGACTTTGATTTGGCAAGACAGGCTTTCAGTCCTCGTCCACGGCTCGCAAGTTCTACCGCAGATACAGAAGCCATTTATGAGAACGGCAAAACACAATCTCCAATACAGCTGATCTTGCACATGTTGAAGATGTTTTTCTTGATCGGTTTCATAGTGACATTTGTTTCCTGTTTTTTTTAAGCTTGTTTTATGGATGTACTTGTCTGGTGCACACTGGCGTATACTTTGGGATGTGTGGTTTTACAGTAATTGGCAAAAAAAACACAAATCTGAATCGGATGATATATGGCTGAGATGGTGGATGGTCGTGTCGCTGCTGAAGGTGCCAACTATGAAATCTCATCCAGTGTATTTATAGAAAGGCTGCATAGGCGGATGGCAGTGACGGGAGCATGCCTTGTTTTGCTAACTTCATGGCTCTTATGTATTGATTCACCTATTTGATCAATTAGCAACAATATGATCGTACACTCAGAACATGATGCTAAAAAGGAGCACGAGGAAACTTATGGAATCCTACCCCGCTGCCAGTGAATGACCATTAAGTTAATCCACTTCATATGCCAGTTTTTCACAAGATCAAAACTTGGTGAGAAATGTTAATGTTCTGTCTGTATCTGCATTTTATCTTTAATCTTGGCACTGGGTGTTTATTCTACATTGTAACAGCCCCAAACCTGCTGAGAATGTGTAGCTTTGAAGAGGTCTGATCGGGCCAAGTGTATTAAAAGAAAAAGGTATCTATTTTTATAGCGCCTTTCGAAAACCCGGGTCACACAAGGCGCTTTACAATTTTGCTCCAGACACGGTGACGGCAGAAGCGAGACGCCAAAGCCATTGACCATCACCATGCGTTTAATCACACATTATATTCAGAGCTGTTGCACATGTTTTTAGTGGTAGTGGAAACCGGAGCACCTGGAGAAAACCAACAGACACAGAGAGACTCCACACTTAAATAAATCAAGGCTACAATTATCAAAACTAGTTGTGGCCGTGGCTGAGTGGTTAGCACTCTCAGTTCTCAGCAAGGAAGTCCTAAGTTAAAATTTAGGTTCAAACGGGGCCTTTCCGAGTGGAATTTGCTTGTTCTTCCCGTGTCTATGATCCAGTTTCCCCTATCACTGAGGTAAAATCTTCAAGCTCTGGTCTGTATATACAGTAGATGCACAATGCTAACCTGCTAGCTCAATGAAGCCCAAAAGGGAAGTTTTTTCACCAACTTACTCTGGCTCTTATTGACTTACTCACTTACACTCATCATTTTGGGCGTGAAAAACCTGTTGTTCATCGCGGTCTGTGATCCTGGTGTTTATATTGTGATACTGTCTTTGCAAATCCAGATAGAAGCCATACAAGGGTTGACCGGTTGACCAATCAGACGCCTTCATTCACGGGGAAACTCCAACTTTCCATAGCAACCGTATATACTGTAAGCAACATCCAAGTTGTATCATCAAGGCTACAACTACTTCCCAAACTAAATTCAATCCATCCATCCAAACCAGACCAAACTATTAGATCAAACCACAACTGAACCACGCCAACTGGACCGAGATCCTTGCCTCAATATTCAATCATTTCCGGGAGATTGTCACCGTGGTCGCCAACGGCAGCTGCAGCGTGGGTTACTTACACAAGCCTAATTCATTACTCATTTCTTTGACCTGAATCAGTCAGACGAGTGCTGCGCGGCGTGGAGGCAGCGGCGCGTGGAAGACAGAAGCATGGGCGCGGGAGATAAACGCCTTAAGTGCAAGCACAATGTGGCTTTATGCAAGATCCAAATGTGCTGTGAACGGGAGCCCGAGTCGAGATGGAGATTGAGAGTGAAGGCCAAATTTGGTCGGGAATATGGGGAGGGGGGGTTTGGAGTTTGGAATGAATCAGATTTGAAAAACTTTGAGGAAGTAAGAAGTATAAGCAACCTTTATTTACCAAAGCACCAAAGTACATCTGTGACAAAAAGCAAAGGTAAGGAGTGCTGCGTGGTACAAGTGTGTAGAATTATTTAAAAGACCAGGTGCTCAATTGGAAGAGGGGTTTAACTTAGTAACCAAAAAATTAAATTTTGACTTTCCAGATAAAAAGCAAATGATGAATAGCTTAGAAAATCATAAAAATCCAAGACACTCGTGGTCAGTGGTTTAGAATTTTTATTTTAAAAAGCCTCTATTTACTCATGGCTGTGGATTAAAATACACACCGACGCGTTTCAGCACAGCTTGGCCTTCTTCAGGGTGCAAAATCTGTACGTCTGTGACAAGTTAGTGCCAAATGAACCAACTGGGACCTCCTGCTGGGACTTTGAGGAGCAAAGGGACAGGCCTCCTGCTGGGACTCTGAGGAGCAAAGGGACAGGCCTCCTGCTGGGACTCATGAGCACAGGGATTGGCCTCCTGCTAGTGTCCGGAGTCAGGACTAAACAGCTAAAATCTGGAACAGTCTTCCTGAAAATGTGGGAGAGGCTTCTACTCTGACAATGTTTAAATCCTGGTTAAAAACAGTTTGGTTGTGCTGTGCATACAACTGATGGATTTTATCTTATACATATACTGTGATTATTTAAAATTGTAATGCCTTGTGGAATTTTCTTTCTATCTTGTTTTGTTAAGATGCCTTGTGTATGAGCTGTGCGATACAAATAAACTTGCCCTTGCCTTGTTTCTACAGCCCCCTTCCACAGACAGAGTCACAAAGCGCTTTACAGTTGTCCTTGGCATTTGTCTCTCACTCCACACGCCAGAATTATTGGACATGTTTTCAGTTGTCGGGGGGGAAACCGTAGCACCCGGAGGAAATCTATGCAGACACAGGAAGAGCATGGACCCAGGACCTTTTTTGCTGTTGAGGCCTAAATATGGTTTTGTTGCTTTTTATACATTCCCTACTTTTTTTTAGTCAAAATGAGAAGTGTATACGTGCTTAGGTCCCAGGTACGGAGTCATAAAAACAACATTCTGTTTTACACCATCATGAGGATGCTATTTCAAATCTTTTTTAATTTTTGTTTTTACATTTTTTACATTATAAATTACTTTTTTTTTTTTATTTTATATTTTTGAGCCATATATACAACAAGTCTCAGAAACAAAACCTATTACATAAACATGGGTTACTTAAAACTTGCGATCTAAAACTTGTTTCAAATACTTTTAGTTATTACTTTAACACTTCTAGTTGTGTTTCAGGATGTAGAGGGATCTTGGATTGGGTTGAACTATTAGAGATCAAAGTGCCAAACTCTTAATTAATCATCACAATATTTTAATTACAAGCACTTTTCACAACGTTCAGTCCCCATAGAGTTTTTCACAAAAGCGGATGGTTAGGGAGTACATTTTAAAATCAGCTAAAAATACAGTCATATAGAATCAGATAGATAGAGCACGTGTGTCCAAACGCTTCAAAAAGAGGGCCCCTGTAGTTCATCAGACTAGTCCAGGGGCCGACAGCACGGATTATGAACCTGATTTGACTGGATTCTGTTCTGGGCTTTAGAATGAAGTATTATGTCCTTATTGATTCACGCCACAGCTACTTTAGCGTCATATGTGGAATTTTGTGACACGATCAAAAGCAGATGTCAGTTTGTAAATATAAAGTTGACAGCTTGATTCCAGGTTCTGAGCTTTACAGCAAGATATAACATACTATGGAGCTGAAGCTGAAGTTGGCTGGATGACACTGTTTAAGTACCTCAATGTCTACTTTGGGTTAGCTGAAGAGAGCAACATAACTTGACACAGCGAGCTGCATTTTGGGCCTAAGTTTGGACAGGCCTGATATAAAACCAAGACTGGGAGATAAACAATAGCCATGTTTTCAATATCAGTAGAAAATGGGGTCCATAGAACGCTCGATAATTTCACTTAACTCGACGAAAAATGGAAGTAAAGCTGAACCAGAACTGCACGGCAAAGTTTTACTTATTCCTTAAAGTGGTTCTCACCCCCGCTCCTCGGAGCTTACGTCACTCACATTTCCTGTTCAAATCTTCCTCTAAATGGGCGTAGCCTGGAGGACTAAAGGGGGCGTGAACGAGACTGGGCCGTTTACATTGCTCTGGGCGGGGGGCTGCTGACGTCAGGTCCAACTTGCAGACGTCAGGTCCTTGCTGCCGCGCCAGTGTTGGCGCCAGATTCAAAATTCAAATGTAGTAATACAGGTCGCCAGCAGATGGCGCCTCACAGACGGTTTTAGGCAGAAAGTCTAACTTTCAACTAATTTGCACCAAAGTGACAAGATTATGACCAGGATATGTAGACAACACTATTGGACACTCATTTAAATCATTTATCAGCAAAAAAATGTGGATTTGAGGGTGAGTTGTCCTTTAATTACAAAATACTTTGAACATTTTGTTGGATTAAGCATTTATTTATTTATTCCTACAGTGAACCAGATCTTATTTGACTGTTTTTCATAATGTTGACCATGTTGAATCAAACCTTTATTCAATTAAAGGTTTAATTGAATACAAATATTTAAATGTAGCATTTTTTTCTCCTGGTCTTTATTTAGTATTGGTAAAAAAAACAAAAACGAATGAATAATTATCAATATCAATATGAAACACTTACATCTTGATACATTTTTCTGCCTTCTGTAGAACCAATACAAACACATACAACCATCAATCTCTCAAACAATTTAATAAGTGGCGGTGACTATGTTGAAAATAATGCATTTGGCTTCTCCTGCAGTTCAGGGAGACAGCCTCACACTCTGTCATTTTATAACAATGCTATTAATAATTACAGTCCTTTTTCGCTGACAACCCAATTTATTTGCAACACACAAGGTCAATAAAGTTGTTTCCAAAGCGACAAACTCGTCCTATTCTCGGCCTGAACTTCTTTACATTTTGCTGCGATAAATTCCGACGCAGACAAAAAGAAATGGACTTTTATATCATAAAAGTTTGCCTGGTTGATATTTTTCTTGCCCTAAAAACACATCACATTTCACAGTTCCAGTCCACTGCAGACCCTGTCAGCGGGAGGGAACGCAAAGTAGAGCGGCCACTAATATTATCCGAGACAAAGGGACAGACACAGCACCCAAGGGAGCTGTTGGGTGCATGACGTGTTGCTGCTGTGTGAAATGTAAGATCCGGAAATAGCCTGAAAGCAGATAGTGTCAGACAATGTTGACAATTTTAGTTTTTAGCACTAGGACTCACAGAACAGTCATATTGACGGCTCCCATTAGAATCTATGGAATTCTGAAAAAATCTCATTAAAAAGTGTGTTTGTTTTCTATCAGTTTAGTCTATTACACTGGGTAACAAAAAAATATTTTTTGAAAATAGTCCGGTTTTCCAGCTGAATTAGACTAATTTTGATGCTTTGAGTCCAAAAATGACCTTGGTTTTGCTCAATAAGGTTAGGATTTTTTGCTACAGAAATATTTTTTTTAATTGATTTTGCGTAAAAAACTAATTTCTGCGGATCATCAGCTGAGAAACCCTTGACGTTTTTTTCCGTTTTCCTCAAGAAATAAAAGTCAACGTATCCAAAGTCATTCAGTTTTTATTTACTCCATCAAATTTGATAAGCAGAATTCATAATAACGTAGACGTACATAATCCGTAACACTATGGCTGTATCTCACAAAGTTGACCTGATAGAGCAAAATGCATGTGATATTCGGACTCAGAACACCAACATTAATTCACCAAAATCAGTTGAGAAACCCCTGACCATTTTTTGGCTGTCAACTTGTGTTATTTTTTGTTTACCTTTACAGACTTTTAAAAAGGGCTGAAGCTGGGGAGTATAACTGAAATATAGCAAAAACTGTTCGGTGTAAGGCTAAACTAGGTGTTAGAAGTAAACAGTGTGTTACTATGGTAACTAGCACTGATCAAAAACCAAGTTAAACCAGGACCAGTCCAGAAAAAGCGCCTTGGAGAGAAAGAGCTTTGACTGCACTTAAATGTGTGTTGTGACTGAAAAAGGCTGAATTTGAAATATATATTCAAAGAGGTGGAACTAATAGAACAAGTAGAACTAGAAATAAAATGACAGAAATAATCTACATATAGAGACAGGAAGCCTCACAAAGTTACGAAGACCAACAATGTACATACACCGAGTCAATAGACGACAAAAAACATCAATTCTAGTGTTATTCAAACATGATGATAAAGTTGTTTTTAAATATGAATTATTATAAATTATATTGAGGCATTAACATTTTTAATGATACTACCGACTTCATGTTTTAGAATAGTGCAATGAGTATGAATGGTAAAAAAGTCTTCCCACATGTAACTCCAGATGTTACCACCAGAGGGAGTAGAATTTTTTTTAGTTTTTTCCATTTTCGAAAAGACCAGCTGCAACATCAGACATGTGATTGTGAAGAACGTCGTTTCACGTGAGACATTACCAAAGATCGTTTATGGGCAACACTTTTACTCAGGCGCATCGGAGCCTCCACCCATCACCAACACTCTCTCCTTACATTCAGACCTGTGGTACGTGTATTTAGTGGTAGGGCGAAACTGGAGCACCCGGAGGGAAACCTACGCAGACACAGGGTGAACACACAGAGAGGCCTGGAGGTGGAACCAAACCCGTCTACAGAGGGTTGAATGCGCCTGGTCTTTGAAAAGGCTACGGGATAATGAAGGATCCACTTGTCCAGCATCTCAATCGTGTCCTTGTGGTGTGAAAGTGAGCCGTGCAGATAAGAGGAGGCGTGTGCGACCTCAGAGGAGTCAAAAGCAAGTTCAGGGGTTGAGACTACAGCGTGTGCCGGGAGAAGCAAAGGAGCAGACGCATCGGAGAGGAAGACATGTGACCTTGGATCAATACGAGGAGATACAAACGCTGTCCAAAGTAAAACACTGAATGTTTTTGTTTGTTTGTGCTTTCGATATGACTTATTATTATTATTATTTTTTGAATAATTTATTGAATGTGTTTTTATTAGGGCCGGGACTTTAACGCGTTAATTACGATTAATTAACGCCACAAAAATTAGTGCGCATTTTAATAGCATGTGTTATTTCCACCGCGGAACGTTCCTTACTGGATGAGTTTCAGACGGACCGAATGTACTGAAGCACCAACTCGAGCTCCGTGACTTTTCTTGTTCAAAAGTACATTATTACAAGCATAGACCAACTTTAGCGGTGTCTAAATCAAATAATTACTTCTCAGTTTTCAGGACAAATATTTATATGCGATTAAAATGGAATGGATAGATTACATTTTTTAATCGAGTCCCAGCCCTACTTTTTATGTATGTCTTTCTGGTATGGACCTTTTACTCTTGTGCCCGAAATAAAGTATTGAATTGAATTGAATTGAAAAATACATTGCTCAAACACAATTTTATGTTTTTGTTGTTATTGTTCCTTGCGGTTGCAGAAGGGTCTTAGGACAGTGGTGATGATCCAGGAAATTTCACAAACTTTATCAATATCGATAAACATGTATAGATATTAGTCATCCGCCGCTTGTGGACCAATGGCCATATGTGGGTTTTTTAACTATTGCATTTCCTGAGACAAATAGACAAGTTTGTAAAATCCGCAGAGACTACTGTTGAGATTTAGGCCTAAACAGAGTCGAGTCAAAAAGCCCTGTTCAAATTTCCCGCTTTTTAGCTTGAACTGTCGCAGTGTCTTGGAGTTTTTGTGTGCTTTTAAGACTATTCCCAGAACATTATTAGATTCACAATCATATTATCCTCATGTCCTTTCTACTGGCCAACATCCTGCATGTGTTTTTCAATCATGTCACCAGCTCTAGATTTCATTCTGAGGAAGCAGCTGGGGAAAAGAGCACAGTCGTTGCCTTAAAGAATTTGAAGCGACAGCCGAGGACGTGAACAAGCCATTACTTGCATGAGTGGGGACAGATTGGGTCTGATTGTAGACGGGACCAGAGGGCACGCTGTCTGAGCGACTGAGCAGGTATCCCAATAAGTGGAACCTTTACCCAGCAGAACTTTGTGTCGCAATATCGCTCACCACAACAGAACGTGGAGCGGTAAAGACCACCTCGAGTTTGTCTAACTGTAAATCAGTTTGGAGTTTCGACTCAAAAGTGTGATGAGAAAAAGTGAGCGAAAGACAATAGGTTGCGTTTGTGTTTTAGATTTCTAGAGAAGACATTTTGAAAAAGAAAATGTCCTGTTTTCTGGAGAGAGACCCTAAAGAGATACCAAAGAGAGACCAGAGAGAAGGAGACAAGAGAGTGAGGGACAAGAGAGAGACCAAAGAGAAAGACTTGAGGGAAAGAGGCTAGAGAAAGACCAGAGAGAGAGATCAGAGAGAGGGACTAGAGAGAGACTAGAGAGAGAGCACATCTAGACACATTTATGAGAAAATATTCAGACCATAGATGTGCTGACAGAGAAGATTGTTTTCTCTTATTACAGAGAATGACCGTTAACAGGGCATATTTTTTCAATATCTATAATGTTAAACTATAGGCTCTTTGGAAAGTTGTGATGAACGCATATTTGTTCCATATTTGTCCATTAAAGCCACAAACTAAAAAGGAATCTGCTGGGCATCCATTATATATTATCCTGTCTTTGCTGAATGTGTTTAGGATATTTAAAAGCTGTAATGATGATAATATATGATTATTAACTGAGATAGAGACATTTATGATTGCTTATGCGCTGAAGACAATCTATTATTCATAAATACTCGAGATTGGAATGGCTTATAAATGGAAATACCCCTGGCCTCGCTAATAAAGTGTCTTATATTGCAATGGCTTCCCGTGGCTCAGAGAATAGACGTTAAAGCAGCATAGTGCCATATGAACCAACTTGGACTCGGAAGAGCACAGGGACGGGCCTCCTGCTGGTGACTCTGAGGAGCACAGGGACGGGCCTCCTACTGGGACTCTGAGGAGCACAGGGACTGGCCTCCTGCTGGTGACTCTGAGGAGCACAGGGACTGGCCTCCTACTGGGACTCTGAGGAGCACAGGGACTGGCCTCCTGCTGGTGACTCTGAGGAGCACAGGGACTGGCCTCGGCCATAGAAGAATCTTTGTCTGATCTTCAACTGTGGCTATATTTTTTGTTTTAACCAATGTTGTAAATATTTTAAAAGGCACATTTCTATTTCATCAAATATGTGTTGTATTTTTTTATTGCTTGGATTGAACCAAAGCTGGACTAAAGCTGTAGAAAACCCTATCCCTTTGTGAACGGATGAATGTTTTTGATAAATGATTATGAGGCTTAACATGCCAGCGTAGCACTGAAGCTGCAAACCTTCATCAGGTATCGATTCTCATTCATTTTAATTTAGGAAGACAGTATGAAGAGAAAAGGTTTATTCTACAGCACTTTGCCCATGGCTGTTCTTGACAAACATGTGGAGCACTGGCCCACCCACCTCTCCTGATGGCCCATGTCCTGCAGCAGCACCTCCGCGTACTTGGGCCTCTCGCTCTCCTCGGTGATGGCCAGTTTCTTCACCTCGCTGCGGACAAAGTACCAGAACTCCTTCACCCCGTTCTCCACGCGCCTCCGCAGCTCCTCCTGAGTGGGACCTGGGCCTGAGAGAGAGACAGAGAGCCAAATGTGTAAGTAATCAGAAATAACAAACATATTCCAATGTTCCACTTTCTTCTCTCCTTTACAAAATACAGAAATTGCCGGAATACAACTGGCTAATTTCTTTAAACCCTATGTCTTAGAGTTAGAGTTTAACAATGCAGCAAATGTATTTTTATGGTGGTGGAGTATTTCACCAAAAAAATCAGCCGTTGGCTACTCTACTCTACTCTACACCACCCCCCAGCTGTTGTCTACTCTACTCTACTCTACTCTACTCTACTCTACTCTACTCTACTCTACTCTACTCTACTCTACTCTACTCTACTCTACTCTACTCTACTCTACTCTACTCTACTCTACTCTACTCTACTCTACTCTACTCTACTCTACTCTACTCTACTCCCAGCAGCACTCTGCCCAATCACTGTCAGTTAGAACACTTAAAGCTGCACTAACTTACTAACTGATTTTCGAATGTGAGAGCTGGCCACAACCGGTAACGAAGACACGGGAAGCTTCAGGTTAGCCTCTGTCACTTGTACTAACAGAGACCTGTGGCTTTTCTCAAGAAAGTGGGGGCCAGTAGTCCGCTGTGATTGGTCACAATCTGGTCCCGAAACAAATTGCACAAAAACTCGATCTAAAATAAAATAGAGCATTGGCCTAGAGCATTGGCCTTAAGGCCAGAAGGGTGTGGGTTCAATTCCCACCTCTGCACCTTCTCCACCGACTCCCACTGATGACTGCTGTCGTTGTGTCCTTGGGCAAGACACTTAACCCCACTTTGCCCAAAAAGCCCCCACTGAAAGATCAAGGCTATGCTCACACTCAGAGAGCAGCCGTCCTCCTGTGGACTCACCACCTGCAGAGGGTCAGTGAGGGGCTGGTGCTATGAGACTTGGGTGGCATCTCTGATTGCCACCCCCCTGACCCAGAAATGGATTAAAGGGTAGAAAATGGATGGATGGATGGATGGATGACAACACAAATCCAAGTACTTTTTCTTCAAAAGGACGTATATCCCGATGCACTGCATGGATATGGATTGAATTTCCGTAATTAATACAAAAATAAAGTGAGGTAATGCAGCTTTAAGAACCAGCTCGGCCTGGATAGAACCAGGCCTAAGAGGGACTAGAGGACTTGGTCAAACTGGGCCAGCAGAAACACTCACAATTTGGGCAGAGTAGAGCAAATCAGAGTAGAGTAGAGAGAAGTAGAGCAGACAAGAGTAGAGTAGGGTGAAGGAGGGCTGGTGGAAACAAGGCTTTTTCTTTTCAACCATTGGGACCACACTAATATAATGAAAAGTAGCTAAAACTCTGCAACTAATGAAACAAAATGAAGTGAATACTATTGTGGACTTCAGATGTGGAGAGTCCTGCAGTGTCCAGTGCAAACACATTCAACTTTTTCAACTGTTTGGAGAGCGAAGAACAACCTGGCTCCATTCTTGTCAAAAATATCAACATTTCAAAGCCTGGAGTAGAGAAAGACCTCTCCTGCTACAATGTTTTGACAGTTTTTCGCACCTTGCTTTTGGCGGGCCGACTGACAGCTGCAGAACAGAGACGCACACTCTTCACGCCCTTTATTTTACACCTCTCAAAGTCGAATTTCTCAGCGCAACCATGCTGTGAATATTATGGAAAGCCACGAGAACAAGCGTTTATTTCCTTTGTGTTTGTTCCCAGACTGTCTCGTCATCTCTGTGTGCTTCTTGATGTCCGTGAAAACAGGGCGCGCGCGTCTCGCATGTGATGCAACACTCAGGAATCCAGTGTAAACTCAAAATAAAGAAGCAAAAACATGCGTGTGATAGCAGCTTTAACGTACATTCAATTCATTTCATTTGGCTTAGCTCTAAATCACAAACGCAGTCATCTACTTTAAATGTTTACTAAGTGTACTTAGTGCACTTGAGAATAGTAGTCATTTTAGGACATTTTATGAGGATGTTTTTCGGAAACAGTATGAGAATTATTTTTATTGCAATTGTGAACAGGAAGTCACAAACTAGGAATTTGCTTTGGCTCAATGTGAATAACAAGTTGTAGGAATAAAAATTACTAATATACAAGTGCATTAAGACGGTCGTAAAGAGCAGGGGAGAGGGATGAGTTTTCAAGTATTCATGAGCCCGACGACAGGAAACTGTTCTTATGGCGGGAGGTTCTCCTGCATTTACCTTTATACTCATACAACTTGAGCAAATACCTAGTTTGTGATTCTGATTTACCACAAATCAGAGAATCAACCCGTTGGGATGACCACTGTCCAGAAAGGTCCCGGATCATCACTGTTCTTAGACCCTCCCACTTTGACAAGGAACAACTCAAAAAAGCAAAAGTGAGAAATCTCGGGGGGCCTTGTATTGAGAAAGGGATCTACTCCAAGGACTCAAAGATCTCAAGATTTAAACACCACAAAAGCATATCATAGTGTGGTGTGGTGTGATCAACAAATGCCTAAGTGAACCATCCCAATGTTTGCTTGTCCAAAATAAGATATTGTTTTAACTCAAGCTATATTTTCTACAGTCGCACACACTTCCTACAGCAACCTTAAGAGTGTCCCAGTTCTTCCTCTTATTCATTCACTGACCTTCATTTAAACAGGATAGTCCCACTGAGACTATTCGAGTGGGTTGTGTTTTTAGTGGCAGGGGGAAACCCGGAGCACTCTGAGGAAGCCCATGTAGACACCGAAGGTCATGGGAGTCAAACCCAGGATGCAAACTACTTAGCCACCGAACAGCATCTACTCACCCCCTCAAACTAGACCCCTGTCCTAGTTTGCAATAAAAAATAGTTTCGATTATTTAAATTCACAGTTTTTTTAATTTAACCACAAACAATCCAACTATTCTGAATCCACCGACAACATAGAGCAAGTTTGTGTGATCTTAACAACTGGCACAAAACTACATCAGGGAATTCCGCTCCAAGAACTCTTCAGAAATCATTCCAAAACATGTCCAAGGCCGCGCACCACCTCCACGCTTGCCGAGGTGCCATCGGCTTGCAACGCTTGTACTCCTTTCTCACACCCGCTTCCAAAAAACGCGAGAGACGGAGGCTTGCGGGGGTTCGACAAGACGTACACGCCTCCCAACAAAAGACTCTAAGCTCGCACTGGCATCGTCTGAAAGAATGAATCCAGCACATCAAAAGACAGAGCATGGGAACACAGCCGCGAGGGCCATGCCAGGCAAAACGCTCATTTCAAAAAGAATAATGCAATGATATAGCCATTAAATCTTAGGCTTGGCTCCCAGGGTGTTGCTTTGACCTCATTAGTGGTGACTTAATCGTTGGAGTTGTGGCTTTCTTCTATTCTTTCTCGCCCACTTTTGACGTAAGGAAAAATACAGAAATCCACACCGGGTAACCTACATGAGATGATGGATGTGAGCTCTGGTTACACTTAAGACGACATTAGTGTAGCCAGCAGCGTTTGGTAGATTGGACATGTTCTCGTCTATTTGACAACATTTTGCAAAGGATTTAAATTATTTAGGAATTTAAATTGTATACTCAACTGTGCAAGTTTCCAAATTCTAGGCAATAATTGATAAGAAAAAGATATTCTACATGTGAAGTGAAACTGTTGTCTTTATAGAATTATGGTGGTTGTACTTAAAGTAATGCATTAATCATTTTTTTCGGTTCAGCACCACTATCGTAAATACCAAGTCAGTCTGATGCATTAAATAGAATAAATGTAAAAAATAAAACATTGCTGTACCTGGTCCTGGGGTTAGTTCTAGTCCAGTCAGAGCTAAATCCTTCTAAACACCTTTTTGGACCAGGGCACACTTTTCAAACATGAAACTTTTATTATTATTATTTTGACGCTTCACATGTCGTTCTTCTTTCATTCCATACACGGTGTAGCCCGAGATGCTCTGGGGCACACTGACAGAATCTAGAGAACCAGTATGTGCCCTCTGACCACCACCAACCCTACGCGCGCACACACACACACACACACACACACACACACACACACACACACACACACACACACACACACACACACACACACACACACACACACACACACACACACACACACACACACACACACACACACACACACACACACACACACACACACACACACGTCAAAGTGTTTTGCCTAAGGACTCAACAACAGTTTGGCATTTTACAGACAAAACAGACCAGTTCAAAACATGGCTTTGGCAGAATACTGCCAAAGCCATACTGTAAATGGCGCAGGGTTGACATTTTTTGTATCAGGTCCGTTTAGTACAGGACTTGCACTGCTTGGAGCTTCCAGAGTGAAAGCAGGATTGTGAAAGTCTGAAAGTCTTTTAGAGTTACAGGATGGATTCCGAGGAGCCATCCTGCGCCGTGGCCCATGTCCTGAGTCTGGCAAACCGCTATGCAGCCCTCTCCACCGACATCCCGGCCCCCTCAGCAGAATCCCTGGACACTGCAGCGTACTCTACTGCTCGAGGATCCAAGTCCACTACGAGGAAAACGCTCCTAAAGGAAGCAGTCCTCAGGCGAAAGAGCGGTGCACCAGCCATGTTGGCCTGTTCCCCTTCTTTGACCCCAGTGCAGCAGCCTCAGACTGGGGTAGCGAGCCATCATTACCACCGCTCACCTCCACCGGGTCAGCAGCAGCGCCCAGAGCCAGCCCCTCTCACCGCTCCAGCGTCCCCGAGCACACAGCGTGGGTCGCCTGTAGCTGAGAGTCAGCACCCCCGCTCCTCCTCTCCATGTGTTCAGCGGCGCTCAGGCTCCGGTCCTGCTTCGGGTGAACCCGCTGGTTCCGTCCACCGAGCTCCTTCTCCGAGGCCACTCTTCGCCCCGACCACTCTGATTATTGGAGATTCCATCGTGAGACACGTCCGCTTCTTCAACGCGGTCACTCGCTGTATTCCCGGAGCTACTGTACCAGACCTGCTCATCCGTCTCCCTCCTCTGCTTCAGTCCCTGCCTGATACCGTTTCCAAGGTAGTCGTGCATGTGGGAATTAACGACATGAAACTTCAGCAGTCAGAAGTCACGAAGAAACATTTTATGGATCTGTTCCACCTCCTTCAATCCTCCGGACAATCTGTTTTTATTTCTGGTCCAATCCCGACTGTCAACAGAGGTGACTGCCTCTACAGTCGTGTTGTGGCGCTGCATATGTGGCTCCAGGCTACATGCAGCTCTTTTAACTTTGTCTTTGTGAATAACTTTGCCCTTTTCTGGAAACGTTACGAAGCGCCTATCGTCCAGACGGATTACACCCAAACAGATACGGTAGCAGCCTGTTGATGGATTACATGCGTCATGTTGTTCAGCGTTCCCCGAGGGGGGCGTGACTGTTTACATCTGAGCCCCCTCGGACCCCACCGCACTCCCCCTCCTCCTGCTCACCAGCACCGGGTGAGTACAACGGTGCAAACACTGCTCCCTGTCCGTCTGGCAGTGCATTACCAGTCCAAACACTGAACTGTGCTGACTCCCTTCTGACTCTGGGAGCTAAAGAACAACAAGGGTTTTCACATTTTAGGCCAATTGAGACTGTGTGTGTTCCTCGCACCAGCTCAAAAATGTTTTTAAATTCTAAAAAACGAAATCAAAACAGGACAGCAGTTAGACGGTCCAACTCTGCAAATCTAATTTCTGTTCCCTGTAGAAATCAATCAACCACATTAATCGACTCTGACGTTATTTTTAAACTTGCTATGCTTAATGTCAGATCTCTATGTAACAAATCATTTTTAATTAATAATTTTATCACTTCTTATGATCTTGATTTTATGCTTATGGCTGAAACATGGCTGGACCAAAATACAGGAAATGCAGTTCTAATAGAAGCAACACCACCCAATTTTAAATTCGAATCCGAAATACGAGAAAACAAAAGGGGGGGAGGCATAGCTGCAGTTTTTAGAGAGCACTTTGTCTCCCATAGAATGCCCCTTGGAAATTTTTCATCGTTTGAGTATATTTCTTTTAAAATGGAACAAAAGCAATCTTATACTCTTTTCATTGTCCTGTACAGGCCACCACAGTCATGTTGCGATTTTATTGACCATTTTACTGAACTACTTTCATTCGTGTGCACAGATTTTGATAGTTTAGTTATTACAGGTGATTTTAATGTACATGTTGATAATGTTGATGACAGAAATGCAAAGGAGCTGGCTTCTGTATTTGAGACCTTTGGTTTCATTCAGCACGTGAGTGGCCCCACCCACAGCAGGGGGCACACTCTTGACCTGCTAATTACAAAGGGGGTTAATGTATCAAATGTTAATGTAGTTGATGTTGCTTTGTCAGATCATTTCTGTGTATTTTTTGACATGTGTTTTGCTAGCAAACCACCAGCTGAATTTACAATTGTTAGAAGAAGACACATACATGAAAACACAAGTGAACTGTTCATGGGAATGCTAAATTTTGAGAAAACTCCATGCTCTACTGTTGATGAATTGTATAACTCTGTCACCACCAGTGTTCTGACTGTTCTGGACGCCATTGCTCCTGTGACGGTTACAATAGTTACCAGTAAGAAAAAGGCCCCATGGACTAAGGCAGACTCGGTCAGGGCACAGAAGCAAGAGTGCCGGAGGGCCGAACGGAAGTGGCGAAAGTCCAATTTCCAGGGCGATTATGAAATCTTTAAAGATGAGTTGGGTGAATTTAACCGGGTTCTACGTAGAACAAGAGAAATGTATTTTTCTGACATTATTGGAGGTTGCAGTAACAATTTTCGTGTTATGTTTTCAACAGTTGGTAGATTAACGAACCCCCCTGTAAAGTTGCCCCTAGAATTTTCCTCTAAATCTAGGTGTAATGAGTTCGCACAGTTTTTCAAGGACAAAGTACAAGGAATCAAAAACACTATCACCTCCACAGCACGTATAACAATGCAACAGCCAGAGAAGCTTTTTGAGCTAACTCACTTTGCACCTGTGGATACTGAAACTGTCAAAAAGATAATCATGAGTCTGAGCTCCTCCACATGTAGCCTGGATATATTGCCCTCTAAATTTCTGAAGTCCGTCCTGAGCAGTTTGTTACCTTCACTGACACAAATAGTAAACATGTCTCTGTCGTCAGGAACATTTCCTATGGCCCTAAAAACAGCAGTCATAAGACCTCTCCTAAAAAAGAGCAGTCTGGATCCTGCGGGACTTCAAAATTATCGCCCCATATCGAATCTGCCATTCATTGGAAAAATTCTTGAAAAAGTGGCCTCCCAACAACTTACTGAATTTTTAACAATGAATAATTCTTTTGATATGTTCCAGTCTGGGTTTAGACCCCACCACAGCACTGAGACCGCTCTAGTGAAGGTAACAAACGACATTCGACTTCACACTGATGCAGGTAAAGTCACAGTTTTGGTCATGTTAGATCTTAGTGCCGCGTTCGACACTGTCGACCATGAGATCCTCATGCAGAGACTGGAGGACTGGGTTGGTGTCACTGGCACAGCCCTAGACTGGTTTAGGCTTACCTGGAGGATAGGAAGTACTCTGTGGAGATTGGAGACTGCGTCTCAGATGATGTGGCCCTGACCTGTGGAGTACCACAGGGGTCGATCCTGGGACCTCTCCTATTTAATCTCTACATGCTGCCGTTAGGTCAGTTAATACAAAGAAACAAAGTGTCCTACCACAATTACGCCGACGACACTCAGATCTATGTCTCACTGACTGCAGGAGAACATGGACCACTGGATTTGCTCCTTCACTGTATCCAACAGATCAGTGACTGGATGCAAAATAATTTCCTCCAGCTAAATGCAGACAAAACCGAAATCATTGTCTTTGGTCCCCAGAAACAAAGAGAGGGCGTCATTTGTCAACTTCAGTCTCTCTCCCTACTTCCTTCAGACAAGGTCAGAAATTTGGGGGTAATACTGGACTCAGACCTAAATTTCAATAGCCACATAAAATCAATAACATCAACAGCTTTTTACCATCTGAAGAACATTGCCAAAGTTAGAAATATAGTGTCCAGGGCAGACTTGGAGATTCTTGTCCATGCATTTGTCTCCAGCAGGCTAGACTACTGCAATGGCCTGCTTACAGGTCTGTCCAAACAGACCTGTAAGCAGCTGCAGTACATCCAAAATGCAGCAGCTAGAGTCCTGACAGGAACCAGGAAGTATGACCATATTAGTCCGGTCCTCAGGTCTCTGCACTGGCTTCCTGTGGCTCAAAGAATAGATTTTAAAACGGCTCTGCTTGTGTACAAGTCTCTCCATGGCCTTGCACCAGAATACATTAGTGACATGTTGGTGTCATATGAACCGGCCCGGACTCTGAGGAGCACAGGGACTGGCCTCCTGCTGGTGCCCAGAGTGAGAACCAAACATGGGGAGGCTGCGTTTCAGATCCATGCAGCTAAGATCTGGAACAATCTCCCTGAAAATGTGAGGGAGGCGTCTACTCTGTCAATGTTCAAATCCAGGTAAAAGACTGTTCTGTTTGCCTGTGCATACAACTGAAGGATTTTATCTCCATTTCTAATGCACTGCTGTAATTTATTTATTTATTTTAAATTTCTTGTGTAATTTTGAAAGTTTTAATGGTTTTATTCTTTTGTGTGATTTTAATGTTTTAATTGTGTTTTAATCTTTTGTGTGATTTTAATGTTTTAATTGTGATTCTGGTGTTTGTTTTATGTGATGATTTGTGATGTGGACTGTGAAGCGCTTTGTGTTGCCCTGTGTATGAAAGGCGCTCTACAAATAAACTTTGATTGATTGATTGATTGAGAGTGAATGAGAAAGATAGGCCATTAGCAGTCCATGTTATTTACTGGCTGTGATCCCAACATAACAAGTTTCGTTAAGAGTTCTGTCAGTCACAATTGGCACTTTGAGCCGACAGCTGATTGGTTGGCTCTTTTCTTATTTAACTGTTCTGCTGGAATGGAAAAACGATGATCTGAAGATGAGAGAGGGAGAGGACATACATGTAATACATTTTTATCCCACTGGGTTTGTTACTTGCCTATGCAGGAGGGTCAAAGACTGTGATGAGGATCCAGGACACTGAACATTCAACGACATTTTATCAACATTTATTGACATGGCATGACATTTTTTTTTTATCATTGAATTTCTTGTGTTTGAACCGTTTGACTCTCTGACATGCGAATCGAAGGCTTTGTAAAGTTTTCCGAGAAAACTACTATATGCTATACAAAATAATCATGGAATTGAAAACTGATAGAACACAGTTTGAGAACTAGGAAAAAGATGGGTTTTATAAGAAAGTTCCTTTTTTGTGGTCTCAAAGTTAGTACTCTTGCTGCTTGTCTAGAGCCAAGAATTCTGCATGAATAAAGTCTTCACATTGAAAGCAATACAGGAATATGTGAAGTGTGAAAGCCATTGCTGGGTCATCTGTGCCATGTTGCCGCAGGGAACGAACAAAGCTAAAAATACCCTCTGGCTTTTCTACAGATGAGAGTTAAGATGTTAGAGCCAAGTCTTGTCAGCGTACGTGAAGAGGTTGGATTTCTTCTGGATTAGAGTGATTTTACACGTTCTACAGCGGCTTCAGGGACTGGAAATTGTAGTCTATCATATTTTTTGCCTTTATCTCAAAGAAATGGTTTTCTATCATTATTACTGTAATTTGGCATTAGAGTGGTATTTAACCTTTTCCCCTCAGGGATCACGGAAATGAGAACAAGAACTAAAATATAGTCCCAGAAACTGAAATGGTCCCCAGTGCAAAAAACGTCTATATGCTGCTGCAATGCTGAATATTCTAGTATTAAACCTGAGAACCAATGGTCTCAACCCATTCACTCATCCATTTAGTTTCCGCTTTATCCGTTGCCAGGTCGCAGGAGCAGTAGTCTGAGCAGAGACGCCCAGACTTCCATCTCCACACACAAATACTCCAGCTCATTTAGGAAAATCCAGAGGCGTTTCCAGGCCAGCTGAGAGACACAGTGCCTCCAGCGTGTCCTGGGTCTTCCCCTGGTCTCTTCCCAGTTGGACATTCCAGGGAGGCGTCCATCCCAAACATGCCCAAGCCACCTCAAATGGCTCCTCTTGACGTGGAGAAGCAGTGGCTCTACTCAGAGCTCCTCCCATTTGACTGATTTCTCCTTTCGGTCATGTGACTCAGCTCTAACCCAAATTAAAAAATTCAACAAAAGTATATAATTTCTTACCGTCTCCCGTGAGTTTCTGAAAGCTGTGGATTTTCTGTTTGGCTCGAGTCAGCTGATCTTCCAGAGAGCGCAGTCGTCCAGCAGCCAGAGAGCCCACCTCAGCCTGTCCCTCCGGTATCCTGGGGAACGAGGACACAAGGAGACATGTGAAGGATCAGCTTAGGACACATGCAGAGTCGAACACTTTTGTGGGAAAGCAAGGTGGGATTTTTAACCATGTTACAACATTGTTCCACATCAGTCACAGAACTGGAGTTGTTTTTAGATGTCCATCAGATGTTTGAAAAAGATCAGAATAAAGCAGAAAAAAGATTAGAGTAGGGTACGGTAGAGTAGGGTAGAGTAGAGTAGGGTAGAGTAGGGTAGGGTAGAGAAGAGAAGAGTAGGATACGGTAGAGTAGGGTACGGTAGAGTAGGGTAGGGTAGGGTAGGGTACGGTAGAGTAGGGTAGGGTAGGGTAGGGTAGGGTAGAGTAGAGTAGGGTAGGGTAGAGTAGGGTAGAGTAGGGTAGGGTAGAGAAGAGAAGGGAAGGGAAGGGTTGAGAAGAGTAGAGTAGAGTAGGGTAGAGTAAGGTAGGGTAGGGTAGGGTAGGGTAGGGTAAAGAAGACCCGGGTAGAGTACAATATAGTAGAGAAGGGTAGAGTAGAGTCGGGTAGCAAAGAGAAGACTCCGGTAGAATAGAGTACAATAGAGCAGGGTAAGGTAGAGAAGACTCAGAAGACGCAGAATAGAGTAGAATAGAGTAGAATAGAGTAGAATAGAGTAGAGTGCAGTATGACTGGTGGAAACCCCAAAAGCAAAACAGAATGAGGTGCAGTTGGCTGTAAATACAGAGGCGTCCACACATCATAAAATTGCCCCAAGACTTGAGCAACTGTTGCGTTATAATTTCCCATCACCACCACGGTTAATAAACACAAACATATCTAATTTTATTTTTGTCTCATGGATGACGCCAAATTGCATTAGAGGGATTAACCAGATCTCCCATGTCTCACTGGAAATCCCCATTTAATACAATCACAAACAGCTTTCCCTTTGTCACCAACACTAAAGACTATTGTCACTGTTTACATGCCACGGCTTAATAACGGGAAAGTCACTGAACACTAGAGGTTAAAGCGGCAAATGAAAAAAAAAAAATAAAATAACAAGCCTTGAAGAAATTTATAGTCGAGTCTGGCAAAACCTAATTGCTTGTTACGGCAGAAATGATGTTTGGACTTCTGACACGGTTCATTTCACGTGCGTTGTGCGATCAGTCAATTAAAATGCAAATAGGTTAGAGTTATTATGGGGGACGATAGTGAAATTTTGGCGTCTACACATTTTTGTTTCTTTTGCAAATATGACGGCCCTTCATTCACCAGTATGACAGCGAATTTATGTGAGCGTACATACTGAAGGATTATACGTTGGCCTTGCATAAGTTTGTCAGGAAATAGCAAAAGATTATTAAAAAAATTAATTTACAAAGCAGTGTCTCCACCAGCCCTACTTGGCCCTACTTTACTCTACCTGGTTGTGTTTCCATTACACTTTAGTATCTAGTACCGCAAGTAAACAAGTATACAGGGAGATACCTTGGTAACCATGGTTTCCACAGCAGTCCAATCAGTGAAAGTTAGATTCACTGATTAGACTTTAGTACCAGCTTGGCATGAATCATGAACCAGGGCCAAGTGGGACTAAAGAAGGGCCTGTTACTGGTGTTCCCAGATGTCTCCCATCACAGTGCAGTGATAACATGAAGACAGCATTGGGTTATTTGGCCAAAACAAGTGTACGTGTTGACAATTATCATGTATGAAATTCATATTGCTCCATTGGTTTTGACAACTTAATTAAAAATATTCCCAAACTGTTTGAGCACTAAATATATGAATAGCTTCTGATCTACCGCTACGCTGAATTCTTGAGAACCATTTGGAGTTTTCGTGGCAAAAACGGTAGCTAATTCTTCTGACGTGGGGAGACTGCGGCTGTGGCTGGGGTTGGTGGGGGCTGGGGTTGGTGAGGGGTGGGGGCGATAAATGAGCACTTTGCGATGCAGGGCGCAGAGTGGAAAAACAGAGGAGTCCGTGAGAGTCAACAGGCGATTGCTCAGCCTCGATTTGGATGGATAGAAAGCTATTAAAAATGAAATATGTTGCGACTCGCGGGGCCATTGGGAGAAGGGAAGGGGGTGGCTCGCGTTGTGGAGGCCATGCTAATGAGTCATCAAGCATCAGGGCATGTAAACTCCATTTGATCCCGACTGCGAAACATCAAGAGCTGCAGGAGACAAGCGAAACGTCCATTGTTCACGAAGATCACGGAGGAGCGGTGGTGGACTTCAAAACGAGGGCAGGGAAGTAACAGGCTTTAATGGAGACGCGTTGTGTCCATTTTTGAGCTTCAAAACACATCAAAAACAGATCCGGAGGGTAACACCAGGAACTTTTGCACTAGGGCTGGGTATGTTTCAGAATGGGCCGATGCGATACAAAGCTACAAAGTTGTCGATTCCTCAACAACATATCAGACAATCCAACAGTTTGAACACAGGAAATGTGGTAAAAACTAACACATAGGAGTCTTTAGCAGGGGGCTCCAACCTGTAGCTCAGGAGCCACCAGTAGCTCGCCACCCCCCTTCCAGGGGGTGGCGAGCAAGGATTTATTATCAATATTTATTAATGTAAATGCACTTACTTTGTGCACTAGTAACACATGTGATGGTAAATAATGACTGTACCCAATATCAGGCTTTTTCACACCAGTATATCAGCATTTTCAGCTTGAAGGAGTAGCTCTCTGTCTTTTTTTGTCCCAGGAAAGTAGCTTTCTGGGTGAAAAAGGTTGGAGACACCTGGTCTATAGGGAGCGGGGTGGCCAATTGATTTTGTTAAACCATAGATAAACCATAGATCAATCATTGACTATCACTGTCCTTAGACCATCGGCAAGCAACCAATGGTAGAGGGATTCGCTCCCATGAAAACAGGCTGTAGATCCAGGACTGGAGTTGTCGAACATGGAATTTCAACTTTTTCAACTTACTATAGCTTGCTAGCTCTCAAAACAGTTTTATCACTAGTTTCCATATGCATGTAAGTTTAACCTCACATGTTTGGATCAGATTTTTCAGAAAGAAAAGTGAAAAAGAAAAGACAGATGGATAAAGCTACAAACAAACAATATGCATTATTTATGAAAAAATATAGCCCCGGCTTTAACTATAGCCCTAACGTATACAAGACAATTCCCCAAATGTAGCGCTCCGACTTTCATCCCATAATTCCATAAGGACAAAACAAACATATATGTTCAAAGTAAATAGTTCTCCATCCACACTCCATGTCCCAAATTGGTGAACTATTTCTGTAATAAACATGGCTGGTCTCTGTGGTGCCGAGATGGCCTAGAAAGCATTAGTTACTCGAACTCGCACAAAGCAATGGGATAAGCTAACAGAATTCCAAACCACAAGATCCAATATTTCAGCATGACCTTAAGAAACCACGGTGAGTACAATGGTTGGAAAAGGTAACTCGCCAAAACCTAACCAGGCCCTATCCATCCCCTTTGTAAGTACGCCTCTATGACATGAATATTTGAAATTGGATTCTTTTTTTCTTGGAAACAGCTGGCCTATCAAGTGTTCAAGTAGACTCGTGAATCAGCCCCACGCCCTGACCTGCTAAATACACTGTGTGCGAGAAACCCGTGCACAGACGTCACGCGGCTAATGTTTCAAAACTAACCTTCTTCTGGGAAAACTTGGGTGGATTGACTTGACTTAAGCTGTGGAAGAAAAGTGTGACCTGGAATACTTTTAGATGCATGTCACGGCACAAAAGAGAAAAAATAGTGTGAGAATTCAGCTATACAGGGGCCTTGGTTTATCACAATGGTTATGTTATAGTAGCTGTATGTTTTAAGGCTATAAAGTGATCCCGGAGATATCAGACCTGTTGTTTTTAAGACCGAGCACTGATGCACTTTCGAACTTTTGAATATACGGCACTGAAAATGTGGGTAACACTTTAGATTACCTTTCACAAATTAACAGCTAATTAGGTGCTAATCAGTGTATGCTATAAGTGGTTAATTACATGTTGAATAAAGTTGAAGTAGAATAAGGACTAATAAATGCTTTATAAATACCAATTAAAAGCCAATTAACCATATATTATACACTATTTTGCACTTAATTACCTGTTAATTATTAAGGACTAAACTTTTTATTTATTTTATTATTTATTACTATTTAAAAAAATAATAATCTCAAAACAGACATATACACATAAACACAAACACAAGTCCAGGATAGAAAATAAAAATGAAATAATAAATATGGAAGTATGTATAAGAACTCAAAGTGGATAGTAAGCCGGTAGCTCGTTAGCTTCCACTGTGTCCACATTGATATTGATATTTTTCCTACATGGTTTTTAAATGAGAAACTTTAAGCAGTTTCAAATAAACCTCTCCACAGAACTTAACATGACCTGACTTTCTCCTTGTATTGGCAGGACAGGTTAAAGCTTCCCATCCACAAAAAAACAGCATAGCGTGATCAAATGTATCCAACTATTTCTTCAATTTTGTGACACATTTTTGCGTGCATATATTTTTCAACCTCAGTCACATTTTTAGACCGGCTTTCGCAGACGGAAAAGTGCGAAAAGACCCAAAAGTGTGGGAACAGGACTCAAGGGAAGGAGCGAGGAGAGATGGGAGCCGTGCTGTATACAGTGCAGGCCTCAGAGGTGCAGAGAAAACAGGTGAACTCTGATGAGAATGGGGCGCCAGATGTTAATGATTGCTTAAAGTTGAGATTTGCATTTGTGTCTTTGATATGATGAGGTAGGAATGATACATTATTGCCTCCATACGGAAATGTGTCCTCTGCATTTTACCCAATCTTTATAAACGTGTAAAGTGGTATCTCTATAATGCAGTTCACTCTCTGGTGTCTCCCTCTCTGGTGTCTCCCTCTCTGGTTTCTCCCTCTCTGGTTTCTCCCTCTCTGGTTTCTCCCTCTCTGGTTTCTCCCTCTCTGGTTTCTCCCTCTCTGGTTTCTCCCTCTCTGGTTTCTCCCTCTCTGGTTTCTCCCTCTCTGGTTTCTCCCTCTCTGGTTTCTCCCTCTCTGGTTTCTCCCTCTCTGGTTTCTCCCGCTCTGGTTTCTCCCGCTCTGGTTTCTCCCGCTCTGGTTTCTCCCGCTCTGGTTTCTCCCGCTCTGGGTTCTCCCGCTCTGGGTTCTCCCGCTCTGGGTTCTCCCGCTCTGGGTTCTCCCGCTCTGGGTTCTCCCGCTCTGGGTTCTCCCGCTCTGGGTTCTCCCGCTCTGGGTTCTCCCGCTCTGGGTTCTCCCGCTCTGGGTTCTCCCGCTCTGGGTTCTCCCGCTCTGGGTTCTCCCGCTCTGGGTTCTCCCGCTCTGGGTTCTCCCGCTCTGGGTTCTCCCGCTCTGGTGTCTCCCTCTCTGGTGTCTCCCTCTCTGGTGTCTCCCTCTCTGGTGTCTCCCTCTCTGGTGTCTCCCTCTCTGGTGTCTCCCTCTCTGGTGTCTCCCTCTCTGGTGTCTCCCTCTCTGGTGTCTCCCTCTCTGGTGTCTCCCTCTCTGGTGTCTCCCTCTCTGGTGTCTCCCTCTCTGGTGTCTCCCTCTCTGGTGTCTCCCTCTCTGGTGTCTCCCTCTCTGGTGTCTCCCTCTCTGGTGTCTCCCTCTCTGGTGTCTCCCTCTCTGGTGTCTCCCTCTCTGGTGTCTCCCTCTCTGGGTTCTCCCTCTCTGGGTTCTCCCTCTCTGGGTTCTCCCTCTCTGGGTTCTCCCTCTCTGGGTTCTCCCTCTCGGGTTTCTCCCTCTCGGGTTTCTCCCTCTCGGGTTTCTCCCTCTCGGGTTTCTCCCTCTCTGGTTTCTCCCTCTCTGGTTTCTCCCTCTCTGGTTTCTCCCTCTCTGGTTTCTCCCTCTCTGGTGTCTCCCTCTCTGGTTTCTCCCTCTCTGGTTTCTCCCTCTCTGGGTTCTCCCTCTCTGGGTTCTCCCTCTCTGGGTTCTCCCTCTCTGGGTTCTCCCTCTCTGGTTTCTCCCTCTCTGGTTTCTCCCTCTCTGGTTTCTCCCTCTCTGGTTTCTCCCTCTCGGGTTTCTCCCTCTCGGGTTTCTCCCTCTCGGGTTTCTCCCTCTCGGGTTTCTCCCTCTCGGGTTTCTCCCTCTCTGGTTTCTCCCTCTCTGGTTTCTCCCGGTCTCGTAAATCTGTCTTGTATCTCCGTCTCGCACTATCTCCGTCTCGCACGATCTCCGTCTCGCACGATCTCCGTCTCGCACGATCTCCGTCTCGCACGATCTCCGTCTCGCACGATCTCCGTCTCGCACGATCTCCGTCTCGCACAATCTCCGTCTCGCACGATCTCCGTCTCGCACTCTCTCCGTCTCGCACTCTCTCCGTCTCATATCTCTCTCTCACATCTCTGTCTCATATTTCTGTCTCATATCTCGATCTCCAGCCTCTCTCTCGACTCTCTCTCTCTCATCTCTCTCTTTCTTCATATCTCTCTAGTTTCTCTCTGCTCTCCCTCTGGGCAACACTGTACTTTTATTATATGCTTTGATTCAAATGTGAAAACCTTTAGATTGTTATAACTAGGGAACTAAACAGTTTTTTTAGTAAATCAAGACATCTTTGTGAGAGTTTAAGTTAAAACTCCGCCTACAGTACATTCAGGATACAGACTTAACCGACAGACTGTAAACGGGCACATCCCTTGTTAAACATTTCAAAAAGATTTCCAAAATGTAAGTCAGCGTTACTGGAGTTTCTTTGTCTTGTTTGAACCAGCAGTATATTCAGGCACACATAATAATTTCTAAAAGTAAAAGATTAAAGCAATATTATTTTATATAAATGTATAATAATTATCCACGGAAAATAATATATCTATGTATTTTTAAGCAGATCAAAGCATAACATCCAGTGCTTACTCTGCTAATACAGTACATGTAGAGTATTAATCGCTGGGAATAAAAGTCTGAGCCCCTGCTGCTATTTACACATGAACTCAGTTAAATTTCTTGGATTATTCATTATTTGTTTCCGAGTGTGCTTCATGGGATTATACTTCAGTTAAAGACGATTGAAGATTTTAACGCCAAAGCTGAAGAAGCATTAATTGTGCCGCGCGGCTCTATAATCTTGTGCGCTGCCACACCAACACTTGTATGTTTATTATCCCCGTATAGGAACCGGTTCCTCTACATTCGACCCATTCTTCACTGCAACAAGGGCCTCTGTCAGGAGCAGTGGTCGCTCTGGGCCCATCTCCAGATGGTGATGCTCTTTGTCAGGACCAGAGATGGAGGATTTCACCTGATGTACATGTTTGGGTGAAAGAAACAGAAGCACCCGGAGGAACGTTAGGCAGACACAGGGAGGGCATGCAAACCATTTCCTCACAGTGGGACCGATACAGCTGCTCTCATTCTCTCCTCGTCTCATTTAATTAAATCTTCAAAAAATGCAAATTTCAACCCATTCAAGGAAATTTAATGTAACTCCCTAAATCACAGAAGCAGTCGTCTATAGGAGGACATTACCAAAGTTACTTCACCAACCACAGATTAGAGGACCAAACAATTCGAACACAGAAACCAGTCTGTGCCCCTGTGAACACCTCCAAACATTAATGCACACAACACTCATTCTAGGGTAAAGAGTCTTGCCTTGCAACAGTTTCAGCATCAACCTGGTGTTCCCAGATGTCTCCCATCACAGTTCTAACCAGACTCTGCCCTGCTTCAGAGGTCTAACAAGATCTAGCTTTTCACAGCCTGTTGGCCACCAAACGCATAGAAGCCTTTTGGTCCATAGGGAGCAGGATGACCAATGCCGTAAATGTCCGTAGATGTTCGTAAATGTCAGTAAATGTCCTGGATCATCACTGCTCTTAGACCCTCCTGCATCGGCAGGAAAAACGGTGAGCAAAAAGTGTCTGAAAAACCGAGATGGTTGGGCTTTATGTTTTCTTTCAAAAAAGTTCAGAAGTTCACATGGTTGTTTCCCATTTCTGTCCGTTACGATAATCTATTCCAATGTAACTAAATGTGGATATTCACTTTGCTTATATTACATTTGATTTTTACACCATACTCTGCGCCTTTTTCTCAGGGCTAATCGTCGGATCTCCTTGTGTCTTTCCGCTGGAGCCTGATCTGCCTTATCTCCACACACTCAGACAGCATCTTCGCCTGTAAACCGATTCGGTGCGGCGCATTCTTTGGTTGCATGTTGCGGCGACATGAACGCTTCTAGCTTTAGCCGTCTCCCAGCTAATCTCAAACTGTCAGAAATGTCCCGGCCCTATCTCCCACAATGGGGCCAGTGTGTTTGGAAAGGGCATGAATGGAAGCTATATCTTTAGCCGTTAAAAGCTAATGTGTAATGCGGTTATGGGCACAGAGGAGGCGGTCGCGCTGACCGCACCGGTGAACAGGGGAGTGTGGCGGCATTTGGACAAATGTCAGATAGATTAGGCGCGATCGGCAGTATAGGAAATGTTAATGCGAGATAGGTGTTCTGCAGGCATGTGAGCAGACGTACAGTTTACAGGTGGACCCCTTAAAGGTCTACTGCAAGTTTTAACAACTATAACATGTGTCAATGTAATGCTTTAAGAAAAGCACCCAAAAAAATCATGGTCACAGCTTATAAGTGTACCCTAACCCGAACCTTAAAGACCTTATGCCGGGTTTGATTTATTTAGAAATACAGTTTTAATACCATTTTATATTAGAAGAGAACTACTAAAGGTTTCACAATTAGTTGTTTTTTTTGTCTGATCCCCCCAAATTGAAATAACTCCATAGCAACGCCCTTAGAGACGAAAAAACTTCACAGCCCTTGGTGACGTCAGAGTGGGTACGTTTCAACCAATGGTGTAGGTTTGGTTCCAATCTTGGTGGGGACATTCACTACGACCTGAGTCTACACCCATTGACACGGGGTCCAGAGTTTCTCCCCCAGAATTTGTTGTGTAATCACACACTATATTTGCAATAGTGTGTTGCCTTCTATACTAAACTCAGCTGTAGACTGAATGAGAAGCAGTTAAGGATTTGTTCTAATAGTCAGAGGAGAAAATATTGAATTAGAATCTACAGTGAGAATCTCACTACATTGTTTTACATATACGATCAATCTCTAAAAACAATTCATAGTCCCATGCATACCTACAAAATTCCAACCTCACCTGATGCACTGAAGGGCCTGTTGCTTCTACCTCAACATTCCCTATATTGTTCTCTCTTGTTGGTTGAGTTTCCTATGTATGTTAACAGAAGATTAATCATCACAATTCATAATTTGCTATTACTTGTGCTTTCTCTTACTTACTTTCCAACTGTTAAAAAAGCTCCTGATATCTTTTATCTTTTTTTGTGGAGGTGGCATTTTTTCTAAATTATATAAGAAGGTATAGAAAATCAAAAACAGACATTCATATACATGAACTGCAGAATCATTTATATAACTTGGCCAATGTCAAAAGTTACATAGTATTTCTCAATACAATGAGTTAACAAGAGTTTGGCAATAAGTAACAGTGTGGATTTGTCTATATTTTCTTTTATTTATTCCACTCTCAACCCAAAAAGGCAAGTAATGACTCACAGGGCTCTCAAGCAAAATAAAAACTTAAATGACCTGTTGTGGTGTGTTTTGCGCACAACCAGCATGCATCGTTAACGCAATGGAAAATTTAGGTATCCGAGCTTTAATTTCGGGAGCGCTGGTTGCGCTTTGGGAAGAGTCAGGGGAGAGACATGTCAGAGACACAGGGGAGAAACGGGGGAGATACGAGGGAGACCCGCACTTGCAACATGGTTCTGTCTGCATATGGTCCGAGCTCGGTACCATGTTAGAGCTGTGCTTTCACTGAGCGCCGCGGCTGTCATTACAAAGCGGCAGCAGCTGCACCAGGACGTGCACATTCGAGTGCATCTCTTGAATGTGCTTAGAGCAAATAACAGCAAGTGCCCGCTGTCACACATTTCACAGAAATTACATTATCAGCAGATAAAGGTTGTAAATCGTGGATCCGTGGAATATTTTCATCCCTAGTTTATCCTGATTCACACAACACACCCACTTATACATTTTGGATAGTAAGAGCACAATAAGTATTTTTTCAGCCTTTCAACCAACCTGTTTCTTTATTGGAGCCAGTTCTGTTCTGTCTCTGTGCCGTGTGAGCTCCTCAGAACATTAAACAGTGCGCTGACAGATTAGAAATAACGTAAGTACTTTGAATGGTAATAGATCTACAGTACTTTCCTCTGATTACTCACGTGCTACAACGCTCAGGGAACGAAAAAAAAACACTTGCTTCACGCTGGCTAACTTTTAAAAATTAAACAGTCGCTCAGTGCTTCAGTTTGGCGCTGAAGAAGACAGCCAATCACTGCAGAGAACGGAACGGGCCACGTGCTGCTGCTGCTGCTGTTGCTCTGGAGGCGAGGAGGAGGCGCGACGTATGCACAAACGGAAGACTTGTGTCCCGGACCGTCCGGGTCACGGGACATCATGTCATTTTGGTGGGGACTTTTTAGTCCTCACCAAATATTGGTGGGGACATGTCCCCATGGTCCCCACGCAAACCTACGCCCTTGGTTTCAACGCTGTAAGTTGTTTACAATTTGGTATTCGTTCTTTTTTCGCGGATATTCAAGATGACAAGGCCGTGTACAGCGAGTATGATATTACTACTACATTATGACACTTCATTGGCACTGAGATAGTCCAGTGGTTGTGTCGATGGACTGCCAATCCAGAAACTGGGGTTCAAATCCCACCTCAGACACCTTTTCTCTCTCTCTCTCTCAAACGGCAATTTATGTGTAGTGAGCAATTGTCACCTGTAGAGGGCAGTATTGTGTTGGGCATCAGTGGAGAGAAGAGAGAAAAGGCAGTCCTGTGGCATAGATCCATGGTTTTCAATGCATGGGCGTAACCCGCTATGACGTCACACACAGGTTAGATCATAGACAACTTAAATTCATGAAAAACACGTTCTTTTTTATAAAATATAGGAATTTTTTTTGCCAGAATCTATTTCAGATCGACATTGTCATGCAATTTTGATATCCACAATTTTTTTTTTTTAAACCCGGCATAAGGTCTTTAATGGGAAAGTGTTAGATAGTAGTTAGATTTTGGTATATGTAGAATAAGGACTAATAAGTAATAAATTAATTAACCATAAGGTATACACCAATTAGCTGTCATTTGGTGAGGGCTAAACTAAATTGTGACCGACATCACAAACCAGCTAATATTCCTTCACACAAAAAAATACACAATTGTGGTTAAATTTGAATCTTTTATTGTTTGGGGGGATTTTCTTGATGTCTTTTCACTGGTTTCCACTGTGTCCTGGCTGGGGAGGCTGCTTTTCAGCTTCATGCTGCTAAAATCTGGAACAATCTTCCTGAAGATGCCTCTCTGACAATGTTTAAAACCAGGTTAAAGACAGTTCTGTTTAGCTGTGCATACAACTGAGGGATTTTATATTTGTATCTTTCTTTTTAATGTTCTGTGATTATTTATGATTTTAATGCTTTCTTGTTTTGTTCAGCACTTTGAGTTGCCTTGTGTATGAATTGTGCTATACAAATAAACTTGCCTTCCCTTACTGCTCTGGATGTTGTCCATTGTAACGTTTCTCGCAGATGCCTGACTATGAGACAAACAAAGGGACAATTGCAGACACACTTTCCTCTAAGATGAAGTAAAGTGATAGGAGCTCGCGGTCTGTGGCTCAAACCATTAAAAAGCAATTACACTTAATGGTGGTCAAATCATTTATCCGAATATTGACTTTTCCATTTGTGAGCGTCGAGCGTTTGGGGCTGAATGATGCGCTTCAACATGCATGGGATTCACTCCTGGGTTTATTTCAAAGTGAGCCACAAAGTCCCAAAGTTAGAAAATTACCAATTGGAAGTTGTTGGCAAAGTGTATGGTTATTATGGCAGTCTCCATGTGACCAGTACAGACATATTATTTACTATTTTTTGGGTTTTATTATATAACTTAAGAGCGTAAGTGTCCCACATTAGTTTCCTCCACAAAGTGACAGGGAGCTCCCTTAGAGATAGGGTGAGGACCTCAGTCACACGGGGGGGGGGGAGCTTGGAGTAGAGCCACAGCTTCTCCACGTCAACAAGAGCCAGTTGAGGTGGCTCAGGCATCTGTTTGGGATGCCACCTTGACGCCTCCCTGGGGAGATGTTCTGGGCATGTCCCACTGGTAGAAGACCAGGGGAAGACCCAGAACACATTGGAGAGACTTTTTTCTCTCCAATGTGGAGAGTCTCCAAGCCTTGGGATTTCCCATGATGAGGAAGTGTGTGTGGAAGGGGAAGTCTGGGCGTCTAAACTTAGATTGCTGCCCCGCGACCCAGTAATGGATAGAGCGGAATAAAATGGAGCAACTTTATAACTTTATAACAAACTGTTTTGAGAGCAAGGAGATGTTTTTTTTTTTACAAAGTTCCATTATTGCGGTTGTGAATGTATTGTAATGTTAATAAATGTGAATAACCCTTTGTTAGTAACTGTTGAACTATGTAATTATTTGTTTATATGGATGGATATGTTTCTGCTGCTGGACACACATTTCGCCTACGCTGGATCAATAAAGTATCTATCAATCTATCTATCTAAAGGTCACAGAGACTAAAGACAGAGCCTCCAGAAAGAGACCATGGACACCAGACAGAGAGAGACCCTAGAGAAAGACCAGCGACAGAGAACATGGAGAGAAACACGAGAGAGACCAGAGGAAGAGACTTGAGAAAGAATAGAGAGAGACTAGAGAGAGAGACCAAAGAGAGAAATCAGAGAGAGACTAGAGAGAATGAATAAATATGCATAAATGTCTCAGATCCTCCTGCATTGTTATGGAACCACTCCAAAAATAAAAGGATTTTCTCTTGTTTTCTGGGTGGGACGTCCTCACTCTCTGCCCTCTCCAAAGCTAAGCGGCCTCTCCCTTCGGTAGCACTGTAACCTTTTCAAAGTTGAGTTCTGCGTGTCTGCGTGCATCGATCCGCTTGTTGGCGCTGCCGTAAGTGAAATAACATATAAATTGAATAAGCGCGTCGCCTGATCCGCTCTCATCCTGCGTTTCCACTTCTTCAGAGCTCTTTACTTAGTGCCGCCCGGGTGCCATCCATCAACCCTCCACCCGGCCACCCCTCCCCCATGGCCCCCGCACACCGCCCCCTCCACACGCTGCCAGGGCGACGTGGGGATCGATCGTGCTGAAAAGTACTGCTTCTACCGCAGAGGAAAGCTGAGCGACTAGTTCTACAAGTGCAGTAGAAAGGGAAGATTAGATTGAACTACCACCACAGCTCCCACTACCACAGACGAGAGATGGCCACAGATACAAAGATACCAATAAAACACTGAATATATTTGTATTAGGGCTGTAATTCACATTTCTGTTTGATTAATATTAGTAGTTTAGATCCTAAAAGGTCAGTATATGGGATTTTTATCCATGCTTCAAAGACTGTACTGTATATGGGAGTGGGCTGACCCATAGTGTTAGCCTTAACACCAAGCCCCGGTGATCCAAGATGGCGCCCTATTCAAATGAATGGCTTGTGCTCAGTAGCGCATGGGACTTCACGGAGACCGGGGGATTAGCAGAACTCGCCTATATTTGGGAATCGTCTGGTCCTCCCGGTTCTGCGCAGTGGACGAGCTCCCATGATGCGTTGCGCCAAACGTGCGTGTGTGGCTTTCATGCACGTGCACAGAGAAGCTCGGCCGCGCTCTGACCAATCAGAGCTGCTGATCAGAACAGCAGCAGAGTGGAGTCAGAGCGGGAAGGAAAGGAGCAGAGTTTGCGGCAGTAAAGAGTGGATTTAAAGAAAACAGAAGGATTTAAGAAGAAAAAAGGTTCAGGATGACAAGGGACACAAAAATCCCCACAAAATCTGGTCTTTATGAGAGCTGTAGGTTCGAGCTGTTTTAATTTGCATTGAGTTCTATGAGACTTTTTTCTGGGTAGCACTCGTGAATTTAGTCTGCAGTACCATGGGCGCCCCCTGTGCCCATGGGTGGGACAGCAGTAAGCTAGTAATACTCTATCCAGTTATTATTATTGATCCATGCTTAATACAGAAGAAGCTGATTTGAACATAAGCTAGCTGGAGCCTATTTCCTTACATGGGCATTTCTTACGACAACCTCAGGCGTAACAGGGGCTGATGTGTTTCAAAGACGATTGCTAAGGCAAGCTGGAGTTTCCTCTGCAAACGAAGGAATCAGATTGGTCGATCCTTATATGGAAATAGCAAATCCTGTGTTGTTGCATTTGTTTGACTTTCTGATCTGCTGTTGGCAAATCAACAACTTTTGAAAGTCCTCCGAGATGACTGCTGTTGTGATTTAGGTATGTACAAAAATAAATGTCATTGAGATTGATGGATATGGCTCATAATTGCGTTTACAAAGACACTACAATCACAATGTAAATTCCCCACAAGCGATGTGTTGCCCGGGGCGATTGAACAACTGCTGGCAGGTGGGTGGAGCCTGTCACTTCTCGCGCCCCTGACCCCTCCCTCACCTCTCATTAAACGCTGGCAGCTAATTGGTGGAGCGATACAGCACCTGTCACTCAGAAGCGCGGGGCGAGCGGCGAGGTGAGGCCAGTGTGAACAAGACTGATAGCTTTATCTGAGACATCACGATACATTTTTAACAAAGCACTGTGAGCTCAGCACAAATGTGAGGAAGAAAAATCAGTTTGAGGAGGAGAGACAGGAGCAGCTTTCGACTTTGTGTTTTAAATATAGCTCTTGGAAGACGTAGGGCCCTTTTAGCGGGATTAGTTGTGTATAGGTGAAAAGTACACAAATGGAGCGTGTTCCTCAATATTCTTTGCTTTTTGGATGTATTCATTTGTGATGACTATAGACTGTATACAGATGGACAATGCTAACAAGCTGTGGTTTCCCCCGCGGTTGAAGGCATCCTATTGGTCAACACTTGTATGGGTCATATCTGGATTTACAATATCACATTCCATCCCATTCGATTCCAAAGCATGCATGAAAGAATCTCATTGCATTTCACTGGGATTGATCTTCACATAAAGTATAATGCTAAAATCAGAGCCAGAAAGAGATACTCGATGTTAATTAAGTGACTGATTGCTTTTAATTTGCAATTATCGTTCCTGAAAACACTTCATTACCTGAAAACAATATTGGACTGGTTTGTAAACGGGAAAAACTCAATGTGTATTCGCTTAGACTTCGAAACATGTCCCTCCACACGACCAGATCTTTACGGAGTCTATATCACTCTAGATCAAAAGCACGACACCAGATAAAAATGTTTTGGTGCAATAAAACTCTCTAAACACATCCATCTTAACTTTATCTGCAGGAACAAAGCGACAACTTTATTGATTTGGCTGTTATTACTTTTTAAATCAACTAATTGATCAAATATAACCACCACACTCATGGAAGGGTCAACAATCAACATAAAGATGTGTCCAGGGAAGTCACAATACCTGGGCTTTTGGTGTGGTGGCCACCTGCGGTACTGCAGCTTTAAATCCACATGGGCTGTAAGGAGTTTTCCCCGTAGATTTTTTATTTTTTTCATCCATAAGTCTTTTATAAACCCACACTTTGGTGCATCAAACTCGGCTCACTCTCTGATTGGTGGTGCTCTGATTGGTCAGAACGCTTCCATGTCTCCCTCTTGTCCCCTCTGGTCTCTCTCGGTCTCTGGTCTCTCTCGGTCTCTGGTCTCTCTCTCTGGTCTCTCTCTCTCTGGTCTTTCATGTATTACTCTGGTCCTAAGGAAGTAGATCCACTGCACCTTCTCCAGAAGACCAGGAGAACCAGAGCTGGCCAGAACGAGGCACATCTGCAAATGTTTGGGACGTCCGGGGCCAGGGGCAGACATCTTGGAGACCTGATACCCCTTATTAACCAATATCTAGCATAAATGATTATTTTCCAAAACAATTGAAAAATGTCAGGATGATAAAACAAAGTTTTACTGATTTTACAAAATATTACGCACTCCAGCTTTAAACACATATATTTATCTACAGATGTGTTAGACTATAAAACTCATGCTGAGATCGTGATGACTCCCTGTTCAGAAAGCTATAGCGTGTGGACCGTCCAGGAACCGGTGAGAGGCTGCAGAGGGCACGGGAGGGTGGTTTCCATGGTGACGAGATGGATCAGAGCCAAGACTGTGTCAGCACATCGGAGGTGGAGGTGTGCAGGACGGACACGCAAGCGATTAGGGGTGACACTAACGGCTGAGTGGGAGGAACCAGGAGCGAAGGAACGTGGAGGTGATGATGGTGCTTCAACAATCATGGTTCGTGTTTCTCAAACTGTGGTTCCAAATTGTGAACTTGTGAAAAAGCACTCAAAGGTCACATGTACCAACACCTTCTACAACAGAAACATTACAAAACATGAAGAAGTACCATAAATACAGAACATTCAATGTTTCCTGTATGGATTAAATGATCAAGGCCTTTTAGAAATGTTGCTGTGAATTTGACCCACCTCAAGCTCTTATTTTACTTGTTTGATACTTGGGATATCAAACTGTTTCATAAATTACACGTTCTGCTTGTTTTTATTTATAAACACTGAAGTTGGAAGGTAATACTAAAGCGGAAAAGACTGGTGGATAGATGCACCGGGGCATACAAAATGCTGAATATTAAACTGAGGGCTGACGAGAGACTTGAAGGTGAAAGTGTCCCACGTGGACATTAGGTGGGATTATGTCTTGCCCAAGGACACAATGACAATGCAGGGCCCACGTGGGAAACTCCTCAGTCTTGTACAGCACATCCTCAGTCCTGGATCTACAGCCTCAGTCCTGGATCTAAGGCCTCAGTCCTGGATCTTAGGCCTCAGTCCTGGATCTAAGGCCTCAGTCCTGGATCTTAGGCCTCAGTCCTGGATCTAAGGCCTCAGTCTTGGATCTTAGGCCTCAGTCCTGGATCTAAGGCCTCAGTCCTGGATCTACGGCCTCAGTCCTGGATCTAAGGCCTCAGTCCTGGATCTTAGGCCTCAGTCCTGGATCTAAGGCCTCAGTCCTGGATCTACAGCCTCAGTCCTGGATCTAAGGCCTCAGTCCTGGATCTAAGGCCTCAGTCCTGGATCTAAGGCCTCAGTCCTGGATCTAAGGCCTCAGTCCTGGATCTACGGCCTCAGTCCTGGATCTACGGCCTCAGTCCTGGATCTACGGCCTCAGTCCTGGATCTATAGCCTGCCAGTAGGGGATCCCTCTTTCTGCCTCCCCAAGGTTTCTCACTTTTTCCTACTGTTTTTTTGAGTGGTTCCTTGTCAATTTCATCCAGCTCCCTGGACCAATGGCTACTATGTTCATTCTATAGTTTCCAGTGTTCCAACTAGGGGTTTAATCCCGGTAAACGGGATTCGCGGGAAATATGATCAAAACTATTTCCCGATTCCCGGGAAATGTTATGACGGGAAACGGGAATGAAAGTTTAAAAAAATATATATAGTGCGCGTCTATTGTTGCACAAAATTCAAACATATTTTCTTTACAATCAACATGTATACGGCTGAAAGGATGGCTCATACATAAATTGCGTTTTTGTCAAAAAATATGGGTCTTAATCGCGCTCACCCACAGCTTGAAATGTCACCAATTGAGGCCAGCCTCAGGGCACATGTGAGCGCAGAATTTGGCTGCATCCAATTCCATCAGAAAGTTCCTTTCTTTTTTACATCTGCTAAGGGCAGTTACAGGTTTGGCTAACATACATATAACACATTTTAAGATAATTTAAAATGCATTTAGGGTAATGTTATGCTTCCAATGACGATATGAATGATAAGGAAGAGAGGTGAAGGGTTAGAGGTTGATATTAGAAGTTGGATGTACCCGAGAGTCGGCTGCTGCTAGCGAAACACAGGAGTTTATGGAGGAGGCACCCGTTTTGTTTTACTTTTTAAAACTCATCGGACTTATTTCCAAATGGAGGATTACATATTGAAATGGAAATATGTCCAAACATATAGGTATCTACGCTCAAACTATTATCTGGACTTAAACATGAAACTCTTCTCAACGGAAGTGGTCTGTGCTGTTCATTAATAACTAAGGTAAGGTCGACAACACACTGTTCATCTGATTGGGGTGAAGTCAGTGCCTCACCAATCACCATCCTCCCCGCACGTCACTGGTCGACAAGTGGATTGCGCAGACGTTTAGAATCTCAGCAGAGTGAAATTCCTGAAGAACGTCCATGAACAACACGTCTGAAAACGCTAGATGGCTACTTTAGCAAAGCTAGCAAGTTGCTTGGTGGAACACTAGCGGAGATGGTAGCTTTTGATGGATTTACGTTTAATAGTATACATATCTCTATTTTCGGAAAAAATATTAAACCCTAGTTCCAACTGCTTAATTCTCTGATCTTAGACGACTGCTGTTGTGATTTTGGGACGATACACAAATACATTGATATTGAAATCTCCAGACGTTCTTGGTCAGGACCGGAGCTGGAGGATTTTAACTATTGTACATGTTTTAAGGGTAGGAGACCATTGCACACACGGCTCTGTCCCGACTGAAATTTTAACCCAGGCCCTTCAGCGAGAGGGCTAACCACTCAGCCACCGTGCTGCCCATCTCTCAATCCCCACACAACCACAACAACAGCATGCCCTTGTCCATGAAACGTCGTCTCCAGATGCTTCTACCGTCGCGCCCTTAGAAGATTAGAAGGACACTAGAATTCACTACGCTCGCTCCCTTCGCAGCTGCATCGTCAACCGCAAAGTCAAGCCGGGGAGCCGAGAGCGCGGGCCCCATCTGGTCATCGGCCCGCTAAAAGCTACGTCGATCCCCAGGCTGCCAGTTACTACCTTTGTTTTGGAGCCAATTCTGAATAATTATAAAAGCGAGGGATTAAATGAGGGACCAGCTGTCTGAAGTGAGGCGTGCATGCATGTGTGAGTGTGCTTTTTCATATTGATTTTCGCAGATGGGGGACGGCATCAAAGTGAATGGGGGAAATCACATCGGAGACCACGGCGGGCTCTGAAGTTCTTCCCTTAAAGCTGAACTAACACGGCTTTATTAGCGGAGTCGTGCGGGGCGAGTCGAGGCATGGGGTGAGTGTGACAGGTTAGTTTTTCGCTAGTTTATGACTTTATATGGCGGGAGGGAACAGGCGGGTAATTTCTAGTAGTTTTATCAGTCAGGTGGCATTGCGTTACAAAAAAATAAAAAGGATACTGGAAGTCATTTGGGAGCAGTAGTGAGTGCTTGTAATGCACAGGAAAAAGGTTCTGGGTTCGATTCCACCTCCAGGATTTTCTGTGTGGAGTTTGCATGTTCTCTCTGTGTCTGTATTGGTTTCCTCCGGGGGCTCTCGTTTCACCTACAGCTGAAAACATGTACACGGTTTCTCGCTGGAATTTGCAGATAAAACAATGTAAAGCAATTTGCGTTACATTGGTTTGTGAATATATGTGTGCTATATGAATAAACGAGACTTGCTTTACTACTTATACGTAAAGAGTGACTTGTCCTCTCTTTCAGACTTTGTGCATTTCGGACATCCCATCCAGTGGGGGCGGGTCCCGGCTCAAAAGTGGCCAAAATGATGTGCGCTGACATGCTTGCAATACCACCCCGGGCCGATGGGGGTGGACCCAGAAGAAGAATTAGCCAATGCTAACATATAGCATTGGCAGACCTCTCAAAAACGTCTTTACAGGATGGACCAAAAGTTGGCTCTTGGCCCAAAGCTCCGTTCCACATGTGTGTCAATGCTGAGGGGGGTGAATTTTTTTTGGTCCACTCTAGTTTACTTGCTGTGAATTTTTGAAGTCTCTCGTTCAAATGAATGGAGCTGCGCCGGCTGACGCATGTGCAGATGCGGGACCACTCGCGGCCATTTTGGATTGCTCCAGTAGAGAATTTTGTTTGGCCCATTAGTTAGAACGGCGGAGATAGGCGTGACTCTGTCCGTTAATATATATAGTCTATGATCCCAACGTTCCAAAGAGCCTATAGTTTAACATTGTGGATGAGGGCTGCTGAAAAATAATTTATGGTCACTAAAAAGTTTAAAAGCTAATTTAGCTCTGTCAGTACAACTCAACTGTGGTCTAATTTTCCCATAAAAGCTGTGAAAAAGTTGTGACAAAAGACAATACTGTGTGACCCCTGGGGCCTCTTTGATCTACACCTGCTGACTGGTGTCCTCCAGCCCGGACAAGGACGAAATACTGGTCTATGTATTTGTTATTATTGTATTTCCTCTGTTGTTGAATTGACAACTTTGTAAAGTCCTCCGAGACGACTGCTGTTGGAAATTTGGAGCAATAAATATATTGAATTGACTTGAAAAAGCATGATTTTGACCAGTAGAATTCATAATAATAATAATATAACAGCTTGTGTATCAAACCACTATCAAATTATGATCTGGAAAAACATTTGGACATTTTCTCTTTCAACGTTCCTTTCAAAAACTGCTTCTCTGAGTGTGAATTTTTTCAGCCCACCAGATTATGCGTACGTTCCTGCTAACGATCGGCGGTGTTTACATGGATCACACCATTAGCATGCGCCGCTTACAACCAGCATCTGTGTGAATGACGTGGGAGCTAATGGACCCGTCTGTGCCAAAACAACAATGATCTGAAAAGGTGCGCTGGCTGCATCCCTCTGCGGCGACGGCGAGGTTTCCCAGAACACGGACCGACACGGCGTAGTCCGCACACATGGCAACACGACTAGACTAATGGAAATACAAACAGGTAGAGTCAAGTCGAGTGGAGTAGAGTAGAGTAGGGCCAAGTAGGACTGGCGGGGAGACGGGGCTATAGTGGCTATTTAATCACCATTGTTTACCACGGTTACATTTAAGAAGACTTACTGTGATTGTGTCCGTATGAATACAGATAAATGTGGTTCATTATGGTGAATTTAATAAAAAAACGTTGATCTAAAAGAAAGTTTGCATGGTGCAACTGTAATGGTAATGTCATGGTCTTTGGAATCAACATAGACTTATCGAACCCCATTTTAAAGCCCAGATGTGCCTGGATCCAGACAAAATCAACGTTGTCGTTCCCTGGACAAGTCTGGTGAACTAAAGTGGCTCTCTAACTAAAATGTAGAACACCCCTGCTTTAGAGGTTGTGGGCAGTACATTGATATGTTTTGCATTTATTTACAATTGCTAAATGTTGTAGCTCCCTCACTTCGGTTACACATATCACCCACATTTCTTCCACTGTACAAGCCAAACACGATTTAATTAAAGCCGTGATTTTCTTCGTACCAACAGGCAAATTCCATAAGCATCTTAATAATTAGATAATAATCACATTTCTGCATTTGTACAATTAGCCTGATTAGACGGCGTTAGTGAGGCGTTCTTGGGGAAAAACTGGAACGCACTAATTCCACCATCTTTCACTGATGAGTTGTTTTAGCTGTGATTCTCTCCTTTTCTCGTATTTGAGTTGTCAGATTTGGTCTTTCCATCTGCTTTCTTGTTCGGGTAATCACATATCTTATTATGGTATTTGGTTTACAGAGAATAATAACGACAGAGCGTGTGAGCTGAAAGTTGGCGGTTCAAACCCTGCTCCTGACATGGACATCATTGGTTGGCTCTCAGATTGACTAACCCAGAAACCAGCACCCATTGGCGATTGCAACACTGAGTTCTTCGGCAAGACACTTAACCCGCCTTGTGTGTGGATTAGTTCCTTGATGTGAAGCGCTTTAAGTGCCTTGAAAAGGTAGAAAAGTGACAAAAAGAAGAAAAGTACCTATAACTCTTTTTCCAGCAATCTAAAAAAATCCATGTAGTATTTATTAACCAGCATAGGTCCTTTAGGTCTGAAACAATCTCATTATTGGTGTCTAATCCTGCAATCCTGTTAGTTTAGGAAGGTTCATTTTGTCTTCTTGGTAGATTAGTAGTTATTTGGTACCAGACAAATGGAGCAATGTTAATACCTTGACACATGGAGCGATTCTATCTTACAATTTTCTTGTATAAAAAACCAAGTAACTCAATTCAAATCCAGCTGTACTTAAAGCCCTGCCTTGTGCACACTACAGTTCTCCTGCTACAGCTCAGAAACAAAACTTTATCAGAGCCGGGAAATAAAGAAGGCTGATGGATCTGCGTCGTCATAAACATCCATTCTCCACAGACGGGAGGCGCCACTCGGAAAAAAGGGAACTAATTTTGCTTAAACAGCATCGTGCCTGAGTTTTCATCACAGGCCTCTAAGTGATGAGTAAAGAGGAAGTATCCCAAAGGTAACAAGCAATACTTTGAATGACGCACCTACTTTGGCTTATCATTAACTTTTATAGAAGATATTGTTATTAAATCCGGGATTATATGGTCAGAATTTCCATGGTATGATCGCCATAAAAAAGCTATATTTTCCTATAGAGCGGTCCCTTGTTTATCGCGGGGGTTATGTACTGAAAATAACCTGCAATAAGCGAAATCCTTGAAGAAGTAGCTATATGTTTAAAGGCTGTAAAACCCCTCACACACACTTTATACATTTTTCTAACCACCTGAACTCATGCTGACGTGCAATTGGAAGATATCAAACTTGTTCATTGTAGGTCAAAGCGCTGCTGCAGCCGTCAAAAGTTGTGCGTACATATTGAAATACAGTTGTAGAGGACAGATGGGCAGGAGCAGGACAGAGGGATACAGGAAGAGCAGAGGGAGACCAGAGAGAGAGACCAAAGAGAGAGAAACTAGAGAGACAGAAACCAAAATAGAGACCATAGAGAGAGAGAAATATGAGAGGGAACCAGAAAGAAAGACCAGAGAGAGAGATCAGAGTGGAAGACCAGAAAGAGAGACCAGAGGGAGACAAGAGATAGACCAGAGAGAGGGAACCGGAATGAGGGAAGCAGAGAGCAGAGACAAGAGAGAGAGACCAGGGGGGGAACCAGAGAGACACCAGAGAGGGTGCTCTGAACTAATCACGGTGTTGCACACAAGCGATAAATGTCCTCCTCTGGTTTATACAAAGGTAACTGTCACGTTGTATTAGTGGATATATGATGTGTATAAAAAAGTCCTCTTCTCCAGTTCCAGTACATTTAAAGCATTATAAAGTCAACTCTGGGTAAAAAAGACCTCCTGAGTCTGTCAGAGGAGCAGGTGAGTGAGAGCAGCTTCTCTGCCTAATCACCAGCTCAGGAGGAAGCAATGGTGAGAAATGTCTCTAACATGCATGTTAAGTGGATGCATGAGAAGTTCACAGCTCTCTGAAAAATCTATTTAAAGCTTACTTTAAACTTTCAAACCACAAAATAACGGAACTAGAGTATGTAGTCAAATCTATTTAGTCCTAACTGCCTTTCAAAACAGCTCTACTACAGCTCTACTAACAACTCACTTGTTTTCACCTGCATATACTTTAGATCAGCTTTTTAAGACAAAAAAAGTCAAATAGTGACTCACAAGTATACAAAATCTGTTCTCGAAAATGAAGAGAACAGAAGTGTCTCGGACCTTGCTCTCGGACCTCGCTCTCGGAACTCGCTCTCGGACCTCGCTCTCGGAACTCGCTCTCGGACCTCGCTCTCGGACCTCGCTCTCGGACCTCGCTCTCGGACCTCGCTCTCGGACCTCGCTCTCGGACCTCGCTCTCGGACCTCGCTCTCGGACCTCGCTCTCGGACCTCGCTCTCGGACCTCGCTCTCGGACCTCGCTCTCGGACCTCGCTCTCGGACCTCGCACTCGGACCTCGCACTCGGACCTCGCACTCGGACCTCGCACTCGGACCTCGCTCTCGGACCTCGCTCTCGGACCTCGCTCTCGGACCTCGCACTCGGACCTCGCACTCGGACTTGCGACCAGCAGACGACCCAAGCACATTTCTTACCTCAGTGATTCCGCCATGCGTCGCAAGTCTTCATTCTGCTGCTTCAGGCGTTCCAGCTTGGCCAGGATCTTGGAGAGCTCTCGACTGGACCTCTCCGGGTGCTCGCTGTCCCTCACCAAGTGCCCCCCGATGTAGAAGAGCAAGGTCCCCCAGGCCAGGAGCACCAGGGTAATCCACCGCCACGACCCCGCCCACGGCCGCATGATTCCAACCTCAAATAACTCCTGGATGTCCGTAAGTCACAAGCCCCCAGAGCGACGCAGCGTGGCGGGCATGGGCATCTCGAGCGCGCGGGGACGATTGCGATGCTGGGGTGGTGCTGGTGGGAGCTCAGGACTCTGGGCTGTGGTCATCCGGGCTTCGGGAGGGGGCTAAAGCAGACCAGACATGCTGCTCGGCGCTGGAGAGGTGGAGGTGGGTAGGTGTGCCGTTGAAGAAACCCACCACGCAGGCTATTTTTGGGGCTGGAACTGGGATGTGCTGGGTGGAGAGGAGGAATTCTGTGGAAGAAAACAGATGTGTGTAAGGGCAAGGTGGAAATAGAATATTTGCTCTGTACCAGGGCTTCTCAATAATGTGGGAACAGCACCACACACACACACACACAGGAAACAGACACAGTATGCACTTCCCCATTGAGGCTGTGCGCTCGCGTCACAGAAACACTACAACATACTGTACAATTACAATTTGAGATCCACACTGTCTTCAGACCCTTCTGCATTTGCAAGGAACCAGTCAAATCCAGAAAGGGAAAAGGGAGAAACATCGAGGAAACCCATAATAAAGGGATTCGCTCCCACAGACGGACAGCTGTAGATCCAGGACTTGGCTCAATGAGTTCTATATTCTTTCTGATGGTAAAGCTGCACATTCTTCTCAGGAAATAGTCCCTGTAAATTCCAGGGTCACTTTGCATGAAGTACATGAGTTTGAAATCTCTCCAGAACAGCTCAATGTTCTAATTTGAAAGTTAACAAACATATATGGAAGAGAACAATGCAATCAATCTTTGGTTGTATACACAGGAGAAACTTGCAAAAACTATAATATTGTTCAAAGGTTCACTTGTTTTTGTTATTCCACATGTAGTATATGAGTGTGTGCAATGGCATCAAATATACAATAAGGATTTCCCCATACAGCAGAATCCTGTGTCTTCTTTATAGTGTCAAAGCAGAGAGAAGAGCCCCAATCACCGCGCTGCAGAGACCTCTCCCGGCACAACCACAGCCGGCAGCGGTGCTTGACAGCCTGAGTGACGGAGCCGACTGGTCCTCTGCAGTCCTGTACTCAGCAGTAGCAGCAGCAGCATTGAGTCACATGACACAGCAGCTTTCATTTACACGCTAAAAGTCCCGGTCCCCCAACGCCTCACTGCTTCGTTCAAATGTTATCACACAAGACTCACAGCAACAGTGGCCATGCATCACTTAAGTGGAAAAGCAAGCAAGAGCGAGAATATGCAGAGAATATGAACAGGCCTCTACCCTGACCATGTTCAAAACTCAATCAACAAAGTATCTGCTTAGCTGTGCATACAACGGATTTTATATTTTACTAATCATCTGACAATATTCAAAAATCACAAGAATAATGTTGGCCACTAGAAAGCAGTAGTAGTATTAGTAGCTTTAACCCCATATCCTTTGTCTTTTTGATCTGTGTTTTTAATTGCTCTTGTGAAGCACTTTGAATTGCCTTGTACACAAATTGTGCTATACAAATAAATGTTCAGATGTATGAAGACAACAGTTAGTTCCAGCCACATTCACACTGTTGGCAAATTGAATAGGTCGAATTGAATTGCAAATGAATGCTTAATTTAAAGTGCATGTCCATGATTGGTCGAAATGAATTAAAATCCTTGAGGGCCCTCGTCTATGGTTGAACTGTTCTCCTCCGGCAAATCTTACTGGTTGTAGTTCTGCCAAGAAGAGAGACCGTTTTGAATATTTTATTGTTGATGTACTGTATAATAGTACGAGGGTACTTATTATTCAACACACACAAAAAAAGGTCTTAAAATAGTTTGCTTCTGACGATAGTTTTCACATGCATTATTTCAGATCTGGTCCTGGTCCTGGTCTAATCTGGGTCTGTATCTGTTCTCGGCCTCTGTCTTGGTCCCGGTCCTCTTCCTGGTTCTGGTCTGATCTCGGTCTTGGTCTAGGTCACAGTCTTGGTCCTGGTCTGCGTCTGCTTTTCACATACAAATAATTTTGGCTCTGTCACTTCTTTAGATAAGCTATTCCAGGCAGAAAAGTGAAAAATAGGGAACCACCCTCCCTCAGCCAATCAGCACTCAGTCTATAGCACCAAGTAGTGACTCACAGGACTCTAACAAGAATGCAAAATATAACGTGTATAGTGTGTATAGTGTATATGAAAAAGATGAAGATGCACACAACATTTTACCTTAACGAGACTTTCTTTTAGGAAAAAGTTAAACAAAATGTCTTCTACGTTTTTTAAAAATTGCTTCAAATCCCCTTACTGCAAACAACCTGATCCTTTCCAAATCTCCGTTTAAATTCAACAAAAATAATCCTCCACAAACTTTGGAGAAAATCCGCGACCCGGGTGCACACCCGCGACGTTGTCAAGGTGATGGGCCGAGCTCAAAGCGCAGATGCTAAAACTCGGCGGATCATCACTTCCCTTCATCCGGGGCGCAGCGGGAGACAACCTTCACTGTCAGCCTGCGCAAAGACCGCCGACACCAGCGCATTGTGACGAGATGGAGAGTGGCGTGTGAGAGCGCCAGGAAGCCATTTCTGAAGGGACGCGAGTGGGAGAAGTGGGTTAGAGCCGCGGCAGTCAAGCAAATCACAACAGTAGTTATCTCAGAGGACTCAAAACAGGAAATGCAATGATAAAAAACACAACGAGCCATTGGTCCATAAGCGGCAGAGACCAAAGTCCAGAAATGTAATTGAATGTCCTGGATCACCCCTGCATCAATTCAAAAGGAAACAACTCAAAAGATAACCAAGAAAAAATAACAACATACTTTTTGGCACGTTGGGCTGAGAAGTAGTTGGTTTAGTACCATTGATTTTTATGTCTTAAAAAGCTAAGAGATGTGACAGAGGCCAATAACGCATACATACTAAGTAAGTAAGTAAGTAATGTTTATTTATATAGCACATTTTACAGACCAAGGCCCCCCAAAGCGCTTTACAAAGTTCCAATCATTCCACACACTGTGATGACAGAAGCGAGTCGCCGAACACACTGGACCATCAGCCCCCAATCAACACCATCCATTCACTCTCTCATTTACATTCATAGCTATTGTGCATGTTTTTAGTGGTAGGGGAAACCGGAGCACCCAGAGGAAACCTACTCAGAAAAAGCTAGTGATAGATCCAATCTGTTTTGAGAGCCACAAACTAGTTGGATGGATATCATTACATAGTTAAATCCATTTGTAGTTTGAAAGTCATATACCCCAGCTTTAAGCACACACATTTTGAAGTCCTAAATATGAATAGACAAACCAAACTGTATTCTATCCACACTCCATCTGCATACTTGGAACCGCCAACTTAACATAAGCGCAAATCCATTTGACGGTTGGATACGCACCGTCACCGTTCCGTGCCTGGTTACAAAAACATTGCCATATCCAATTACACCTGCCCACTGTTCAAACCACCACTAAAATGGACCTTTTCTCCCTCGTTTTCCCGACCCGCGACCCTTATTGCGTCTAAAGCAGCCCGCATTCCTCTTATACATGCAGAGAGCGCGGCGGCGTTGAGCTCAGGCCTTTAATATGGAAAATATGAGCCGCTCCCGAGAAGGTATCATTCCGCCAGGCTAACGGGCTAATGCCGGGGACTGTACTCCAAAAAACGACGGTAATGAGGTTTGTGTTCACTAGACTAAAACTGATACATTTCAAAAACGGTTCGAGGACAAGGCGGGCTTCGCTGGCTGTCGAATAGAATATGAGAGAGGTTTCCCCCCCAGATAACGAACCCAGCTGCTGTGCTTAATATCTAAACTGTGAATATTAGAAAGGGGTCAAAGAGGCTCTACTCTACTCTACTCTACTCTACTCTACTCTACTCTACTCTACTCTACTCTACTCTACTCTACTCTACTCTACTCTACTCTACTCTACTCTACTCTACTCTACTCTACTCTACTCTACTCTACTCTACTCTACTCTACTCTACTCTACTCTACTCTACTCTACTCTACTCTACTCTACTCTTGGCCCTGCTTCTATCCAGGCTGAGCTGGTAGTGTTGTTGGTAGGTTGTTATGGTACCAGATACTAAAGGGTAAGGCGAGGCAAGTTTATTTGCATAGCAAAATTCATACACGAGGCAACTCAAAGTGCTGAAAGTGGGTAATGGAAACACAACCAGGTAGAGTAGAGTAGAGCTGCTTAATTAGAGAGTTGGTTTTATTGCAGACAGGAAATTAGTGGTTTCCGCTGAAACACTCAAGGTTCTGAGAATAGATCAAGCCTGTGACCTCCTGTGGACTCACCACCTGCAGGAGGATCAGTGAGGGCATGGGGCTGTGAATTGGATGCAGCTCTGACTGACTGACTGCAAAACAGGAAGGACCTGCTGTCAGACTGTACAACGAGAATGTATAACAAGAACTGCTGAGTCTGTATGAGTGTCATTGATAATAATTCACTAGTAACTTTATCACTAGTCACTTTACCAGTTACTATTATTACTTCATTCTTACATATCCATCTGATACTTCTGTCATTCATTCACTAGTCACTTTATCAGTCGATATTATTACTGATGTTTATTCTGCATGATGTAAAACTCCTCCAGTCCTGTCCATCTTATCCACGTGATTTAAGAAAATAAGGCCAAACAGAGACCAGACTGAAACACCCAGCAGCCTTTGAACCATGGGCAGAGCACGCCTCACAGCGCGGCGGTAACAGCGTTTAAATCCAGCCAACTTTCTCTTTTTGAACATTGCGATTGGCCGTGACTCCACAGAAGTATATGGAACACTTTGAATCCTCTGCTCTCATGTTCTTTACGCCATTTTCTTCCCAGAGTGGACTATATACACCAGTGCACCTTTCAAATTTAAAATATATTTCATCTATTTTCTCCATGTTACAGTCCTATACTGTATATAGTATGGACAATGATTACCCGCTAGCTCAATGAAGCCCAATAGGGAAAGTTTTGCTTCAACTCGCTCTGGCTCGTATTGACCTACATGTTAAGTTAAACTCATCAAATCAGCAATCTCAGACCAATGCAAAAGAGAAAAATCAAATAATGGACTGGGATAATGCAAAAATAGAAGAACACAAGTACAAAAGATGGATACAAGAGGAGATTGAAATCAGGATGCGGGGAGCACGGACCAACAATATAGACAAGGGGGCCTTCACCTTGGCTCACACTTGGGACTGACTGCATCCAGTAACAACAGCTAATAAGAGACATGTCACACCATCACACATCTGACTAAGGCTGAAGTCTGCCGCCCAAACATGTCAGATAATTAAGCAGCACTAGCTTCTTTACACTTTTGTCTTATTAAAAGAACCTTCTAACCCTCAAGTCTCCTTTCTGTATTCACGCACACCAACAATCCGGTCGTTTGGTGTTATCGCTGAGCCAAGGTCCCCTGCAGCAGGTGAAGGGCAAAATGAATGGGCTCTTTTTACACCATCTCCTCCTTATGGAATATGTGCATCCCTGTCCCAGGAGGCTGTTCTGTGGCAGAGGGCTGTAAAAATGTCACCTTACCATCACTCAAACTGACTGCATGTGAAGTGACGGGAGGGGGGTCGGGGGGAGTGGAAGAAAGGAGCTGAAATGGCACAGATGTGTTGTAGTTTGGTATAGTCACAGGACAGTGGAATGATTACAGTGTTTGAAGAACTAGTGAGCACACCCGGACTTAAACTGCACCAGCAACATTTGAAAAGAAAGTATATTTTGTTCACAAATAGGCCGGACTTTAACTATTTCTATTTGTTTGTTGGTTGGTTTGATTGGAGGATAATCCCCTAGAGAAGAAACATGTAGTTTTTAAGGTGGTTGCTAAAAATTGCGCAATATACTTACAGCAAGACAGACAGTAAATAACAAATTCATAGAGAACAAGACAACACACACAGACACATACACACACACACACATGCAGAAGCACACAGTTGTGAAAATAATGTGTTTTTGACCTGTTGACGATTTGTTATTCCAATCTATTTTGGGATTAACATTTTTATTGCAACCTGACTTAATGACCGAAAGGGTGATATTGCGCATACAAGCGGTCCACGTAAATTTCCTCCGCAGAGTGGCTGGGCGCTCCCTTAGAGATAAGGTGAGGAGCTCAGTCACACGGGAGGAGCTCGGAGTAGAGCTCACTTCCATGTATAAGTCAATAGGAGCCAGAGAGTCGGCGCAAAACTTTGTCCATGAGCACTTCATTGAGCGTGTGAGTTAGCATTGTCTAACTACATACAATCTACGGACTCTCCCTTAATGATCTCTGACTTGATAATATGCACTTTACATCTTACAAGCGTGTACAAGTTTCTGTTCACTTTTTTTCACTTTGGGCACCTGGTGTGAACGTTCTATATAAATAAAGCTGACATTGACATTCTCAGCAACTGCATGCACACGGTATATGTAGCGTTACTAAAAGGCACCTCGCTTCAAATGAGGAGAGCAAAGCAGTTAAGCACAGGCGGTTAGGGCTGCGTACCTGCTGGGCACCTCATCCTGGTTTGGAAATGTAAAAAGAAACTTGAAAACAACTCATTTCCCGTTTTCCAATTTGAAAATGGAAAGTGATTTGTTTTTTCATTTGAAAACCAAAGTGGAAAACCTGTACATGTCTTTGCTATCAGCCTTGAGGGCAAATAAAAGCTGTGGTGACGCTGAGACCTCACAGGACACAGACAGGAGGACAACGGTTGTGCGGTCGTTTCTATCGTGTTTTGTTAAGCGCTTTGAGTTTCCTTGTTGATCAACTCTGCTACACAATAAACTGGGAGTCACAACCCTATGACGTGTTGCAAAGAAGTCATTGAGAGTGTTCAAATGTACAAAAACTGCAAACAAGCTAAAGTAATATGTTTACTTCCTAAAATAGTTAAATAAAGGTCAATAATAATAGTGATGATAATAATAACAATAAATGAATTGTTGTGTAATAAAGTAAAAAATGAAGCAGAGTTCTTCGTAAAAAAAAAAAAAAAAAATGTTTCCCGTTAATCCTATGTGTTTGTTATTATTGCGTTCCCTGGGATTCTTTTATCTTGAAGGGACAACTTTGTAAAGTCCTCCGAGGCGACTGCTTTTGTGATTTTGGGGCAGAGGCTGGTGTGAATCGCTGGCCTTGGTGCTGAAATCGACGTGATGATCCAAAGATGTGAAAACTAGAGACAGAACATAACTGTTTTGAGAACGAGGAACGAGCCGGATGGATTTTTTTAACCTCGTAGAAACATTTCATGCTATGACACTAAAGGCTATCTGGGTTGTCAAGTTTTAGAGATTTTATACTTGCTTCTTCAGAAAGCTAAAGTTAGAGATTTTATTTAATTTTTGAAGTGAAGAGTAATTTTTCACTTATCTTGCATCATGTGCTCCTCATTCCTACTGTTCTGTAACCGGTGATACAAAGGATATGTGAATAAATACAGTTCATAAACTAGAAAAGATACAGCTCAGACCTCTGCCTTGATGCGGAGCAAGCCAATTTGAACATAAGCTTCCCTTATACCCTTATACGGGCATTTGTTTCACTGCTTCTGATTTGTCCTTCCTTATATGGCTTTTCACTGGATTTACAAAGAGAATATCACAATATAAACATCTGGATCACAGAGAAGACCAAACCATGCATTTTCTAAACCCCGGAAATGGTGCGTACGACACAAAAGCTTATGAGCGTGAGTTTACTTTTACTAAGTCAATAGGAGCCAGAGTGAGTTGGAGAAAAACTTCAATCCATGAGCACTTCCCTGTTGGGCTTCATTGAGCTAGTGGGTTTGCATTGTCGATCTATATACAGTCTATGACCAAGAGGTGCAGTGAAAAACATGACCTCATAAACAAGCAGATCAACAGAGCAGGGAATTATGAAAAACATTTGTATCGTGGTTGGAAAGTTAGGTACCCCAGCTTTAAACGCTGGTCTCGTCTCAGGAGTGAACCGTTTCCGTGGTTAAATGAGGCAAACATCAAAGTACAATCCATTGCTCGCACTCTGGCCGCCTCACCCATAAGCTTTTAACCACCATCTTAATACAATATGCAGAGTTTTAAATTGTGCATAAATAAGTGAAAATATCTGTCAAAGTAGTTGGACAATTGCACTCGACACATGAAAACTCCCTTTTTTTGGCTGGAAATAAGAATATGATGAAACTTTGGAGAATTATGTGAAACGCAGAGGTTTAAAAAGTAAATGCATCAGATCTGATCAAAATTCTACATTGAGAATTGAAGTCAAGAAAGACAGAAAAAAAGAATTACGCAATAATATCTCATCCCGATTCGGAGCAGGACACAATCACCACCAGCATCCTGCCGTTTATAAAGTGATTTTGTCTTTGTAGAACCAGATATGAGTCATTTAAGTATCGACCAATCAGATGGCTTTACTCGCAAGGGAAACTCCAGCTTGTCTTAGCAACCGTTTTAAGTAGGTTAGTAATATGTATCTATATAGCACCTTCCACAGACCAGAATCTCAGAGCACTTTCAATTCGGGCGTTCTGCTCTCCCAAAATTCCATCCGATGGGCGGGGGAGCGACTGAATTTTGCGTTGCATTATGGGTAACACTTGCCTTCGCAACTTCCGGTTCTCTCTGCCCGGCGCATTTTCTCTAAATGGTTGAGTGTTTTCGTCATTTTCTGTATGCAAATACATTCCCGTCTCTAACTAGTGGCATATCGCGCAAATCATCCGTCCAATTCACATTCTTCCCTCTTAGCTGAACTTCATTCTCATTGTTACCATCTGTCACTCGCACACACAGCCGTTTTCGTTCACTCTGCTCGCTGTCATCTTCTTCTAAATCTTCATAAACACCATCCGCTCGTTGAACTAGCAACAACAATTCCTCCTTTCGTTTTCCCACACTGCAAATACCCTTTCGCTTCAACCTTTCACGCAATTCAGGCACTGTCAATCGCTTGTTGTTTTCGTGAGCCATATTCGCCATTGTATGAAATCAACCGGAAGTGAACTGGGCAACAAACGGTGTCATTTTTTGATCACAGCGCCGCTCAGTGGATGGAATTTTGGGAGAGCAGAACGCCCGAATTGTTGTGGGCATTTGTCTCCCACTCCACACATGGGAGCGAGTGCCATTCCAACTCCGCACAGAAAGGTCTGGAGGTGGAATCGAACCCAGAACCTTCTTGCTGAGAAGCATAACCACTGTGCCACCGTCTTAGCGACACGCCAGCCTATGTTACAGCAGAACGCTAACACCGTCACAACAGATGCCCATATAAGGAGATCAGCTCCAGCTCGCTTAAGTTCAAATCAACACTAGACAAAAATAAAACACTAGAACTCCCAAAGCAGTCAATTTGACAGCTCTTAGTTATGGAAACAAAAAAACTCAGGTGATCTTAATGTTGTGACTTTTTTTTCAATGGCAGTTAAAGTCCATTTTCTCAAGGCGCTGGTCCTGGACTGGTTCCGGGACCTTGGCTTTCCACCAGAGAAGAACAAGTGCGAGTTACCATAGCAACACACTGTTTACTGTCAGTTAACATGTTTTTGTTGTATTTCCAATTATCAAAAGTGAATAAAGTTACACCCGTAAAGAATTACTCCAATAAAACTTTTTTCAGAATCCCAGAGCGTCTCCCCTTGTGTAGCCCTTGTGTAGCCCTTGTGTAGCCCTTGTGTAGCCCTTGTGTAGCCCTTGTGTAGCCCTTGTGTAGCCCTTGTGTAGCCCTTGTAGCCCTTGTAGCCCCTGTAGCTCCTGTAGCCCCTGAAGCCCCTGAAGCCTCTGAAGCCCTGAAGCTCCTGCAGCCCCTGTAGCTCCTTAAGCCCCTGTAGCGCCTTAAGCCCCTGTAGCTCCTTAAGCCCCTGTAGCTCCTTAAGCCCCTGTAGCCCCTGTAGCTCCTTAAGCCCCTGTAGCCCCTGTAGCCCCTGTAGCTCCTGTAGCCCCTGAAGCCCCTGAAGCCTCTGTAGCCCTGAAGCTCCTGCAGCCCCTGTAGCTCCTTAAGCCCCTGTAGCTCCTTAAGCCCCTGTAGCTCCTTAAGCCCCTGTAGCTCCTGTAGCCCCTGTAGCTCCTGTCTGGAGGGTGACTCAGGGCCAGGCTGAGGTCAGTCTGAATGATGCATGTGTTTGAAGAGTGAAGCAGCTTCAACTGTCTGAGAGAAAAAGCAGCTCCAGGACAAAAACTGCTATTAAAGAACACGTACGGTGCACTATTTTGGCTCATAAAGAAGATTTAGGATGTATTATTTATGACTAATACAATTAAAATGAGATGTTTTACTTTTTAGAGTCTGAAATAATATCTTCAGTAGAAAATATATGATGACACTAGTATGAAAGGAAAGATAACCTCTACAACAGGCCTGTCCAAGCTAAGGCCAGCGGGAAAAACGTCTTGATGAGCACGCGTTTTTGACGTCTCTGCTCTGTTTACCCTTTTAAGCCTTTTAAAGCCTTTTAAAGCCTTTTAAACACGTTTTTACGGTGTATTAGTGTCTTTTGTACACTCTAGTGTTTTTACCTTAAATGCAATGGTTCCAGAGCATCACGTCTTTTAACACAAAGACCCAATCGAAACGCGCTAGCTCGGAGGCTACCACGAGCGCACCACAGACATGGAAAGTGACACTGCAATGACCACGAACGACATTAGTCGCCTCACATTGGAGCTTCGTGAGAGGGACCGTGCCACTATTGCAGACCTCCGTAAAGAAGTCCTTCGCCTCACTGCAGAGCTGCAGGATAAACAGTCACTCGTGTCCAAACTCTTTGATGTCGCTGGCGGGCAGCACTCACGGCTTATGTCACTGAGCGCTGCATACTGTGACACTGTCGTGTGGGAGAGGTCTGTCAGCTCTGGACCCTCCTGTTCTACACCTAAGCGCCCGGTTCCGAATGAGGAACCCGCGAACTGCGAGGAGCCATCCAGCGCCGTGGCCCATGTCCTAAGCCTGTCAAACCGCTATGCAGCACTCTCCACTGACATCCCAGCCCCCTCAGCAGAACCCCTGGACTCTGCAGCGTACTCTGCCGTTCGTGGATCCAGGTCCACTGCGAGAAAGACACTCTTAAAGGAAGCTGTCCTCAGACGAAAGAGTGATCATTCCCCTTCTCTGACCCCAGTGCATCACCACCGCTTACCTTCACCGGGTCAGCAGCAGCGACCCGAGCCTGCTCCTCTCGCCGCTCCAGCGTCCCCGAGCACACAGCGTGGGTTGCCCGGAGCTGAGAATCAACACCCCCGCTCCCCTCCATGTGTTCAGCAGCGCCCTGGTTCGGACTCATCCCTGGATGAGCCCGCTGGTTCTGGCCATGGACACCGAGCGCCCTCTCCGCGGCTACGTCCACTCTTCGCCCCGACTACTTTGATTGTTGGAGATTCCATCGTGAGACACGTCCGCTTTTTTAACGCGGTCACTCAGTGTTTTCCCGGAGCCACTGTACCAGACCTGCTCATCCCGTCTCCCTCCTCTGCTTCAGAATTAATTTTCTTTTTTTCTCTTTCCTCTTTTTTTTCTTTTTTTTTCTTTTTTTAATTTATTTACTTTTTATTTAAATTTTTTATTCTTTTTTTTACTTTTATTTCTTAACTTATTCATTTTTTTTTTTTTATTATTATTGATCCCTTTTAATTTTCAAATTTTTTATTTTTTTTTTTTTTTTTCAGTCCTATTTTTTTTTTTTATTTTTTTTTTTTTATTTTTTTATTTTTTATTTTATTATTTTTTTTTTTTTATTTTTATTAATTTTATTTTTTATTTATTTTTATTTGTTATTTTTTTTTTTTTTTATTTTTTTTTATTTTTTATATTATTTTTTATTTTTTTTTTTTTTTTTTTTATTTTTTTTTTTTTTTTTTTTTTTTTATTTTTTTTTATTTTTTTTTTTTTTTTTTTTTGTTTTTTTTTTTTTTTTTTTTTTTTTTTTTTTTGAATTTTTTTTTTTTATTATTTTTTTATTTTTTTTTTATTTCTTTTTTTTATTTTTTAATTATTTTTTTACTTTTTTTTTATATTTTTTTTTTTTTTTAGTTGCATGATGGGGATCTCAACGGACATGAAGCTGCAAAGCAGTCCGAGGTCACCAAAGACGCATATTTATGGATCTATTCCCGAATCTTCTCTCAGTCCTCTGGGTTAGTGTGTTTTTATCTCTGGTCCAGTCCTCGACTGTAATACCGGGGAGACTGCTTGTATCACGTTCGCGTTGTGCGCGCTGACTATGTGGCTCCAGTTCTACATGCAGCACTTTTTAACTTTGTTTTTGGTGAACAACTTTGGCCTGTTCTTGGAATCAGTCACGTGGGGGGGCCTACCCCCCCGTCCAGACGGTCTGCACCCGAACACAGATACGGCACCAGCCTTGTTGATGGACTTTTTTCAGCCCTGTTGTTCAGGTGCTCCCCGTAGTGGTGGAGCGTGGCTGTTTACATCCGAGGCCTCTCGGCCCCCACTACCACCTTCTCTCCTCCACTCCAGCACCGGAGTGAGTACTGTGTGTGCAAACACTGACCCCTGTCCGTGGCTGGCAGTGTAATACCAGTCCTGCCACTGAACGGCACTTACTCAGTCATGCTTGCGGGTACTTAACACATGTAAAACAGAGTTCATCTTGTCTTAACCATTAGAGGGACGTGTGTCGTTCCTCGCACCAGGCTCAGAAAATGTGTTTTATTTTGATATAAATCATCAAATATATCAGAAGGACAGCAGTTAAGGCATCTGAGTCATCAACTCAGGACATATCTAATTCCGTATTCTTTGAATAGTCAATCTCACTAATCCCAACTTGACACTGCCCATATATTTTTAACACTTGGCTCTGCTTAATGTCAAGATCACTATGCAATAAATCCTTTTTATTAATAATTTTGATCGGTTTCTTATGATCTTTGACGGTTCTGTTTATGACTCGAAACATGGCTTGACCCATTATACAGGAAAATGCCCCAGTTTTAATAAGAATCAACACTCACCAAAATTCCTTTCTAACTTTGAATCAGAAATTCGAGAAAATAAAGAGGAGGAGGCTACAGCCAGGCAGTTTTTTAATGATTGTATATGTCTCCATAGAGTACCTCTTGGGAAATTTTTCCTTCAATTTGCGTGTATGTCTCTTTTAAAATAGAAACAAAAACAATTCTTCTATTCTTATTAGTGTTGTGTTACAAGCCTCCAGCACAGTCATGTCATAGTTTCACTGATCATTTCACCGAGTTGCTCTTCTAAGTAGTGTGCACAGATCTTTGATAGTTTAGTCGTCTATAGGGTGAATTTTAATATATACATGTAGATTAACGTTAATAGATAGATACGCTGAAAGAGCTGAGCTCTGTGCTGGAAACCTTTGTCTCACTCAGCATGTGAGTGGCCCCACCCATTAGCAGAGGACACACTCTCGATCTGCTAATTACTAAAGGGGTTAATATCTCAAATGTAAATGTGGCCAATGTTGCTCTGTCAGATCATTTCTGTGTATTTTTGATATGTGTCTCAATAGTAAAGCACGAGCTGAATCCTCAATTGTTAGAAGAAGAAGACACATAACAAAATACAGGTGAACTTTTCATGGGGATGATAAACTTTGATAACACGTTGTGTTCTACTGTGGATGAATTACTTAACTTCTGTCACCTCTAGTGTTTTGGATGTTCTGGACTCGATTGCTCCTGTAAAGGTCAAAATTGTTACAAATAAGCAAAAGGACGCCATGGAACAAAAGCAGACTCTGTCAGGGCACAGAAGAGAGAGTGCCGGAGAGCCGAGCGGAAGTGGCGAATAGTCAAATCTCCAAGTTGGACCATGAGATCTTCAAAGATGCATGTGGCAAGTTCAACAGTGTGCTACGTGTAGAACGAAGTGGGAAACTTATTTTTCCGAAACAATCGCAAGGTTGCAGTAAACAATCGATTACGCGTTCTGTTCTCAACAGTAAATAAATTGAAAATTCCCCTGGCAAGATGTCCATAGAGCTTACCTCCAAAACCAAATGTAAGAGTTTGCAGAGTTTTTAATCAACTTTATTACAGACTCTAGGTCAAATTTCAATCACTGTGGCAAGTCATTTCCCACGGATTACAAAATTGTATCATACACGCTCATCCTGCTCCAAAATCATTGTACAGTAACAACAAAAACCTGTTCCTAAAACCTGAACTGAAAGCTGCTCGTGAACCGCCACTGAATGGGCACCGAACAAGACCTCGGCTGTGATTCTAACCTGGTGTAACCTTGACAACCGGCCCGCAGTCCTTTGCTGGATTTGAGCGGAGCGTGGCGATGGCGAGGTAATGTGGAGGTTTGTAAAGCCAGGGCGCTAATTCAATCGCCAAAGGTTGAAATAGTTTGCCCAACACCCACTCGCATCCCTCCAGGGGCCCATTACCAACGGCCGGGCCTTCAACAGGACCACCCGACCTGTCAGGGAGAGGCTCTGTCCAGACTGCTAATGTGAGAAGAGAGGGATTTATTTATCTGTCCAAAGCAGCAGGGGAGAAGCGTGGATTTCTTAATAAACGAGGATGAAAATGTATACGTTTAAAGATGAAATGTTTCACGTTTTTTTCTGCCGTTTTAAAAAATATATTTAATGAGACTATTGACTTTATCATGCCCATATTTAAGACTGTGAAATAACATCTGCAGTAGATAATATACAGTGAAACAAGTACGATGGGTGTATAATGGCTTCCATCTGTAACTCCCTGTGCTGCCACCAGAGGGAGTAGTGGATTGGGTTTTACCAGTGGGGGCAGGTCCCGGCTCCAAAGTGGCCAAAATGACATGCGCTGACATGCTTGCACCACCCCGGGCCGATGGGGGTGGACCCGGAATAAGAATTAGCCAATGCTAACATATAGCATTGGCAGACCTCTCGAAAACGTCTTTACAGGATGGACCAAAAGTTGGCTCTTGGCCCAAAGCTCCGTTCCACATGTGTGTCAATACTGAGGGGGGTGTTTTGGACCACTCTAGTTTACTTGCTGTGAATTTTTTAAGTCACTCGTTTAAATGAATGGAGCTCTCGCCGGCTGACGCATGCACAGATGCATTTTTTCACAATTTTCTTGTGGGCGGGGCCACTCACGGCCATTTTGAATAGCTCCAGTAAAGCACATTTTTTGGCCCGTTTGTTTAAACGGCGGAGATAGGCGTGACTACGTCTGTTAATATTTACAGTCTATGGGTTTTACAATATCAATAATTACCGGCTACAAACACGACTATTTGATTGTAAAGAATTTCATTTGACTATTGTGTGGGCAGTAGATACAATAACAAACACATAGGAGCGATGGGTCCATAGGGAGAGGGGTGACCACTGTCCGGAAATGTTAATTAATGTACAGAATACGCACTGTTCTTAGATCTTTCTGCATCAGCAAAGAACGACTTTTGAAAAGGATAAAAAACAGTGGTGAAAAGAGAAATGTGAGAAACATCAGGAGGGCCAGAATTGAGACTGCTGTCCACATTTATGCACATTTAATAACATTTACAATTACAATTCATACTACTATACTACTCCATATATAAGACTGTATCGGTTCCATCAATGTGACTGTCACAGAAATGCCGTACATACATTAAAGGAAAGGCAAATGGCGAGGAAGTGAGCAGTAGCTGACATGCAGGGTCTAAACACATGTGGACGATGATTAGATTTGTGAGTTGTGTGATATTAAATGTTTTTATGTTTGAAACTATGAAAATTGCTCTTCATCTACAGTGTCAATAATGGGAATGTACACAACGCGCTCATTGTTTTTCCCAAACGAGGTCAAAGAGAATCATCGTCACGTCTTGTACACAACACTCTGACAGCCTTCGTAACAAAAAGGGAATCAATTTCAAAGCAAATAAACAAAGTTGCTCGCGCTGCAGTCCGCGTGATGCTAACCCTGTCATTACACCTTAGCCTCAGTCGTGCGGCTGGTGTCAAAACACAGGAGCGCCGTCGTTCCATTTGCAAACGTGAAGAATGGATGAAAACGCTGAAGATATCGCTCACGTAATTTGCATAAAGCTTGAGTGAGGAGCGTTTCAACACTCCCAGAATTCTCTACTAGATTTCAAACCAATAGGATTCTGAAAAAATGTATCTTTTAAATGAGTTTTCTTCAAGTTTAATTACACGCAGGTTTACTTTTAATTCACTTGTTAATGAGATTTGAAATACAGCCAAAAACTTGTTTGCTAAGAGGCTAAATGCTAACTACTGGAAAGTAATCAGTGTGTTGCTATGGTAACTAGCATAAACTAGCACTAGCTAGTTGCTAGCTGCTCTGGCTTTTCCCTAGTAGAAAACCAAGCTGTCTCGACTCAGGAGTCCTCAAATATAACATCACAGATACATGCCATATTTTCTGGGCTCTAAGCCGCTGATTTCTTCTAGATATTATTGTGGTAGAGTCACGCTGTTGTCAGAGTTTATGGACTTATTATCTTGTCTCCATACCAGCTATAGGACACTGCCACTGGTTTATTGTCAAAATTGATGAATGAGTCATGGAAGCTGTTAAACGCCCAGTCATTATATCATGTGATCAGTTAAAACAGTCGTTTATCCGATTTTTTGTTAAATAAAGGTCTATAATAAATGATTATTCACTATGTCAAAATGCAAAATTCTCTGAGGATAAATAACATTGTCAGTTAAGATGGTGGTGACGTTCAGCCATGTTGAAGTATTCACCATATATCTGTATAATTAATCATGGTTTGTTGGTTTCCAATTCTCACAAAAGCTTATACCATCCATCCCTTGTCTTCCGCTTTATCTGTTGCTGGGTTGCAGGGGCAGCAGTCTACACCAGTCTACACCAGTATGTTTAAAGCGGTCCTGTTTCTAATACTAGTCTCCATGGAGCACATGCTGTCTTTGTGTCATGTGTGAGAGCGAGCGGTCTCTGTGCTCAAGAGAAAAGTAAAGGTCACTGAATCACAACAGAAACTGTGAAAACACGAAGCCAAAGCGTGTGATCATTAGAGCCGCGTCCACAGTGAAGGACCTGACCCTAAACCTGTGGGTTTGAACGTCCGTGTTGACACGCTCCTGGAACAGTGGCCACATACTCTACCTTGAGCATCATAATCAAATGTTACGAGGACTAGCCGAGTGTGACATCACTATGGTGTTGGCCTGAATACAAAGAAGGCTGATTTGACCATAAGTTAGCTGGAGCCAATTTCCTTACATTTGTTCCCAGAGGGTTAGCTACCAGTTTCCCCTGAAAATGAAGTCATCAATAGGTTAATCCTTTTGGCTAATATCTGGATGTACAAATACAATAAAAATACATAAAAACCAGGATCACAGAGATTCATAAACCAGTTTTTGAATCCCAAAATGGTGAGTGTGACACAAACGGTTACCGAGTTAGAGGAGTTCACTTTTACTTACCATCAATAGGAGCCAGAGCGAGTTGTAGTAAAACTTTGTCTATGAGCACCTCCCTATTGGGCTTGATTGAGCTAGCAGGTAGGCTTTCTCCACCTATATACAGTCTATGATCTGAATATTGGTATTGACCAATATTGTTGTGCTGCAGAGATGTCAAAAATTAGAATCTATGATCGCAGAGCCCGAACCGTCCACAAAATCCTCTGAAAGCACTTTATTTTTAAGCCAACACCATCAGTCATTCATGTTGTTCTCTCTCCATCACTACCTCACTATCAGACACGTCACATACTCATCTTCTCCCAATTTTCCATTTTCTAAACATTATTCAAGTGCAACAAAAGGCGCGCCACAGAAACCCATTAGGAGCGGCTAATTGGGCTCTTTCATCTGTCCAGGTGTGGGCTACGGCACAAAGAGCGTGGATTTCACTGTTGTGCCAATAGCACACACACACGCACACGCACACGCACACGCACACACACACACACACACACACACACACACACGCACACGCACACGCACACGCACACGCACACGCACACGCACGCACACGCGCACACACACAGACACAGACACAGACACACGCACAGACACACACACACACACGCACAGACACACACACAGACACACACACAGATACTGCTCTTTGATTCAAAAATAAGTTATAATTACAAATACTTTTGCCTCTGCGGCCGTAAAACCGTTCCCACAGACATAGATATGCATTATTTTAAAGAAGAGATATCTTGCATTATTTCTGGTTTTAAAAAGTCCTAATGAGACTATTTACTTTGCCTTTTCATTTTTTAGAATGAGGGATAACATAAAACATACAAAATATAATTAGTGAGACGTAAATGAAGTTTAAAAACATACTTTGAGCTGTAACTCCCTATGCGGCCACCAGAGGGAGAAGAGGATGTTATTTTTTTTTTGTCCAAAACACAGACATGTGATTAGAAAGAAAATCTGCACGGAGCATGATGTCATAGTGTCTCTCTCTCTGTGGTCTCTCTTGCTGGTCTCTCTTGCTGGTCTCTCTCTCTGGTCTCTCTCTCTGGTCTCTTTCTCAGATCTCTTTCGCTCTGCTCTCCCTCTCTTCTCACTCTCTGGTCTGTCTCTCTGGTCTCTCTCTCTGGTCTCTCTCTCTGGTCTCTCTCTGGTCTCTCTCTCTGGTCTCTCTCTGGTCTCTCTCTCTGGTCTCTCCCTCTGGTCTCTTTCTCAGATCTCTTTCGCTCTGCTCTCCCTCGCTCTGCTCTCCCTCTCTTCTCACTCTCTGGTCTGTCTCTCTGGTCTTTCTCTCTGGCCTCTCTCTGGTCTCTCTCTCTGGTCTCTCTCTCTGGTCTCTTTCTCAGATCCCTTTCGCGCTGCTCTCCCTCTCTTCTCACTCTCTGGTCTGTCTCTCTCTCTTGTTCTCTCGTCTCTCTCTGGTTTCTCTCTCTCTGGTCTGCTCTGGTTTCCCCTACCACAAATGTACAATAGGTAAAATTCTCCAGCTCTGGTTCTGACCAAGATCATCAACATCTCGAAAAAGGCCCCTGTTCTACAACAACCACTGCTCCTGACCGAGGCCCCTAGTGGCAATGGACGGGTTAAACGCAAAGGACACATAACTTAACAATTCTCCATCTTTTGACCTTTGCCTACAAAACCGACCATATACGCCCCTCGAGCCGTTTGGTAATCTTCAAAATATCGGTGATCCCTGGTGTAAATTGCGACATTTTTAGGCTTAACGTTCCAAATATTTGTGTTAAAAAACATCTGCTTCTAAATAATGCACGACCTCATATTCCACGTCTCATAGCGCGTGTCTTTTCTCGCGACGCCGAAGGATCAATACTTTCCACATTACAAGAATATACTGCCTCAATAAGCCGTGAATCGCCGGTTTGTCAGCACGAGCGGAGCGTGGGCCGAGGGATGGGGGACCTTGTCATGTTGTAATAAATACAAAAGAGCTTGTTGTTTGCAGAGTGGCGTGCGCGGTAATGATCTCCAAGGCCTGGTAAATAACGTGACGGCGCTGTGTGGGAGCTCGCACTTCAACATCACTCAAATAGTCGTTTTACAAGCAAATATGTAACAGTTTATATCGGCTGGATGACGCCCGGAGCCATGCACTGAGGTGGGGGGGAGGGGAGGGGGGTGTAGTTGTAACAGTGCAGTGGTGGAATTTGAGATACAATAATGTCATGCGCTCTTTGGCATTTTTCTTTTCGTAATTGGTCTGCCATTATTTTATCCTTTCTTTTTTTTTTCTCTCTTACAGGGACAGAGTGCAATAAACAGGAGACCGAAGGAGAGATTTGTTGTAACTGGTTAAAAGCAGGAGAGCTAGTCTACAGCTGCAGTCCCTGAGATTAAGTAGATACAGTGGAGAAATGTCAGTGTTGCATCAGTTACAGAGCAGTACACTGCAAAAAATCTTGAAATATGATGTCATTAATGCCTAGATCAAGAGATTTGTTTGTATCGTAATTTGTGACATTCTGACTGTCTTTGAACAAGATTTCCCAACGGCCATTTAGTCTTATATCTAATTTGCATTTTTGTTATCATTCCAAGGGAGACATTTCTTGTATCTCTTTTTAAAACAAGATCATTTGTCTTGTCCCATTGGTAAAATCTTGTTTTAAAGCTGTCAAAATCTGCTCAAATTAAGAGACATTTTGCCAATTTAGTTTTGCTTATTTCTCGTCACTTGTTGCATTGTAGGAAAAAGGTGCACACAGCTCAAGATAAGTATAACTCTATGTTTGTGGGATGGGATGATGGGTGAGAAACCTTCCTTTGCCAATAACTCTATAAGCTATAATACAATGAAATCTCTTATGATGAAAAATGTAAGTATAAAGAAGTATAAGTATAATAAAGAAGCAAGTGCAAAAATACTGTATATTCTAGTGCAAGACGTATACAGTTGAATGTTTACATCTGTACATGTTAGGTACAGATGTAAACAGATTAGGGGACAAACAACAAATATGGATGAAACAATGAAGTCAGGTTAAAATGACGTGAGAAATCCGAGCAGAGCCCTTTGGCGACCGTGAGAATGTGACGGTGCAGGAGATGCGTCTCTGTCCTTGATCTTGTGCTGAATTATAATTATTTCACAAAGTGCTTTTGATCGGCCCTTTCGCTGAATTCGGGATCGAGCATAAGATTCATAAACAACAGCTGCCGCCTCCTCCATCACTGGACTCCCTGAGGTCTGGAGGCGGCTTTTACCAAACACCAGGGTATAATTGGAAAAGAATTACCATCATTTCGAGACTATAAGCCGCACTTATATAGCATTGTGGCTAATATGTGTATTTTTGTTGTGGTAGAGTTGGGCTGTCAACGGTGATTGAGTCATGAAAGCTAACGGTGAATGATTCATGGAAGCTAACGGTGAATGACTCATGGCGGCACGGTGGCTGAGTGGATAGCACTCTCGCCTCTCAGCAAGAAGGTCCTGGGTTCGAATCCCGGCCGGACCAGGGCCTTTCTGAGTGGAGTTTGCATGTTCTCCCTGTGTCTGCGTAGGTTTCCTCCGGGTACTCCGGTTTCCCCTACCACTAAAAACATGTACAATAGTTCTGGCATGCGCCTCCTGTTCGGCGACCCCGCTCCCATCTCTGTGTGGAGTGAGAGGACAAATGCCCAAAAAATAACAATTGTAAACCGCTTTGTGACTCTGGTCTGTGAAAGGCGGTATATAAATAAAGCTTACTTACTTACTTACTTACTTACTTGGAAGCTAACGGTAAATGATTCATGGAAGCTAACGGTGAACGACTCATGGAAGCTAACGGTGAATGATTCATGGAAGCTAACGGTGAACAACTCATGGAAGCTAACGGTGAATGACTCATGGAAGCTAACGGTGAATGATTCATGGAAGCTAACGGTGAACGACTCATGGAAGCTAACGGTGAATGACTCATGGAAGCTAACGGTGAAGCTTCTAAACACCTCGTTATTAAACCATGTTACGACGAGCTCAAACAGTCGTGTATCTGCTACTGTACTGTACATTACAACATGAAAACCTGCGGCTTATATTCAAGTGCGGCTTACATGTGGACAAGATTGATTTTTTGTAAATGTAGGTGTTGTGGCTTATATACAGCTGCGCCTTAGAGTCAACTGATCATTTGACAGGAAATGTATTTTGTTTACCAAGAACATCACCCCTATAATGTAGATATTTTAGAACGTGAAATGGATAACAATTTAAAATGACAGAAAATGGGCCGAAACATTACATTTGTAAAGAACCATATCATACCAGGTTTGACAAAGGACCATTTTCACAAAAGGGGATGGGGTGATGTGATTTGTTATTATCATTATTATTATTGTCAGGAGTCAGAGCGAGCTGGAGTCAAACTTTGTCCATGAGCACCTCCCTTTTGGGCTTCCTTGAGCTAGCAAGTTAGCATTGTCCATCTATGCACAGTTTACGAGCTAAACACAACTCCAGGACTGTTTTTGATCAGGGCGCAATTTTATAACATGGCTTAAAGCTCAAAAATGTTTATCTATTTGTGTCAGAATGTTACTTTAGGCCTGAAATGTTTGTGTTATTTCATCTAATGTGTCAAATAAACATATATAATACATCTACTGCCTAATAACCTGAATAAGTCAGAACCAATTAATGTTTTTCTACCCCTTTTAAAATGTGAGCATAATCCCTAGATGGCAAAAAACACGCACAACCCTATTCCGAAACCAAAATGACTGAATCACTCGAGCAACTGCTTAATACTTTCCGAGTCACTTCTATTTCCAAGGTTAAGAGAAGACTTTCAAACAATCAGCACCCTAGAGGATTGAAATTAAAATGTTAATGCCTGCCCTAGTTTTTTGGCAAGACCGCAGATCCCGATGGCTTTAAATGTCGAGCGAACAAACATCAAAAAATTTCAGAAACTAAAGTAAAAGGGTGGAACAGGAAAGTGTTGAGAGAAGGCAACATCTCCAGTCTTCAAATATTAATCACACGGAGAGTTCTATCATTTATTTGTTGAGGTTGGCGGTCAAATGCGATGGTACGTGCTCTGGGGCTTCGGGGAGTTTCCAGTTCACCTCACAAAGCGTGCGTTGCCCAAAGATCGGCGCTAACTCGAACGGACAATGGCACAATGCGAGAATCTCCCGGGCGTCTGTCTGTTAGGATGCGTTCTGAGCGCGGACACACACGCCAGCCTCCTGTCAGCGTGCAATCATTCGCCGTGGCGGTTTTTGATGCCATGCTATTGGCCCAGAGCTGAACTTGTTCTCTGTAGGTGGGCATCATTCAAACACAGATGGCTCCAGTTATAAGTGGAAAGAATCTGTGTGCATGGAAAGATGTGGCTCCACTGAGACTCTGTAGTTTAGGCCTTTCAGTATAGGTGACAGAGTTTAAATATAAATGTTTAAATCAGGCATTAAAACATCGCCAACTTATGCTTTTTTTTAAATGTCTTGTTATTTTTATCATAGATTTGTGTATATGTACGTATTTGTATGTGTTTTTTTTAAATACATAATCATATTTACTGTATTATATTTGTTTTTTATTCTGCAAAATTATATAATATTAATGTTCTTTCTGTGCCTGGGTTGCTTCTGCATGAATGGTGCTCTATAAACACATTTTCCTTGCTTTACTGAATGCTCTCACACACCCTGCACTAGGTCACCTTCTGGGAGATTTATTTTACTTCCCCGGAATGTTCCAAAATATTGTTGTATTCTCCTCGTATCTTTGCGACCTCATTGTGTAGTAATAGTAGTTTGAGTACTTTCACTTCTACCGCACTAACACGATTAGCCTCTTTGTTTTATAATCCTATTTACTTCTCAGGGTCACTCCGTGGCGTGATCCCGAGGCCTCGAACCTTCCGCCCGGCTATAATGGTCTCAAACGCCGCACTGTAAATCCGTCCGCCTGAGATAAGTGCAGAGGCTTCGGTATCGACTATTTCTGCTTATTTTTCTGCAAACGGATAACTTATTGCCCCGGAGACCATGGCGAAAAACTGTTGTCGTCAATCTCGCAGTTTATTTGGAGATTGCTGTGGGACGGGAGGACAGTTTCTCACTCGGAGGAGGCTGGCTATCTACTGACCTATGGATGCAGTTTTTCAGCCAGGAGCAAGAACTTTACAAAGTGTTTCTTGTTCATTTGGAGGCAAAACCACTAAACTGGTGCCTAGGAAAATGTTGGTCGTTCCATGTCATTGAGTTGTGTTTCAGTCGGAGGTCAGGTGCGAATACAACTCTAACGGAAAGAAGCAGAAGTTTATAAAAAACATGTCCAGATTATTATTTGTGATATGTGACTAGATTCACAAAGCCGCCGTATTATTCTGATGAGAGAGACCAGAGAGAGAGAGAGACCAGAGAGAGAGAGAGACCAGAGGGAGAGAGACCAGAGGGACAGAAAAGACACCAGAGAGAGAGACTGGAGAGTGAGACTGGGGAGAGAGACCAGAGAGAGACATCAGAGAGAGAGAGACCAGAGAGAGAGACCAGAGAGAGAGAGACCAGAGAGAGAGACCAGAGAGAGAGACCAGAGGGACAGACAAGAGAGAGAGACCAGAGAGAGAGACCAGAGAGAGAGACCAGAGAGAGAGACCAGAGAGAGAGACCAGAGAGAGAGACCAGAGGGACAGACAAGACACCAGAGAGAGAGACTGGAGAGAGAGACTGGAGAGAGAGACCAGAGAGAGAGACCAGAGAGAGAGACCAGAGAGAGAGACCAGAGAGAGAGACCAGAGAGAGAGACCAGAGAGAGAGGCCAGAGAGAGAGGCCAGAGAGAGAGGCCAGAGAGAGAGACCAGAGAGAGAGACCAGAGAGACAGACCAGAGAGACACCAGAGAGAGAGACTGGAGAGAGAGACCAGAGAGAGAGACCAGAGAGAGAGACCAGAGAGAGAGGCCAGAGAGGCCAGAGAGAGAGACCAGAGAGAGAGGCCAGAGAGAGAGACCAGAGAGAGAGACCAGAGAGAGAGACCAGAGAGAGACCAGAGGGACAGACAAGACACCAGAGAGAGAGACTGGAGAGAGAGACTGGAGAGAGAGACCAGAGAGAGAGACCAGAGAGAGAGACCAGAGAGAGAGACCAGAGAGAGAGACCAGAGAGAGAGAGGCCAGAGAGAGAGACCAGAGAGAGAGACCAGAGAGAGAGACCAGAGAGAGAGACCAGAGGGACAGACAAGACACCAGAGAGAGAGACTGGAGAGAGAGACTGGAGAGAGAGACTGGAGAGAGAGACTGGAGAGAGAGACTGGAGAGAGAGACCAGAGAGAGAGACCAGAGAGAGAGGCCAGAGAGAGAGGCCAGAGAGAGAGGCCAGAGAGAGAGGCCAGAGAGAGAGGCCAGAGAGAGAGGCCAGAGAGAGAGGCCAGAGAGAGAGGCCAGAGAGAGAGGCCAGAGAGAGAGACCAGTGACAGAGACCAGTGACAGAGACCAGTGACAGAGACCAGTGACAGAGACCAGTGACAGAGACCAGTGACAGAGACCCGAGACCTCCATGGTTACTGGCTCTCTGCAGTGATTCTGAGAGGCCCTCATCACCGCCTCCTGAGGAACACGTGGGAATGTCGTCCTGTCTGTATCTGGTCTGTCGTGTCTTTTTGATTATCCACCTTTTTTGTTTGCCCTTTTTGATGTTGATTGATGCCTGTAAAGTTGTTGTTGTAGTTGGGCCGTCATTTCTGTTTTGAATTACAGAACTATTATCAGGACAACATGTTTATTTTAAAAAGACTTACAATGAGATCACCATCTCTGGATTTGTCACAGTGTAAAAAGTTTGGGCAGAGGGGAGAGGGTGACATTTTTGTGTCAATTTGAGCCAGAAGTAACAGTCTGTATTTGATGAGGGGACGATGTTGTAACATGATTAAAAGCTCATATCAGACTAATTCAAGTCGTGTTTGGACAAGACATGAGTCAATACATTGGCTGCCTCTGAAAAATGTCGGTGGTTAAAAATTGTCAATAGATCTTGCATCTTTCATCAGAACTCAAAGCTCCAGTCCTCTGCTTCCCTTCTGTCTCATGCATGTTTGACAGAACAAAATCTCTTCGTTTAAGTCGAAGATTTGACAAGTTTTTCTCACTCGTCAAATCTCAAGATGTCTCTGCAATTATCAACAGTTGGACGATCATCTCTTTTACTTCTGCTTCTTCTGCTTCCAGAAGTTGAATCCAAATGCCATGCTTTCCTAAAGTTGACTGCTTCTTTTCAAACAAACCATAGAATGTTAGCCGTAATGTGGAAGAAGCTGAGGCCATGTAAGGCCATGGAGAGACTTGTTCACAAGCAGAGCTGCTTTAAAGTCTATTTTCTGAGCCACTGGAGACCAGGACTAATATGATGGTACTTCCTGTTTCTTCTAGTGAGGACTCGAGCTGCAGCGTTTCTAATATACTGCATCAGTCCATGATATGACTTATGTGTGGCTAGGCCATTGTATACTACAGCAACAAAGCCAGAGAAGGCTGTTTAATGGTGCTTTATCCCAGTGACTTGATGCAGGATGGCACTCTCCTGATGGGGTCTGGCCGGTGCTTCTGACTCCCTCTGTGAGGCCGTGGTCTCAGGCACTGCTCCATGCCTCCCCCCTTCACCCGTCCCCCAGCCTGGGAAAGGTCAGCCATCAAGAGAGGAGATGCTACCAGACAGGGTTTGGATTGGGCTGGAAGAGGAAGCTCTGAAATTGTTTTGATCATAAGACATATTTTTTAGATTATGTTATTAATCGTCTTTTGTGATTTAAGGCTATAAAAAAAATAATTGAATTAAATTGAAACAAACAGCTTCATGAGGATTTGAAACTAGAGCAGTAAGACAGACCAGTTACTGGTATTTGTGTGAATGGAGCTCAAAGCAGCCACATCATATGCACTCTGCACTAAATATTGTGATTGAAGTTGACTGTTGCAGACAACTTGCAACACGTGTGCCGACTTCGCAGACACTGGAAAATTTACTCGGTGACGTGAATTTGGTATCAGTGAGAAATTGGGGAAGCACACTTTCCATCAGGGCAGATTTACAGCTGTGGCCTTGAGCAGCCCAGAGCCCACAGATCTGCCGTCACGCCACACTCTCGGGTTGCAGAAATGTTGAGTGATGACCAGACGATTTCACAAATGTTTCCAGAATATAACAGATGGGCGGGCGCGATTTGTGAAGGTTTTACATTATTCAAAACATGGAATTTGTTCATTTCAGGCCTACAAGATCAATCCAGATCAGAATCCCATTTCGATGTAATATTGAAATTGCAAATACGGCCATTTTTAACTCTTCTTCTGAAAACAAGGGTCCCCCAGGGCTCTGTTTTAGACCCCTAATTGTTTAAGTGCCTATCTCGGCGTAGCGTGGAGGGGTGACCTTGTGGGAAAGCTCTGATATCGACTGGCCGTCTGCAGCAGAATGAGAAAATATGGAGATAAAGCTCAATGGTGAGGTTGGGCTGGAGAATGTACAGGCAAGGTTAAAAGTAAATAATAATATAGATTGTATCATGTATATAAATCACAATGTCGGTTTGATTGATAACAAATCTATACTGTTTCTTTCTGCTAAGATCAATACATGATCATAATTCTCTATTGTTTTACATTGACATAGTTAATAGTCAAGTTAACATTTCATTCAATTACATTTATTTGTGTATAGCCATAAATCTTAACTGCAGTCAATTTTAGGGGTGCAACGGTTTGAAAAAATCACGGTTCGGTTCGTACCCCGGTTCAGAGGCCACGGTTCGGTTCATTTTTCGGTTCATTTTTCAAAAAAAACGTTTTGTCTTTTTAATAAACACAGCTCATGTGGACTCGGCACCTGCTCTGACTGCCCCCCCTGACCTAGAAATGAATTAAGGGGAAGGAAATGGATGGATGGATGGCATATTCCATCCATCCAATTATGTCTATTTAACATAATTAATGAAAAACAACACAAAGTGCAACATAAGAAGGCACTTTATGAGGATATTTACCCTCATATATTACACCACCTTCCTGATTCTCCCGAGGAGGGGGTCCATTCTGGGCCCAGCCTCATTCACTGCATTTATTTAATGTTTGGCATTATCAGTTGTGACTGGGATATTAGTACTGGGCCTTTGTCTTCGATTCCTCCGCTGCTTGTGTCAGAACCTGCGCTGTGTGACTGTGTGACTTTCGTAGAGGGGGCGTGTCTGCAGCGCCAGACATCTCATCTCCCAGTCTGCGGTGATGAAGTGAGTGGTTCCGCTCATGGATCTATTATAGGTTCCGCGGGACGTCCAAGCGTCAGTCGTGAGCGCAGCTGAAGATGCGCGGGAGAGTTGACTTTAGCTCTGACTGTGTGTAAAGGGGCTGCTTAAATGCCGCGGCAATAAGCGGTCGTTGAGACGCTTTTTTCACTCATGTCTTTCTTGTGCCACAGTGCTTACACATCGTGACAGTTTTGTCGAATATTAATTATCAGTGTAGTTACAGTGAAGCCAAAATGCTCTCATACGGGGGATTTAAATGACGCGTGGCTTTCAAGCATCTCCGTTCCTCCGCTCGCGGAATGACCGCGCTGTGTGTGGACTGAACAACGTGCGCACAACTTTTTTTTTCATAAATCAAACCGCGGATCACGTCTGTACCGAACCGAAGACGTTGAACCGAACGGATCACGGATCAGTGATGAACCGTTGCACCTCTAGCAGTCATCAGAGAACTTCACAAGGTTGTCAACTCCTCAACAACAGATCAGAGAATCAAACATTTCAAACACAGGAAACGCAATAACAAACACATAGGAGCCATTGGTCCAAAAATGTTAATAAATGTCCCCAAATGTCCCAGGTCATCACTGTCCTTAGACCCTCCTGCATCGGCAATGACCCATTCAGAAAACCCTGTGGGGAAAAAAGTCGGAAGCGTCGGGGAGGCTCATACTGAGAGAAGGATCTGCTCCCACTGATGGAGTTTGCCCAGCACTCATTTCATCCACTTATAACAGTTTTGCTATAACATTTAACTACAACTCACAACAATTCAAGTGATTTTTGGACTTCCGGTGGTGCCATGGGACGCAACAGAACGCAAGCGGTTTTGGCTCTTATAAAATTGCCAAAAAAATGAATGAATTGGAAAGATGACAACAACAAGAATGATTTCAGAAGTGATACTTGGTAAAACTTTTAACTGCATTAGCTTTTGTTGAGATGAGACGACACTTTCTAGAGTTTTCTAGTCCTTCATTAAAATGCAAAGGTTTGTCCGTACACCAACGCCAATTAGCAAATGTAGCTAATGTTTCTCCCATCAGCTAAAGTACATATTTATGTTAATGTATGGAGCGTACAAATGGGATAATGGGCCTTTCAAGTCTTTCCTGGGTGTTTAAAACGTGCCTGAGCAGGAGCTGGGGTGCTGACCTTGGTGCGTGCTGGTTTTAAGCTATCCCTTTCACGGCAGGCTTTATGTATTCAAATTCATCGCAATAACTCGCGGCTTTACGTCTCCTGGCTAGTTCGCCCGCTCTATATTTTTTCCCCTTTTCCCTCTTCTGCCGCTTCGCCAAAGTAAATAGACTCCCAAATCTAAATGTTGTCAAGAAATCTCATAAAATATTCACAGCGTTGGATTGGCCCAACCGTATGCTTTTGCAATTTTTTTGTTGTGATACGGCCCCAGTATGTATAAGCTCAAGGCTATCGGCGAGATTTGGACCGCTTTCTCGTCTCTGTGGAGATTTTGACTTGCCTCACCACAGATCTTAATCAATCAATTAGACCTTATTTATAAAACACTTTTCATGCAAATATTGTTTTGTGTTTTTAGTTTTTGGATTACAAAGAATAGTGCACATCCCTTTCCCACTTGGGCAGGTGGAACTGGTGCTTGCACTCAATTTTGAAAACAAAATCATAGGTAATCGATTTTTTGGTATTGTGAACCAGATTTTTATAGCTCAAAATGGTGAGTGTAACACAAACGACTACTGAGCTGGAGGGTTTTACTTTAACATGTAAGTCAATAGGAGCCCGATCTAGTTAGTCTTGTCCATCTATATACATTCTGTACAATACAATACAATACAATGTATTCTTGTATAGCCGTAAATTACAACAGCAGTTATCTCAGAGGACTAAAGCCGCGTTCACACCGGATCATGCGTTGCAGGGATTTTCAATGCAAAGTCAATGATGACGCGCGTTCGAGTGTGGAACTGCATGTGCGTTTTGGCACACACGCACGGTAGAGACGCACGGACTGCGCGGTAGTGGCGCAGCAGAGGCGCAAGTGCATAAAATCAACGCACCCAGGAAATAAACCTTGCTGAACGTTTCCTCGGGACGCTCGTGCAGCGACCAATCAGAGAGCCGCTAAGTAAGTAAGTAATCTTTATTTATATACCGCCTTTCACAGACCAGAGTCACAAAGCGGTTTACAATTGTTGTGGGCAAAGTGGTCACGGGGACATTAGCGGTCTAGCGAGCTGACTGAAAATACTCGTATACAGCCAAAAGAGGAGTTACACCAGGGCTAAACCAAGGTTGACAATGGGGGACACAGTGCTTGTGAACATATGCGTTCTCATGCTCCCGTGACTGTATACAACTGCTTCTAGCGTGTTCGCCGATGTGAAAGTACCGTTTAATAATAAAATGGCAAACACGCATGGCAAACCTCCGTGAACACAAACTTCTGTTATATAAAGTCTCTGGAAGGTCTTTGGACACAGACAGGCTGCAGAGCTGCATTATTGGAGAAGAACTTAAGCGTCAAACGTTAGCATCAAAGTCCGCCCTCTACTTCCGCCACTTCCGGCGGGCGCCACCGCAGGCCAGGTCTCCTGGTCTGAACACCCCTGCGTCTGAAATTTAGAGAATGTGGGTCTGGTGGGTGCGGAAGCTGCATTCCAGCGTCGGCGGTCTGAACGCCCCATTATGCCTTGGCAAATTCACAGACACACCCCCTCCTCAATTTCTCAGTTAATTTCCCCAAACTTGAAATGGATTTGTTGTTCTCCTGATTTAGAAAAAAACATTTTTTAATTGAGTATAGATGTTACTGGAACAAGCAACAATGTCTTGGGTATACAACATCATTTCAAATTAGATTTTTATTCCCCCACTGCACCTAGATCAATGTGTAGGCTGCTTATCCCATTGGCTAATTGTACCAGACAGTCGAAAAGGACTTGAATTAAGATAAATACCATCTGAGCCAAGCATGTACGACCTTATACTTGCTCACTTTCTATTGTGTAGATTAGAATGACAGGAGGACTCCTGCATTGGTGTGAGTTTGCAGGCTCTGGGCTGCACTTGACCCCTGGTGGTGGTGGTGGCGGGGGAGGTCGGAAGCTCCCACTCGTTTAGGGGCATTTAGAACACGGCGGCTGCTCATGTTTCTATGAGAGTGGCTGGGACCGGAGCCAAAAGGATATGAACAGGAGTCTGTATGAATGAGTCAGACTGGTGGGGGAAAGAATGGAACTGTGGCGAAAAAAAATCCTACCTCCTTGTTTTGTAGGTTCATGAATATACCTTAGAGCACATGTGTCAAAGTCAAGGCCCGCGGGCCAAATCCGGCCCGCGAATGAATTTTACATGGCCCGTTGCCTGCCATTGACGCACTATTACGTTTTCCGCTATTTTCATGTTCCCAGATGTCTATTATATCTAATATGTTTGGGGATAAGCTTGAGAGCATATTGAATCGAGCCAGCAGGTGGCAGCAGCGCTCTCTGAATGGTTTGAAAACAGCTAGATGCACTTGTTGGGCCTCTTTTTTCTCAGCTTTTTGGTGATTTCAGTAAAACTTCCCTCTACTCAACTGGGGATTACAAGCTAGAAACAAAATTATTTTTGCTGATGAAAGTAGACAGTCTATTCTTTCAGAATCTGGTTTCGGATTTCAGATAGTCATAGTTCACAATATTCTGTGGGTCTTGAAAAATCTATAAAAATCATCAGAAACTGCTGGCAATATGGGAGTACCTGTTCTGAAATAGGCTGGCAGGCAATGAGTTAATAAACATTGAACCAGTCCGGCCCTCGGCTCGCAGCAAATTTGTTTTTTTGGCCCTCTGATGTATTTGACTTTGACATGCCTGCCTGAGAGCATATATTAGGAGTGGACTGACCAAGTGCTGATGTCACCATAGTGTTGGCCCTAATGCGGAAGAAGGAGAGGAGAGCCGTGTAAACAAACATTTCATTTCAAATCATATGGCTTAAACAGGGGGAGTACCCCAAGGATCAATTCTGGTCCCCTTTCTTTTCATTATCTATATGTTGGTTCAACTGATTAGAGACGTTCATTTTTAATAATATATCACAGATACTATGATACACAGATCTATGTCTTTCTGACTGCGGATAAACATGGGCCAGTGGAATCTCTCTGGCATTGCACCCACAGATTATTAGATGGATGCAAAACAATTTTCTCCAGTTAAACTCAAAAACAAAAATAATTGTGTTTAATCCACAGAAACACAGAGGAAGTGTTTGCAGCCTTTTTCCAATCCAAAAACAACAGCAAAAGTAACAGCTTACTACCATCTACATTTTCTGGCTATATTTAAGAGTTTTTACTGTGCTTATGACTGATCATCTCTGCCCTTGGTTTAATTCCCTTTGCATGTGTTTTACAGCGTTTTAATTTGATGACTGTTGTTTTTAAATGTCAATGTGAAGCACTTTGGGTTGCATTTTGTATGAACTGTGCTATAGAAATACATTTGAGATTGATTGATATCATAAGAACGCCCAACTGAATACTTCCGTCCTCCTCTATAACTGATTGGAGCTGGTTACTTTCTGACCAACCAGCGATACGTTCGGGCATTTACCTCATCAAACTACTGCTCGACTTCAGAAACGGTCGGTAGGAGATCCACAGCGGTCGTCTATCAGCCATCAGAGGGGAAAAGAGTGCAGCTTTACGACTATAAAGACGGTGCCCGCGGAAGAACTGCAGCCTCAGCCACATTTCTTGATAAGTAATGTCCGAATCGGCTGCCAAACGTGGGGCCAACCGGTCTCTGTTTCTCAGGCTAATGTTAGCAAGATGTGGATGGGGCTGCTGTAATAAAAGGCTTTACAGCATATTCATCAGGAAAGAGCTTCGGTAATATCTGGATTTACAAAGACAATATAAAAATAAAAAAAACAGCATTATAGAGAGTGCTGAACATATTTCTTCAAGCTAAAACGGTTTGTGAGCAAGAAGAGTTCACTTTTCAACGTGGGTCGATAGGAGCCAGAGCAAGTTGGAGCAAAAGTTTGTCAATGATCAAGCTGGAGTTTCCCTTGCCAATGAAGGTCTTAGATTAAATGCCAAACTGTTGTTGTGTCCGTTGGCAAGACACTTCACCCACATTGCCAAGAATAAGTCTAGTGTGTGTGATTGGTTAATGGTGGTCGGAGGGGTAACCAACCCTTAGGCACCTGAGATAATGCTTTTAAGAGTTTTATATGTGCCTCACTGTGTCTCGCTATTTTTATTCTTTTTGTCTGTGTGTGCTTTGTGGTGTTGGTGTCCCTGGTGTCTCCTGTTTGTATGCCAATGTAGTTTTTTTTCTGCAAATGTCAATACATTCTGATTCTGATTCACATCTGTCAGTGTGCCCCAGGGCAGCTGTGGCTACATTCATAGTTGGAGTAAAGGAATAATGACATGTGAAGCGTCTCTGCGTGTCCAAGAAAGCGCCCGGATTGAAAACATTTTGCCTGGATTTGGCCAGTTCTGACTTTCACATTTAGCTATGATGGGGCTGAAGTTGGCTTAATGACCATTGAACATCTCACCAGCTTCATTAGGGCCATCACCAGAGTTTTGTGAGGCAATTAATAATATAATCAGTATAGATAAACTGAACGGACAAACGAGGTACAGCGTGTTTTTTGGCAGAGCTGAAGTTGGTTGGATGACATTGATAACTTGTTCATGATCTCAAAGACTAGGCCATATGACATGACCGAGAGGGCCAACATTTTCAATCAATCAACGTTTATTTATAGAACGCCTTTCCTACACAAGGCAACGCAAAGCGCCTCACAACCCATATAACATCATGCATAAATCATCAAACATTAGAATTTAAGTAAACATAAAAAGACAGATTAAGAGCACAAGATATATAAAATCACACAAGTAGTTAAAAACCGTAAAAAATTAAAATCACACAAGGGATTACAATCATAAATAATCATAAATAATCATAGCGCATTAAAAAGATTAAAGATAAAAACAAATGTAAAATCATTCACTTGTATGCACAGCTAAAAAGAACTGTTTTCAGTTCAGTTTTAAAAACTGCTAGAGTAGACGCCTGTCTCACACACTCTCGGGAAGACGGTTCCAGACTCTAGCTGCATGAATCTGAAACGCAGCCTCCCCATGTCTAGTTCCGACTCTTGGCACTAACAGAAGTCCAGTCCCTGTGCTCCTCAGAGCCCGAGTTGGTTCATATGGCACCAACATGTCGCGGATGTACCCTGGTGCGAGGCCATGGAGAGACTTGTACACAAGTAAAGCTACTTTAAAATCTATTCTCTGAGCCACAGGAAGCCAGTGCAGAGACCTGAGGACCGGACTAATGTGGTCGTACTTCCTGGTTCTAGTCAGGACTCGAGCTGCAGCATTTTGGATGTACTGCAGCTGTTTTACCGCTTGTTTAGAGAGACCTGTGAACAAGCCATTGCAGTAGTCCAATCGACTGGAGACAAATGCGTGGATAAGAATCTCCAAGTCTGCTTTAGACACAATGTTTTTAATTTTAGCAATGTTTCTTAGGTGGAAGTAAGCTGATGATGTCACAGATGATATGTGGCTATTGAAATTCAAGTCTGAGTCCATTATTACTCCTAGATTTCTGACCTGAGTTGAGGGTTTCAGGGAGAGAGACTGGAGGTGGCAGATAACGCTCTCTCTTTGTTTCTGAGGTCCGAAAACAATAATTTCAGTTTTTTCTGTGTTTAGCTGGAGAAAGTTATTTTGCATCCAATCACTGATCTGTTGGATACAGTGAAGGAGCGAGTCCACTGGTCCATGTTCTCCTGCTGTCAGGGACACATAGACCTGAGTATCGTCAGCGTAATTGTGATAGGACACGTTATTACTGTGTATTAACCTACCCAGAGGCAGCATGTAAATATTAAACAGGAGAGGCCCCAGGATTGAGCCCTGTGGCACTCCGCAGGTCAGGGCCAGATGGTCTGAGACACAGTTTCCGATCTCCACAAAATACTTTCTGTCCTGTAGGTAGGATATAAACCAGCTTAGGGCTGTTCCAGAAACACCAACCCAGTCCTCAAGTCTCTGAATGAGGATACCATGATCGACAGTGTCGAAAGCAGCACTCAAATCTAACAGGATAAGAACTGAGACTTTTCCTGCGTCAGTGTTAAGTCTGATGTCATTTGTTACCTTCACTAGAGCGGTCTCTGTGCTGTGGTGGGGTCTAAAACCAGACTGGAACATATCAAAAGAGTGATTGATTATTAAAAATTCTGTAAGTTGGTGATAGACAACTTTTTCTAGAATTTTACCCATGAAAGGCAGATTTGAAATGGGCCGATAACTTTTAAGTGCCAAGGCATCCAGACTCCTCTTTTTTAGGAGGGGTCTGATGACTGCCGTTTTCAGGGCCATTGGGAATGTTCCAGATTCAAGAGACATATTTACTATATGCGTGAGTGAAGGTAAAAGACTGCTCAGAACAGATTTAAGAAATCTAGGAGGTAATACATCCAGGCTACATGTAGAAGAACTCAGACTTGTAATTATCATTTGGACAGTTTCATTTTGTACTGGTGTAAAGTGTGTCAGCCCAAAAAGCTTCACTGGCTGTTGGATTGTAATTTCTACTGTGGAGGTGATGGCATTTTTGATGCCTTGGACTTTGTCATTAAAAAACTCTGCAAACTCATTACATTTGGTTTTGGAGGTAAGCTCTGATGGCATCTTAACAGGGGGATTTGTCAATTTATTTACCGTTGAGAACAGAACGCGTAGATTGCCACTACAACCTTCGATTGTTTCGGAAAAATAAGTTTCCCTCGTTCTACGTAGCACACTGTTGAACTTGCACAATGCATCTTTGAAGATCTCATGGTCAACTTGGAGATTTGACTTTCGCCACTTCCGCTCGGCTCTCCGGCACTCTCTCTTCTGTGCCCTGACAGAGTCTGCTTTTGTCCATGGCGCCTTTTGCTTATTTGTAACAATTTTGACCTTTACAGGAGCAATCGTGTCCAGAACATCCAAAACACTAGAGGTGACAGAGTTAAGTAATTCATCCACAGTAGAACACAACGTGTTATCAAAGTTTATCATCCCCATGAAAAGTTCACCTGTATTTTTGTTTATGTGTCTTCTTCTTCTAACAATTGAGGATTCAGCTCGTGCTTTACTATTGAGACACATATCAAAAAATACACAGAAATGATCTGACAGAGCAACATTGGCCACATTTACATTTGAGATATTAACCCCTTTAGTAATTAGCAGATCGAGAGTGTGTCCTCTGCTATGGGTGGGGCCACTCACATGCTGAGTGAGACCAAAGGTTTCCAGCACAGAGCTCAGCTCTTTCGCGTATCTATCATTAACGTTATCTACATGTATATTAAAATCACCTATGACGACTAAACTATCAAAGTCTGTGCACACAACTGAAAGCAACTCGGTGAAATGATCAGTGAAACTATGACATGACTGTGGCGGCTTGTACACAACAATAATAAGAATAGAAGATTGTTTTTGTTCTATTTTAAAAGAGACATACTCAAATGAGGAAAATTTCCCAAGAGGTACTCTATGGGAGACAATACAATCTTTAAAAACTGCTGCTGTGCCTCCTCCTCTTTTATTTTCTCGAATTTCTGATTCAAATTTGAAATTTGGTGGTGTTGTTTCTATTAAAACTGCATTTTCTGTATTATGGTCAAGCCAAGTTTCAGTCATAAACATAAAGTCAAGATCATAAGAACAGATAAAATTATTAATTAAAAAGGATTTATTGCATAGTGATCTGACATTAAGCAGAGCAAGGTTAAAAATAATGTCAGTGTCAGTGGGTTTAGTTGATTGACTACAAAGAATTGGAATTAGATTTCCTGAGTTGGACCGTCTAACTGCTGTCCTTCTGTTATATTTGTGTTTATTCAAATTAAAACACATTTCTGAGCCGGTGCGAGGAACACACACTGTCTCTATTGGTTTAAAAAGTGAACTCTGTTTTACTTTGTTAAGTTCCAGATGCATGACTGAGTAAGTGCCGTTCAGTGGCAGGACTGGTATTACACTGCCAGACGGACAGGGGTCAGTGTTTGCACCACAGTACTCACCCGGTGCTGGAGTGGAGGAGGAAGGTGGTAGTGGGGGCCGAGAGGCCTCGGATGTAAACAGTCACGCCCCCCTCGGGGAGCACTGAACAACATGGCGTAAAAAGTCCATCAACAAGCTGGTGCCGTATCTGTTCGGGTGCAGACCGTCTGGACGATAGGCCACGTGACGCTTCCAGAACAGGCCAAAGTTGTTCACAAAAACAAAGTTAAAAGTGCTGCATGTAGACTGGAGCCACATATTCAGCGCCACAACGCGACTGTACAAGCAGTCTCCCCGGTTTACAGTCGGGACTGGACCAGAGATAAAAACACACAACCCAGAGGACTGGAGAAGACGGAATAGATCCATAAAATGCTTCTTTGTGACCTCGGACTGCTGCAGCTTCATGTCGTTGATCCCCACATGCACGATTACCTTTGAAATGGTATCAGGCAGGGACTGAAGCAGAGGAGGGAGACGGATGAGCAGGTCTGGTACAGTGGCTCCGGGAAAACACTGAGTGACCGCGTTAAAAAAGCGGACGTGTCTCACGATGGAATCTCCAACAATCAAAGTAGTCGGGGCGAAGAGTGGACGTAGCCGCGGAGAGGGCGCTCGGTGTCCATGGCCAGAACCAGCGGGCTCATCCAGGGATGAGTCCGAACCAGGGCGCTGCTGAACACATGGAGGGGAGCGGGGGTGTTGATTCTCAGCTCCGGGCAACCCACGCTGTGTGCTCGGGGACGCTGGAGCGGCGAGAGGAGCAGGCTCGGGTCGCTGCTGCTGACCCGGTGAAGGTAAGTGGTGGTGATGCAAAATAATAAACTGCTATATTTTATTAAATAGTTCATAGATGGATTGGTATAAATAAAAAAAAGCCTCAAAAATCTACTCTTGACACTTTCTCATTACTTATAGAAATACTACACAAATAAATCATATAAATTTTTATATTCCAAATGAAATCTCTTGATGTGAAGAGGACACATCTTCACCACGTGCACCATGTGCACTTGTACATTGTAAATAGTAACTGTAACTCTATTTTAAATTTAAATTTATTCTTTAGAAGTGTTTTTTATTCTTATTTTTATTATCTCTTTTTGACTGTTGCACTGAGCCAAAGCAATTTCCAAGTCTGTGACCTCCCGTTACTTACGTTGGCAATAAAAATGATTCTGATTCTGATTCTGATTCTGAAAACCAGTCATACGCAGCATTTCTGATCAAAGACATGTTGGCTTTTTCAGGATAATAGATTTGGTTTTGAAAATTCAAGTAGGGTCTATACCGACAACACGAGGTTAAACATGGATTGTCAGTTTTCCTGCGAATCCAGGGTCGTGCGTGACAAGTGACAAGTGTGGTTAGCTGTAAAAAGGACAAATTAGCAGCATGGCTATATTCATCATGACACCAACAGATGTTTGTTATTAAAGGCAATGTCAGCACCGCACACGTCTGCCGTCCACAGGTTTGAGGCTGATGAGGAGTAAGGGCTGGAGCCTGAAGGACTGATGCAGGAGGTGTTTTTGGATATCACTAATGCAGCCTTTTCACAAACTAGAAATAATAATCCATCATGTGCGGCTACAATTACCAAAAACAAAAACACATAGAAGCCATTGGTCTCTCTCTCTGGTCCCTCTCTCTCTGGTCCCTCTCTCTGGTCCCTCTCTCTCTGGCCCCTCTCTCTGGTCCCTCTCTCTGGTCCCTTTCTCTGGTCCTTCTCTCGCCTCTCTCTCCACTCTCTCCTCACTTTCTCCTCTTTCTCTCTTCTCTCTCTTCTCACTTTGTCCTCTCTCTCTCCTCACTTTCTCCTCTTTCTCTCTTCTCTCTCTTCTCACTTTCTCCTCTCTCTCCTCTCTCTCTCCTCACTTTCTCCTCTCTCTCTCCTCACTTTCTCCTCTCTCTCGTCCCTTGTCTCTCTCATCAAATTAAATGTATTTGTGAAACAGCTCAAACACAGATAATGCAATAAAAACAAAAACACATAGAAGCCGATGGTCCACGGGGGGCAGGATGACCACTGTCCTGACATGTTAATACAATAAAAAACTAAAATATCCCCCAGGAACCACTCGAAAACCCAGTGGGAAAAGTACGAAACCTTGGTGAGGCCCACATTTAGAGACGGGACCTACATGCTTCAAAACACAACAGCTGCAAATCTCAACCTTCTGCCAACATGCAGATTTTGTATTTATTGACCTCCATACTATGCCATAGGGAGGCAGAGTTTCAGTCTACCAAGAAAATGTGAGACAGGTGTAGTGGCTCCTTTAAACAGCCACAATGAGTCAGATCTGAAAGTTTTCCGACACTGAAGACCGGCGTAATCCAAGTCTGTTTATTAAGCACAAAAATTAATATTACAGTCTCTTGCAGCAGGTCGATAATCTGTGCGCTCCCAAACCTGAACCTGAAACCTGAAGGTGTCTATAAAATGGGAGTGCCCAAGATATTAAAGCTGATCTACGTGTTTTTTTTAACTCAGATTTGTACAGTTGTCTTTTACAGTTTTGAATCATTGTGAAATTTACATTACATAACACTTTAGAATGACTATTCTTGGCGTTTTAACCTTTTTTAACAAATTATCTTTTGGACCTTTTAACCAAAAAAACAATTACATATTTTTAACCCCGCTCCCATCTCTGTGTGGAGTGAGAGGTCAAAGGCCCAAAAATAACAATTGTCAACTGCTTTGTGACTCTGGTCTGTGAAAGCCGGTATATTAATAAAGATTACTTACTTACTTACAGTTTGATGGTAAAAGTACCTAAAACCAAGTAAAGGCATATTTTAGTTTCAAGCTTAAAGTAAATATTATGACACAAAAAGTAATCTACCAAATTGCTGAGGAAACCATTAAAGAGCTAAAAACAGTATTGTTTGGCTGTACGTCCAACTGAAGGATTTCATCTTCACTCTCTATAAGGCACTGGGATTATTTATTATTTGAATGCCTTGTTTTTGTTTGTTTTGTTCAGCACTTTGAGTGGCCTCGCCTTTTTTCTCCAAACACCTATTTCCCATCACTCTTTAAACATATATCTGGCTTTTGGAGTAAGGCTCTCAAGCGGCCCTTATCTGTTTTTGCAAATGAACTTCCCCCACACACACTGACTCCAAACACCATTATTCTATTGTGTGCATTTGCGCTCGCCGCAGCTGCTAACGGGTCCATTTGCGGTGCAGTAAATATGTATGTTTTGGCGCGGACGGGCTGTAGCCGAGCGGAGGTGCGGGCAGGAGCAGAGGTACGGAGGGATAGGTGCGCGGAATGTAAACTAAGGCACTGCAGCACATGGAGCCCGCTGGGACACACCTACACTGTCCATCGCAGCCTGCTCCCACAATGCATCGCTCCGAGCTCGCAACTGGAAAGGCGTGATGCTAATAGAACATTTAGTCTCAAAGCTAGAGTACTTAACAATTCATACAGTGTGACCCAAAGCGCTTCACTAGCCAAAATCAATATCTTTCAATTAAAATAACAAAACAAAAACAAAACATAAAATAAATGCAAAAAAATACAAAACACAAACATGTCACATTATGTACTTGTGTTAGGGTGAGGCTGCGAGGCCATGGAGAGACTTGTACTCGAGCAGAGCTGTGTTAAAGTCTATTCTCTGAGCCACAGGAAGCCAGTGCAGAGACCTGAGGACTGGATTCATGCAATCTTACTTCCTGGTTCTTGTCAGGACTAAAGCTGCACTCAAGATGGATATATTTTTTTTTTTATTGGATTGGACAATAGAACTATGAGTCATAAACCCTCTTCTCAGCAGTCTGTGTAAAAACATGATTAATCAATTACTATTCCAGAAATTAAGTTACAATTTATTTCTATTTTGTTTATTTGTGTATGTATAATCGTGCGTTTTACTTACATGTTGTGCTTATATGGTCTCTCTCTCTGGTCTCTCTCTCTGGTCTCTCTCTCTGGTATCTCTCTCTCTCTGGTCTCTCTCTCTCTCTGGTCTCTCTCTCTCTCTGGTCTCTCTCTCTCTCTGGTCTCTCTCTCGGGTCTCTCTCTCGGGTCTCTCTCTCGGGTCGCTCTCTCGGGTCGCTCTCTCGGGTCTCTCTCTCGGGTCTCTCTCTCGGGTCTCTCTCTCGGGTCTCTCTCTCGGGTCTCTCTCTCGGGTCTCTCTCTCGTCTCTCTCGTCTCCCTCTTGTGTCTCTCTCTCGGGTCTCCCTCGCGTCTCTCTCGTCTCTCTCGTCTCCCTCTTTCGTGTCTCTCTCTCTCCTGTCTTTCTCCTCACTTTCTCCTCTCTTTCGTCCCTGGTCTCTCGCATCAAATTTGCCAACATTACAATAACAATCCACCAGATCTCCATCCATTTGAAACCCACCCTCTCACATCTCTGTCTGCTGAAGGGAGAGACCCACCCTCTCACATCTCTGTCTGCTGAAGGGAGAGACCCACCCTCTCACATCTCTGTCTGCTGAAGGGAGAGACCCACCCTCTCACATCTCTGTCTGCTGAAGGGAGAGACCCACCCTCTCACATCTCTGTCTGCTGAAGGGAGAGACCCACCCTCTCACATCTCTGTCTGCTGAAGGGAGAGACCCACCCTCTCACATCTCTGTCTGCTGAAGGGAGAGACCCACCCTCTCACATCTCTGTCTGCTGGAGCGAGAGTCTGACTGCGTAATCAAATTCCTCCGACAATGATCCGATTACCTTGCGCCGCTGATTAACTGCTTCCTCAATATTGTGTGCAGCCTCCACTCGCGGCCCCATGTCAGACGTTGCCGTACGTGTCCACGGCTTGATGCATAGTACTTGGTCTGGTGCATCGCCGCGGAAACTGGGAGATGAGATTAGGTCCAAATTAGAGCCATCTTTCCACCGTCGCACAGACCCCTTCGGCGATGCCACGCAGTCAAAACTATTACGCAAAAACAACATGGAAACCGATTCGCTTGTTCAAATAACATTAGACGTGGGCCCTGCAGTTGCCTGGGGGATTATAAATATCTAAAGTGTGCAACCCCAATTTGACAAATAAGGGCAGAATGAGGGGACGTGTAAGAAAAATGCTTCATCAACGTCAATGGATTTTTTTTCTTTTGTCGGCCGGCCGGAGGGCATAGCTAATGGTCTCGACAAGCCACAAGATGAAAGCCAGCGGTGGGAGACAGAGAGGGCTGCGTATTACCAAACAAAAACAAGACCGAGGAAAGGAAGAAAAAAAATTGAAATGCTGTGATTACAGATGGTCCTTTGTGGAAAACGCCAGTATTCTGAGGTTTATGTGGAGTTTTATGGCCTTGTGGACGAGCAAACCAGGGATAATGGAGGCGTAAAGTTGATTCACGCTGCACGGTTGTGGTGAATGGGAGTCAATGGCTGGCTTTGTGAGGAGAAAAGCTAATTGTTGTTATGAAACTAAAATATATATTTGAAGCACAAATAATAGGATCACTTCAAAATAATCGCATAGACAAGAATTCCTTAATGTTGCTATGGAGATGAAAAGTAAATAAGTAAGTAATCTTGATGTATATAGCTCCTTTCACAGACCAGAGTCACAAAGCGCTTTACAACTGTTGTGGGTGAAAGAAGTTGAATTGAATTGATTAATTTGATCAGGGATATGGCACAATAAAGATTAGACTTACTGTATAAAAAGAAAGACCATTATAGTCAACATCAGAACAAAATGCTCTTGTGAGACCCATTCACGAACTGTATTAAGTGTGAACTGACGAGTGCTGACATAATGGTATTTTAGTAAGTAGTAAGTAAGTTACCTTTATTTATATACCGCCTTTCACAGACCAGCGGTTTACAATAGTGTGCATTTGTCTCCCACTCACCACAGAGATAGGAGCGAGGCCAGAACAGGAGACACATGCCAGAACTATTGTACATGTTTTTAGTGGTAGGGGAAACCAGAGTACCCGGAGGAAACCGGAGTACCCGGAGGAAACCTACGCAGACACGGGGAGAACATGCAAACTCCACGCAGAAAGGCCCTGTTCCGACCGGGATTCTAACCCAGGACCTTCTTGCTGAGAAGCGAGAGTGCAAACCACTCAGCCACCGTGACGCCCGGTTTTACAATGTATGCGTGGCTTTTGACAGCTGCAGCAGTGCTAAGACCTAAAAACAACAGGTTTGATATCTCTGTAATTGCACTTCATGCTGAAAGCAGTCATGCTTTCAGGATGTATGTGAGGGGTTAAAAAACATACAGCTGCATATTCAAGGATGTTGATCCTTGCAGGTTCTTTATAGAAAGTGACACCGTGATAATCAAAGGACCACAGTATTTCAGTATCAATAATTCCATCAGACTGTTGCCGAGAGGAGCATCTGCAGTCAAAGCAATAACATTTTTGCTCGAGCCACGTCCCTCACCTCTGGTCATGAGCTTTGGGTACTGACTGAAAGGACGAGATCGTGGATCCTAAAGGTCCACATGAGTTTAATCTGGACAGTGGCTGGGAGCTCCCTAAGTGATAGGGTGAGGGGCTCAGTCAGGAGACCAGGGGAAGACCAAGGACACGGTGGAGGGACATTTTCTGAAAAACAAGAAAATGGACGGATGGATACTTTAAGGAATGAGTATCGAGTTGTGACTTTAACTTTTAGTTATAGACTAGACTAGACTAATATCTGGATCTATTTTGACAACCCAAATTACCCAAGTGACTTGACTTTTGAAACCAGAACAAGTAGACTACTGGCCAGTAGATGATTGTACTGCAAAAAAAAAAAAAGCTCTGGTGGCCTCTCTTTTCACCTGAGCACAAAAAACCAGGACAACTCTCTAACCAGGTTCATACGGACAAGCTTTCTTTACAACACCGACAACCGTCTCCTAGCAACACAATGTGCCGCCTGTAGACAAACAGAGATTACCATTCCAAGTTTCTCAATAAGAGAAAAAAACAAAACCAAAAGTGCATCTTTTTGATTTCCAAGTTTACAAGTCCCACTGGGGGGTAAGAAGGAAATAGCGAGGCGACGCTCTTCACGGATAGAAGCCCCCCTGCTCTATCTGAGCAATGGCATCATGGGTATTTGTAGGGCAGCTGTTCAAATCCGGAGAGTATAATTAACAGATGCAGCGCGCACCAGCCAAGTGCATGATACAATTAGCATAAACCGCGAGAACAAGCCGTGTGTGCGATTGTGTTTCGAGAGCAGATCACAGAGTTCTTCATGATGACAACATTCACCAAAGATTAGAGAAGGATGTCAATGTTACATCTTTCTGTCCATTGTTTGCTTTTTGGTGGGAGAGAGGGGGATTCTGTGGGAGAGAGGGGGGTTCTGAGGGAGAGAGGGTAGTTCTGTGGGAGAGAGGAGAGCTCTGAGGGAGAGAGGAGAGTTCTGAGGGAGAGAGGAGAGTTCTGAGGGAGAGAGGAGAGTTCTGAGGGAGAGAGGAGAGTTCTGTGGGAGAGAGGAGAGTTCTGTGGGAGAGAGGAGAGTTCTGAGGGAGAGAGTGGGGTTCTGTGGGAGAGAGGGTAGTTCTGTGGGAGAGAGGAGAGTTCTGAGGGAGAGAGGGTGGTTCTGAGGGAGAGAGGGTGGTTCTGAGGGAGAGAGGAGAGTTCTGAGGGAGAGAGGAGAGTTCTGTGGGAGAGAGGAGAGTTCTGTGGGAGAGAGGAGAGTTCTGAGGGAGAGAGGAGAGTTCTGTGGGAGAGAGGGGGGTTCTGAGGGAGAGAGGAGAGTTCTGAGGGAGAGAGGAGAGTTCTGTGGGAGAGAGGGGGGTTCTGAGGGAGAGAGGAGAGTTCTGTGGGAGAGAGGAGAGTTCTGAGGGAGAGAGGGGGGTTCTGAGGGTGAGAGGAGAGTTCTGAGGGAGAGAGGAGAGTTCTGAGGGAGAGAGGAGGGTTCTGAGGGAGAGAGGGGGGTTCTGAGGGAGAGAGTGGGGTTCTGTGGGAGAGAGGGTGGTTCTGAGGGAGAGAGGGTGGTTCTGAGGGAGAGAGGGTGGTTCTGAGGGAGAGAGGGGAATTCTGTGGGCGAGAGGGGGGTTCTGAGGGAGAAAGTGGGGTTCTGAGGGAGAGAGGGGGGTTCTGTGGGAGAGAGGGGGGTTCTGTGGGAGAGAGGAGAGTTCTGAGGGAGAGAGGAGAGTTCTGAGGGAGAGAGGGGGGTTCTGTGGGAGAGAGGGGGTTCTGAGGGAGAGAGGAGAGTTCTGAGGGAGAGAAGAGAGTTCTGTAGGAGAGAGGAGAGTTCTGTGGGAGAGAGGAGAGTTCTGAGGGAGAGAGGAGAGTTCTGTGGGAGAGAGGGGGGTTCTGTGGGAGAGAGGAGAGTTCTGAGGGAGAGAGGAGAGTTCTGTGGGAGAGAGGGAGGTTCTGTGGGAGAGAGGGGGGTTCTGTGGGAGAGAGGGGGGTTCTGTGGGAGAGAGGGGGGTTCTGTGGGAGAGAGGGGGGTTCTGTGGGAGAGAGGAGAGTTCTGAGGGAGAGAGGGTGGTTCTGAGGGAGAGAGGGTGGTTCTGAGGGAGAGAGGGTGGTTCTGAGGGAGAGAGGAGAGTTCTGTGGGAGAGAGGAGAGTTCTGTGGGAGAGAGGAGAGTTCTGTGGGAGAGAGGAGAGTTCTGAGGGAGAGAGGAGAGTTCTGTGGGAGAGAGGGGGGTTCTGAGGGAGAGAGGAGAGTTCTGAGGGAGAGAGGAGAGTTCTGTGGGAGAGAGGGGGGTTCTGAGGGAGAGAGGAGAGTTCTGTGGGAGAGAGGAGAGTTCTGAGGGAGAGTTCTGAGGGTGAGGGGGGTTCTGAGGGTGAGAGAGGAGAGTTCTGAGGGAGAGAGGAGAGAGTTCTGTGGGGGAGAGGTTCTGAGGAGAGTTCTGAGGGAGAGAGGGGGGTTCTGAGGGAGAGAGTGGGGAATTCTGTGGGAGAGAGGGGGTTCTGAGGGAGAGAAGTGGGGTTCTGAGGGAGAGAGGGTGGTTCTGAGGGAGAGAGGGTGGTTCTGAGGGAGAGAGAGGTTCTGGAGGGAGAGAGGAGAGTTCTGAGGGAGAGAGGGGGGGTTCTGTGGGAGAGAGGGGGGTTCTGAGGGAGAGAGGAGAGTTCTGAGGGAGAGAGGGGGGTTCTGTGGGAGAGAGGAGAGTTCTGAGGGAGAGAGGAGAGTTCTGTGGGAGAGAGGGGGGTTCTGAGGGAGAGAGGAGAGTTCTGAGGGAGAGAGGAGAGTTCTGTGGGAGAGAGGGGGGTTCTGAGGGAGAGAGGAGAGTTCTGTGGGAGAGAGGAGAGTTCTGAGGGAGAGAGGGGGGTTCTGAGGGTGAGAGGAGAGTTCTGAGGGAGAGAGGAGAGTTCTGAGGGAGAGAGGAGAGTTCTGAGGGAGAGAGGGGGGTTCTGAGGGAGAGAGTGGGGTTCTGTGGGAGAGAGGGTGGTTCTGAGGAGAGGAGAGGGTGGTTCTGAGGGAGAGAGGGTGGTTCTGAGGGAGAGAGGGTGGTTCTGAGGGAGAGAGGGGAATTCTGTGGGCGAGAGAGGGGGTTCTGAGGGAGAAAGTGGGGTTCTGAGGGAGAGAGGGGGGTTCTGTGGGAGAGAGGGGGGTTCTGTGGGAGAGAGGAGAGTTCTGAGGGAGAGAGGAGAGTTCTGAGGGGAGAGAGGGGGGTTCTGTGGGAGAGAGGGGGGTTCTGAGGGAGAGAGGAGAGTTCTGAGGGAGAGAAGAGAGTTCTGTAGGAGAGAGGAGAGTTCTGTGGGAGAGAGGAGAGTTCTGAGGGAGAGAGGAGAGTTCTGTGGGAGAGAGGAGAGTTCTGTGGGAGAGAGGGGGGTTCTGTGGGAGAGAGGAGAGTTCTGAGGGAGAGAGGAGAGTTCTGAGGGAGAGAGGAGAGTTCTGTGGGAGAGAGGGAGGTTCTGTGGGAGAGAGGGGGGTTCTGTGGGAGAGAGGGGGGTTCTGTGGGAGAGAGGGGGGTTCTGTGGGAGAGGGGGGGTTCTGAGGGGGAGAGAGGAGAGTTCTGAGGGAGAGAGGAGAGTTCTGTGGGAGAGAGGAGAGTTCTGAGGGAGAGAGGAGGAGTTCTGTGGGAGAGAGGGGGGTTCTGAGGGAGAGAGGAGAGTTCTGTGGGAGAGAGGAGAGTTCTGAGGGAGAGAGGGGGGTTCTGAGGGTGAGAGGAGAGTTCTGAGGGAGAGAGGAGAGTTCTGAGGGAGAGAGGAGAGTTCTGAGGGAGAGAGGGGGGTTCTGAGGGGAGAGAGAGTGGGGTTCTGTGGGAGAGAGGGTGGTTCTGAGGGAGAGAGGGTGGTTCTGAGGGAGAGAGGGTGGTTCTGAGGGAGAGAGGGGAATTCTGTGGGCGAGAGGGGGGTTCTGAGGGAGAAAGTGGGGTTCTGAGGAGAGAGAGGGGGTTCTGTGGGAGAGAGGGGGGTTCTGTGGGAGAGAGGAGAGTTCTGAGGGAGAGAGGAGAGTTCTGAGGGAGAGAGGGGGGTTCTGTGGGAGAGAGGGGGGTTCTGAGGGAGAGAGGAGAGTTCTGAGGGAGAGAAGAGAGTTCTGTAGGAGAGAGGAGAGTTCTGTGGGAGAGAGGAGAGTTCTGAGGGAGAGAGGAGAGTTCTGTGGGAGAGAGGAGAGTTCTGTGGGAGAGAGGGGGGTTCTGTGGGAGAGAGGAGAGTTCTGAGGGAGAGAGGAGAGTTCTGAGGGAGAGAGGAGAGTTCTGTGGGAGAGAGGGAGGTTCTGTGGGAGAGAGGGGGGTTCTGTGGGAGAGAGGGGGGTTCTGTGGGAGAGAGGGGGGTTCTGTGGGAGAGGGGGGGGTTCTGAGGGAGAGAGGAGAGTTCTGAGGGAGAGAGAGGAGTTCTGTGGGAGAGAGGGGGGTTCTGTGGGAGAGAGGGGGGTTCTGTGGGAGAGAGGGGGGTTCTGTGGGAGAGAGGAGAGTTCTGAGGGAGAGAGGAGAGTTCTGTGGGAGAGAGGGGGGTTCTGTGGAGAGAGGAGAGTTCTGAGGGAGAGAGGAGAGTTCTGTGGGAGAGAGGGGGGTTCTGTGGGAGAGAGGGGGGTTCTGTGGGAGAGAGGGGGGTTCTGTGGGAGAGGGGGGTTCTGTGGGAGAGAGGAGAGTTCTGAGGGAGAGAGGAGAGTTCTGTGGGAGAGAGGGGGGTTCTGTGGGAGAGGGGGGTTCTGTGGGAGAGAGGGGGGTTCTGTGGGAGAGAGGGGGGTTCTGTGGGAGAGGGGGGGGTTCTGAGGGAGAGAGGAGAGTTCTGAGGGAGAGAGGAGAGTTCTGTGGGAGAGAGGGGGGTTCTGTGGGAGAGAGGGGGTTCTGTGGGAGAGGGGGGTTCTGTGGGAGAGAGGGGGGTTCTGTGGGAGAGAGGAGAGTTCTGTGGGAGAGAGGAGAGTTCTGTGGGAGAGAGGAGAGTTCTGTGGGAGAGAGGAGAGTTCTGTGGGAGAGAGGGGGGTTCTGTGGGAGAGAGGGGGGTTCTGTGAGAGAGGGGGGTTCTGTGGGAGAGAGGGGAGTTATGGTTTCTCGTCTCACTGTAACCGTTTGAATGTTTTGTTTAGTTTTATTAAAAGCAGAGTTAATACACAAGACAACTCAAGCTCAACAAAACAAGATAGAGACAGTCACACATTAGGATTGTTCCAGATTGTAGCTGCATGAATCTGAAATGCTGCCTCCTCATGTTTAATCCTGACTCTGGGCACAGGCAGAAGACCAGTCCCTGTGCTCCTCAGAGTCCCAGCAGGAGGCCAGTCCCTGTGCTCCTGAGAGTCCCAGCAGAAGGCCAGTCCCTGTGCTCCTCAGAGTTGGTTGGTCCAAATGGCACTAACATTTTTTCCCAAGTTAAAACATTTATACTTCTTTTTTAATTATTATTATATTCAAGATAGAGATTTTATATTTGTTATTCGATGCTAGAGTTAGAGATTTTAATTTTAATTAGTTTCTATTATTCACTTATCTCGTGCTGTGTGCAACTCATTCCTACAATTCCATAACTTGTGATGCAACACTGAAATTTCCCCAATGTGGTATGAGTAAAGGTTCTCCTAATCTTAATCTTAATTTAATATGTACTTGGGTGGACTCACATCCTGGAGATGCAAGGGCAGACATCTTGGAGACCCAGGGCTCGGTAAAGACAGTGGGGGCTGGTGGTCCGTGGATCCAGGCACAATATACAATACTCAAACATGCATGAATCCCTCTAAAGTCAAACACATCCAGTATTTACACATCCTTCCATCAGCCTGAGTGCGTCCTGTGTGTAGAAGCCTCACTCCTTCTGCAAAACATCTATTAGCTCGGGCCGGACCACAAAGGCCCTCTGTCCCGCCACTGTCACCGAGAAGCCAACAAATCCTCCCCACTGCACATTAGCGGCAGCAGGCTGACTAATTCATTTGTGGAAATATTTCTGTGCCGTCTCACAAATCAAAGCCCACATTCACAAACGCTTCCCTTTCACTGTATGAGCCTCTAATGAGTTTGCCTCAGCTTCGGGGACAGTGTTAACCCGGAGTGACAGCCGAGCGCGAGTGGGGGCTATACAATTGCTTTTCTCACATGACATAATTGTGAGTTATTAAGGCGGTAATAATGGGGTTTGTGCGTGCAAAGCTGAGGAATGCTGTGACATGGAAGAGTAAATAAATATGAATGACTGTTATTAAGTAATGCAGGATTAAGTCAGAGCGTGGGAATGCAATAGTAGCACTAGTTCTGAAAACGGGAGGTATATTTAGTTGGGATTGTCCGTATGATTATCAACATGTAGAGAGATTCAGAACTGCACTTTTAGCCTGTCTAATGTGAAATGTTAGTCAAAGTGAGGCCTGTTGCTCCCATACTCTACCATACTCTACCATACTCTACCATACTCTACCATACTCTACCATACTCTACCATACTCTATACCATACTCTACCATACTCTATACCATACGCTATACCATACGCTATACCATACTCGCTGCCATACTCGCTGCCATACTCGCTGCCCCGCCCCACTCTGACACACTCTGACACACTCTGACACACACTCTGACACACACTCTGACACACACTCTGACACACACTCTGACACACTCTACCATACTCTACCATACTCTACCATACTCTACCATACTCTACCATACTCTACCATACATTAGATGAAACAACTGAAGGATCTAATCTTCTCCCTTTTTAATGCACTGATTATTTGAATGCCTTCTGTGGTTGTTACTATTTGAGTTGCCTTGTGAATTAACTGTGCTTTACAAATCTGGAACAATCTTCCTGAAGATGTGAGACAGGCCTCCTATCTGACAATGTTTAAAACCAGGTTAAAGACAGTTCTGTTTAGCTGTGCATACAACTGAGGGATTTTATATTTGTATCTTTATTTTTAATGTACTGTGATTATTTATGATTTTAATGCTTTCTTGTTTTGTTCAGCACTTTTGAGTTGCCTTGTGTATGAATTGTGCTATATAAATAAACTTGCTTTAACTTGCCTTGCCTTATTGTGGTACAGCACATTATCAATCATCATTCCAACACACAGCACATTTCACGATTCAAAACTAAATATTTGCACAATTTTTAGAAACTTTTTGAAAATCCAAAATCTAACCCAGTGTAGCATTCGCCTTGCCAACCAGCGAACGAGACGAAGCACTCTCCCTCTCGCTCTGAGGGAAAATCAATGTCTTTTCAGCACACGCAGCACGCCCGCCCCAAAACACCAACCCCATGCATTTATTACCAGGCTGAAACATCATCTGTGTATCGAGTGTGACTAAGCCATCTCCGATCTGCTAAATGTCCAAACGTGCCGCTAGTTTCTCTTGCAAATAATTCTACAAATAAACTCAAGGCGCAATTAGACAAAAGTTACCGGCTGCTAAATAGCCCGGGATGCTAAATGGTGATTACAGTTACCCCGGGCTGAATAATGATCTTGTTAGCATGCTAAGCTTCCTGGAATACATTATGGTGAAAGAACGACTCGATAACAAGGCTAAGCTGGATACGTTCTTGAGGGTTGGGAGGAAAAGGCTCAGTCAATTTATCAGTATTTATGAAGAATTTCCAAATTGATGTTAACATTTTACCGGAACCCAAAATTTACACCGGTGGTCTCAAACTCAATTTATCTGAAGGGAGGAGATGATTAGCATTGGAGCAAAGGGATCCACACACAAATCTAACACACAGTATACTGTAGCTCCTGACAAATACAAACTGTCCAATCTTCTCATGTTTTTAGAATAACAGTAGAGAAAGGCAACATTTGCACTAGCAGAAGTGTTGCTAAGACAAGCTGGAGTCAGGACTTATATGGCTCATATCTGGATTTACAAAGACAATCTCATTAACGCTAATACAGAGAGCGCTAAACCACAGAAATCCCCAAATGGTGAGTGTGACACAAACTAGGGCTTGGCAATAAATCGAATTTGGGAAAAATCGTGAAGGATATTGTGAGAGTTCCAGCAGCACATGAATCTAGGGCTGCAACTAACGATTATTTAGATAATCGATTAATCAGGCGATTATTTTTACGATTAATCGATTAATCGGTTTATGTACTTATATTTTAGTTTTGCCAATTTTTTTCCAAGTAAATTGTTAACAAAGGGCCTTCATCATTCAACATAGACTTTTTAGAGATTTTAACCATTTTACATATTCATATCCACATCAAAAACTTAACTGGAGCTGTTTATTATGTCTTTGTAATCCTTTAGTGAACTCAATGTTGACCATCAAAACAAAACACTGACCGTTACATACTCTAGCAAATTTCACAAGGAGATTTCCAATAATGTTTTCACCATGAAAATCCTTAGGGCTTCTGAAGTAGTTTAAAATCCCGAACAAGGCTTATTTAAGTTGATAAACTGATAAATGTTTTTTTTTTTTTACATCTTTGTGCAAATTATTTGAAAGATCAACTTTATGCCTAAAACAGTGAGTGTGGCGCCATCTTTTGCAAACAGTCAGTACTGCAGAGAGATGGTTTAAGGTGCTCACGCAGAGACGTAGTACTCCCGTGCCAGGCCAAGTCAGTAGCGCAGAGTTTACAGGTTACTCTTCTTTTTTGAAGGTTCAAAGTAAAGTGCTCCCACACTTTGGATGACTTCGTTCGATTAGGTTTGTCTTCTGCTTTTTTCCTTTTTTTTCTCGAGCTTACTCCGCTTGCCTCCGCCATCTTGCTGTATGCTGAAGAGAAGCTGTGCGCGAAGCATGTGACATAAAAGGAGGCCAGCTATTGGCTATTCGCTACTTCTCCTGCTGTAAAACCTCCGGTGGCTCATTACTGCCACCATTTGGTCACCGCAGAGTTAAAATATGCACGAAATGAGCCGCTTACGGCAAAATAAAAGTTATTTAGCAACTAATCGATGACTAAATTAGTTGACAACTATTTTAATAATCGATTTTAATCGATTAAATCGATTAGTTGTTTCAGCTCTACATGAATCATACAAATCTGTTATAATACGTATTGGGGGAAACAAATAAAAAATAGTTTGAGCAGAAAGATCGAAAAATATTTTTAAGGGCAAAGTCTGTTTGGCAACTTTAATGAAAATCGATTTAAAATCAAAATCGTCCAAATCAGGAAACAAAATCGAGATTTTACTTTTTTGCCATATTTCCCAGCCCTAACACAAACCGTTACTGAGCTACAGTTTACTTTTACCTGTTAGTCAATAAAAGCCAGAGCGAGTAGGAGCAAAACTTCCACGTGTACTTTTCTATTTGGCAAGGAAGAAAGAGGTATTAACTCATGGTAGGCTGCGTATTGACATTTGAGTCTGTATATCATAAGACAGTGAATGGGACTGAAAGTATGAATAGTTTTAAAACAACTGAAAAAACCTTTGCCGAAAAAAAACAATGCAAACATCCTGTGGATCCAGGCTGGATTAAGGCCATTTTGATCTTTAAAATTACATGACATGTCCATATTAATTCATAATTCAGCTACATTGGCGCCTTATATGGACGTTTGTGACACAATCGAAAACAAGTCAAAAGATACAAGAGACGACAGGATTCTGGAGGTTTCGAGCTTTACTGGTGGAGCTGAAGTTGGCTGGATGACACTGTGAAACTTCCACAATGACTACTTTGTGTTCAACCATACTAATCCAAGCAAAATAACAGGAGACTTTGTGAATCGTAATCAAACAAAATCCAAAGCCAAAATCCACAAATACAGGAAAAACAAACGCATTGTTCCATTGTCCGGTTCAAAGAGGTACTTACCCAGTTCAGTATGCCGGTCTGTTCCTCTGGAAAGTCCTCATATGACCCGCATTTCCAAAACAAATGGCTTTACTCCACACTCATCGCCTTCACAAAACAAGCACCAGTCTCTCCCAATCTGAAAAAGAAAGCAGAGAAGAAGATTATCCTCCCTGAAATGGTCAAATCTTGTTCAAGCACGACAATAATACAGATTGCAAGTAGGGATACGCAGATTTCAGCTTTCCTTGGCTGATACCAATTTGGATTTTTTTGGCTTTCAATATTTGCTGCCAACTGATAATAGACTAACATCTTCTAGATTACATCCAGTTGTACAACAAGGATAATAATCACAAGAAACTGGCATAGAATTGACTTGCCACATGGAAGCATAGAGTGGACTGACCGAGTGTGACATCACCATAGTGCTAGCCTTAATGTGGAAGAAGCAAATGAGAATTTAAGCTAGCAGGAGTCCATTTTCATACATGGGTATTACTTCTGACAGTGTTAGCTTTGCGCTGTGAGTGTGAGGGGCACGTGTTGCTAAGACGTTTGTTGTGGCAAGCTGGAGTTGGAGTTCGAATCATGAAGGAAGGCATCTGATTGGTCCTTATTCAATGAAATGTATTTTTGCATTTCCCTAAATCACAACTGCAGACGCTTCAAAGGACTTTTTCTTTAATTTAGGGGAGGGCGATATGGCCTGAAATTCATATTGCGGTATAATTTGGGACACAGACGGTAGACGGTATATATTGCGGTATAATTTGGTGTGAATTTCAATATAGGTCTAGCAGGTTCTTGCATAAAATAGTCAAGATTGTTACTTATTTATATATAAGAATCTAATATATATATTTTTTGAGTTATTCAGTGAGACGAATAAAGAGACTAAATACCGTTCACTGTAAAAGCAATTTTTAAAAAGAAAAACACGTGCATTCATTTAGAATATAAAAAACTCACAAATGTTGAAATCAAAGCCTGTAGCAGTTAGACATGGTCATTATTTATAGTGTCTGAGAGTTTTGTGCAGGTACATGACTTCAGTAAAAGCTATTGTTTGTTTACAAAGCTGGTCTTGCCATTTGTTGACGCTCCCTAAGCGCTTTTCTCTGCGCTTGCAGTGCACTGGATGATTCAATGGATTTATGTGCATTAAAACAGCGCATTGGATTTGAACAATTGATGTAAATGATCATTTTGGCACAATAAATTTTGTTTAACAAAGTAGCTTTCGTGAGATATTGACCGCGGAGGTCCGAATCTGACGCTAACTTTCCCAAACTTCTGCTGTGATGCTGCGGACACGGCACACGCATGGATCTATTTTGGCTCACACTGGCGCTTTGAGCCTACGCCCCTTTGACACTGATTGGCCAAAAGGTAGACACTTAAACTGTGATTGCTGTGTGTGTATTTACCTCTGCTGGGGCCGCTGTGACAACAATACAGAGACAGAAACACGGTGTTAATGCCGTGCTGTTGTTCGCTGTTTCCAGTGGTGTCTGCTAGGCTGCTAGGCTAATGCTGCTAGGCTAATGCTGCTAGGCTAATGCTGCTGAATGCCGGTTTGTTTTGGTCCTTTCTGCTGGCGTCAGACCCTGCGCAATTTGATGACATAATGACCTATCGCAATATGCCGGTATAACAAAAATCTCTACCGTGGACCAAATGTATATCGCATACCGCTTATACCGTTTATATCGCCCAGCCCTACTTTAATTATATTTTTTTCTACATTTGGGATCTTTTTATATGGGGATTTGTCGAAGAGCACAAATTTGACATCAGTCCTGTCCTTCTGACAACAAGTGTGCACTTCTCTTTTCTGTTTCCTCTCAAAGCAAACCACAGACAAATAAAGAAGCTGATAAGTGTTTGTTGACCAGTCCCCACTATGGACCGGTCAATTTCTTCTATTGATTTCTTCTATGGTCAACATAATTGGGGCAACAGCAGCTTAGTTGTTAGAGAATGGTCGTTGGTTCAATCCCCCCATGAGACCTTCTCTAAGGAACACCAAGGCTGTGTCGTTGGGGATGAAGCAGCCATCCTCCTGTGGACTCCACCTGCAGGAGGATCAGTGAGGGGCCGGTGCTCTGAGAATTGGATTGCCGACCCAAGGTTCAATGTATAACTTTATTGTCCCCACAGGCAAATTTGTCTTGGGCTCACAACATCAGGACAATCGTCTCGTCTGCACAATTTCAATAATATGCCACAAAATTGCACTGTCCCATCAATCAACATTGTAAAAGACCACAAATATAAACAGTATTTACACAATAAGCAACAAAGTACATACAATGTCTAAAGTGCTAGTGCGGTGCAGATTAAGAAAGTACATCGCAGACGCCCAAACAAAGTGCTAAAACACTAAAACATTGCACAGGCCTGAATATGAACACGGAGACTATTCAAGTTATCAGATTTTATGAATTCGATTGTGCAGAGGGATAGATGCTGGAACAAAAGACAATTTAAATCTGTTGGTTCGGTGCCTGACAACACAATAGCGCCTCTCGGAAATGGACAAAGGGGATGAAGATGAATGAATGAATGAATGGTCAGAATAAACATGAGTGAGTGTCTGTATAATATGTTTCATGTTTGTTTCGGTTTCAGCTGGTGGTGTGGCATGTGGCTGTTTTCAATCACAAAAGACATTTCACTTCATCATAGTCTAAAATCTATAAATTTCCTCAAGTCACATCGCATAGTCAGTACACGGCTTGAATAGGTAAAATAACCTTGCTTCTTTTCAAAATCTTTCTCACTTTCAGGCCAAGTTTTTCAGCATAAATTCAGCACTGTCGATGTGTCCTTGGGCAACGCGCTTCACACAGTGCGACCGTATGAAACCCAGCATCCAATTCGGGGACGTGCGGCTCGGCAGAATAGAGCTCAGAAACTGTGACGGGAACTGAAGTCGCACATTTGTAGATTGACAGTTGGGAAAATCTTTGTAGTGGAAGCAAATTAGGCGGCAGCTCTGCACCGACGCATTTTTCCTCACAAGCAATAAATAAATTTGCTTGACGATTATACTGCGAGGGACATGGGGTGAAGCAATATCTTTTAATTGGTTACACATTCATAGATTCATAAGGGAAAGTACACTTGGCCTCAAATGGTGTGAATTAGGCAAAACAAAACTATGGCTCTGTACTTCAAAGTCTCCACGTTTTGAGCGGTGAAACATTTGGATGATTTAACAGATATGCTAATTTAGAGAGACAGTATTTGTTTAATCAGGGCGAAAAGAGAAGAGCTTTAACAATTTGGTGCAGGGGATCGAACAAGGTTGTAATGGACATCGCTGATGCTAGCTGGTTGCCGTGCTTCCTGTCAGTGTGCCTCGGGGCAACTGTGGCTGCGTTGGTAGTTTATCGCCACAGTGTATGGAGTGAATGCATAATGTCGTGTGTGTAATGTCTACAAGTGTCCGGAAAAGCACTAAGCACTAAAAGTGATGGAAAATAAGTCGAAAATGTATCTTAATTTGAACACGTAATGACTGCCTTAAAACAAGATTTGGCAACGGGACAAGCAAAATGGTCGTGTTTTTAAAAGATACAAGAAATGTCTCCCTTGGAATGAGAAAATACAGGCAGCAGTTCTTGAAATGAGAGTAAATGGCTTGTCCTATTGGCAAATCTAGTTTTGAGACAGTCAGAATGTACTCAAAATGTACCACTAAAATCAAGCCATTATAACCTCATATTTGATCATTTGTGAATATAAAACCGATGCATTATATACATATAGATTCAGATTCAGATTTATTTATTCGCCATTTGCAGTAAAACCACATTGGAATGCATTAGCAAAAGTCACCAGTGTGCACAGACAAGTACAAGACATAAAACAACGTTAAAAGTACAGAAATAAAACAAATAAAACAGTAAACAAATGTCACTGTGAAATCGATCGACTAAAACAGTTCAAAACAAGTGCAAAACATTAAAGTGCTCTGTTCACACTGATAACAGCTTGTGGATAAAAACTGTTAGCGTAACGAGATGTCCTGCATCTCAGAGAGCGATATCTTCTGCCAGAGGGAAGAAGCTGGAACATGGCTTTCCCAGGGTGGCCAGAAGAGTCATTGACAGAGCTTTGTTTAAAAGTCTGGATTTATAAAGAACCTCCAGAACAGGAAGCTCACAGCCCACGGTCCTCTTTGCAGAGCGGAGCACCTTGTTTAAAGCTCTCTTTTCTTTATCTGTGATGTTTCCAAACCACACAGACACAGAACCAACAAGTAAACTCTCAATGGTATGATATAGTCAGAGATTACACTGGTCAGCCAAACCACTACATTTCAAGAAGGCAGATATGGCACATTTCTATACATAACCGTGACCAACAAGCAGTTCAATTCAACCGCAGTTTGCCCCCGTATTGAAATACAAAGAGTTCAAGGTTAGGTCCCTCAGCCACGTCTCTCCTCTTTCACTCAAATCCCGTGGAAAATAGACGATCTATTTATCTAGCGTTTGAGTCAATTGCAGCCCCAAACAGACTAACGCGCGCTCACACTGCTCTGATTGCAGAGAGACGGGCGCTGGGGAGGTAAACATTTGAATGGCAGCACAAACACGCAGGGAAGACGAGCGCGTACAGGCTGTATATACTCTGCCAGCGCCAAACTGGGACTCAAATATGGAATTGATTGGAAGACATAAGTACAGTACATGGTTTGAGATATTGTAATACCATTAAGGATATTTATAAGACTTTTTTGTGTAATGACATGAAACCTGGGCTGGTCATTACAACAGATGCAGATTTCAGTACTTTTCAATTTGATGTTTTGGTTTCCTGAAGATCAAAGCAAAGGTAGTGTTGCTGTGGCAGATGCTGAGGGGATCCCCAAAATAAACCATGTGAGCGCTGTGAAACTCTGGTCACGTCGTTTACTGAGTTCCAACCATAAAAAGTATCTTCTGCTAAGACCACAATAGACAGTAAATATTCTATTCAAAAAGCATTGGATAATTCACTTCCTGGGTCCACCCCCTTCGGAAAGGAGTGGGAATGCAAGTACCACTCGTTGTTTCGTTCACCGTGGCAGTACAGTCATTTTGTTATATCGGAGACAAGAAGAAGCTCTTCTTCATTAAAGCTGCACTAACTGACTTTGGGATTTTGAAGCCGCAGACCCGCTGGCCTCTCTCTTTCTGCTCCCCTCCCCGCACCCACGAAGCTATCGCTCCCCACACACACACACTGTTGGGACGGAGCTAGTGTCTCCCAATACGGATAATACATGAATATGGATTTGCACGTGGATGCCGTGACCATAGAACGATACAACCGGGAAGCGCGGAGGAACGGGACTTCCTTTTGGATGGCTGTCTCGCTGTGTAAGCAGTAACCGTGACGAAGACACAAAGTTTCAGGTTAGCTCCTCGGCTTGTTGTGCTAACTCAGCCGTCTGTGCTAACAGGGACCTGTAGATTTCTCACGAAAGTGGGGGCCAGTGGTCCGCTGTGATTGGTCACAATCTGCGACCCGAAACACATTCTCTTCCTTGTTTCATCAAAACTCAATCTAAAATATAATGTCACGCCAGCACAAACCTGCACTACTTTTTCTTCAAAAGGACGTATATTCCAATGCACTACATGGACATGGATAGCATTTTTGTAATGAATACAAAAATAAAGTCAGTTAGTGCAGCTTTAACTGTCTGAATATTAATAAGTCTGAAAGAAGCAGCTTCAAGAAGCAGAGTTCATTTTCAAGATGTGCACAAAACTGAAACAGAATCTCTGAGTCGCAGGGCTTGCTCTAGTAAAATAAGTAGCTAATACTCAAGTACTTTTAGGCCCTGTCCAGATGAAGTCAAATTCTGGGGAAAAAAAACATTATCCAAATGAAGACAGCGGGATAGAGACCAGAGTTTCAGAGTATCATACATACAAAGCCAGAATTTTAGGGGTCAGCCGAGTGGGACCAGAGAGAGGCCAGAGACAGACCAGTGAGAGACCAGAGAGAACAGAGAGAGACAAGGTTCTGAAAATATTCTGAAAAAGGTTGTTTGACTTTGTGTGGATGTAGTTGCAGGACATCATCATCAAATGAACTAAACTTTAAGACATAACAAAGTGTAAGATGTGTCCATTTCAGTGGAGAGTGTTGGGGTTGAGCCGGCAGCTAATCCCGGTCGCTCCTCAGAGATGCTCTTGGCAACAAAGTGCAAACTTTAGATTCTCTCTGTTCCTTCACATGTGCGCTCACGACAGAGGAAGAAAGCCTCTTTCATGAAAAAAACAACAAAGGAGTGTGATAAAGCCGAATGCACATGTCGGTGGGCCGCAGAGATGAAAGTATGGATGTGGATGAGACATGTGGACGCACAGAGGGCAGCAGATGTGAGGGCACCAGGTGCTGGTGTGTACAGCCTCAAATACAAGTCATGAATATTGTTCCATTTTTATTAAGCCATTAACTGGGAGTTAAACTGAGAATATGCATAAATCCTATGTATGTTTGTGTCAAAACATAGCCCCTATATCAGTGAATGAATGAGTGTTAAGAGAGATGCTTTATTTGTCCCATAGTGGGGAAATGTTAGTGCTGCATCACAAGTCACAGAAATGTAGGAATGAGGATCACACGCCTATGGAGTTTACAGCTGCCCCTCTGTGATACCTGGTGTTCCCAGAGGTCTCCCATCAGAGCACCAAACAGGCACTGTCCTGCTTAGCTTCAGAGGTCTGACTGGAACTGGCTTTTGCCTGCAGGTGGCGAGTCATAATAATGAGAGGAATCCCCTCCACAACAACTTACAGCTTAAGTCTATCAATGTTTTTATATAAATGTGTTCTTATTTGAATATAATTAGTTTGTGTTGAGTTGTGGTGAAGAGGGAGCAGCGTCTGCAGTCAAAGCCTTTGATTTACCTGTCAATCTACAGCCTCTGCCTCACCTCTGGTCATAACTTTTGGGCAATGATTGAAAGGACAAGACCGCAGATGAGTTTCCTTTGCAGAGTGGCTGGAACACTCTCTGGGAGCGATGGGTGAGGAGCTCCATGACACAGGAGGAGCTCTGAGTAGAGCCGCTGCTTCTCTGCATGGAGAGGAGCCAGTTGGAGAGGAGCCAATTGAGGTGGCTTAGACATCTGTTTAGGATGCCTCCTGAACGCCTCCTGAACGCCTCCTTGGGGAAGTGTTCTGGCCCTGTCCCACCAGAAGGAGACCCCGGGGAAGACCCAGGACACCTTGGAGGAAATATTTCTCTCAGCCTCCAGATTCCCCCAGAAGAGCAGGAGAAAGTGTGTGTGGGGAAGTCTGGCCGTCTCTGGATGGATGGATGTTTTGTGTTGACTAATGACCATAACAGTAATAATCATACTAATACTAATACTAATAGATGAGTACTTTAATCCAGGCTTGATCCTTTCATACAAATATTTTTTCCACCACCTTCTGCTCTCAGTGACCCTCCCTGCTGCTGCCGGCCAGTGTGGTCTGTCCTCAGTCCCCCGGGCCTCGTCCTGGTGATGGGGATGAGAGAGATCAAGGGAGGCATCTAATCCTGGAGCTAACGGCCGCCTCCCCCATGTCTTTGTTAGCCCGAGCTCGCACAGCCAGAGCCAGACCAGAGTTCAACCTTCGGAGCAGTTGGGCTAAAAGCGAGGGGAAATCTCAACAGCACTGAGCACAGGAGGCAGCAGTGGCCATTCATTCTATATAGTTTAGACATAAAATAAAAGCGCTGTATATATTTAGCCCGCTGTAAGTGTGACATTGCAATGTTCCAAAGAGCCGATAGTTTAGAACTGTGGTGGAAGCAGGCTGAACAATCCTTCCTGTAAATTACGACAAACGTCAAAGTTCAGACTTACATTCATACATTCTAATATTTAGAGTAGGGCTGGGCGATATGGCTAAAAAAAAAAAAACTCAGATTTTTTCACACCAAATCCGATTTTAAATTGATTTTTTTTTCTATTTAAAAACAAACTACAATTGACAAAGAAATAGATTTTCCTTTGTGCAGTTTAATCTGAATCCCCATGGAGCATAAGTGTAACAGGAAATAAGCCTTAAAACATGCTTGTAAACGAGATGGCTCTGCCATTGTAAACAGTGAAAATGTTGCTTAACTGTTTTCTAATTACTTCACTTACAGTGACACAATGCACCTTCAAAATAACTTCAAATGCACAAACGAGGGTCATAGCAAATGTATCAAATTGTATTAAACACATTTTTAAAACTAATGATTAATGTTATAACAGAGAAAGTCTTTTACAAAAGCCTCCTCCTTGGATTTTCATGCTTGTAGTACAACGCTCGGTCCAGCTGGTGGCGCTAATACTAACTTCAGTGACCACCTCATTGTCAAGAGTTAAGTTTCCTGTTTACATTCTGCTACTGTTGCTAACAGATAGAGCAAGGAACACGCATGGATCTATACTAAACCTAATGAACACGTTTGTATCAGAGCAATGAGAGCAATGTGCAGTGGCTCAGTGGGACACCTGCGTGCGTGTGCGTGTGCGTGCGTGTGCGTGCGTGTGCGTGCGTGTGCGTGTGCGTGCGTGTGCGTGTGCGTGTGCGTGCGTGTGCGTGCGTGTGCGTGTGCGTGCGTGTGCGTGCGGGCTGCGGACACGGGAGCGCACTTTGGAGTGGAATGAGAATGAAGGACGACCGGAGCCTGTCTGTGTACGACGTGTGCGTGTGTTCTGGCGATTAAATAAAGTCTGATTCTTGGACGTTTGAAGTGTTATTGCAATGGCACCAACTGTGAGAGCAAGGATCAGGACAGAGGGAGACTGTTAGCATTAGGTTAGCTCTCAAAATGACTGCTCAACACCTGCAGTTAGCGTCAATTTTCATTAAAAAGAAATCAACCTAAACGTAAAATTCGACTTAATAATTAAAATCGATTAATCGCCCAGCCCAGATAACTTTGAGATAAAAAATCTTGATATTCGGGTGATTTCTGGTTTCTCATGTATACAGAGACCAGAGAGGTCTGCACTTTGTGGAAAGAATAACTAAATAATGATAACTTCCCGAGGCAGCTGAATTGAAATGACCTCATGCATGACATCATGCTACATTCCTGGACTGCTCTGCACAACAAACCTATGATTCAACAAAGCAAACAAACAAACAGCCTGGTCTGAATGTCGACTTTAGCCCCTGCGCCCGGTGACTCACGACCCCCGAGGCAGGCCCGCGTCCCACTATGATGATGTCAGCGCAGTGGGACGAGCGGTGGAAGGGTCAGGGAGACGTCTGGGGGCCCGCGAGCAGAGCAGAGCTGACAGGACGTCTCTGCTCAGGGGCCAAATTATGAAAGACGAGGATGGATGGATGCACGGAGGCGACATGACAAGCAGAGAGAGAGACGGGGGGAGGGGGGACTATGGGTGAGGCGAGTGTACGGAGGGAGGAGGAGAATGCATGGGTTATATGAACCAACTCTGAATCTGAGGAGCACAGGGACTGGCCTCCTGCAGCGACTGAGGAGCACAGGGACTGGCCTCCTGCTGCGACTGAGGAGCACAGGGACTGGCCTCCTGCTGCGACTGAGGAGCACAGGGACTGGCCTCCTGCTGCGACTGAGGAGCACAGGGACTGGCCTCCTGCTGGAAGTCCTAAGTAGCTTTGAAAAGGTTGTCGTTTTGTGCAATTGTTATTTGTCTTGCTTTTTTTTGTCTGTTAATATTACTGCACAGTGCTCCTGGTTTTACAATGACCCAGACCAGAGCAGAGAGAATGCAAGGTCAAAGCAGATCAAGCGCAATTCCACTGGAGCAATAAATGCTAATAAAGCATTCAGAATTTCACTCTAAACCAGGGCAGAGAAAATTGTCCAAACCAAGCAGATTCTGCAGACATCAACCAGCGGATAGGAAGTAGCTCATCCCCAGCGGCTACACCACCTCTGCTTCTGTGACCTGAAGAACTCTTGCACTTTATTATGGTATAGTATGTACTTTATTTGAGCAGGGACAGTGAAGCATTTAACATGAACACAAAGGAGAGATGTATTGAACCAGGTTAGAGCAAAGAAGCTAATTTCCACCTGTAGTCCCTGGGCAGGCTGACGTTATATTCATTTAAACGGATTCGAGTGTAGATAGATACACACATGGCCGTGTCTTTACAGACTTTAAATAACATTACAATTGTTGATAACATTTAGAATGAAGTATTTTTTTGCTTATATGGATGGATATGTTTCTGCAGCTGGACACCTGAATTTCTCCTTCAAGGGGTATTTATCTATCTACATCTAGGGGTTGTTGTAGAATTAAAATGTTGTATACTAATGATTTCCAGTAGGTGTTTGGATAACATGTCTTTGTGCAATATTAAGCCTGGATTTAGTGGAATTCAGACAAGCACCAAGGACAAAGCTTCTGTGATAAAAGTATCATTTTCAGGAACAGCGTGTCTCTCTTATCGGGACCAGGCCTGAGACACAAAACTGGACTAGGCCAGTCCAGACTGGGTCCAGCCTCAGACCATATGACGTCATCGGACATTCTGATAAAACTGTTGGGAGGACACATTTGTGAGCAGTCTGAGCACAGGGATAGATTTAGGGAATTAATAGCTCCAAGAGTTCTGTATCAACATTTAATTGTAAAGAGAAATAAATGTTCTATTTTAACTCTTGAAATCTTGGCCTTATTTCTGTACCAAATTCTGAACACGTCGGTCAAATCATTTTTGACAACAGGGTATAGAATCTATCTATTCCATTATTTGCTGACACAGCTGACATAACGCAGACTCAGGAGGGTAAGCAAACATTGAAAACTGTACTGACAGAAAAGCCGTATGTTCCGTCTTGCTTCAATTCAACACTATATTTGTAAACCTGCAGTTATATTGCTAAACTCAAAAAAGCTGAAACCAGTGACTCTCGTCTCTGTATCGTATATGCGAGTTCTCCGGGTCCCAGCTCGTGTCACAAGTCATTACAAACAAGACAACTATTCCAACACCCAACTCTGTACAACTCTAACTTTTTCCAATTACTCGCAGCCAAAAAACTGCCTCTTCTTTCTCCTCTGCTCCTCCGTGACCCTGCTGTAATTTCACACAGGTGACATCGACGGCCATCTTGCTGCCCCTGGATCCGCGGACACAATATAGCCGCGTCATGCCTGTCTTCTCTCATTTAACTTCTGTTGTGTGCAAAAACACACACACGCACACACACACACACACACACGCACACATACTCACACAGGCTGAAGTATGAGGTCAAACCAGGCATGACAGAGCCGCACTGCACAGCTATCCAAAAAATATGATTATGTTAAAGTTCCAGTGCATGTGCTCGAGTCGATTTTATAGCCTATTGTTAACTTAAGCCAAAACAACACTCCTACAGAAATATAACTCCTTCTGTTTTCACTCAAGGGTCAAATTCATTGCCGTTTACCTCACGCTTAGAACGACCTCATGGTTCCAGGAAGGCAAATCAATGCAAATCGTTTTTAGTAGCAAGAAAGGACGGTAACGGTAGAGATTGCCCTCGTAGTGGAGAAAGGACACCTGCAAACGAATGTGAGGAGAGATACTGGAGATCTCAAAATGTCTGCACACTCACTCCAGGAAAGGACAAAGCAGTCAAAAATGGTAAAATGGTCAGAAACTCTAAAATATGACATGTTGGTATAATGCCCAGAATGTATTTTGTATAACATGGCCACCCTGATAAACCCATGTTCCAGCTTCTTCCCTCTGGCAGAAGCTGTTATCAGTTTAAACAAAGCACTTTAATGATCTTGCACTTGTTTTTGAAGCTGTTTTTGTTCATTGGTTTCATAGCAACAATTGTATTTTCTCTACTTTTTATATCATGTTACTTATGTACTTGTCTGATGCCTACTGTGGTACACTTGCACATGTATTCCAATGTGGTTTTACTGCAAATGGCAAAGAAACCGAATCTGAATCCTTTCTTGAGGGATCGCTTGACTTGGCAGTGGAGTGTATTTTACAAAAGGCTTATTGCTCCGACATCGAGGACATTTGGCAAAACCAGAGGGAGCCAAGGGTCCGACCGGAGAACCGGCTGCTGCTGCTGATCTGCACACGGACTCATGCCGGCAGTGAGTCAGGCTGAGATCACGCATCAAGATCAATTGCTGTGCTATGGATGTTTGCCAACGTTTTTTCAGAATTTAAAATATTATTGGTAGATTTGCTTTTGATGCTTTAAAGAATTTACCTACGCATTAGAAAATTGAGACAAAAGACTGAGGCACTCAAAAGTTACAAAAATCTTTAAAAGCCTTTAATTACATGGCTAAAGAAGTTGAAAATACGGCCACACGTTTCAGACTTCTGGCCTTCTTCAGGGCACAGTTTAAAAATGTGAAGTATATATGGTAAAATAAACTGGAAAATTAAAACATTCTGTCTGTAACTATCCACACGACCACCAGAGGAAGTTTGCTTTGTATAATTCCCCCAAAATTTAAAAAGTACAGACTGAAAATACAGAGATGCGTTTGGACGTGAATTTTACTTTCAAAATTACGTAAACTAATTCATGGACAAAAACTGCTCAGAGTTTGGTCTCGCTCTCTGCGGTCTCGCTCTCTGCGGTCTCGCTCTCTGCGGTCTCGCTCTCTGCGGTCTCGCTCTCTGCGGTCTCGCTCTCTGCGGTCTCGCTCTCTGCGGTCTCGCTCTCTGCGGTCTCGCTCTGTGCGGTCTCGCTCTGTGCGGTCTCGCTCTGTGCGGTCTCGCTCCTCTGCGGTCTCGCTCTCTGCGGTCTCGCTCTCTGCGGTCTCGCTCTCTGCGGTCTCGCTCTCTGCGGTCTCGCTCTCTGCGGTCTCGCTCTCTGCGGTCTCGCTCTCTGCGGTCTCGCTCTCTGCGGTCTCGCTCTGTGCGGTCTGTGCGGTCTCGCTCTGTGCGGTCTCGCTCTTGCGGTCTCGCTCTCTGCGGTCTCGCTCTCTGCGGTCTCGCTCTCTGCGGTCTCGCTCTCTGCGGTCTCGCTCTCTGCGGTCTCGCTCTCTGCGGTCTCGCTCTCTGCGGTCTCGCTCTCTGCGGTCTCGCTCTCTGCGGTCTCGCTCTCTGCGGTCTCGCTCTCTGCGGTCTCGCTCTCTATGGTCTCGCTCTCTATGGTCCCTCTCCCATCTGAGACAGGAGACAGAAAGGACAGAGCTACTTGTTTGTGCCGGAGGTTTCTGACATTACAGTCATTAAAGCTGCACTAACTGACTTTATTTTTGTATTCATTACGAAAATGCTATCCATGTCCATGCAGTGCATTGGGATACGTCCTTTTGAAGAAAAAGTAGCGCAGATTTGTATTCCACAACATTTATGGATATTCATTTACATTTATGGACATTGGACATGTGCCCCTTATGGCTCTATGTGGTTTTTTTTATCATTGCATGTCTTGTAGTTTCTCTAATCTGTGTTGGCAAATCAACAGCTTTGTAAATTCCTCATAGATAACTACTATTGTGATAAATCAAATTGTATTGTATATATTCATTACAATTTGATTATTGAATATATTCATTTAGATTGAAACTAGGACCCTTCCATTGAAATGAAAAAGCCAAGTCTTCCGAATCATATTTTTTGATATGTCTTGAAAGCGGACATTACAGTGAGAAGTTACAGTATATGGACAGATGGACACACACAGATGGTGGGCGGGGGAGTTGTCATGTAGGTGTCCCAGCAGAACACTTCCCTCTGGACTCGACCCAAACAGCAGAGGTTCTGCAGGAGATCTGCCACTACAGGTTTTTGGCTCCCGACTCCATAAAAATCTTTTCATGATGTCCTTGTAAATTGTAATACAACATATATCAACAACAGTCTGTGTGTGTGTCCGTGTGTTGTGTGTTGTGTGTGTGCTCCCGTGTCCGTGTTAAGATTAAGAAATCTTTTGTCCCAGAGTGGGGAAATTAAAGTGTTTCAGTGAATGTCAAGTATGTGTATGTGCTTTGGCACAGTACGTGTGCGAATGTGTATGCTTTATGTGTGTGTATGCGTATGTGTGTGTGTGTGTGTGTGTGTGTGTGTGTGTGTGTGTGTGTGTGTGTGTGTGTGTGTGTTGTATGCTTTATATATGTGTGTTTGTATGTGTGTATATAATCTGTGTGTATGTGTGTATATATTCTGTGTGTTCATTGACCTTCTGACCGCTCAAACCTTATAATCGCTCATATTACAGAGACAATATCAAATTCTAAACAGTTCCTTCTCCCCTAACAGCAGAGGGAACATGTGCCCTGTCTACACAAGGCCAAAAAAGGTTGGGAACCACTGGACTAAGCGACTGCCTAAAGACTGCCTAAAGCCAATACTCACAAAATACTACAGTGGCATTGGGAGAGATGAAGAGAGAGATGGTCCTGCCTCCATCATGCATCACCAGTGTTAAAGCACCACATTTGAAGCATAAGAAAGCAATCAATAATCCAGCGTGCGCTACAAGACCGCAGCTGTTAAGTGGGCAGACTTTGGTTATGGAAGGATAAGCGAAGGAAAACCACCTCTCCGCCTCTAATGGTAGCTCTCCAAAGACCACGAAGCCAAGGAGTGCTTTCCCTTTGTGCTTGTATTGTACAGTGTTGGGGAAAAAAAGGACTGAAGATGTAGACTCAAGGTGTGTTTAAGGGGCTTCACATCTGCTCAGTTACAAGTCCAATGTTAAAGTAGACTTTCAATTGAATGAGTATTGAGTCTGACTGAACTATAAAGCAAAGAATCTCAGAGTGTCAGAGACCATCAAGGTCAGCAGTGAGACAGGAACACCAGGATCTACTCCGCGTAGGGGCTGATTGTGGTACTGCAGACTAAATTCACGGGGGCTACCCAGAAAAAAGTCCCATAAATCTCAATGTAAACTAAAACAGCTCGACCTCAGCTGACAGAGAACCTGACAGAGAACCTACAGCTCTCATAAAGATCGGATTTTGTGGGATTTTTAGTGTCCCTTGTCATCCTGAACTTTTTTTCTTCTTAAATCCTTCTGTTTTCTTTAAATCCACACTTTACTGCCACAAACTCTGCTGCTTTCCTTCCTGCTCTGACTCCGCTCTACTGCAGATCAGCAGCTCTGATTGGTCAGAGCGCGGCCGAGCCCCTCTGTGCACGTGCATATGAGCCACACACCCGTATTTGGCGCAACGCATCATGGGAGCTCGTCCACTGCACAGAACCGGGAGGACCATACCAGATATGTCAGCGCCCGTGAAGTCCCATGTGCTACTGACCACAAGCAATTCATTTGAATAGGGTGCCATCTTGGATCACTGGGGCTTGTGACAAACCCATAGGAGCCATTGGAGTGTAATAAAGCTACCACTGCCTCATTGAGAAGGCAAGGCAAGTTAATTTGTATAGCACAATTCATACACGGGCAACTCAAAGTGCTGAACAAAACAAGATAGCATTAAAAGCATAAATAATCCCAGTACATTAAAAAGAAAGAAAAATAAATGCTCAGTTGTATGCACAGCTAAACAGAACTGTTTTTAACCTGGATTTAAACATTGTCAGAGAAGATGTAAAAGAAAAGAATGTAATTATTACCTACTTCCTGTGATCTCTTACTTCAGTTGCAGTAACTACTTTGTGGCAGTGGTTTGTTAAGATATTAGGAACACGCATTCTTAAACTGAAACATGTTTGATACTCTATTTTGATACATTTATGGGAAGTTTAAAGCTCAACAGAAAAACAGAACATGGAGAATTGTTCATGGACATTGTATTGCTACTGTGTAGAAAAGGGACACAATTAGGCAGAAATGATTTTGTCGAGGGAACGCTGCCCGGCCATCGGCAGTGAAGAACAGAAGACTGAGAAGGCCCGTCCCAGGGGGCAAGCGCCTATATCAGTGCATACTCTGCATTCTATTCACATGAGATTATAATATCTGTGGACCCTTTGGTGATTTGTGATGATTTCGGGAGATTCCTGAGATCTTAGTCCTGTGCAAATCTGCCATATCTGTCATTTGTAAAGTTACAATTCTGCCACAATTTACCTCCTCTATTTGGCTAAACACAGACATCCAGTGATAATACTAATCTTGTGTGAACCTGCATCTCTGTTACTTGTTATTTTTATCTCTTTGCAGCACTTTATAAACGTGTTTTATGAAATGTGCTAAATAAATAAAGTGGATGGGATTGGATCTCAGTGATTGTTATTGCAATTACCGCTTTTTCTACTTTCTGCGTTGTTTTCTGACAATATCTTGCACGCGTTTTCACTGCTTAAACAATGGAGGCTGCGGTAGAAATGTTGATTAGCAGTAAAACAGAGGTGGGGCGGTAAATTGAAAATTATCAGAGGTCCCCAGGTAATACTAATCCCTGTGCGAAGAGGGCTTAAGACGGAGGAAGAACACTTGGTTTAACTCTGTAATCGCTCCGTGGCCACGTAACTATATGTGATCTACGATAAATGCTGCCGTCGCATTAACATTTCTCTCTGGTTTATTGATCCGTGCTTCCAGCAACAAACCTGGATGAGAGGAAACTCAACTTGGTGAACTTCTTTTCCTCGACAGGTCTGTTACAGTGAGGGTCGGCTCTCTCAAAGTGGTTTTTGGTCTCTGGTTTCCTCTACTCCCTTCACATGCACTAACCACCGGACCTTGGGGGACAGAGCCTTTGCCATTGCCGACCCAACCCTCTGGAACTCACTCCCACCGCCCATTAGAAATTCTGACTCGCTACCAAACTTTAAATCAGTACTCAAAACCATAAACCCCCTTTTTTAATTGTATTGCATTTCAATCCCTATGTGAAGCGTCTTTGAGTGATCTTGTTGTAAGGATTTGATCGTCGTAACATGACATTGATTAGGGATAAAAAGTGGGAAATTGATGAATGATAAACAGCCAATGTACTGTCCATGGAGTGAGATGTTTCTGCTTGAGATACTACCTTGGTCCAAAGAGAGAGTGAGAAAAAAACTACTTGTGTCTTTGCTAAGTTCTTCCAGCTGTAGGTGCAAAATAAAAAAAATCAATCACTTTTTCATTCACAAACTTGCTTTCATTACAGTTATGGTAATTTTGTATATAATCATTATTCGGCTTGACTAAAGCTTGCGAGTAGCTACATAGTTGGAAGGATTGAGCCAGAGCCACTTAACCTAAATGTAGGATTTATTTCTTGCATAATATTTCCAGAAGGCTGCACAAGAACTGTTCGCCAGCTAACTTCTAGTTTATGTAATCTCTCCTCTCTTGCTCTGCGGAGCTTAATTGCATTCCGAGCTTTGTAAAAATAGCACAAAACTAAATTTAACTTTCTATTTCTTTCCATTTCTCTGTTAATTATTCAGTGTCACAGCGATGCGGAGTCTGGGAAAAGTTAAATAAAGACGGACTTTGAAAATTAACCGAACATCACCCGCAATTACCGGGAAACAGCCAAAAATAACAGCTTCGTAGCGGCTATATTTGGCTGATGGCAATATTTGAATAAACTGCTCAAAGATAGCAGTCAAAGAGCACATACTGTATTAGGAGTGGAATTCTCTAGTGTGACATCAGTAGAGGCCGATTTGAACAAAAGATAGCTGGAGCCAAATTCCTTATATACATATGTCATAAGCAGGGTTAGCTTCTGACCGTAACAGGGGCGGACAATTCAATTCCAATTCACTTCAACTTATTTGTGTACAACCTACAATCACAACACCAGTCGTCTTGGAGGAAGTTTTCAAACAGTTTGAACAGAGTCAATACAAAAAAAGGAGGGGAAAAAGTTCAGAAGATGGCTAAGGCAAGCTGGAGTTTCCCCGGCAAATTAAGGCACCTGATTGGTCCGCCCGTATATGGCTCATACAAACACCAGGATCCCAGAAAGTGTTAAACCACAAACAGTTACTGAGCTAGAGCCATTTAGTTTTACATGTAAGTCAATAGGAGCCAGAGAGAGTTGGAGCACATCTGTGTCCATGAGCCTTTCCCTATCGGGCTTCATCGAGCTGTGGGGTTAGCATTGCCCATCTGTATACGGTCTAAAACAGCAGTGTAGTGTGGAGACGCCAGATTATCTTCCTCCGCCTCTTCTTTCTACAAATACATTTCTGAATTGTGTTTTCAACGTGGCTTTTACGAGAAAGACTCTGACCTTCTTGTAGATTCTCCAAAGTGGCCACGTCGCTACTCTCTGCTCAATTTGCAGCCATTCTAAAGCAGTTGTGAAATAAAGTGAACTTGAAAATGTAAAAGCTCGTCCTGAAGAGAAGCGGTAAGTGCCGTTGTTTTCCAAGGTCGCGGTTTGCTTGTTGTTTTTCCAGGCAGCTTCAAAACTCGATGGATCTTCACTGATCACAGCTGTATCCTGTGAATCGTCCGGCTGTAGGTACTTTTAAGGGTATTTCTTCTCACTAGGGGTAATGATCACTGCAAAACATACACTTTAAAGGCTGCTTCGGGACTAGAGAGACTAGCGAGAGAGACCGGAGAGACGAGAGAGACCAAAGAAAGCCCAGAGAGAGACCAGAGCGAGATCCGAGAGACAAAGAGACCAGCGAGAGAGACCATAAAGAGAGACCAGAAAAAGAGAGGCCAGACAGACAGACCAGAGGGAGATACCAGAGGGTGATACCAGAAAGACCAGGGAGACCAGAGAGAGAGAGATGGACCAGTGAGGCCACAAAAATGTTCTTCTGACTTGAACCATGTTTAAGCGAGGGACCACTGTACACATATTCACTGGCCTTTTCTTATTTAGTAACTTACAGCCCTAAACACAGTTGCATATTTTACCACCATTGAGTCAGGTGTCATGAATACTATTTATTTATCTCATTTAATCCATCTGATCCTCCATACTCGGATCAGAAAACCTGATGGACTGATGGATTTATGGACATTGGTCATCTGTCCACTGTTTGTGTCCAACAGCACTGTGAGCCTAAGACAAATGTCTGTGAAGGGACAATACAGCTGATCCTTATGGACCAATGGCTTCTATGAGTTTTTATCATTATCATCAGAGAGAGAGGACAGAGGTAGGGAGAGAGCCCAGAGAGAGAAACTATAGCATTGTCTGAGAGAGACCAGAGAAAGAGAGAGAGTGAGACCAGAGAGAGAAACTAGAGAGACACTGAAGAGAGAGACCATTTCCTGTGTTAGAACTGTTTGATCTGTGTTGGCAAATCAACAGCTGAGTAAAGTTCTCCGAGATAACCACGGTTGTGATTTAGGGCTATAGAAAAATAAAATGATATTGAATTGAATTGTGACTTTCTCAAAGCCTGGTAGGATTTCAAGACTGTCTCATCCTGTGTGGTTTTCAAGTTCACGTTCCATCCGGGTGCATTTGAACATTTCCGAGTTCTGCAGGCGGGCGGCCCCCGAGGCCACGTCACAGGAACACATCTGGCCCCTTGTACAAAGTTAGCCCCCTCCGCTCCAGTGGACGCGACATTCACCCCTGAAGGCTGAGTGTTCGGATCTACTCACACTTTACTGAGCAGCGAGTTTAAAGAACAAATATTATCATGTATTTGTGTTATTTTTGGCTTTCAAAAAAAAATTACTTTAGAATTTCATGTTTTAGACTTAAACATTGTACTTCTTTTCTTTAATGAATACATTTGTTTGTGACCACTGAAAGTCTTTAAGTCATAATATGAACAACTGTGTACCTGAGATGAGGCCTAGTCCTCCTCTTTCTCTCATTTAATAATAATAATGATGCATGGGTTTTATATTGTACTTATTTGGACCCTCAAAGATGCTTCACAGCATTCTTTTTTCACATACACTGTGGTGATAAACTACTGCTTTAGCCACAGTTGCCCTGGGGCAGGCTGACAGAAGCAATTATCAACAAATAAAGGATTGATATTGTGGAGGTGATCTCAAACCTCAAAGTGCAAAATTGTTGTTGTGTCCTCAAGCAAGAAACTTCACCCATTGTGTCTTTTATGAGTCTGGTGTGTGTGTGAATGGTTAATGGGTCAGCGGGGCCGATGACACACACTGGTAGTTTATCACCACCGAGTATGGAGTGTCCAGAAAGAGCTGAATCTAACACATTACGAGCCCTACTCCCACCTCCAGAATAACACACCTTGTTTGTCCTGTGTCGGTTTGAGAGCTCAGCCGAGCAGATCCTGAACACCGTCACTTCAGTAAAAGAGAGAAACACACTCCTGCAATCGGGGGAGCGAGCAGTGGTCCAGTACGGTCGGTGCAAATTCAACATTATTCTGACAGCTCCAAGTGCACACTTCAAACATGCATAAAGGTCTGTCAAAACAACGTTCAGTGTAGATCACAAGAACACGGTCCAAATCGAAAGCATAAAATATACGGCGACTGATGCAACGAGGATAAACCAACTACCTGTAACTCTGTATGCCAGTATTTCCCAACTAGGAGTGAACAGACCCCTAGGGGCACGCAAGGGGATTACAGGGATTACAGGGGCTGCAGTTGGTACTAGAAATCATTTTTAAAAGTTTTATTTTATTGTCCACAGAGGGAAATGCGTCCACTGAATTTGACCCATACAGGGGTCCCGTAGTACCAGGGCCAATGTCCAGATATTGATGCTCTTTGTATAGGATTTTACCTATTGCTCATGTTATCAGCGGCAGGGGAAACCGGAGCGCTCGGAGTAAACCTTTACAGACATAGAGAGAACATGCAAACTCCCCTATTGAAGGCCCTGTTCCAACACTGATTCGAAACCAGTACCTTCAGCAAGAACGCCAACCACTTTTCTCTCTCTGTGTGTGTGTGTGTGTGTGTGCTTTGATTTGGGGAAGTCAAAAGATCTCAGACTTTCCAGATTGCACGAAAAGCGGCATGAGATAGGAGGGGCGGAGTTACAGCGTGGATGGATCTAAAAACCATCTCTAGGTCGTTTGTGGATAAAGAACAATGTTGTGACATGGTGTATTGTGCATGTTTCCTTTGGGGCTTTGTCAGCATGTTCTCTGTGGTCTATGTTTGACAGTACGTGCTGAAAGACCAGTGGACGATGGTTATCTGACCAGCGAGCTCTGCCCTCCAGGGAGAGGGAGGAGACGGACAGGAAGTCACTACATCTGCACACGGGGAATGTACACAGTCTGCACTAATGTCACAGTAACGCCTGCTCCAGGGAAACGTCCAGTCAGAAACACAACCACAAGTGTACGTCATGACAGTGTGGGATGAGTTTAAGGAGACAATAATGAAGTTGGTCTTAATGGGAAAGACTAATGACTAAATAATAGGTTCATATCTCGCTACTAACGAACGGGAGTCAAATGTTAAAACGCAATGATATTCTGGATTAATGTTAGTCAGTGAAATGTATCAATTGAATGTACAACAGGATTATTAAGCCATATCATAGAAACAGTACGCAATCCGACAATTCAATTTTGGTGTAAATCACAACATCAGTAATCTCCGAAGACTTTAAAATGTTGTGGATTCCCAACAACAGATCAGAGTCCAAAAATATATTCAAATGTGTATAAATGTCCTGGATCATTACTGTCCTTGGAGCCTCCTGCATCAGAAAGAAACCACTGCAAACGTGAGAAGCCTCGGGGGGACCCATATTGAGAGAGGAATCCACTCCCACAGACAGGAGATTCAGGACTCAATATGGAGTTTTATTTAATTCTTATGGGGCACACAATGCAACGTTTCTGCAAAAACCTCAAATATATCCGTTTTTCATGTATACATAATTATTGTTGTATTATCGGATGAAATTGTTACTGTGAATGTGACACATCAAACCATGCTCCAATAAGCACAGGTCATTGATTTAATCTGCTTTGTATGCTGTTGTTTTTTTGTCTTCTCTTGCATGTTTTTAATGGTAAATGTTATGATTTTTTTGCCCCTGAGTAAAAGAATAAGAATGTCTTGTCACACTTTTGACTGGACTTAAGGCTCTATCCTGCTGTGAGAAAATAATCTCTACACACCACTCGCACTCGTTTCTATGCGTCCTCTCGCCAGCGCAGTCTATGGTCCAGCTCTGAGCCTTACAGAGTGTATTTGTGCGCGCTCAGTGGACTCCAGTGAAGCGTGAAGAGTTCAGAGTACCGCAGAGAGCAGAGAGCATGTGCGCAGGTCGACAGGAGCCGAGAGAGGGCCACACGTCACCCGCTGCCTGCCTGCAACCCCCTGGAACCAGAGGACTCTCCAGGCTTCAGTCGGGGTTTTACAGTTTCTCCCTATTGTATGGGTCATGGAAGTGTTATTTCTACTTATAAAACGCAATAGACCTGAGTGAATGTATTGCAATTCAATTCAATAATCAATGCATGTTTGTGTGTATCTAGATCACAACAGAAGGCATCTCGGAGGACTTTACAAACAGATTATCTGATAAGCATAATGAAAATACATGCATTGGCAGTTGCTTATTGTCCAGCAAGTACACCACTGGTTGACCAATCCTTTTTTCTTTTCTTTTTTCATTGAATCCATTCTCAAGTTCAATATTACAGCCTGGTTTGGTTCACTCAGTCTCGCACACGGTGATCCTCTCATTTCAATGTTGTGTGTACGTAGTGTGCACTTGTATATAGTAAAAAAATAAGAAAATATGTTTATGAAGATTTTTAATTCATGGATTCTACATCTGTTTTGACTTTTATAACTGGTTTTCACCTTGAGCCAAAGCAAATTCCTGGTTTATGACTTCCTGTAACTTGCTGTGTTAAAATAGCAATGAAAGAATTGTGATTCTGAAAATCAGCAGTATTATCATTGAACAGCAGCAAGACACACTCACGTTCATCTGCAATAAGAGAGTGAAGAGGAAAGATCTGTCACTACACTTAAGTTATTTGAATGGAACTAGAGTTAATATTAGAACCTGTACTGTAGGTATGATCAACATCCGAGAGACAATTTTACCACACAGAGACCTGCTTAGAGCACTTAAGCAGGTCTCTGTGGGGTAGGTGTAGCCGATAGTGTTTTTAGCGTTGTGTAAAATACTGAAATATTCCTGTCGTACATGAGAGCGGAGTGCGGATCGTAGAACAATGAGTCGAGGTCAGCTGAGTCTGTCGCGTTACATCAGAGAAAAAAGCTGCTCAAGGCCCAGTGACGCGGCGCACCCAGGCACAAGTCCAGGCCAGTGCTGTCCACATCACAAAACATCAAGCTCCATTCACCGTACGATAAGCCTCGGCCGGTTTCAAGTACTTATAACTCTGTTATTTTGTAGGATTTGGACGCAGCTCTATCACCTGTGGATCTCCAGAGCTGAGGACGTAGCACACGTTCCTGCTTCAGTGTGTTATGTGATTGAGGCTGTTTTTATATACACTTGAATACATCTTTACATGGCCCCAAAACACAACAGCAGTCATCTTGAAGGACTTTACAAAGTTGACGATTCGCCAACAAGAGATCAGAGCAGGATGACCACTGTCCAGAAATGTTAATAAATGTGCATAACTGTCCAGGATCAACACTGTCCTTCCTGTATCAGCAAGAAACCACTCAAAAACCCAGTGTGAAAAAGTGAGAAACCCCAGGGAGGCTCACATTGAGAGAGTGGCTGGCTGTAAATCCCAGACTGAGGCTGGAGAACAGGGGTGGGCCTATAATGGAGGGCCACACTCGTTCTCATGTTGATACCATTTTATTTGTTTTGGAACATGTTTGAGAGTAAGCTACTTTGGTTTAACATGCATCACAAATGTGTGTATTTTATGATCAAAAATATTTACAGAAGAGAAGGAGAGGAAAACCTGAAGATCACCAAAGCTGGACTAAGGCTAGAGAAGGCTAAATATTGTGGACAATTAATTGTGGGTATCGATTTCCATGCATTTAACTAGGGGGGAGACGGTATGAAGTAACAGAATGGGAAAAGGTCCAACGACCACATGGAACATAAACGTATGTGGCCCCTTGTGGCACTTTGCCCAGGTCAGCTGTAGAAAGAGGACCGAAGCCATGCAGTGCAGGACTGAGGCGGATCCCTAAATTGAAAAACAGGATATCGAAAATCACAACCGTAATGTTGGTGGAGAAAAATATTGCAATAATATTTTAACAATATTTCTGCCCGTTACAGAGTCGCGGAGGCAGCAGTCTGCAGCAGAGACGCCAGACGTCCCCCTCCCACATACACTTTCTTCAGAAAATACACTTTTCAATACAAAATCACACGGAATAATTGCTGAATTTCATGTCATTAATTGAATTTACAGCCTTCCAGTTTTAAAATAAAACCCTAAGGAGATAACGTGTCCATGACTCTTCCAACAATCCTGAGTTGCGGCCGTTCTTTTGAGCGAGCTTGAAATTCCCTTTGCACGCCTCATCACTTGGTGCCCCGGGGACGCTGCAGATGCCCCACACGAGAATGGCCCCTCCCTATGCATCCCTCTCTGCCCCCAACCCCCCCTCCTCTTCACGCCCATTACAGACCACTAACATTTGCTTTGATTACCATGCATAGTAGCCACGCTGAGCCAATAAAGCTCTTTTAACAGTCGGCTTAATCTAGATGGATTTAGCACAAGAGGTAAAGAGACAGCACGGTTCACTAAAGCAGAGATAACGTTATGAGATTATACATTTCTTCACATTATATATTAATATCTTTTATGTATATTTATTTTGACTACTTGATTGTAAAGGATTGTAAATGATTGCATCTCACCATCAAAAACTCCAAACCAAGGCCCAAAGGCTGAATGTGGACCTTTACAGTGTACTGTGTTACCTACACCTACATTAGCACTAATGTAGCTAATGTAGGTGTGAATCAACACGGACATATTATACCCAATTTTTTAAATCCATGTTGTCGGCCCCTGGACAAGTCTGGAACCATCCTGCCATAGGAATATTGGAGAAACTGTGTAATTGGGCCAAACCAGTGTCAGACATTACTGGTCATAAAAAATAAAACAATATATTCCCATAGCATTTCGTGGAGTTTAGGACAGGGTCTCCAAACTGTAGCTAGCAAAGGGTTTAGACATTTCTGATAAAGTTCCTCAATATTCAAAATCTTATGTTCGGTAGAGGAAACCGTAGCACCTACATCGGCTATTGGTGCATGCGCCCACTATTCTCAGTCCTCCCTCTGCTGCTGCTGCGCCGCATCAGCAAAAAAACAATCACACTACACTGGCAGCATTTCAGCACTGCCCTGTTCTAATGAAGGGCATCCTGGGTAACTCCAGACACCCTCTGCATGAAGCTATGGCTGCTCAGAGGAGCTTATATCACTGCGCTGCCGAACGGAACATTTTTAGAGTTCCTTTGTTCCTTCGGCTGTCAGACTGTACAACAGACCCGGATGAGTTAAAAAATATGCATTATTGTTAGGTAGTTAGTTAGAAATGTTTATAATTGATGTACTTATGTGTTTATATGGATGTGTTCCCTGGTGCTGGACACCTGAATTTCTCCTACAGGGATCAATAAAGTATCTATCTATCAAGCTTTCATTCGTGCAACAACCCTCCTCCTCCCCATCACCGCCTCAACAGCCAGACCAGCTCTTCAACCCTTCTCCTTGCTCCCACCATCAGGGTTTAGGCCCCAAGGGATTACATCTCTATTTTAAATCATAACCACATCATATAAAGCATGCAGTAAATAGCTTTCAAAGCAAATATTGTCTTCAGAGTCTTAATGGTTGGCACAGTAATCTGCCAGTGCATAAATATAAATCTAAAAACCCCTTTGTCTGTTTGAGTCTCCAGATTGAAATTTAAAACAACACAAGTTCTTTACAGACGGACAAGAAACCTGTTACTTCCTGATTACCTCCAAGCATTGTTCTGTGGGAGAGAAGGGAAATACAATCTGAGAGGAAACTTAAAACGGAAAAATGGGAGAACTATGAAAAGTGTTTCTATTCGTGCCTTGGCAATGGTGCAGTCTTTCAGAGGACAAGCAGAACCGTTCAGTTACAGAATAAATATCATTTGCAGTTATCAAAGAAAACACATATACCCAGTGTGTTCAAAAGACAAAAGGCTAAAGACAGGATTATTGTAAAAAATATATAAATAAAAAATATATATAAACAAATATTTCCAAATTAGGGGTGGGGACAAATTGGGTATTTTTGTTTGTTTGTTTGACTGTCCAAAAATGTTTTCAAAATAAACAAAATTATATACAGAGGTCCTTCAATATAACGCGGCTCACGTTTTTGCGGCCGTGCTGTTTTGTGCAATGTTGCTTGCTTTTATTATAGTGTGCTTCAGAAGGAGTCATCATAAAACGTTTGTGTGCACCATGGTGATTAGTTCAGAGGACGACTGCAGCTGTATTTTAAAGTGTATGCACAGCTTTTGACAGCTGCAGCAGCACTCAGACCTTCAACCAATAGTTTTGATATCTCCAAGATCGCTCTCCAGCAGTTGTAAGTGGAGGTGGTCAGAAAAGTGTATAGAGTGTGTGTGAGGAGTTTTACAGCTGCTGGTTCAAGGACTTCACTTATTGCGGGATATTTTTAGAGTTTAAACCGAGCGATAAACGAGGGACCACTGTAAATACATACAAAAAAATAGTGTTTCTAGGAGAGTCCCACGTTCCCAAATTCCCTGACCAGGGAGTGAGCTGGTTTGAGTCAAAGCAGAGAATGCCAGCCCGGTCCGCTTTCTGACCACAAGGATGACCAACGCAAATGCATCTGGGAAATGTGACGCAGGCGTGGGTGGGGAGGACTGGCCTCGCTTATTTTTGGACAACAAGAGTACAAAGAAAACACACCCGCACACCAAACAAGCACAAGAAAATTATGTGCGAAGATTACAACGTTTTTTTTGCTTAGATTAGTTGTTAGTTGTTTTTTTGCAAGACATGTTTGACTTTAATTTTGCTCAGTTAATAAAGAATGCAGAGTTTCACGTTTGTATGAGTTCCAGCTGGTGGTGTGCCATGGAACTGGTTTTAATGAAGGAAAAAAAGGGAGTATAGCTCAAAAAGGTTGTCAAAATTCAATCAAAATTAACTGAACTTAAATTAAATTGTCCGAAGATGTTGTTTTCATGACGATATTCAGATTATACTCATTCAAAAGCAACACACGGCAAGAAAAAGCATCAAAAGTTTTTTCAACAACAATATGATTTCCTGGGTGGGAGTAGCTCAGTTATTAAAGCGTGTGTCCCTGAGCTCATGGTTGGTGGCTCAAATTGTTCTCTGGACCTAAACATCATTGGTTGAGCGGTCAGGACTGGTCCACAGGTGTGAAACCAGCTCCCATTCACGATCGCTGCTGTGTGTCCTTGAGCAAGACACTAAACCTGCATCACTGTGTTTGTGTACACTAGTGCATACACTAGTACATTATCTGCCTTGAAAAGGTAGAAAAGCACGAGCATGAATAAAGACCTGCTTTCTCTTGCGTGGTTTTTAAGATTTTGTTGGTTTTTTAGCCTTCCACGTGGGTTTGTATCTCAGTCGGACCCTCATCAGAACCTGCTTCAGAAAGTTGGCGAATGAGAGTAGGCGTGTGTGCGTGGTCGTGCCGGGGGTCCCAAAGGGTGCCGCTCTCCGCCTCTGCTCCTAATCCTGGCTAAGTCCAGAGCGCCGGGCGAGTCCACCCAGAGGAGCGCGGCCCTGGTGTTGGGAGGCATTAGAGCCTAAGCCGCAGCGCTGTTGTTCAGATAATCCTCGAGACAATCGCTATCAATGCAGCACGTTTAAGCGGAAATACGCGACTCCACGCTGCAGCCATAAGGAGGATGTTCTGGTTTCAGAATTAAAGGTGAGGTCAGCAACTTGCATTTAATTTTTAACATAACGTATATTTCTGACCATGGGGCACTAATGATAAATAATAATGCATCAGTTTTATATAGAGCTTTTTTGGACACTCAATGGCGCTTCACAAGTCTCACTCCATACACGGTGGTACTTTATACTTACCTCTTAATATTATTATTATTATGTTCAAGATAGAGATTTTGTACTTGTTTCTTTGATGCTAAAGTTTGAGATTTTGTTTTATTTTAATAAGTATAGTTATTGTTCACTTAACTGCTCATTCCAACTGTTCTGCATCTGAAATTTCCCCACTGTGGGACGAATAAAAGATCTCTTAATCTTGATCTTAATAATACAAGGCAAGTTTATTTGGATAGTACAGTTCTTACACAAGGCAAATCAAAGTGCTTAAGAAAACAAGACAGAAATGTTCATGCACAAGTGAACAGAACTTTTTTTACCTGGATTGGAACATTGACTGAGCAGAAGCTTGTCTCACATTGTCAGGAAGACTGTTCCAGATTTTAGACATACATCTGAAATGCTGCATCCCCATGTTCAGTTCTGACTCTGGGCACCAGCAGAAGACCAGTCCCTGTGCTCCTCACCAGAAGCACAGGACTAATGTGATGGTACTTCCTGGTTTTAGTCAGGACTCGAGCTGCAGTGTTTAGAATATTCTGCAGCTGTTTTACAACTTGTTTGAAGAGGCAAGTGTGCACGTACAGTATTATGTATTTCTATCCAACCTCCACATTCACTTCTAGCCGCCTTCAGTCGTACCGCCCAAACCAACGCAGGGAAGTCTTCGCCCCAGCTTTGCGTTGTGTGAGGAGACAAGTAGAAGCGCGGGCTGCTGTCAGAAGATTAAAGCCGTGTAAAAAACAACTGAGAGGGCGTTTGGCTGCTCCTGTTTCGCACAATCACACGAACACTTTGCCTTTCATTCACTCTACTCATCGCATCCTCGTCTCTTCCCAACAACAAAAGCATGAAGGACTTCTACGCAACTATTTTTAGAAAGACTGTCATCTGGGAACTCGCCAGATCTGCGGCGACGGATCGTTTAGCTTGAGAATTTTGTAAGGTGGGGAAAGTTTGAGGGTTGCCAGGTCTGATCTGTGGATGTTGAAAGACAAAAGAACAATAATGTGAAATATTTTACAATTCTTGATTTTTTTTGCTTAAAGCTCAGGTAATGAACTTTTTAAATTCCGAGGCGTCACGTGTTGTTTGTCCCAATAGAAAGAGTCTTGTAGAAGTTAAATACTGTGACCAAATCAGACCACAACATTGTTTGTATTCTCATAGAAAGAGCTCTGTGAGTCACCATTTGGCGCTTTGGGCTGTGAGCTGATTGGCTGAGTGAGGCTACATGCATGAGAAAACGATGAGTGATAGATACAAACTGTCACTTGGATTTTATGACAGTTATAAAAAGGAGCGGTCTCAAACATGCGGCCTTCGAAAAGGTATTCTGTGGCCCCCTAGTGGAGATCAAACTTGAATTCCCAGACTCTCCGTGTGGCCCCCACTGAGAGTCCGGGCTAATATTTCTACTGTAAATGTTCAAGAATGAGAGAGAAAATTTGAAAGTGCGTACTTCTGTTTGCTCTGATGTTCATATATTTAGCACAAACACGTTATAAATATATGGAAACATGTGATAAATCTACACAAACACGTAATAAATATACGCCGCCTCCAGATAAATTGAGTTTGAGACTTCTGTTAAAAAGAGAAACGAGATCTCATTCTGTCTATTACATAACAGATAAGACAGTTTCAGTAAAGAGCAGGCAGCAAGAAGAAACCATGTTAGCACAGCTCGAAGCTCAAAAATGTGTGTAAATGGAAGATTACCCAGCTGGTAATGTTTTATGGACTTGACAAAGGGTTGGACCTAAAGCCACTGTACTTTATTGTTGGTACAGCCACAAATTTTTATCCCCCTCCGTCTAATCATTAAGCAAACGGAAAAAGGTAAACAAGGACAAAGCCTGAACAGCTGTGCGCACCAGGTACGACATGCAAATTTCATGTGCTATTAAAAATGTACCAATTTGAATCAGTGCTGGTCTGGAAAACATCTCATGCATGAACAAGCTAAAAGTGTCCACTGGGTTTTCTGGGGAAGAGATAAACAAGACTGAGCAGGCAGATGAAAGCAGGAGCATGAACGGGGGAAAATATATATATTTAAAAAGGGACAAAGTGCGTTATTTTGAGAGATTAGTGTGAAAGTTGTTCTGAGTAAGATAAGAATTCCTTTATTCGTCCCACAGTGGGGAAATTTCGATTGAGTGATTAAGAAAAGACAAGCCAGAAGACATCCAGCCATACAGGAGAATTGAATAAAAAATCCATGTTATTCTACAGGTCTCTCTCGCTCGGGTCTCTCGCTCGGGTCTCTCGCTCTGGTCTCTCGCTCGGGTCTCTCGCTCGGGTCTCTCGCGCTGGTCTCTCGCGCTGGTCTCTCGCTCGGGTCTCTCGCTCGGGTCTCTCGCTCGGGTCTCTCGCTCGGGTCTCTCGCTCGGGTCTCTCGCTCGGGTCTCTCGCTCGGGTCTCTCGCTCGGGTCTCTCGCTCGGGTCTCTCGCTCGGGTCTCTCGCTCTGGTCTCTCGCTCTGGTCTCTCGCTCTGGTCTCTCGCTCTGGCTCTCGCTCTGGCTCTCTCGCTCTGGTCTCTCTCGCTCTGGTCTCTCGCTCTGGTCTCTCGCTCTGGTCTCTCGCTCTGGTCTCTCGCTCTGGTCTCTCGCTCTGGTCTCTCGCTCTGGTCTCTCGCTCTGTCTCGCTCTGGTCTCTCGCTCTGTTCTCTCTCGCTCTGGTCTCTCGCTCTGGTCTCTCGCTCTGGTCTCTCGCTCTGGTCTCCGCTCGCTCTGGTCTCTCGCTCTGGTCTCTCGCTCTGGTCTCTCGCTCGTCTCTCGCTCTGGTCTCTCGCTCTTCTCGTCTGGTCCTCGCTGTCTCTCGCTCTGGTCTCTCGCTCTGGTCTCTCGCTCTGGTCTCTCGCTCTGGTCTCTCGCTCTGGTCTCTCGCTCTGTCGCTCTGTCTCTCGCTCTGGTCTCTCGCTCTGGTCTCTCGCTCTGGTCTCTCGCTCTGGTCTCTCTCGCTCTGGTCTCTCGCTCTGGTCTCTCGCTCTGGTCTCTCGCTCTGGTCTCTCGCTCTGGTCTCTCGCTCTGGTCTCTCGCTCTGGTCTCTCGCTCTGGTCTCTCGCTCTGGTCTCTCGCTCTGGTCTCTCGCTCTGGTCTCTCGCTCTGGTCTCTCGCTCTGGTCTCTCGCTCTGGTCTCTCGCTCTGGTCTCTCGCGCTGGTATCTCGCGCTGTTTACACAGCAGTCTTTAAACTCTTTGAATTCTTAGGAAGTCCATTGACTCAAAGAAAATGGAGAGGCCTTTTTTTTCTTTTCTATATTATCGCTTTTGCCAGGGAACGCAATACCTTTAATGCAATGGCTGCAGCATGAGCACTGTAAACAAAAATTATAACACAATCAATAAAAGCAACATTAGGGGATGAGACGTGGCTGGCACAGGGGACAGTTTCATACTTGCAGATGGTATGAGGAAATGGGGATCTGCCGGGGTGCAGCACTGAAGGCTGGACTGAAGATACTTAACCCCACTTTGCCTGAAGCCCCCGCTGAAAGACCAAGGCCATGTCATCATTGAAGGGACTGGTGCATTGTCAATTGGGTGACAGCTCTGATCCCCTGACCCAGAAAAGGATGAAGAAATGGATGAAAATGAAATGAAAAATGAAATGTACAGTACAGACCAAAAGTTTGGACACACTTTCTCATTCAATGAGTTTCCTTTCTTTTCATGACTATTGACTGTAGACCCACACCAGGCTGTGTAAGGGCTGTTTGACCAATAAGGAGAGTGATGGTGCTGGGCCAGATGAGCCGGCCTCCAGTCACCGGACCTGAACCCAATCCAGATGGTTTTGGGACTAGACTGCTGAGCATCTCTGGGACCTCCTACAAGACATTTCAGGTCACAACCTCTTGAAGCTCATCAAGAGAATGCCAAGAGTGTGCGAAGCAATAATCAGAGAAAAAGAAGAAATGTTCATACTTTTTTGTTGTTGTATGTACATAATTCCACATGTGTTAATTCATAGTTTTGATGCCTTCAGTGTGAATCTACAATTTATATAATAAAAAACTCTGGTGTGTCCAAACTTTTGATCTGTACTGTATGTGGATGAGCTGAGGGCAAAACTCTCCAGTAGGGTGGCACAATGTATTGCTGAAATCAAAACACTGGGAAGTATGATCCTGTTCTAAGGTCTCTGCGCTGGCTTCCTGTGGCTCAGAGAATAGACTTTAAAGCAGCTCTGCTCGTTACAAGTCTCTCCATGGCCTCGCACCAAAGTATCTGTGACATGTAAGTGCCATATGAACCAACTCACGACTCTGAGGAGCACATGGACTGGCCTCTTGCTGGGACTCTGAGGAGCACAGGGACTGGCCTCCAGCTGGGACTCTGAGGAGCACAGGGACTGGCCTCCTGCTGGGACTCTGAGGAGCACAGGGACTGGCCTCCTGCTGGGACTCTGAGGAGCGCAGGGACTGGCCAGACTAATCAATTTAAATCCAGGTTTTTCTCTGCATAAAACTAAAGGATTTGCATCTTCACTATTTAACGTAATGTAATTATTTATGATTTTGGGAGATTTTGCTTTTTCTACTTTTCCCTTTCAAGCAGTGAGCATTACTTCATTATAAAACATATGTAATCTGTATTAATATATGTTGTTTACTATAATGTTTAGGATACCTTAAGTTTGTGACTAGTTGAATGTGTTGTTTTATGTTCATGCTTGAAATAAATTATTCATTCATTCATTCATTCAGCACATTGAGTTGCCTTGAGTATGAACTGTGCTAAACAAATAAACTTCACTTGGTTTCCTCCTTGTGTGCTCTATATGCGCGCTGCAACACCAAAATTTCCCCACGGTGGGACAAGAAAAAGGTTCTCTAATCTAATGAAATCAATAATTATATTCTCTCATAAAAGCAGGAAGCAACTGAAATTCTTCCAGAGATGTTGTGTCCAATTATCGGGTTCCTCCTTCCTTCTAAATCTGCCGTGAGCGATTTTCCAGACAAAGCCCCCGCAACCGACGCCCCCAGAGAGAAACGCTCGACAAAAGGAACAAAGTGTTGTATAGACCAACTCCCAACAATGCACCGCTCCTTTGAAAAGCAGCGACGGAAACCAGCCGTGCGGTAGTATTGCTGCAGCAGATCTGGTCAACACCGGTGCCACAATGTGTGAGGAGTCGGGTGTCCCTTCATTCTAACCTTTTTTGATATACTGTATTTATATATTTTTTCTAACTTACTTTTTTTAAACTTTCCTTTTGAAATGTAATGAGAATTCCATCAGTCAAAAATCCTTCCGTTCTCAACATAACAAGACGACAAATAGAATGTAAAAGAAGAAAATACATAACAATATATATTAATACTAACAACAACAAATACAAAAGCATATTAATTAAGTTATATATGAAAATAAAGAAGTGAAAAAAAAAAAATAAACAGTACTTTATACTTAATATTATCATGCGTTGTGCGCTTTTCATTCCTACTGCTCTGTAACTGGTGATGCAACACTGAAAGTTCCCCAATTTGGGACCTATAGAGGATATTCAATCATAATTTTAAAGTTACGAAAACAATGGTTGAAATAATGGTTGAACTTTTGAAACTACTAGAGCTGCCAACACGGTTATTTTGACGGCATTCCCATTCTAACCAATAGAATTAAATTTAAAACAGTTATAGTTTCATCAAAACAAGGTAATTCATGTTTTTTCCATGCTAAAACAGGCTACTGTCACTCTAACCTGCACTGAAAAGCGACCAAATGCTAACTTCTGTCAAGTAAACATGTGTTGCTATGGTAACTAGCACTAGCGCTTTGCTGACGTAAAACCGAGCAGAGATAGCTCACAACCAGAACCGGTCCAGAACCAGTCCAGAATTCGGGCGGTCCACCATGCACCGCGGTTTGATATCACCGCAGTGTTAACCAAATGCGGAAGACGCCGATTTGAACATGAGCTAGCTGGAGCCAATTTCCTTATAAGGCCATTTCTTATGACTGGGTTAACTTTAACAGGGTCAGACGTGTTGCTGAGACAGTTGCCAGGGCAAGCAGGAGTTTGCGTGAGATGAGTGAGACATATTATTAGTTTTGCATTGTAAGCTGAATTGCAGAAAAAAATTGACTTAGTTTTCATCTCCAATTGCACTGGGAAGCCTCCAAACTTCCGTCAGGGCGGTGGAACGGTGATATTCATGGCGTAAACGCAGCTGGCAGATCGGCTTGTCTCATCACACGCTCTTTGATTGGCTCCCCGCGGTTTTGGACGACTCCTGCCGCGTCAGGTGACAGATCCCCCACCGGGACAATCCAATCAGACCCATCTGATCCACGTCTCGTCTTCTCTTCCAGCTACTGAGGCTCCACTGCCAGGCGCATGTATGCAATGGCAAGGCAAGTTTATATGTATAGCACAGTTCATACGCAAGGCAAATCAACGTGACACGCTCAATAAAACACGATAAAAACAATCACACAAGGCATTAAAAGCATAAATATTCACAGTACATTAGAAAGAGTAAAGACACACTAACCAGAACTGCTTTCAACCTGGATTTAAACTTTGTCAGAGGAGAGTAGAAGCCTGTCTCAATCTGTAAAAATCTAAAACACAGCCTACCTATGTTTAATCCTGACTCTGGGCATCAGCAGGAGGCCTGGACTAATGTGGTCAAGCAGGAACTTACAAAGTAAATGGTACCAGTTAAAGATATAGTCAGTGTTTTTTTCCAGATGCATTTCTTTTAAATATTGTGTGAAAAAGTCCCTAAACCCTAAAAGTAGTCAAGTAATCATGTGTTTTCAAAGGGTATTGGAATTGACCAGATGCCTATAGGGGAGGGGAAGGGGGAGTGGTTTCCAGTTGGTGCTACGGCTAAGCTAACAACATCACTATCTGCATCTTTAAACAGGGATGGTTGAAACGCTCTCAATCTGGGAAGAGTAGAGAAGTGCCACATCAAAGATATAATTATCAGAATATTTAATTTTCAGAATATTCATCGTCTTCTTTGTGAATAAGAATAGTGTTTTCTCTTATTCAGACAATTGGTTTACTTCTTGTGTTTGGAAATGTGTAAATATTAGTATGATTGTATGTGATGATAAAGTATACATGAGTTTGTTTCTGTGCAGACTTAGGATGCGTCTTATTACACAATACCAGATGTGTCCTGTTTACATGAGTAATTACCATTAAATATTAAACTATTTACCATCTATTGCTCTGCTGTGAAGTGAAGTGCTCGCAGAATGAATGTGTATGCATGAAACACACACACAGAGAGAGGAAAGACACAGACAGAGACAGAGAAAGAGAGAGGGGGGAGGCAGAGACAGAGAGAGAGTGAGAGACAGCGAGAGGAAAGACACAGGCAGAGACAGAAACAGAGAGACAGAGAGAGGGAGACACAGAGAGAGAGGGAGAGAGAGAGAGAGAGAGACAGCGAGAGGCAGAGAGAGACATAGAGAGACACACAGAGACAGAGAGAGACAGACACAGAGAGAGAGACAGAGAGACAGAGATATAGAGACAGAGAAAGAGAGACAGCAAGAGAGAGAGAGAGATACAGAGACAGAGAGAGACAGACAGACAGAGAGAGACACAGAGAGATACAGAGAGAGACACAGTGATACAGAGAGAGAGAGAAAGAGAGAGACACAGAGACACAGAGAGACAGAGACAAAGAGAAAGAGAGAGACAGCGAGAGATATAGAGAGAGAGACAGAGAAACAGAGACAGAAAGAGATACAGAGAGAGACAGACAGAGACAGAGAGAGACAGAGAAAGAGAGACAGCGAGAGACAGAGAGAGGCAGAGAGAGATACAGAGAGAGAGACACACACAGAGAGACAGAGAGAGAGAGACAGAGATACAGAGAGAGACACAGAGATAGACAGAAAGACACAGAGACAGAGAAAGAGAGAGAGGGGGAGGTAGAGACAGACAGGTAGAGACCACAATGGAGAGACACAGAGAGAGAGACAGAGAGAGACATAGAGAGAGACAGAGAGAGACACAGAGAGAGACAGAGAGAGACATAGAGAGAGACATAGAGAGAGACAGAGAGAGACACAGAGACAGAGAGAGAGAGAGGTTCCAAAACTGGTTGAGATTCCCTGCTAGACACATTCATCCAAACAATACACAAGATTAAGATTGTTGGTGAAAATCCTAACTGTTTCTTTTCCCAGCCAGCAGAAGACCGAAGCCTCACACCACCTCAGGTCACATTGGGCATTTCCGCTGCGGGTGAAACCGAGCCGCTGTTCCTCGACCCACCTGCAGAGGTCAGAGTGATCGCTTCGCCCTTTGGGATCGATGGGACAAAGCCGCCCAGGGGACTGAAATATCCAGACTACAGTTACAGCCAGATCAGGGCCAGGGTCAGGGCTCGGGCCGCAACAGTGGAAGCCAATGATCAATCCAATTGTAGTGGGTTTAGTGGAGGACAGTGTAGAGTGGAGACGAGAGAGGTTTATGGTCAGTTCATGAAAAAGGAAGTGAAGATTAGTGTTTGGTTAACATTAGAGCTGCAGTTAACCACAATGGAGTAGTATTTGAGTTGGAATTTCATGGTTTAGAATAGGAAATAAGTGAATAAATGGAAAAATGTGTGAGTACTAGACAGTAGAGAGATGACTAAGATTACCAACATCCCAGCATAGAATTAGATACAAAATATCTAAAAGGGCATAGAAATAATACCAATTTTGATACCACTATGATTATTTGGGAAAAAACAAAGCATCGATTTTATACAACACTTGTCTCTTGTTTGGGCACTCAAAGTATCCTCACAGTATTATTGATTCACTCCAAACACATTTGCGATAAACTACAAGTGTAGCCACAGCTGCCCTGGGACACACTGACAGAAGCGAGGCAACTCCCACCACAAACCAATCACACACACACACCAGACTCATTCTTGCCTAAGGACACAACAACAGCTTGGCACTTCACAGCCACAGCCGCCCCACTGTGGCATTTGCAGTTCCCGGAAGTCTCCCATCACAGTACTAACCAGACCATGCCCTGCTTGGCTTCAGAGGTCTGACATGATCTGGCTTTCAGCTGCAAGTGACGAGAGAGGTCTGAGTCTGCGTGTATACTGAGACTAGAGTGGTCTGGGTCTGCATGTATACTGAGACTCGAGTGGTGTAACCTTGCATGTACACTTGCATGCGTACATGGATAAAAAATCACTGCAGATCCTTTTTTTTGGCAAGAGAACAATGTTTTGACAAAGTTTCCGATCTCAAATATAAATCTGTGTAGTGTGTCTTTTAACAAAAATGTATACAACTATGCCTGAAATCTGTCACATTCGGAAGAGCACCCGCGGTTGCTCCAGACGGGAGTTTTTGTGACAGTATGGGCGCACGGTCGCACTGTGCCGGGACGGGGGTGAGGGGGGGGGGCTCTCTCTGCTCTGGGCTCTGCATGAGGAAGCGGCTCTATTTTCAGGAATCCCCAAAACAACTCTCTCCGGGACTATCCGCTGTCCCCGTTTGACCCAGAGGACGAGAGCGGGCCGCTGGCTTCTGTTTGGGTGATCCGCTTTTGACCGCTCTGCTTCCAGGAGTCAAATGTACGCTTTCAAAATGGACCAGCAGCTTGCATTGTTTTGTAAGGTCTCTTGTCTCAGTATACATGCAGACCTCTCTTGTCTCAGTATACATGCAGACCTCTCTTGTCTCAGTATACATGCAGACCTCTCTTGTCTCAGTATACATGCAGACCTTTCTTGTCTCAGTATTCTTGGGTTTCATTAAACTGGCCAGTAGGGGGCGAAAGAACAGAGTTTTGCTCCCATTGAAAACCATGTAAATCGTGTCTGTTTTGGAGTCAAGAGGTACTCATCCAGTGCGGTGTACGGTTGTTGTAACAGTCTTAAAAAGTATTTCTCAAAAGAGTCTTGATTTCGGACATTTTTGGAAAGAAAAACAGAAGAAATTGCTGTGTTTCATTGGGGTGGCCTGCAGGGGGCGCTTATCTGGGAAAGCCGTGATCCACCTCGCCCACCTCATTCCAGTGATTTTTTCAAAGTGTACTCCTTTATATGAGACCACAGTTGGTACATGAACAAACTCTTGTCTTTCTCTCTATTTGTGCGGTTGCTACAAGCGTACACCGCACAAAAAGATGGAATTTTGACAGTGCTTCTTCTTCTACTATATCTCCGTGTATAAACCCAGACTGCACCGCCAGGATACGTCACGTCCTGTCCTACGTTTGTTATTCGCGCCACTGCCCTGACGTCATATGAAACCCAAGAATACATGCAGACCTCTCTTGTCTCAGTATACATGCAGACCTCTCTTGTCTCAGTATACATGCAGACCTCTCTTGTCTCAGTATACATGCAGACCTCTCTTGTCTCAGTATACATGCAGACCTCTCTTGTCTCAGTATACATGCAGACCTTTCTTGTCTCAGTATACATGCAGGGTCAGATCTGTTAAATGCATTTTGTCAATTTTTCATTGTGTGCGTTTTTACTTTTGGAACAATTTTTGAAGAATTAATTATTATATTCTGAAAGGCCTAACAGTACTAAAGCTGAAGTACCCACATTCAAAACCAAAAAAAAGATTGATATAATAACATTCATGCAATTAGTTCCATGCTTTTGAAACAATTTTCTTGCATCACTGGTTTTCCCATGCCTGTCCTTTTGGCCTGAGGAGAATCAGCCCTCACTCAGACAGTCAGCTCTCAGTAAACAAAAGATACAATGGTTTCCAATAAGAGACTTGTGTTGTGATTATGAAACAAAAAGTTAGGAATTCCAGCTTTAAATCGGTTCACATGATTAAATTGGGCAAAAAGAGAACAAACACAATTTGATGAACTGAGTTTTCCATCAATCGATTTGATTTGGATTAAGCCAGTTCTCCCATTCTCCCTCCTTTCCCAGATTGCGTGTCTCTTGTGCGTCAGGAAACTTTTCACCCAATTACAACCACAAACATAAAATGTGATGTATGTTTTATCATTGCTTTGAATTATGCTACATTGGCTATTTCAGGCTTTACGAAGTGAAATCAAACAGTTCGATCACAGGAAATGCAATAACAACAAACAGATAGGAGTCATTGGTCCATAGAGAGTGGGGTGACCGCTGTCCAGAAATGTTAATATCTGTCCTTAAATGTCCTGGTTCATTACTCCTTAGTCCCTCCTGCATCGACAAGGAACCACTCACTATGTACTAAACTATGTATGTAAAGCTTTTTACAATTTTGGGTTTACTGGCATTTTCCATTCTCTCCAAATGGTGACCACAGAAAGCGAGACGCCTAACGCTCTGGTGCATCAAATCACTATCCGTTCACTCTCTCATTACATTCAGAAATAGTGTACATGTTTTCAGTGGTAGGGGAAATCGGAGCATCCGGAGGAAACCTATGAAGGCAAGGAGAGAACGTAGATACTCCACACAGAACGTTCTGGAGGTGGAATCGAACCCAGGAGCTTGTTGCTGTGGAGCATGAGCGCTAACTGGTTAGCTACAGTAGCTGCTACAGTAGCTGTTAGCTACAGTAGCTGCTACAGTAGCTGTTAGCTACAGTAGCTGCTACAGTAGCTGTTAGCTACAGTAGCTGCTACAGTAGCTGTTAGCTACAGTAGCTGCTACAGTAGCTGTTAGCTACAGTAGCTGCTACAGTAGCTGTTAGCTACAGCATCAGAATGTAAACAGGAAGCTCGCACAATGCGGGAGTCACTGAAGTTAGTATTAGCGCCACCAGCTGGACCGAGCGTTGTACTACAGCACAGTTACTCAGGCACAGTTGAAAGAACAAGCATGAAAACCCGAGGAGGCTTTTGGAAAAGACTGTCTGTTACAACATTTCTATTTTGAGTAATCAGTTTTAAAAATGTGATATTTCATGTAAATAATGCATGTGTTTAATAGGATTGATATATTTGCGATGGGCCTTGTTTGTGTGATTTGAAGGTGCATAGTGTCATTGTAAGTGAAGTTATTATAAAACTGTTAAGCTACATTTTCACTGTTTACAATGGCAGAGCCATCTCGTTTACAAGCATGTTTCAAGGCTTAATTCCTGTTACACTTATGCTCCATGGGGATTTAGATTAAACTGCATAAAGGAAAATCTATTTCTTTGTCAGTTGTAGTTTGTTTTTAAATAGAAAAAAATAAATCGATTAAAATCGAAAATCGGATTTGGTGCGAAAAAATCGGAGATTTTTTTTTTTTGCCATATCGCCCAGCCCTACTGTGCGGTGCAGGACGTAAGAGGCTCCCAGGCGAGGGCGCGGGGGGTAGAGGCCACGAGTCCAGTTTGGGGGAGACCAGTTTACAGGTGCAGATACTGTCACATTTCCCTCGTCACACAGATCAAACTGTAACCTGGTCTTGTGATTACATCTCTGCAGTTTGAATGCTCTGATCTGATATCCACACGTGGGATGCCGTGTGATGAGACAGCGATGGTATTTGGCTGGCATTTTAGCTCGTTAGACTGCCTCCGGTGTGGATCCACTCCCCCCTGAGATCCAGGCTTCCTCCCGGCTCCGCTGACGTGGGGTGCACCAGGGACGAACCGTTTTAGCAAAATATCTTTATATAGAGCTGTAAGATGTACAGATGAAATTCTGTAGTATACCGCTGGAATATCGCTCAAAAGTTGATTTATTTCAGTATTTTTGCTTAAATGTGAAACTAATATATGACATACTCATTATATTTCCGAGTGACGTATTCCTTTGTTTTGATTGTTTTGTGTTTATTTGGGTTTTTTACAGCTGTGACCCAATTATCTACATTATAACAAATACAAGCTAAGACACCATAGACTGTATGCATATGGATAATGCTGACCCTACTCGCTCAATGAATCACTGTAGAAAAGTTTTGCTTCAATTCATTCTGCTGTAAAAGTAGACTCTTCTCGCTCAGTTACCCTTTGTGTCAAATTTACCTTTTTGGGCTTTAAATATTGACGGTTTAGCGCTTTATATTGTGATGTTGTCCTTGTAAATCCAGATATGAGCCTTCCAATCAGACCATTCATTCGTGGGGGAAACTCCAACCTCCCTTTGCAACCATATCAACCGTGTCTGGCCCTGTGAGGACGTGAAGCTTGCGCAGCGGAAAAAAATGCCCATGTAAGAATATTGGTTCCATCTAGCTTATGTTCAAAGCGACTTCTTCCCCGATCAGGCTAACACTAGGGTGATGTCACACTCCTCCACTCCTCATACACGGCCCATGGCAGACACACAATTTCTGACATGAAATGAGTCAAACGAAATGTGTAAAAAAAAAAGAAGAGGTTTCCAAAAATCAATCTTGTTTCATTAACTTTTGCTTTTTGACCTGTTTCGCTATTTTCTTTGTTCATTAAGGTATTAGACAATGTTTAGTCTTTGCACTTTCTATTTTGATTGGGTTTGTAATAGTACAGCCCTAATCTAAAATCACGTCAATATGATGTTGGGCTAGGCGGGATCTGACTTGTTGCTTCTAAGTAAGTAATTGGAGTAAGAACAGAAGAGTAAGGGTCGGTAAGGACAGCAAAGATTGTAAAAATATATCCTGAAAAACCTCTGGCCACTCCGAGCTGGTGTGACGCGGCCCACTCTTTGAGAAGCTCTGGTCTAAAGAACCAGAGCAGCGAGGGTCCAGTGTCCACTTTACACTAAAACCATTACATCGCCAAAGCCAGTGCCAGCGTCTGTCTCGCAATCGCAGCAGCCAATCACAGGCCAATGAACAGGCCCGGTTTCCATGGGGACCAAAAGTGAGCCCACATGGTGGCTGAGTGGATAGCACTCTCGCCTCTCAGCAAGAAGGTCCTGGGTTCGAATCCCGGCCGGACCAGGGCCTTTCTGAGTGGAGTTTGCATGTTCTCCCCGTGTCTGCGTAGGTTTCCTCCGGGTACTCTGGTTTCCCCTACCACTAAAAATATGCACAATAGGTCTGGCATGCGCCTCCTGTTCGGCGACCCCGCTCCCATCTCTGTGTGGAGTGAGAGACAAATGCCCAAAAAATAACAATTGTAAACCGCTTTGTGACTCTGGTCTGTGAAAGGCGGTATATAAATAAAGCTTACTTACTTACTTACTTACTTACATGGAGGAAGCAGCCAAATGCCCCTCTCAGATCCCTCTCAGGCGCATTTTCTCACTTCAGAAGTCATTCCCATCGTTTATATTTGAAATCCTTTTGAAATATCTTACTTACACATACAGTATAATAAGTTAGTCACCAGTTAGCGCTCATGCTCCACAGCGTTCTGTGTGGAGTATCTACGTTCTCTCCTTGCCTTCATAGGTTTCCTCCGGGTACTCCGGTTTCCCCTACCACTAAAAATATGTACAATAGTTCTGGCATGCGCCTCCTGTTCGGCGACCCCGCTCCCATCTCTGTGTGGAGTGAGAGACAAATGCCCAAAAAATAACAATTGTAAACCGCTTTGTGACTCTGGGCTGTGAAAGGCGGTATATAAATAAAGCTTACTTACTTACTTACTTACTTACATGGAGGAAGCAGCCAAATGCCCCAGCCAAATGTTTGAAGTGTTATTGCAACAGCACCAACTGTGAGAGCGAGCATCAGGCCAGAGGGAGACTGTTAGCATTAGGTTAGCTTCAAAATGACTGCTCAACACCATAGACCCGCGGTTAGCGCGTTAGCGCTGTAGTTCTGCGCTGGAGAAAATAAAAATCGAATTTTTAAAAAAAGAAATTGCCCTAAACGTAAAACTTGAATTAATGATTAAAATCGATTAATCGCCCAGCCCTACCGCACAGCCTCAGATTCGGATTCAGAATCTACGATCTACAGCCTCAGTCCTGGATCTACAGCCTCAGTCCTGGATCTACAGCCTCAGTCCTGGATCTACAGCCTCAGTCCTGGATCTACAGCCTCAGTCCTGGATCTACAACCTCAGTCCTGGATCTACAGCCTCAGTCCTGGATCTACAGCCTCAGTCCTGGATCTACAGCCTGTCTATCTGTGGTAGTGGATCCCTCTCTCAGTATGAACCTCACCAAGGTTTCTCTGTGGGTTATCTTAGAGTTTTGTAGCTGATACAAAAGGGTCTAAGGACAGTGATGATCCTGGACGTTTAAGGAAATTCCTGAGCAGTGGTCGTCCCGCTCGCTTTGGACCAAAGGCTCCAATGTGTTTGTTATTATTACATTCCCTGAGTTTGAACTGTTTGATTCTCTAATTTGTTGTAAACGAATCAACCGAGACGACTGCTGTTGTGATTTAGGAATGTACACAAATAAATTTGATTGTTGAGGGCTGCGAAATTGAGCAGAAAACACAACTTAAAGCTGCACTAATTGACTTTGGGATTTTGAAGCAGCGGACTCGCTGACCTCGCTCTTTCTGCTCCCCTCCCCGCACCCACGAAGCTATCGCCCCCCACACACACCCACTGTTGGGACGGAGCTAGCGTCTTCCAATATGGATAATACATGAATATGGATTTGCACGTGGATGGCGTGATCATAGAACGATAGAACCGGGATATGGGGTGCCGTTTGTAAAAATTCTGTTAAAATTTTTTAGCTGAACATTTTTCTACATTTAGCTCACTTTCCTCACATTTAGCACATTTTCCTCACATTTAAGACATATCTATATCTAAATATTATATCTATATCTAAATGTTAAATGTTATATCTAAATATTATATCTATATCTAAATGTTATATCTATATCTAAATGTTAAATCTAAATGTTAAATCTAAATGTTAAATCTAAATGTTAAATCTAAATGTTAAATCTAAATGTTATATCTATATCTAAATGTTATATCTATATCTAAATATTATATCTATATCTAAATGTTAAATGTTATATCTAAATATTATATCTATATCTAAATGTTATATCTATATCTAAATGTTAAATCTAAATGTTAAATCTAAATGTTAAATCTAAATGTTAAATCTAAATGTTAAATCTAAATGTGTCGCCAAGTGTAAAGCTAAATATATAGAAACCACGCCCACTGCAGTGGCTTCAAATCCAGTGGGCCCGCCTTCCGTGCCGTGTGGTGAGTGGGGGCGGTGCCGCGTGTTTTGAACATAGGAATACAGCCGTGAGCCGTGACCGACGTCACGGCTCAAGGCATGTTGGGTCTCCGGCGCCATCGTCCTTGGCCACGGCACAAAATTAGCATTTTTGTGAAGATTCTTGCTTATTTGCTGGAGCCAGAGTGTATTCACTGTAAACTAAGCCACGTGGAGTCCCGTGAGATTCCTGTGTAATGTAGGGTTCTCACCACACGGCACGGAAGGCGGGCCCACTGGATTTGAAGCCACTGCAGTGGGCGTGGTTTCTATATATTTAGCTTTACACTTGGCGACACATTTAGATTTAACATTTAGATTTAACATTTAGATTTAACATTTAGATTTAACATTTAGATTTAACATTTAGATTTAACATTTAGATTTAACATTTAGATTTAACATTTAGATTTAACATATAGATATAACATTTAGATATAGATATAATATTTAGATATAACATTTAACATTTAGATATAGATATAATATTTAGATATAGATATAATATTTAGATATAGATATAACATTTAGATATAGATATATTTAGATATAGATATAACATTTAGATATAGATATAACATTTAGATTTAACATTTAGATTTAACATTTAGATTTAACATTTAGATTTAACATTTAGATTTAACATTTAGATTTAACATTTAGATATAGATATAATATTTAGATATAACATTTAGATATAGATATAATATTTAGATATAGATATGTCTTAAATGTGAGGAAAATGTGCTAAATGTGAGGAAAGTGAGCTAAATGTAGAAAAATGTTCAGCTAAAAAATTTTAACAGAATTTTTTACAAACGGCACCCCATACCGGGAAGCGTGGAGGAACGGGACTTTCTTTTGGATGGCTGTCTCGCTGTGTAAGCAGTAACCGGTGACGAAGACGAGGAAGTTTCAGGTTAGCTCCGCCGCTTGTTGTGCTAACTCAGCCGTCTATGCTAACGAACCTGTAGATTTCTCACGAAGTGGGGGCTAGTGGTCCGCTGTGATTGGTCACAATCTGAGACCCGAAACACATTCTCTTCCTTGTTTCATCAAAACTCGATCTAAAATATAATGTCACGCCAGCACAAATCTGTGCTACTTTTTCTTCAAAAGGACGTATATTCCAATGCACTACATGGACATGGATAGCATTTTTGTAATGAATACAAAAATAAAGTCAGTTAGTGCAGCTTTAAAGGTATATAGGAGGATTTTCTACGTCCGGGTGGATCATCAAGACTAACGTTCCTCCAAATTGCCAATCATTCTGGCGATACGAGCTCGTCAAATAAGACCAAAAAGTGGAAAGGGCGGTTCTTTCTTAAAATTTGGGAAAATCCACCTCTATACCTTTAAGTAGCAACAATTGTCAAATCCCCAAGACTTCCATTATTATTAACCTATTAGAAAAAATGAATAAATAAAAATAATCAGGCTTTCCCCATGTTCATAGGATTACTGCAAATGTCAAAAACAAGCGTAAAAGATTTTATCTTAATTTTAAAAGCATTTGATTGAGTTTAAGTGGGTTTTTTCTTATTTAAAGTGGAAAAATGCTTGTTATTGTAACCGAGGATTTTAACAACCACTTTTTTCTCTGAATAAATAACAAATCCAAAAGACACTGCTTCCTTTGTTTCTTTATTTATGGAAACCTCCAGCAATCTGGTGTAGAAGTGATTATAGAAACTGACATGAAACAATACGACAGCTTCCTCTTCCTCCCATTGTTAGCACCTATTCAACGAGCTCTTCGTCGCCGGCTTCCCTCGTCTTCGTTTTGTATTGAATGCTGCAGAACTGAAAATGTTCCCTCTGTGTTTTCTGTTCCTTTCAGCCGTGTTTTTTGGTCGTCACGGCGAAAGAAGCGACAAACGACAAATGTATAAAGCATTATTCCTGAACGTAGTGGAAACACTGTGAGGCTTGAAATTAGAATGGGTTTTTCCATGCAAACCGGGCGCTGGGCAGGTGTGTGTGTGTGTGTATGTGTGTGTGTGTCTGTGTCTGTGTCTCTATGTGTGTGTGTGTGTCTGTGTGTGTCTGTGTGTCTGTGTGTGTGCATGTGTCCCTATGTGTGTGTGCATGTCCCTGTGTGTGTCTCCATCTGTGTGTATGTATGATTGTGTGTCTCTATGCCCCTGTGCGCGTGTGCGTGTATATGATTTCATTAAATATCTATCACATGCTCAGTCACACACACAAGGAGCTCGGAGTAGAGCCGCTGCTTCTCCATGTGCAAAGGACCCAGTTGAGGTGGCTCAAACATCTATTTGGAAGGCCTCTTGGACACCTCTGTGGGGAGGTGTTCTGGGCATGTCCCACCGGGAGGAGACCAGGGGAAGACCCAGGACATGTTGGAGGGTCTCTCAGCTGGTCAGTGTGTGGAAAGGGAAGTCTGGGGGCATCTCTGCTAAGACTGCTGCCCCCGTAACATGGCAGGATTCATCATGTGTTCATTTTGGCACTTAAACATGATCTTGAGGATATTAAAGCTGGGTTACCTCCCTTTTTTTGTTCAAATAGAATGATTCCATTGTAAAAGTAACATTTTGTGAACAAATGAGACCACAAAGTGCCGTCTTAACCTTGTGAGAAAACATAATCTTTTGTGTGTTAAACTGTTGATAATCATGTTAAAAAATGTGAACATTTGAAAAAATCAGTCTCGGTCTCAGTATAAAGCCATAATCAGTATTGTGTTTATGCTGACCTAGCAACACTTTGCAAACATTGTTTATGAAAAGTGCTATACAAATAAAGATGTATTTATTATTAAAAAGACAATATTTTGATACAATCAAAAACAAAATATCAGTATATGCATTTAAAGATAACGGCTCCGAGCTTGGTTTGGACTGTTATAGACAGAGGTGAGAGACGTGTGAGTGGAGAGGGAAGAACAGGAAGTACAAAAGTCAACTACTCGCGTGTGAATGACAACGCAGTCTCTAGTCTACAGAGAGAGGGCGGATCACATCAAACATCACTTTTATGGTTGTGAGTAAATGCTTTATAGAAAAGTTACAGTAATGTCCCCTCATCAAAAACAGATCCGGATTAGTTTTAGCTCCATCTACAGCAGGGGTGCCCAAAGTGGGGCCCGCGGGCCAAAGTTGGCCCGCCAGACCATTTCAGTTGGCCCGCCAAACATTGCCCACCTCCGCTATAAGTTTCTATCTGCGTCCCTCAGCCTCGCTGAACAACCAGTGACATGTCTGAGGTTGCGCGGGCGCTAAGTCGCCCTCTGTACTCCGACTGTCCAGTACTTAAGTGTTGTATCGAGATACACTCCTCACTCATGGTTCACATCAACTTGCACTAAACTGTTTTTTAAAATCAAACACATCTTTCAAAACAATTGGGTGCAAGGCCCCTTTATGTTCTTTTTTTTCAGCCTACCATTATTATTTTTTGGAGCTATTTAATGTTTTATCAAATTGAGAGGATTGTGCGGGCGAACTGCCACTCCCCCTCCTCACCGGAGGGAAATGGCGAGTGGAACTATTCACCCGCGCAATCCGCACCCACCCGGTGTGTTAAAAAGGACGGACACAAACACTTCAGAGTGAGTTCAAGCAGGACAAGCAGGGATCGCAGCGCACGATCCACGCAAGTAGAAGCAACAAATACTGTGCAAAACAAACCCTTCTACAACCCCATGAAAGAAGCCGGTAAGCGCCGTCCTCACTCGCGATCATTGAATGTCAGACAGAACTTACGCGGAGTTTTATGATGCGTTCAAGAGCCCTTTGGAGGAGCGGAAACTCAGACTCTTTAACAGTTACTTTGTTTTGATTGTTTATAAATGTTGTACTGTGTTTAGGCAAAACAAAACAAAACTCCAGGAACAAATCAGGGTTAACTAGTCTGATTTTGTTAGTTTAATATTCAGTTCACTACTAATTGAGAATACTTGTCCTATGTTAAAAATATTAAGTTAAAACAGAGTTAAAACCTGATCATGTTTAGAAAATGCAGTTAGCAATTATGTTCCCAAATTCATTACTTAATGTTAAAATGTATTGTTTAAAAGTGTGCTAAAACCAGATCTATTGATCAGTGATGTCTCCCCTTTTTGATAAAAGCTAAGATAAAGTAATATGATTCAAATGTAGTTAAAAACTTTTGTTCAAAATAAATATATGAAAATAGACTTGGAAATTGCTTTGGCTCAGTGCAACAGAGATAATAAAAATAAAGAATAAAAAACACTTCTAAGGAATAAATTTAACTTTAAAATAGAGTTAGTTACTATTTACAATATACAAGTGCACATGGTGCACACAAAATGTATGTTTCTGTTCTCTTTTTGAGGTTTTATTATATGATTTTAACCTTTAAATAAGCCATGACAGAAAATCTCCCTCCTCTGGACCCTGATTACCCGGCCGGAATCTTTCCGTACTGTAGTCTCCTCAAACCTGCATATTTCCCAGGAGCCTCCACTTCACTAAGACTGTGTTGATTTCATTCATTCAGCTGTGATTTGCACTGCTAGACAATAATTAATGCATTTAAAAGAACTTGATCAAATCTACATTTATTTGTGTTTCATGCATAATATTGGTGTATTTGGCCCGCGGCCCACTGGCAAATTTTTACTTTGGCCCTTGGAAGCAAAAGGTTTGGGCACCCCTGATCTACAGGATATGGATCTGGGGCCTCAGTCCTGGATCTACAGCCTCAGTCCTGGATCTACTGCATCAGTCCTGGATCTACAGCCTCAGTCCTGGATCTACTGCCTCAGTCCTGGATCTACTGCCTCAGTCCTGGATCTACAGCCTCAGTCCTGGATCTACAGCCTCAGTCCTGGATCTACAGCCTCAGTCCTGGATCTACAGCCTCAGTCCTGGATCTACAGCCTCAGTCCTGGATCTACAGCCTCAGTCCTGGATCTACAGCCTCAGTCCTGGATCTACAGCCTGAACCCCGACCCAGAACAGAGCACTATGCAGGGATCTTGGCTCATTCCTCACCAATACCTCCCGCCACATACCTCCCGTCTTTACTTATTCATGAGTAGATTACGACGACTAACTCAATCAACCCGCCTCCAGTTACTCGGCCTGACTCGATGAGATAACATTAATGATGCATACGTTGTCCATAGGAGTTCGGTTTCCCGCTCGTCAGCAAGCGCCATTCAAACGAGGCCGGTCGCAACAGGGAATTGGCTTAAAAAGATAGATCGGAACGCGGGCGGAATTTTGACAGGGGGCTTGTACGCAAAACAATGAGATGGAAATTTATGGCTGGAGCATAGACTTGTCAATGAAAGAAAAATCACTGGGAGGAGAGCGGAGGAGAAATATGTCGTTTAATATGGACTTTTAAGTGATCTGAATTACAACAAGGGCCGAGGAGCGATGTGCGTTTTTAATGGGCTTGCGCATTCATCAGACAAGAAAGCAGCAAATAACTCGGGAGGGGTGGGATTGGATAAGTGCAGCGTAACATGGAAGTCGACAGTGTTTCCCAACCAGGGGTGGAAGGTCAAGGTACTAAAGGCAGTACTCAAAGCTTGTAAACATAGATTGACAGAGGTTGATATGGATAATTCTCTCAAGAAAACCACCACAAAAAGGATTCTATTCAAACATTGGATCAAATATTGTCCAATGTCTGTTTCATGGCGTGATGTTGGGAGCCCTGCCTTAAGCCTAGTGTATACTTGCGCGGCGCTGCTTACGTTAGCGGTTGCGGTGGACCTGCGCAAGCACAATTTAATGTATACTCCTTGCGGAGTTTTGAGGAGAATGTTGTAATCCCACAACCAACCACATGATGGCGATCTCACAGGAGTTGCTTGAGATACCAAAGCGGTCTCATTTACGCTGCTACTTTCTCCTCTTCAGAACAAGAACATGAACAAACCGAGCTGTTTGAGCTCATTACATGTTTCTACTGTAGGTTTATGTGATAGTTCTATGGACTCATTATTTCTTAACTCATTCAACTGTGATGTTGTGAATAAAAACACAGTTCTTGTTGGAAACATAGTTATTATTAAATTGTTTTCAGCATAAACAGCAAAACAATAAGGGGTAAATATCTGAGGCAAACATGAACAATTTATAAGTGCAGGAGGAATGGAACAGACGCGATTAGCTACGATTGCAGATTCAAACAAAGACAGGAACAGTGCAAAAGAAACGACTGCACAGTTTATAAGTTATATTAATGTTAGATATGCAACAAAACTCTAGTCCACAGGCTCCGCGTATATCAGGCTCTGCCATGAGCCCAAACTACTTTTCCTTCGGTTCCTTCGAATCGTGGAGCAGTCTGCTCCATAGTGCCACGTCCATGTTCCTATGTGTTCTTTGCTGCTAACACAACGTCGCCATTCAGGTACTTTGACAGTCATCCAACCAACTTCAGCTCCACCAATCATGCTCTATAGTCGTGCTATACTTTGTTATAAATCTCAGACCCTCTGGAATCTAGTCATTGACTCTACTGACATTTGTTTTATGATTGTGTCACAGCATTCCAAATAAAAAGCAGCTGTGGTCTGAATCAATAAGGACGTATCAAAACCCATTTAAAATTCCAGAATCCAGTCAACCCAGCTCAAATCCAGTTTTTTAAATCCAGGTTTTCGGCCCCAGGTCAAGTCTGATGAACTAAAGTGACCCTCCTAATAAAAAGTTTGGACACCCCTGCTATAGACCAAAGGCTACTATGTGTTTGTTGTCATTGTATTTTCTGTGCTCGAACTGATTCTCTGATCTGTTGTTGGCAAATACACAACTTTGTAAAATCTTCTGAGATGACTATTGTTGTGATTCAGGGCGATACACAAATACATTGAGTTAAATGGAACAGCCATGTAACTCTGCTGAACTGCGAAAGCTTTTCACTGCTCAATTACAGTACAAGTAAAACAATAGTTTGGCGTGTCCGTTGACCTGGCCCAGGAGACATGTGATACCGCGACTCCTCGTGACTCATTAAGAGCACACAAGTGAAATAATGGAACGACTATAGATTCATCACGGTCCATTTAAACGCTCTTTACTGCGACAATGGAGGCTCCTGCTGGGACTCATGACCAGAGCGTGAATGCCAATTATGACTAAACTACACCACAGAGCTGCAGATACAGTGTGGTATCAGCGGAGATCCCGGCTTTAAATGGGACATAACATACACAGATACTTGCTTGCACGACAGCTTTTTAAGTTTTAGTCATTTTCTCTTGTCGTTACTGTCAGAGTGCTGATATGGCAACGCTGCGCAGTCACTGGTGCTCAAAGGGGGGCGGGGGGATGCACGTAACCACGTTTCTGCTGACGTTGCGTAAAGGGGAAGAGTGCAGAGCCAAACAGCAGGACAAAACACACAAGTGCATGTGTCTTTTATAACACTTAAGGTCTCTCTCTCTGGTCTCTCCCTCTCATTGGTCTCGCTCTCGGGTCTCTCTCGCTCTCGGGTCTCTCTCTGTCTAGTCTCTCTCTCTCTCTGGTTCCTCTCCCTTTCGGCTCTCTCCCTCTCGGCTCTCTCCCTCTCGGCTCTCTCCCTCTCGGCTCTCTCGCTCTCGGCTCTCTCGCTCTCGGTTCTCTCGCTCTCTTGTCACTCTCTTGTCACTCTCTGGTCACTCTCTGGTCACTCTCTGGTCACTCTCTGGTCACTCTCTGGTCACTCTCTGGTCACTCTCTGGTCACTCTCTGGTCACTCTCTGGTCACTCTCTGCTCTCTCTTTGGTCACTCTCTGCTCTCTCTCTTTGGTCACTCTCTGCTCTCTCCCTCTCTGCTCTCTCTCTTTGGTCACTCTCTGCTCTCTCCCACTCTGCTCTCTCTCTTTGGTCACTCTCTGCTCTCTCCCTCTCTGCTCTCTCTCTTTGGTCGCTCTCTGCTCTCTCTCTATCTAGTCCCTCTTGGGGCTCAACCTGATCTTCTCATAGCCCTCAGCCTGGTGTCCTCTGCAGCTGTATTTTACGGTGTATACACGACTTTTGACAGCTGCAGCAGTGCTCAGACCTACAACCACCAGGTTTGATATCTTCCGCGATCGCACTTCAACAGTCACGAGTTCAGGTGGTTAGTAAAGAGTACAAAGTGTGTGTGAGGGGTTTTATGTCCTTAAAACATGCAGCTGCTACAAGGATTTCACTTATTGCAGGTTATTTTTAGAACCTAGCCCCACAATAAACCAGGGACCACTATACAAGATAACATGAGACGCATTTAAATAAGAAGGCCTACCTGGTGAGAATTTAAAAGGGGAATTCTCAAACAGAAAAAGGGTGCGTGCATACTTTATAGGGAGCCATTCATCTCCATCCTTCAAACACCTCGACCCTGGACGCATACCAATCAATCCATCACTCGGCACAAGGCTCTGCCACCATCCACAACTCCCAGGATTTATCAAACCACATCTATTGTTCATGAACCTTAAACATAAAGAGTAAACTCATCCAGAATCAGGCTATAGCCAAAAATACTAACACAAAGAAATACATTGATTAAGGAACTGACTTTCTCTGAGAATGAACCAGGTAGTTTAGCATTAGCTTCATTCATCCACTTTTTTCCCAATTTGGGTGTGTCCATACGACTGTAAACATATGGACAATATAAACCCCCTATCTTAGTGAAGCCCAATAGGACAAAGTGCTCATGGACAAAGTTTGCTCCAATTCGCTTTGGTTTCTATTGACTTACATTGAAAAGTAAACTCCTCTAACTCAGTAACCATTTGTGGTTTTTATATTTTGATATTGTCCAAATCCAGAAATGAGCCATATAAGGATTGACCATCTTAATTTTTGGTCAGAAATCTGGCTTGCCTTTGCAACCATCTTAGCAACACGTTGGCCCCTGTTACGACGTGAAGCTATGGCATTAAAACGAATGCCCATAAGGATATTGGCTCCAGCATGCTTATGTTCAAATCGACCACTTCTGCATTCGGGAAACAATACGATGACTTCAGCACTCGTCGGTCCACCCCTTATATATGCAAATAACTCGGGAGGGGTGGGATTGGATAAGTGCAGCGTAACATGGAAGACGTCAGTGTGTTAAGCCCGTGTTTCCCAACCAGGGGTGGAAGGTCAAGGTACTAAAGGCAGTGCTCAAAACTTGTAAACATAGATTGACAGAGGTTGATATGGATAATTCTCTCAAGAAAACAACAACAAAAAGGATTCTATTCAAACATTGAATCAAATATTGTCCAATGTCTGTTTCATGGCATGATGTTGGGAGCCCTGCCTTAGTGTATACTTGCGCGGCGCTGCTTACGTTAGCAGCACAATTTAATTTATACTCCTTGCGGAGTTTTGAGGAGAATGTTGTAATCGCACAACCAACCACATGATGGCGATCTCACAAGAGTTGCTTGAGATACCAAAGCGGTCTCATTTACGCTGCTACTTTCTCCTCTTCAGAACAAAAACATGACCAAACCGAGCTGTTGGAGCTCATTACATGTGTTTCTACTGTAGGTTTATTGTGATATGTGACTCATTCAACTGTGATGTTGTGAATAAAGACACAGTTCTTGTTGGAAACATAGTTATTATTAAATTGTATTCAGCACAAACAGCTAAACAATAAGGGGTAAATATCTGAGGAAAACATGAACAATTTATAAGTGCAGGAGGAATGGAACAGACACGATAAGCTACGATTCAAACAAAGACAGGAACAGAGCAAAACAAACGACTGCACAGTTTATAAGTTATATATATGTTAGATATGCAACAGAATGATGAGGCCAAACTACTTTTTCTTCGGTTCCTTCGAATCGTGGAGCAGTCTGCTCCATAGTGCCTCATCCATGTTCCCTGCAGCCGCTCCGTGCTTCCTTCCAATACACACACGGACCAATCACAGCGGAGCTTCCTTGCGGCAACCCTTACGTAGTTAGAACATTTCAATGCTGCGCGGCAGGCAAAGTAAGGGCCTTGTGGTGACCAACGCGTCGGTGACGTCGGGAATTCGGGAAACAATACGATGACGTCAGCACTCGTCGGTCCACCCCTTATGTATGTTCTATGTGTGTTTGTCCCAGATTTACTCTCATCAGGGGGAATGTTAAAGAGTTCCAAGGCCACCAGTGTCCTTCAGCATGTCCTGGGTCTTCCCCCGGAGGCTCCTCCCGATGAGATGTGCCCAGAACACCTCCAAAACCACATTTAACAACACACAGGACAAGTACAAGTCTGTGGCGATGCAGGCCCGGCTCGCTGAGGCTGCACAATGTTGGAAATGAGTACAATATGTTATAGTAGTGTATACATGCTGCTGGAATCTCCTCTCTTGCCATGTGTTTTATTATTTCCAGCCACCGTACCAAGATAGTCTCTGGGATTCAGTAGCAAATAGCATGAAAAAAACCTCATGATTTATTCATAGAATTATTGCACTTGCCAATATCGCTACTGGTCACTGCAAGGAAATATGTTTTATACTAATTTCAGTGCAAGTAGTACAATATACTATACTCTACCCTACCCTGATTGGGAGCCAGCTTTAGTGCCTCTTGGCCTTGGTTCTGTTCAGGCCAATATTAGTAAGAGTGTTTCATGCATTGGGTTTCTTCAGTATGAAAATTTTATTAAACAAAATAATATATTCTGAGACTAACATTGCACTCTAAATGTGTTGATCTTGTTTTTTAAAAATTACACGTACACAGTAAAATAAAAGTGTATGGCTCCCACAGAAATACATTTTAATGTATGAGACTTTTTTGACTCCCTCAAATAAAAAGCTTCCCAACCTCTGTACTAAAGTGTTAACAGACAGTGAAAAGGCCAAGATGATGCTGAAAGGCATGGTTACCAGGGGGTTAACCAGGGAATTTCCACGGATACTGCTTTGTTGTGGGTGAGTTACTAGGATACTGGAACCAAATACTAATGCGCAATGGAAACACAACCAGGTAGACGAGACCAGAGCCAAGAAGGGCCGGTGGAAACGGGGCTATAGTTAGTCGGGCAATGTCAACGACAGATATCTGCTGCCGTTGTGTCCCTGGCCAAAACACTAACCCAGCACTGCCTAAATGATGTGTGAAAGACCAAGGACATACATGCTCCCATGGGCCGACAGCCTGCTGGAGGATAAGAGAGGGGCTGGGATGAGAATGAATGAATGAATGACAGAATGAATGAATGATGTACAGAAATGGCAATAAACTATACTTTTGAGGCAACCAATTGCTAGTGGCAGTTGCAATAGCCTACCTGCTACCAGATGACACAGAAAACAGCATAAATAATAAAGATTCATCCATAACAATGCCTTATTCAACCAACTACAGCTCACCATTAGCTGCATTTCAGCCACTACTGCAACAAGAGAGACCAGAGAGGCGATAAACACAGACTCCATCCATCAATTACGGAACGATGGGTTGATATCTTATTGTGACAGGCCAAGAAAGCAAGTGCAAGAACAAGAATGCAACGTGAGAATCCCATCAGCACAGCATAAACAATGATTCCGCGCATACCCCACATCCACCACACCTCCAGAGAGTGAAAACAAAACGCATGCCGGGGCCAGCTCTGGTCACGGACCCCACTTCGGAGCGACCGTAACCTGCACGCCAAGGCAACAACAAGCATAGCCTTTAATTTTACGTGGAGGTCAAACGAATTTCAGTCATTCCCCCCCACGCACCAGACGGCTAGCCCCTCAAGCTACGCAGTTAAGGCAACCCAAGTCCCGTTATTACCTCGCCTGCAGCATCGCCATCGCGTTTACCCCGATTTAGCGTGAATGTAATGACTTGAAAATCGCCTCAACCCGCGTGCTCGCTACATTTACAGACGTGTGCACCATCGCCGCTTGCGTTTTTAACCACCAGAACGAGCGAGACCTGGAGAAGAGTTGGAATAGGAGGCTATAGGACGCACCACAGATAGCATTACGCGCGACAACAGTAGAATATGGGAGATAGGGCGCTGGATCCGGGTGAGGTTTGTGGTTCCGAGCAGGCCCCGGGATGGAGCAGGATTTGTGGCAGAACGTAATTGGTACGTACCTTGGACACGCTACGCCGGGTTCCAGAGCAGAGCAGAGCCGAGCTGAGCCGTGTGAGAGAGAGCGAGAGAGGGAGGCGAATAGCGGAACCCTGGGAAGAAGGAGATCCAGAAAAAGCGGTGTGTTGCGAAATGTAGCCGTGCGGAGGAGTAGGGCTTGCTGCACGGCCGGGGTAGATGCAGCAGCGGTACGGGTACGGGTACGGGAGGCGGACAGAAGCAGAGGCTGTGTGTGTGAGTGTGACGAGGGACGCTGCCTGCTCGGATGGCCGGTGTCAACAACAACCCAGAGCACGTCACACGAGCACATCCGGGAAGAGAGATTCACAATAAAACCAGAGATGGAGAAGAAGTTTACCCAAAAAGACTCAAGAGGGGTTTCCACCATCTCTGCTGTATTCTGCTCTCGTCTACTCTACTCTACTCTACTCTATTCTACTCTGCTCTACTTTGCTCTACTTTACTCTTATCTACTCTATTAGTCTGCTCTAATGTTCTCTACTCTGCACTTATCTACCCCGGTTGAAAACGTTTCCACTGGTCCTATGTGACCCGGACGAGGTCCCCCTTTGGTCCCTCTTGGCCCTGGTTCTATCCTGGCCGAGCTGATACTAAAGTGATTTTCTATCCATAACTTCTCTATCCATGACTGCGATTGGCCAGTGTGCTGCGAGAATCCATGGTTACCTTCCTTGTGTTCCCAAAGGTCTCCCATCACAGTGCGCAACAGGCCCTACCCTGCTCAGCTTCAAGGGTCTAGCTATCACTCGCTCATGTCGCCACACGCACACGAGATCTATGGCATTGATAATATGGCTAAGACTAATAATTATTTTAGTATTTTAGTTCTTATCATTTTAGTATCTTTGATTCATAGACAGATGGACCAGGCTAACCCCATAGATCAAAGGCCCAATAGGGAAGTGCTCATGGATGAATCAATCAATCAATCAATCAATCTTTATTTATAGGGCGCTTTTCCTGCACAGGGCAACACAAAGCGCCTGAAGTTTTGCTCTAGCTTCTATTAACAACAATAATTGAAAAATACATTAAATTGATGATGACATGAAACTAGGGAGACTCAAGAAAACGTTGGTTCTGATTTTGATACATTCTAATCCAAAAATTATGATTACCAGATTATTCTATCAGAATTAAGATTTGTGTTAAATTATTCACAACGTCTGCCCATTCAGGTCTATGCTCATTGTCTCATGCTCGCACCATGGACTTCACAAATGCTGGTTTGGCTCTCATGCACATGCACAGAAGGGCATGGCAGCGTTCTGACCAATCAGCACGCGGCTCAGTTTGTGAATGTAAATGTGGATTTAAAGAAAATTGATGGATTTAACAAAAAAAAGTTCACAGTTCATAACAATCCCCACAAAATCCGACCTTTATGAAAGCTGTTGGTTCTCTGTCAGCTGAGGTCTGGCTGTTTTCGTTTAAATTGAGTACTTTGGGGAACATTTCCAGGGAGCCCGCCTGATTTTTTTTCTGCAGTACCGCAGGAGGCCTCTGAGCCCGTGGGTGCTTCAGCTATAAGCTAGTAATACCCTATCCAGATATTAACATAGATCCATGGTCTGCAGTGGTTCTACCTCCGCAGGACCAGAGTAACACATTAGCATTCTGACCAATTTAAGTGCATTTCAGAGAGACCACAAAGAGACCAGAGGGAGACCAAAGAGAAAGAGCAAAAGGGGACCAAAGAAAGACCAGAAAGAGAGAGATCAGAGAAAGACCAGGGGGAAACTAGAAAGAGAGGGAGCTCAGAGTTGGACATGGGAGCGTTCTGACCAATCAGAGCTCCACCGATCAGATCAGAGCGAGAGCGAGCTGTGTTTGTGGCATAAAAGTGTGGATTTATAGAAAACCGATAGATTTCAAACAAAAATAAGTCCAGGATGACAGGAGAGAACTAAAATCTCCACATAATCCTCCTTTGTGAAAGCTGTAGTTCCCTGTCAGCTGAGAACAAGCCGTTTTCGTGAACACCGAGGTCTATAAGGAAATGTCCTTACAGCTCACGTGGATTTAAGCTGCAGTGCTGCGGGTGGCCTTTAGTCTATGTGGAGACAGGTTGAAAACCCCCAGTCACTAGTGCTATCCTCGGGTCAAAATGACACGCTACAATGATTAAAAAATACCTTAAAAATCTTTATGAATTTTTCTTCTCCTTTACCCAAGGATAGCACAAGGGCAGCACTACCCACATAATAATATCATGTACATGTTTTTTCCCCACAGAATCCAAGTGTGATGTCATGACTAGACATATTAGTATTTCACAATCAAGTTTAGCTTTAGGAACGGTTAGCTCTCCCAGATTAGAGCTGTGGGAACAGTTTTCTTATCGGATCTGGGCAAAACTGTGTGGGGGGGAAATGACACGGTTAAGAAGGGTCAAGATAACAGAGGTCTGGGGTCGGGGAAGTGATGGGAGACAAGGACCGCATTGTTTGTGGAGAGAGAGGACAGACAAAAACATGTCTCTAAAGGGTAGAATAGAAGATGTTTTGTTATTATTGTGTTATTTTTCATTGTTGTTATTAGTAGTCGTCACATAATTTTTTTTTAACGTGAAACATGAACAATGAATGAAGAGATGCAGGCCAATCGGAAATAGGCAGATAGATAACTACATACATAGACAGATGTTGCAGCTTCCAAATATCTGTATCTTTTTTCCCTATCAAATCAATGACTCTTTTATACAACCACAATGTGTTCATACTTAAACATCTGTATTTTGCTGTGGTCTCACTAATAAAGAAAAAAAAATTAGACATTAGACATACAAAAAACACATTTTGCCATTGTGAAGCGATTATTTTACTTCTTATACATACAAAATAACAATCCACATTTCAAGCAGTTTAAATTAATTGCTGAACGATCAAAAAAATTGTGTATTAGGATTTGAATGACCAAGTGTGACATCACCAGTGTTAAACTTAATGCGGAAGAGGCTGATTTGAACATAAACTAGCTGTAGCCAAGCGCAGGCATTTGTTCTGACAATATTAGCCTCGTGCCAAACAGGGGCCGACGTGTTGCTAAGACGGTTGCTAAGTGAAGCTGGAGTTTCCTCTGTGAAAGAAGGCATCTGATTGGGTAATCCTAATATGGCTCATATATCAGAAGTATCAAAATATCTAGGTCAGTATCTGTTTATTACACAAACAGATACTGACCTAGAGGAGTTTACTCTCACATGTAAGTCAATAGGAGCCAGAGAGAGTTTGGTTTCATTGGGTTCGCACTGTCCATCTATAAATAGTCTATGGTATATGTTTACATCTCTATCATCAACCACTGAGGGATGTAATAAAGTATCAATCCAAATCCAATGAAAATCCAATGAAACATTATTAATTGAAACCCCAAAATTAACCATTGTAACTACATTGAAAAGAAAAGTATTAATCATATTTGACAACCCCTGTTTCATTTTTTAGAGTGTGTGGTGATGCCTTAGCCGACTGTATCCACCTTTTAACACCATAATTATGATGCCGCCATAGCTCTACTAGTCAACTGCAACAGAGTCTACTGAGTTTTATTCACTCAGCAATATATGCTTTAACAAGTTAAACAAGCACAGAGAGCACTGTCAATCACTCTGTCGCTCCCAAAGCAACGTCACACAATCAAAATAATACATTACTTACTTACTTACAGGCAAACTTTTCACTGGGAGATATTGTAATGCAGCCAGGGGTCTCTTTCTCAGGCTTGCCAGTTACTAGCATTTCTTGAAGTGTTCTTGAGGATGGCGTTGTAACTATATCAACCAAATCAATATCCTTGTCTCCTTCAGCCATTGTGGGTTGAAAAAAATGAAACAAAAAACTAGTTGCGCTACACATATTAGCAATTTCCTTTGTTTCTGTCTATTATATTGACATGCCTGCATTGACTTCTGTTAATGCTGTTCAAAATCATACACACATTTCTGCATTTTTATACTTGGTTTTCCTCTAAGGAGAAGTGGCTTTTGAAACAGAGACAGAGCAGAGAGCTCTGTCTATGCTTCAAAACCAGATCTGACCTTCGTGAAGACTGCATTTCATTTTTGGTAGACCACAAGTCCAGCCCACTTTCATACATACAGTTTCAAAATGAGACCTTTGGTATTTAGCATGTCACTAGTACAGGACAGGAAAAGCAGAAACAAAAGCCTGGCCTGGGCCAACTGCATATAACCCCCTTCGCCCACACATCCTGGAACCAAACAGAAATTACAATACAGCCTTACAGTATACCTGGATTTATTTTAGCCAGATATGACTTATTAAAATGATAACTTAAACAACATTCCAATGACATCCAACCAAAAGACATACACTCTGGTGCTGTACGCTAGCTAGCCCTCAGTGAAGCTAATGTGACTCTGATTGGTTATTGCCACAGGTTTTTTTCATTCACTTTCTGCTACCATGGACTAGAGCTTTTGCTTCTGAAGGCCTGATGGCAGATTTAAGACCCAGGAAACACATGATGCTGAATAATGACTGGATAAAAACTCATAAACGCCAGCCATCCTAAACTCGAAAACTATGAAATGAAGAGTATACACTATGGGGAATCTTTTAATACATATTTGTGAGAAAACAAAAAATATATATCTACAAAATATCCTGATTGAGGGTCCTCCACTGCCTTAACCATAACCTGATAGATACAGACAGACAGACAGACGTGACATTGACTGTGGATCGTAGAGAGGTTTGGGGACTGTCTACACTATGCTTAAAGGCAGCAACATGAATAGTCTCTGGTCTCTCTCTCTGGTCTCTCTTTCTGGTCTCTCTCTGGTCTCTGTCTATGGTCTCTCTCTGGTCTACAGTAATAACCGTGTGTAGCGCTCGCTGTGATCTCTAAGTTTTTATTTTGATACTGTTTAAAATGATAACATAACAAATCAGATGCTTTCATTCATCAGTGTAACTCCAGTTTTCCTTAGCAACCACGTTAGCAACACGTCTGCACCTTTTATGACATTACGGCAAAGACGTCAGAACAAATGCACCATAGCTTTAATCCTCCAGCAAAGTCTCCTTCTGCTCCAGAGACAGGCCCAATGTCAACGGCCCAAACTCAGAGGACACATTTCCCTATAAGGACAATAATGTACATCTTAAAGGGACAGTATGCAACATATAGACTCAGGACAGCGGTCTAATAAAGTAATTACAATCACACTTTTGTTGCTAAAATCTTCCGCCTTCTCGAATGACTCTCGTTGATTGGCAGGTGTGAAACCAGCTCTTGTTGGTGATCGCTGCAGTGTGTCCTTGGGCAAGACACTTAACCCGCCTAGGCCTCAGTGTCTGCGTACACTGGTGTGAGTGAGGGATTGACAGGTTCCTTGATGTCCACTGATTACTGATGCAAAACAATACAAACTTGGTGTTACGTATAACATTTTTTTTGTATCAGATGTTATTGAAACAAATGTGTGTTATATTTTTGGTGAATTTTGAGATTCATAAATTTGGCTCTAAGTAAGTAAGTCATCTTTATTTATATTGCGCCTTTCACAGACCAGAGTCACAAAGCGCTTTACAATTGTTGCAGGCATTTGTCTCTGGCTCCACACAGAGATGGGAGCAGGCTGCCGCACAGGAGGCCCATGCCAGACCTATTGTGCATGTTTTCAGTGGTAGGGGAAACCGGAGCACCAGGAGGAAGCCCATGCAGACATAGGGAGAACATACAAACTCCACTCAGAAGAGCCCTGTGTATGTGTACATGTGACGTGTTATCTGGGGACACATACAAAAGATGAAGATGTCATTTTAAAAAAAGAAGAAAAGAAATAAAATACATACTGTCCCTTTAACCGTAACTTTAGAGAGTTGGTTGCATCCACTGTAATGCATTTTGTCTTTTTGTGAAAATTAAGGCTTGAACTAAACGGTTTTGAGAGTGAGAAAGTGGAGAAGCATTTAGCAGCTACTTATTTTGTATATTTTGAGTGCTCCCTGTGTGCTCTTACCACTGTCCTGTATGGGCGCTGCAACAATGAAATTTCCCCACTGTGGGACGAATAAAGGATCTCTTGGGCCATCTCATCTTGTTTACGTTGATTGTCCTTGCTCAAAGCGCTCTGGCTGGTGAAGATAATTACTACTAATACCTACTAATACCTCAAACTAAGGCAAGGCAAGTTTATCTGTATAGCACAATTTATACACGATCATTTTTATTTTCACAGATATATCGTGTCAGGGGTGTCAAACTAATTTTCTCTTTAAAATAAGCACGTGCCATGATGTGATCTTTTACTGTGAAGAGGCGCGGGACCGTTTCCGCGCGTGCATGTGCCGTGAGCGCTGCTGGACCAGTGGCGGGTGCGCGAGGGATCAGGAGAAGTGCGTCCTCTCCTGGCCGCCGTGTGAACTGCAGCTGCCGCACGCACAAGACTGTTACCACGGCAACCTCATACAGCACGTCCGTCGGGCCGCGTCATGCGCAGTGGCCTGAGCTCACCTCCACCAGCAGTGATGCAAAAGTGGGAAAGAAATGATAACCGTAAAATATATTAATTCTGACCTATATTTGATCATATACTTTTTAAAGTTGACGTGGTAAAAAGTTATACCTGCCAATCTGATAGTTACGATACTGAATACCTGAAAACTTAACGAGATTTGAGAGAATTTTCAAACTACTAGAAAATGCTGGGAGCAGTCATTTTGATGCCTCCCATTCAAATCAGTAAAATTCTGGAAAAAAATATAAATAATTAAAAGAACAAGTTTAAGATTTTGACCCTTTCTCACTCAAGTTCTAACATGGGTGAATATAATTGAAATGCAGCTAAAATCAGTTTGGAGAAACGCTAAATGCTAACTGCTGAAAGTAAACAGTGTGTGTGTTTATGTATATATATACGAACATATACATGTTCGTATATATATACATAATATATATATACATGTATACGAACATATCCATAAACGAACACCTAACCAAGAAAAATGCCGACATTGCCAAACAAGCACGCTTATTACGGAAACAAAGCAAGATTCAAGGGACTTGGACCACCAACTGCAGGGTCTTCATTAAGCTAAATGGAGCTCCGGAGGAGGCGAGAGTTCTCTGGGTGAAGGAGGAACACGAGCTGGATAAGTACAAGTGATAAGGTAAAACACACCTAATAATTCAACATGACAGACACTATCTACAGTGACTCTTCCTCATCCGACAATGAGGACATAAGCTTCACTCAGGAGGCAGAACTTGAAGTTTTTTCATTCATGGATGATAGATTTAACCAGCTATAGTGACGTGGACCCTGACATGCATTTTTTTCATAATATATGTCGTAACTGTAATTATTATCAAGACAATCAAATGTCACTATTAGAAAAATCAGAAAGCATGCCAATAGTTCATTTAAATTGCCGTAGCCTTTATGCTAATTTTGAACAAATAAAAGATTATCTGAACGAACTTAATCTGAACGCAGCTGTAATTGCAATCGGAAACTTGGACAAAGGAAAACAAAATTGGGAATTTTGAGCTTGAGGAGTATCAAATGTTCAATCAAACCAGAAAACATAAATCAGGTGGTGGAGTAGCATTGTATGTACATAAAGACTTTAATGTTAAACTGTGTGATAAAATGACAATGGCAATCGATCATATGTTTGAATGTGTGACGATAGAAATAACTTTTGAAAACAGGAAAAATATATTAGTCTCTTGTATCTACCGTGCACCAGGTGCAGATATTGAAGGTTTTATTGAACATATTGAAAAGATATTCACTTATAGTAACCACAGAGATGTCTTTATTTGCGGAGATTTTAATATCGACTTACTGAAAGTAAAATCTCATAAACCCACTGAAAAATTTGTGGACACCATGTACAGTCTGTCGCTTTACCCCTTAATCACACGCCCCACAAGGATAACTGCACATGGTGCAACATTGATTGATAATATCTTCACAAATGTTCTTGACAATATGACAAGTGGAATACTGTTTAACGATATCAGTGACCACTTACCAGTATTCACTCTATACAAAATACAACAAAAAAATCAGAAAAACAAAAGTAAACTTATGGTTAAGAATGTAAGATTGACATCTGAGTGCTCGATGAACGCTTTCAAGCAGAGTTTGTCAGATCAGGACTGGAATAACGTTCTTGGAGAACAAGATGTTAATATTGCATACTCACAATTTGTTAACACAATCAAACAGTTATATGATCAACATTGTCCTGTGGTAACGCACAAATACACACAAACAAAGATATGTGTCCCATTGATGACAAAGGGATTATTGAACGCATGTAAAAAGAAAAACGTCTTATATAAAACATTTATAAAAAAGAGAACATTGGAAACCAAAACGAAATATAAAAAATATAAGAATAAATTAACAAGTATAATAAAAAACTGCAAAAGAAATTACTATAGAAATATGATAGAGGTTAACAAAAACAATATGAAAGGACTATGGAAAGTCTTAAATCATGTAATGTCTAAAGACATGGAGAAAGCTAGTTACCCGGATTATATGATGGCAAACAATGACAAAATTACAGAAGGGGAGGGTGTAGTTAATGCGTTCAATGATTATTTTGTCAATATTGGGCCTCACTTGGCATCAAAAATAGCCAAAACATGTAGTAATGTTTCTCAACACAAAGGTAGAAACGAACACTCCCTCTTTCTCACTGCAACGGATGAAAATGAAATAATCAAAATCGTTCAGGCGTTCAAAAGTAAAAAATCTACTGATTGGAACAACTTTGACATGAACATGATCAAAAAAGTTATACAAAACATTACTTTGCCTTTAACACATATTTGTAATCTATCCTTTTCAACTGGAGAATTCCCAGACCTCATGAAGATTGCCAAGGTCGTTCCAATCTATAAGAATGGAGATAAGCATCAATTTACTAATTACAGGCCGATATCTATACTTCCACAACTATCCAAGATTTTAGAAAAACTCTTTGCTGCCCGTTTGGACAGCTTTGTGAATAAACATAACTTACTCAGTGACTGTCAGTACGGGTTCAGAAACAACAGGTCTACAGCACATGCACTAATCAATCTAAACGAAGAAGTCACCAACAACATTGACAATAAACTGTACTGTTTGGGTATATTCATAGACCTCCAGAAAGCCTTTGACACTATAGATCATGAAATCCTCTTAAGTAAACTTAATAATAATGGGATCAGAGGGGTGGCTAACAATTGGTTAAAGTCATACCTGACTGAAAGACAGCAGTACGTACAAATTGATGAACATGTATCAGGGCGGAAGAACATAGTATGCGGAGTCCCCCAGGGGTCTACATTAGGTCCCAAATTGTTCTTGTTGTATATAAATGATCTGTGCGAAGTCTCAACAAAGTTGAGATTTATTTTATTCGCGGACGACACAACAATTATTGGTTCTGGCAAAGATCTACAAGTGCTTGTCTCAGAGGTCACAACTGAATTATACAAATTGAAAGATTGGTTCTGTAGAAATAAACTGTCGCTGAATATATTGAAAACAAAAATGATTCTTTTTGGTAAACCTAATAGTGATATTCAAATTAAAATCAATATTGATAATGTTCAAGTTGAACAAGTCAAGGAATATACATTTCTAGGTGTGGTCTTCAGCCATAAGGCTAGCTGGAGACCACAAATAGATAGCATTCGAGGGAAAATGGCAAAAAATGTGGCAATTATGGGCAAATGTAGATTTTTTCTGGACCAAAAGGGTCTCTTCACCCTGTACTGTTCCTTAATCCAACCGTACATAAACTATTGCTCAGAGGTCTGGGGAAATACCTTCAATAGTCATTTAGAGGTTTTATATAGACTTCAAAAGAAGGTCATAAGAATCGTTCATAACGTCGGTTATAGGGACCACACAAATATACTGTTTTTAAAATCAAACACAATGAAATTTGATGATCTTATAAAATATAATACTCTGTTACAGGTATATAAAGCTGTAAATAACCAGCTCCCTAGCAACATACAACAAATGTTTGGTAAAAGAGATGGAAGATATGACCTCAGAGGTACTCATAACCTCAAAGTTCAAAGTGTTCACTCTTCCTTAAAAAGTTTCTGTATTACCCGGAGAGGTGTACAATTGTGGAATAATCTAGAGGAACCCTTAAAAGATGTTGCTTGTTTACAGCTATTCAAAAAACGATACAAGAGAAGTGTGTTTGAGAAATATGCTAAAGACATGTAATCTGTTAAGTATTATCGTGAATCTGATTAACCACATCATTGCCGAAAGAACCAGTGTCACCAACCTCAAATTCAAAGCACTACCCGGCACAGGACATAAAACCTTACACAATACATAGTTAGGGCAGCAGGGAGTGGCTAGCTGATGGGGGGGTCTCTGCCCTCAGCCAACTGGCCACGTCACGCCCTTGCTTTTTAATGCATCTCACTTAAAAAGGCAAACAACAAAAAGTAATTCTACAGTCACAACCAATATTTTATAGTGAATCGAGAATGACGGCAAGAGGACATTCTACAAAAATGTGTAGTGCAAATAAATTATGTGATTCTAAAATGGGAATGATGGTAAGGGGACTTATAATCATGATTATGTATTGTTGAGAAAGAAAAATTATGACAAATGTAATGCAAATAATAATGAAATCCTGATCAGTCAAAAGATTGGTGATCGGTATTCTTAGGTAATGATGGTATATGGTTATCATACGAAATGAAGAAAACATAAATAAATAAATAAATAAAAAAATATATATATATATGTCTGTGTATGTATATATATATATATATATATATATATATATATATATATATATATATATATATATATATATATATATGTGTGTGTGTGGGTATGTGTATGTGTATGCATGTGTATATATGAATATATAAACCCACATAAATAATAATAATGATTATTTTACCTTGGAGTCGTGTGAAAAACTTGTGATATATTGTATAATCATGAATGCTTTTCTAATCAATGCTGACGTGTGTTTGGTTAACCTGGACAACTGTAATCGTAGAATTGATTGTGATCATGGATGAGCACATCCACAGAGCCTTGGGTGTGTCTATGTATGGAAATGTCATTCACTAATTGCTTGTAAGTAAACAGGCCCATGCACCTTCTGATGTGCACGTGCCTGGGTAACTCAGGAACTCGTGTTTATTGTATGTAAACTGTATGATGCCTGTGTTCACGGTTATTGTCTGCAGCTTAAAGTGATCACTTGGAACAGGGGGTGGGCACTAATAAGCTTTCTTGCTTCAGCCTACTCCTTTTGAGCCACTTTATAACAGTGTAACCTTGTAACAATGAATGTAAAATGCTCAAATAAATAACAATCAATCAATCAATCAATATATGCAAAATGTTTTTGTTTTGTTTTTGTTTTTCTCTTCTCTTCCTTTCAGTTAGCATTATTATTGTATTTTATCTTTTGGTTTCTGTTCCTAGTTTTTATTTTTGTGGATTTTGTGATTGGTTGCTGTTTATATTTTTGTTTTCTTTTTGGTAAAGGCTACATTTTGGAATATTAAGATGATGACAATGGGACTATACAAAAGTTACAGATGCGTTGTGAGAATGCTGGTGTGAATGAGTGAATGTACAGTATGAGTTTGTTTGGGTTGGGTGGGAGGTTACCTGTTGTTCACTTTTGGTTTGTGTACAAAAAATAAAATAAATAAGATGATAATAAAAAATAATAAGTAAACAGTGTGTTGCTTTGATAACTACCACTGGCTCACACAAACCAACTCAACTCATGCAGTCCAGGACCAGCACCTTGACAATTTTACATTCAAATGCATGGAGTAGGCAAAGTGACTGTTCTGAGAGCTTGGCGTTAATGTGTTTGCTCTGCGTGTCTCCCCTGTGATGTCACTGACACTTTGAGCTACGAGCATTGTTACTGCACCGGAAACCAGTCCCACCAACTTCTGTGGCCTTTATTAACAAATGAATCTTAACAATTGTGATGCTGAGAGAAAACCCCTGCCCCTGTGATATCACCCATCCATGACCTGCTGTCACACATTCCAGAAGTCCACAAACATGTGACATCACCTCATTGTCTGTACTTAAGCTGAAGATGACAGACTACAGACGTTTGCTTCACTGTGATTTTCTTCCCTCAAACATGTGATGTCACGTTTATGTCAAGACTGTCACATCACTGTTCCGTCTTCACTCAGAGCAGGAGTGTCCAAACCTTTTAGTAAGAGGGCCACTTTAGTTCACCAGACTTGCCCAGGACAAGACACCCAAGATTGCACAACTGTTTTTCATGGATTTGGGCTGTTCTGGCTTTAAATTACCATCTCCTCAGCTCCTCAAACACTGTCAACGTCTGTATGTACAAATAAAGTATAAAAGTGTATACAGTACTTCTCTCTGGTGTCTCTCTCCATGATATCGCTCTTTCTCTGGTCTATCTTAGTCACTCTCTGGTCTCTCTTTCTCTGGTCTGTCTGCTCTGTCTTTCTCTCTCTTTCATGGTCTATCTCTCTCTAGTCTCGGTCCGGTCACTCTCTAGTCCCTGTTACTCTCTCTGGCCTATCTCTCTCTCTCTCACTGGTCTCTTTCTCTTTCTCTGGTCTCTCTCTCTCTCTCTCTCACTGGTCTCTTTCTCTCTCACTGGTCTCTATCTCTTTCTCTGGTCTCTCTCTTTCTCTGGTCTCTCTCTCTCTCTCTCTCACTGGTCTCTTTCTCTGTTCTCTCCCTGTCACTCTCTGGCCTAGCTCTCTCTCACTGGTCTCTTTCTCTGGTCTCTCTCTGATCTATATTTCTCTCTCTCTCGCTCTGGTATGACATGCCAGCCTCTTAATTTTCAAACCTTCAAGTAATTCTAACATACTTTTTCTTGTAAGTGCTTTGTAAAAGGGAACTCCCATGAACCCAAGCGTGATAAGTTACCTTAATACACTCCTCAAATATTAACATAAAACATTTAGCCTCAATACTAACACAAGCCCCCTCCCCAAAATCCTGCACATACTTTCCATCTGAATAAGAGGTGGATAGAGACATTAGTGAAGCAGCAGCGCCCTCACCTGGCAAAAGCCTGGTATATCATGTCGTAGCAGAGACTAGGAAATGAAAAAGCATCAAGAGGACGATTTGAATACATGTTTATTTTTAAGTATGGCTGTAACAGGACTTAACAAACATGCACACCCTCTCTCTCTGGTCTCTATCTCACAGGACCTTAGACTGACACATCTTTATTGCCTTTAATGATTTAACCTGTCACATAAACTGGTGAAAGGTATAAAGTCTAACCATGTGTGTGTGTGTGTGCGTATGTATGTGTGTGTGTGTTATCTGCTTCCTTGTCAGTTCTCTCAGAGCTGTGTCTGCAGTTTGGCTCCTCTCACTGCTCTCTCTCCACCTTTAACGTTTTGTTTGTGTCAAAGTGAATCTCAGAGGCTCTGATCCAGGAGAGATGTCGCAGAAAGCACTGGACCCAGAAGCCCTGGTCTGTCCTGTGTGTTTGGATCTACTGAAGACTCCCGTCTCTCTTTCTTGTGGACACAGCTACTGCATGAAGTGTGTCCAGCAGCACTGGGACAAGGAGGATGGGCAGCAGCTCTACACCTGTCCCGAGTGTCGTGAGAGCTTCAGCCCCAGGCCTGTGTTGGTTAAACACATCCTGTTAGCAGGTTTAGTGGAGCAGTTGAAGGAGACTGGTCACACAGCGTCCCCTGCTGACCTGTGTGCTGGACCTCAGGACGTGTCCTGTGATGTCTGTCCAGAGAGGAAGCTAAAGGCAGTCCAGTCCTGTCTGCAGTGTGTGGCCTCCTACTGTGAGCGCCACCTACAGCCTCATTATGACTCTGCAGCGCTTCAAAAACACCAGCTGGTACCGCCATCGCACACTCTCCAGGAAAACACCTGCTCTGAGCACAACGAGCTGAAGAAGATGTTCTGTCGCACTGACGGAAAGATCCTGTGTTTGGTCTGCTGTCTGGAGAAACACAAGGACCATGAGACTGTGTCCTCGGCCTCAGAGAGGGCCCAAAGGCAGGCACAGCTGCCAGCCCAGAGACTCCTGCTCCTCCAGAACATCCAGGTCAAAGACATAGAGCTGAACACCCTGCAAAAGCAGGAGCAGGACATCAGGACCTCTGCCCACACAGCACTGCAGCTCAGCAGGGACAGCTTCAGGTACATCATCCTTCTCCTGGAGACAAGAGCCAAAGAAGTAGAGCAGCAGATCCAGTCTGAGGAGGAGAGAGGACTGAGCCGAGTCCGAGAGATCCAAGACCAAGTGAAGCAGGAGATGAGGGAGCTGAAGAAGAGCCTCTGTGACCTGGACACACTGTCCCAAACTAAAGACCACAACACCTTTCTCCAGCTTCACACTGCACTGGCCTCACACTCACAGGGGCCAGTCACAGTCAGGGGCCACTCAGAGGCCAGGAGCCCCTTTGATGAAGTGGCCAGAGCTGTGGCCAAGCTCAAGGACAGTCTACAGCTCACTGTGGAGGAGGGACGCAGCAGCATCTCACTGCTGTTACAGCCTCTGGAGGGCACGACAGGCGGCCACTCACAGCAGCAGAGGCCCCAGAGAATTCCAGGAGGAAGCAGGGCCGTCGTCCACACTCTGTCACGAGGTGGGAAGGAGGAGGACTCAAAATGCGAGAATGCCAAAATAAAGATTTAATAAAATAGAAGTCCAAGGTAAAAACAAAACTCAAAATCCAAAATACGGAACCAGGAGCACAAAATCAGGAACAGGACGGAACAGAAGTAGACAATACAATGGACCAGCAACAAGAGGAGAGGAGCACAGGGTAATTATAGACAGAGACACAGGTGAAACACATTAGGGCAGGGTAGACAATCAAGACAGGGGAAACAGGACGTCAAAGTCAAACTTAAAACCAAAGCACAGAGAACAGATATCAAAATAAAGCTAAAGTCCAAAATAAAATCCACACCATGACACACTCCAATCCAGGGTTTACCATCAGCAGGAACACCCATGACCAGAGACGACCTCTTACAATATTATAAAGAATTCACTCTGGACCCAAACACCACAAATGCATATGTGTCTCTGTCGGATGGAAACAGAAGAGCAACACGTGTGAGGAAGGGGCCGAGTCCTCCAGAGCATCCAGACAGATTCCGGTCTTTTAATCAGGTCCTGAGCAAAGAGAGTGTGACGGGTCGCTGTTACTGGGAGGTGGAGTGGAGCGCACAGCTGGGTGTTTCTATAGCAGTGTCATACAAAGACATTCAGAGGACAGGAAGTTTGGAATGCGGATTCGGATACAATGATAAATCCTGGGCCTTTTTTTGTTACGATACCGGTTCTTCATTCATGTTTAACAGGGTGAAATATGACGTCCCAGATCCAATCGGCTCCAGAATTGGGGTTTACCTGGACCACGATGCAGGGGTCTTGTCCTTCTACAGCGTCTTTGGGAAAATAAGGCTTCTCCACACAGTACACACCACTTTCTCTCAGTCGCTGCATGCTGGGGTCCGGATCTTAGACTCTCTCTTCTCTCCTACGGTTGAAGACACTATACATTTCCCTAAACTCAAATAGCAGCATTGTTATCAATCTCCACGGTCTGGATCAACTCCATGATCAACTTAATGTTTTTAAAGTTTCAAATTAATGATGTAATGTCCCCCACTCACTGCACGTGTCATTTGAAGCATTTGAAAGACTTGGCAAAATGTTCATGCTTACGGTCTTTGGCACTAGATCAGCTCCACACACCCACAGCACTTGGGCTGGGCGTGGTTTGACAGTGATAATGAAAATCCAATCTTTTTTTTTCATAAAGTTTCAAGTCTGACCCATAGACTGTAAATATTAACGGACATAGTCACGCCTATCTCCGCCGTTGAAACTAATGTGCATCACTTTTGCCTTCTATGGGCAGGTTCAAAATGGCCGTGGGGGGGAAAATTTTGAAATACACGCATCTGGGCATGTGTTAGCGCGCACGAGCCCCATTCATTTGACGAGTGCCTTCAAAAGTTCTCCATCATCCATACTTTTTCTTCTCTGGGGGGTGGCAGCGTTTTTGAGAGGAAAGAAGACGCTATACATTAGAATTGGATAATTCTCTTTCCGGGTACACCCCCACTGGCTAGGAGTGGGATTGCAAGCAGATCAGCGCACATGCTCATTGACATTTTTGAGCCGGGACCAGCCCACATTGTTCTGACCACACCAGCCAATAGAGAGCCTGAGGACAAACACACTCATGATTCTGATTGATCATCAGTGCTCCTGTACGGCCCTCTACACTTCTCCGTAGTTTACACAGGGACAGCAGCAGTGGCCGTGCCTCTGCAGACACATCTTATTTTAGTTCTACTTCCTGTTGTGTAATGACCAGAGCCGCCCTCACGTGTCTCATTTGTCCTTTATTTAAACCCTGTGTGTTCCATCCCTCCCTGTCCCATCATCGTCAATGCCATGTCTCTATCAGTTCTTGTCGTCCATGTTTTCTGTACTTTACTTTGGGTTGTCTACTCTTGATTTTGGATTTTATTAAATTCATTATTTTTGGCTGTTCTGCATTTTGGGTTCTCTTCCTTTTTCCACATGACACTAAATTGACCAATGTGATTGTTCTTGTTGCATTTCCAGTGTAAGAACTGTTTGTTTCTCTGATCTGCTGTTGGCTTTTGTGATTTAGGGCTCTACACAAATGTATTGAATTGAATCATGTGCAGAAGTAATCATTTGGAGAGAAGTCATTAAAAAACATTGATGCATACATTTTTAGAAAAAACCCTTTATTAAAACCAAAACATTAAAGGAACTATTTTGTGTTATTTTCATATATAAGAGAGATTCAATTCATTATTATAGTAGTTCTTAAAATCCTACTAGCATGACAAATCTTATAAGTGAGATTCTCAAGTTCAACCTTCAGAGGATGAAAACAGAATGTTGTGGTCTGATTTATTATTTCTATAAGGAAGGGAGTTATTTGACATTAACCTTTTTATTTCTTTTAAAAGTAACAGTACTTTTGGGACCTCTGCTTTTCCTCTTACTTCTGATAAACTGTAATGTCTTGTTGTAACCAGCAGATGGCAGTAAAGTCCCATTACATCTGCACATGACTCCCTTCTTTCACACTATTGCATGGTTTGTTTACTATTTACTACAAGCCAAGTCACAGTTTGGATTGTGAAACAGCTGAAGTATTTTCAAAACACTGCAGCTCAAGTCCTGACTAGAACCTTTGAAGTACCATCAGTCCTGGTCTCAGGGCTCTGCACATGGCACCTGGTTTAAGATCCCTTAAACATGATCTTTAGAATATTGACTCTGGCTTTCAGACTCAGGGGACAACACAGACAAACTTTCGGAGTTGCAAATGGTTAGAGCAAATAGTAGGATTGCACAGACGAATTGTGACATCACCATAGTGTAGCCAAGAAGCCAAGAGGCTGATTTGAACATAAGATAGCTGGAGCCAATTTGCTTGTATGGGCATTTTTTTTCCCGACAAGGCTTAGTTTTACACTGTAAAAGGGGCAGATGAGTTGCTGAGACGTTTGCTAAGGCAAGGTGGAGTTACCCCATATCTGGATTTACAAAGATATCATCACAATAAACACCAGGATCACAGGGAGCGATTTTTAAAAGCCCAAACAGTTACCGAGCAGTAAACATTTACATGTAAGTCAAGAGGAGCCAGAGCGAGTTTAACTGCCGTAGAAAGGTTACATTGATGAATTTTACATTAAAATGAACGGAGCAGTCAAAATGGCTCTGGGAGTCAGAGGTAGAGCTACACACATTTCAAAATGTATTGTAAACAATGACCAACTACATATAGAGACATAAAAATGTACACAAACTGAGTAATTACACTTCCAAAATGTAAAGCCGTCAAATTGACTGCTCTGGGAGTTCTAGTGTTAAGCAGAAAAACAATAAATAAGGATATAAATACTTAAAAACATGTGAGGGCTTGTTCATTTTCATCAAAGGTACACGACTAAAGCAGGACTAAGGCAGGACTAAAGCAGGACTAAGGCAGGACTAAGGAAGGACTTAAGCAGGACTAAGGCTGGAATAAAGCAGGACTAAAGCAGGACTAAGGCAGGACTAAAGCAGGACTAAGGCTGGAATAAAGCAGGACTAAGGCTGGAATAAAGCAGGACTAAGGCAGGACTAAAGCAGGACTAAGGTAGGACTAAGGCAGGACTAAGGCAGGACTAAGGTAGGACTAAAGCAGGACTAAAGCAGGAATAAAGCAGGACTAAAGCAGGACTAAAGCAGGACTAAGGCAGGAATAAGGTAGGACTAAAGCAGGACTAAGGCTGGAATAAAGCAGGACTAAGGCAGGACTAAGGTAGGACTAAAGCAGGACTAAGGCAGGACTAAGATAGGACTAAAGCAGGACTAAAGCAGGAATAAAGCAGGACTAAAGCAGGACTAAAGCAGGACTAAGGCAGGAATAAGGTAGGTATAAGGTAGGACTAAAGCAGGACTAAGGTAGGACTAAAGCAGGACTAAGGCAGGAATAAGGCAGGACTAAAGCAGGACTGCAGCACTAAACCAGGACTAAGGCAGGACCAAAACAGGACTAAAGCAGGACTAAACCAGGACTATGGCAGGACTAAAACAGGACTAAACCAGGACTAAACCAGGACTAAACCAGGACTAAGGCAGGACTTAGGCAGGATTTAGCAGGACTGTTTAGTTGTTAGGTCCGGTTGAAGCTCACAAACTCCTCCCTCTCTTAATACTGCGCGCTAATTGGTTGGTGGCTTACAACAGGAATGCAGCTGTTTTCAGGTGCAGTACACGTTCCTGTGGCACACGCACACGCGCCTGGAGCACTACCTGATGCGCGTGCGTGTGAACATCTGAACGCGGACGTGACTTTGGGATTGGAGCTTTGCGCACAGCACTTACAGGTAAGGGGCTCCTAGTGTGTCGTGGCCCGGTGCGTGTGTGGGCCCCTTCAGATCCTGGAGCATGAGGTCTCAAACACACTCCGAGAGTCCGGGAGACACACAGAGATGACAGCTCCACAGAGGTGAGAACGGCCACCATCAGCCCTGCATGTGTGTGCGTGTGTGCGTGTGTGTGTTGATGCCTGTAAATGTGTGCACTATCATCTGTAAACAGGATCATTCTGTATTATCTGATCTGTTGCGCTCACCTGAATGTCAGGAGCAGATCCACATGTGCCCGTGTGTGTGCGTGTGCGTGTGCGTGTGTGTGTGTGTGTGGGTGTGTACTTGTTTTTATATCCTTGTATTTGATCACATGGTTGGAAGCTGAGAAGTATTTAGTTCGAGTGTTTATAGAGTTTAGTTTGCTCTGACCATGTTTGTTAAACGTAACCTCCATTTTTGATCTCTCCAAGCAGGAGCACACGGACTCATTTCCTCAAGTCTTCAGGTTAAAACTGAAAATGGGTGGAGTCTGGTGTGCTCCTGCAGGTTAAGACTTAACTCACTCCTGTCCTGATGTAAGGTATTACAATCCCTGTGTTTGTTTTTTCTGTTCCTTGGTAATACATATCTGGTATACTGTATTATACTGGGCGGCTGAGTGGATGGCACTCTCGCTACTCAGCAAGAAGTTCCTTGGATCGATTCCCGGTTGGAACAGGGTCTTTCTGAGCGGAGTTTGCATGTTCTTCCCATGACTTCCCATGTAGGTTTCCTCCGGGTACTCCGATTTCCCCCTACCGCTAAAAACATGTACACTAGGTCTGGCATGCGCCTCCTGTACCCGCCCCCATCTTTGTGGGGAATGAGAGAACAAATACCCACAACTGTAAACCACTTTGACCCTGTTCTGTGAAATACGGTATATAAATAAAGATTACTTACTACTACTTACATTATATCACAATCTCCCTCTAATTTGTCAGAGCTCGAGTCGATAAACTTTCAGTCTTGAGATGTGCAAATCTTGTAGAGTCATACAACCATTAACTCATGCTGTGAGAGTACAGTGGCCATACTTGAATGCGAAAGCCAGATCCCGTCAGACCTCAGACCTTCACCCACATTGTCTATTACTGGTTTCCTTGCTTCTGTCAGTGTGCCCCAGGGCAGCGGTGACAACAATAGTAGTTCATCACCACCGTGTAAGGAGAAAGAATGATGACAGATGAAGCGTCTTTAAGTGTCTGAAAAAGCGCTTTATAAAAGCCTGTAATGTTTTTTTAACCGAGTAAAAGCTGGTTTCTGATGGTCATCTTTTTTTTTTTTTTCCAGACCCATTCTCCACTAGTTTGAAATCAAAGTTTTACCGAACCACAGTATGAGTGCTGCTGCGAAAGGACCAGCCAACTATAGTTCAACATCCGTCAGAGCTGACTGAAAAAGACACTGGTGGCTCAGAGAAGAAACACGCAGCATCTTTAAACTCAACTTAACCAAAATCATGAAAAAGAACAATATAAGGAACATCCAATCTTTTCAGATGTAGGACAAAACCTTGGGAAGAACTGTAGTCTAAAAGCAAAAGTTTAAGAAGACAACAGTTTTACTAATACAGACCACAATTAAGTGCAATGTGGATCAACTTGTGAATTTTCTGATCAAAATTACACCAAAACAGCACAATTATCTATTGAATTTGATATTTTAGAAGCAACAATGGAGCCAGAAGACATAACTGCACAACAAGAAAATACTCAAGATGAGAATCCCACCATAAATGATGCAAAATTTACTCAAAACTTAAATGCTGCTAACCAATCTAGAGTTGAAGTAACTCTACTGGGAGGTGCAAGAAACAACCTTACCAGCTTACATGATACTGCCGCTGGTCAATCTAATAAGGATGTAACAGAATGCAAAGTAGATGCTGCTAAAGATATGATCACCTTTAATGGTAATTTCAGACATATTGATCCAAATCAGACTCAAACAGACACTGACAAAGATCAGCCGGATACCGTAAAAGAAGTTAATCTTACTTCAAAAGAACAGATAACGCCAACTTGTGTTTCTGAAAAGGAATCAGAAGTTCAGAATCATGCAATTGATGGACAAAATCTGATCATCTCTGAGTATTTGGTTGTAAATGAGTGTAAGCAACTAAAGGAAACGTCTATAGAGTCTCCTGCTGTCGATCATCCATATGAAGACTTCTCAAATCCTGCCCTCTCTGAACAGGCCACGCCCTCTTCTACGATGACCGCATGCCCCTCACATCTGGGAAAAGAATTGGAATTTTCAGAAACCGATGACATTTCTGAAGAGCTGTTGAAATCTGCTCCTGACAATCATAAACAGATGTCACCAACCACAATTTCTGAATCCGTGACCTCCTTAGATAGTACTCCCATCAATCAAACACAAACTCTTCTGACCACAACTTCCGATACTGAAACCACTGTTGCGTGTTCTCCCATCATTCAAAAAGAAACACCAACTTTTCCTGACGCGACAAACCCCACCCCTTTAGCTGTAACCACGCCCACTGATTCTCTGACCACGTCCCCTGCTCAGCTACTGCCACAGGCGGCTCATCTCCGTGGTTACCTGCAGAAGAGGGGAGGGGCCCTAAAGGCATGGAAGCAACGCTGGTTTGTGTTTGCGGACGAGGCCGATGTGCTGATGTACTTTCGCACCCCGCGAGACGTGACGGCACTGGGACAGGTGCGACTAAGCCACGCCTCCTTCACCTGCGATGGGGCGGAGCCTGGAGTATTCTACCTGAACACGCCCGAAAGAGTTGTCACGCTAAAGGTACTGGTCAGCAATGAATGAATGAGCGGCGGAGAAAGTCGTGGCAAATTGATGGATGGATGCCTTGATGTATAATTTTTCCTTTTTTGCATACCCTTCCTACAGCCCTAATCTGAACCAAATGATCTAGTCCTGAATCTAACCCCAAACATAACCTATTTATTAAGTATTAGGAGTAGATGTATTGTATCAGAGGATGTTGTATCAGTAATACAACATCCTCTTTGATTTGAACATGTTACAAATTCAAGTCTTCAATCTTTGTGTGTGTGTGTGTGTGTGTGTGTGTGTGTGTGTGTGTATGTGTTTGTTCCAGGCCAAGAGCGAACAGCACAAGTTCTACTGGCTCCAACAATTGCAGCTGCGAAGGTGGATCCGCAATGAGGTTACCGGTAACACTACTGCTGAGGATACTGCAGGTACTACCATACTATACTCTTACTGCTGAACACACATGTTACTACTACTTCACTCCTACTGCTGAGGACACATGTACTTCTACTGCTTCTACTAATACCACAGGATCTTGAATATCATTTGCGTTAACACTTCTGCTGCTGTGTTTTTTATCAACGGGTTGTCTGCTCTATAATGTAAAATAGAGCAGAACCAAAATCTCAATCAGACACTGACTTTGTTCTGTTGTGGTCTGTTTGGAGCTGCAGGGCCAGAGCTGTTCCCTCAGTTGCAGTTTGCAGAGCAGGTGAACACAGAGGAAGCAGCGAGTCAGCCTCTCTTTCTGCAGCTCAGCCTCAAGCATCCTCTGATCGAGCTCCAGTGAGTACCCCAACACCCTCTGATCAAGCCCCAGTGAGTTCCCCAACACCCTCTGATCAAGCCCCAGTGAGTACCCCAACACCCTCTGATCAAGCCCCAGTGAGTTTCCCAACACCCTCTTATCAAGCCCAGAGAGTACCCCAACATCCTCTTATCAAGCCCCAGAGAGTACCCTAAGCAAGTGCAATTATAAAGAGTTTATTAAATTATGGGTGCTCTTATTTTCTCCTTTTATTCTTCTGTAATGTGTGAAACGATGACATTGACATTTTCCCTTCTGTGGAACGACTAAAGGGGTATCTTTAGTCCCAGCTTCAAGCAGAATTTTGAACACAAAGTGATGGTCCTCCGAGGTACAGGGAGTAAATATCTCTCTATATCAAGAACCATAAATCTTCTAAATGCAAATTTTCTGTGGCAAGTACAGTTGTGGAAAAAGCTTGTACCAAGTTGAGAACTAATGGAGTCTCTATTTTGCTAAAATGCAGTTTTTTAAAGGGTGTCAATTGTTAGGAAAAAGCATAAAAAGGAATGGGAGAAATGCAGCAGCCCGTGTAGCATATGCCACAAACACAGCTGATAGTTGGTAGTTTTCACGTCACTGACTTTCAGAGAAACAATGCAGTCTTTTTGTGCTGAATATAGATGTAGTAACGAGCCAACAAGGAGAAAGACAACGTTTTTTTAAATGTCAAAGCTGGTCTCAAACCAAAAGGGTTATTGATAAATAAATAAAAAACGAAATGGAGGCGTGCAATGTGAGAAATACTCAGAGCGTAAATGTGCATAGTCTGCTGAAGTGGAGTGAAGTTCTTCCTTAATTCTTTTGGTATTTGCATCTTTAGTAAGACCTTTTATGCAATTATGTTAAAAATGAGCTGGTCATTGCAACAGATGCAACAAAAAGTTTAAAATCATAGAATACTGTGAATGTTGTTTACGCTGTGATCTAATTGAACCTGATGTACAGATTTATAATTGTCGACTGAATCAATGTCAGAATGTGATCATTATGAGCCTGACGCTATCAGTCTGAACTGTGGCGTCACTGGTACAATAGTCTGCTGTAATCATGTATGCTTATTTTTATGATTATTATTGTTTTTGTTTTTGTGTAATGTCTTTCTTATCTGGATTTCGTGTCTGTAATAAAGTTTAATAAATATATATAATTGTATAACACGTGTTCTGCTGTGACACGGTCCCAGACCTCTGCATCTTTTGCGAGGAGTTCTGAGTTGCGTTTACACTATATATAAAAGAAACACAGTAAGTCACAAACAAGTAACAAATCAAAAATAGAGGGAGTAAGAATGGACCAGTTTTGTTCCTAAGTAAATCTCCGCCCATGGAACTTGTCAGAGAAGCTTTAATTGATTGTGTTTTTAATTATACTGCCTGTTGTTTTCAACCCAAATGACTTGAAACTCTCCTTTATATAGGAACTCTGTGAAGAGTCGAAAGATGCGTTCATCTACTGAGGTTCGTCAGAGCGTGTTCCATGTACCAACCCCATCCCCCACCACGCCAACCACGCCATCAACCAATCAGAGCACGAGGCTGGCACCAGCGATCGAAAATGCAAGTGCAGGACCGAGCAACGACCTCGAAGAAAGTTCAGCATCCGTCAACCATGACATGCCACAGACCGGTAAAGAAGCCAATCAGGAAAGAGATGGGGTTGTCACTCAGAACTCTTACAAGGACTTAACATCCACCAATACTAGTAGTAGTTCAGGTAAGACAAAGATGTTTGACTGTCAAAGAATCCATTCAGTCCAACTCTGCAACACAGCTGTACTCTTGTTTGGTTTGCAATAGCACTTTTTCGGACCATGCCCATGCTGTCACAAGCCCTGCCCACAATCCATCATGCCATGCCCACTGTAGGTCCCCCTGTGACCCTGAGGAAAAGGAGCCACTCGTTCCTCAGGAGAATTTCATGGAGTGAGAGGAGCTTACTACAGCAAGAACTGCAAGACCAGAAGGTAGGACCTGAAGATAGGACTAAGGCAGCTAATTCATTGTTTGATTTTCCTTCAAGATGACTGCTGTTTTGCATTTTGGGCTGTACACAAATTATTTGATTTGTTGCTGGTTCGGTCAGGACTTGGTGGGGGTTCTGCAGCAGGCCCTGGAGCTGTGCCAGTCAGAGAGGAATTCCCTAATCAGTGAGAATCCAGAGCTGTTTGGGATCACAGAGGTGCAGGAGCTGAGGAACCGCCTGGAACACACCCAAGTCAAACTGCAGAGCCTTCAGAGATGCCTGGAGCAGAGAGATCAGACCATCCGGGACCTGCACAAGCAAGTTCGTGAGCTCAGCGAGAGGAACCGGGTCAAACAACAGGTGAGGACAAGGACATTTCAGCATTGGCAAGTACTTGGTCAAAACAATCCGGTACCATTTCTATACAATTTAAAATGACTTTAATTCAGGAATGTAAGTACAAGTAACAGGTTTGACCAGATAGTTTTCAATATCTCCGGAGGATATTTCTTGACAGGTGATAGAAAAGATATCGTCCTGCAATTCTCGGTGGATGGAGC